>CM069136.1:67445601-68645601 GCA_035221665.1 Okamejei kenojei | reverse complement strand
TAGCTGTGCATCGACGCTCCCCATCCAACCTGACACAGCTTGAGATGATCTGCAGAGAAGAATGGGATAAATTACCAAAATACAGGTGTGCCAAGCTTGTAGCATCATACCCTAGAAGACTTGAGGCTGTAATCGCTGCCAAAGGTCCCTCAACAAAGAACTGAGTAAAGGGTCTGAATACTTATGTAAATGTGATATTTCAGTTATTTCATTTTAATTACTTTGCAAACATTCCTAAACATCTGTTTTTGTTATTTTATTATGGGGTATTGTGTGTAGATTGATGATTTAAAAAAATGAATTTAATCAATTTTAGAATAAGGCTGTGACGTAACAAAATGTGGAGAAAGTGGAGGGGTCTGTGCACTTTCTGAATGCACTGTAAGTGATCTGTTTGGATAGTATGCAAAACAAAGCTTTTCGCTGTACCTTGTTACATGTGACCATAATCAATCTAAACCTAAACCTAAATTTTGCAATTACCTTATGAGCACTTCCTTATTCCCATACTGGCCTCTAGTCCTCAAGAGCATTTTCATGGCTTCTCACTAAATTTCCTTTCACACTTCCGAAAACTTTTTTCTTTCTCCCCAACAGTTCCATTGCACAATAAAAGTTTTATATATTGAGGTCATAAGGTCATAAGTGATAGGAGTAGAATTGGGCCATTCGACGCATCAAGTCCACTCCGCCATTCAATCATAGGTGATCTATCTCTCCCTCCTAACCCCATTTAAGATTTAAGATTCAAGAGAGTTTATTATCATGTGTCCCAGATAGGACAATGAAATTCTTGCTTTGCTTCAGCACAACAGAATATAGAAAGCATGAATACAGATCAGATCAGTGTGTCCATCTCTATATTACTAAAAGTCTGATCTTGACCACTTTTGGCTCGCTGTGCTGTGATTTCCGAGCGAACGTCGTCACCTACGGCCATCATTTTTGGCCACCTCGCTCAGAGCCCCCCTCCGCCTTCCTAGACCGGAGGATTTTTCCCATCGATGAGAAATCAGAGAGATATTAATTTTTTTAATTGTTTGCCATTCTCTCTGCTACCCCTGCTGGTGTGAAGGGGGAGGGACTATAAAACCCGGAAGTGGTGTGCCTCACTCATTCTCTGCAAGATGGAGGAAGCGAGAGGTTCATGTCTCTCTGAATAACACTAAACACATGTCTACTCAACTGTGAGTGCCCTTAATGTGGTTTGAAAATAAAAATATGGTTGGTTTGAAGTAGAAATGCACTGCAAATGGCTGTTTGGGGGGTTTTGGGTTGAAGTGAAAATGCACTGCAAATGGCAGTTTGGGGGGTTTTGGGTTGAAGTGAAAATGCACTGCAAATGGCTGTTTGGGGGGGGGGGGGTTGGGTTGAAGTGAAAATGCACTGCAAATGGCTGTTTGGGGGGGTTTGGGTTGAAGTGAAAATTCACTGCAAATGGCTGTTTGGCTAAACTTGACAACTTCCTGTTTGCACTATATTGATTTTAGATAAAACGCTACCACTTACGGCTGTGATTTTTGGCCATTTTACGCAGTCCCCCTCCGTTCATAAGGTGCAGAGGATTATTACCCATCAATTAATAATAAAAGTGTTATTAGTGTTTAAAAAATATTGAGAATCTCTCTCCT
The DNA here is from genome assembly GCA_035221665.1 of Okamejei kenojei. Lineage (NCBI taxonomy): Eukaryota > Metazoa > Chordata > Chondrichthyes > Rajiformes > Rajidae > Okamejei > Okamejei kenojei. The sequence goes on along the minus strand of CM069136.1, from coordinate 68,643,970 downwards.
GTGAATCACGCCATGAAGGCCACACCTTTTCCGGTGGGAGGGGGAGAGATTATAAAACCCGGAAGTGTGGGTGTGGCTCAGTCTCTTCATGATGGGGAGGGAGAGGTCACAACTCTGTCTGAGCTGTGAATCAACTGAACACACTGAATGTCTACTGAACTGTGAGTGGTGTTTTGTGTGGTTTTATGGTGGTTTTACCCTGCTTGAAATGGTATGAAACTGCATTTGAATGTGGTGGCCATGCACCCTCCTTGAAATGGTATGAAACTGCACTTGAATTTGGTGGCCTTGCACCCTGCTTGAAGTGGTATGAAACTGCACTTGAATTTAGTGGCCTTGCACCCTGCTTGAAGTAGTGGGAAACTGAACCTGAATTTGGTTGCCTTGCACCCTGCTTGAAGTGGTATGAAATTGCACTTGAATTTTGTGGCCTTGCACCCTGCTCGAAGAGGTAAGAAACTGCACTTGAATTTGGTGGCCTTGCACCCTGCTTGAAATGGTAGGAAAATGGATTTGAATTTGGTGGCCTTGCACTCTGCTTGAAATCGAGTTTCAAGGAATAGCCGTGAGTCAACTGCCAGCCCACCAGCCATGAGTGAGCTGCCAGCACATCATGCTTGAGGGACAGAGCTGCCACCCCAAGAATCAATTTTGCCCACAATGTCCATACTAGCCCTCTGGAGACCAGTAGTCCCTGCAGCCAACAACACCCATATCAGCGCTCCAGAAAGTCCCCCCCCCCCCCCCCACTGGCCACCAATATTGGAACTGGTGGAGAAGTGGAATATTGCATCGGGGGACCAGCCCTCCCATGTGAACATGGGACCCAACGGGTCCCACTTAGACTAGTACCATTATATAAATATATACACACATGAATAAATAAAACAGATAAAGTGCAAATAAACAGATAATGGGCTATTAATGTTCAGAGTTTTGTTTGAGTTGAGTTTAATAGCCTGATGGCCATGGGGGAGCAGCTATTCCTGAACCTGGACTTTGCAGTCTTCAGGCTCCTGTACCTTCTACCTGAAGGTAGCGGGGAGATGAGTGTGTGGCCAGGATGGTGTGGGCCCTTGATGATGCTGCCAGCCTTTTTGAGGCAGCGTCTGCGATAGATCCCCTCGATGGTAGGGAGGTCAGAGTCGATGATGGACTGGGTAGTGTTTACTACCTTTTGTAGTTTTTCTCCTGCCTTGCCCACATAACCTCTGACACCTGCACTAATCAAGATTCTATCAATCTCTGCATTAAAAATATCCACTGACTTGGCCGCATCAGCCTTCTGTAGCAAAGAATTCCACAGATTCACCACCCTCTGACTAAAGAAATTTCTCCTCATCTCCTTTCTAAAAGAACATCCTTTAATTCTGATTGATTACAGGAACCGAGCTGTGAAAGTGAGCAGGCTTAGAGTGGAGAGGTGACAGAAGTCGGGATCAGTAGGAAAGGAACAGGGTCGGAGTGGAGTGGTAACAAGAGTCAAGGTCAGTAGTAAGGGAGCAGGGTCAGAGTGGAAAGGTGACAGGTGTCAGAGACACTAAAGCTGAAGCAGGGTCAGGATCAATAGTACAGAACAGGACAGAGTGGAGAGGTGCGGCAGTCAGGGTGAGGTGACAGGGGTCAGGGTCAGTAGTGTATTTGCAGGGTCAGAGTGGAGAGGTGACAGGGTCAAGGACAGGGTGAGGTGACATGGTCCAGGTCAGGATGAGGTGACAGGGTCAAGGTCGGGGTGAGTTAACAGGGGTCAGCAGGGTGACAGGGGTCAAGGTCAGGATGATATAGTACAGCATAAAATAAACGCTGAGCCGCAAAAGAATTAAAGCCTACAAACTGTTTATTTGAAGTTGTTTGGATCAGGAGAACTGAAAGGAAGGCAGTGAGGCAAGTGGGGAATTGTTGGGCTGCAATTGTCTTTTATGTGATTGCCCATCAGTGCATGGTCCCTGTCACACTGCATGCCCACCTTGCTGCATGACCATTTACCTTTTTCATCCCTAAACCTCACTCTTGCCAGCTCCAGCTTCCAATTCCTGGTGTGTACCCACACCCCATGATGATAGATCAATGTTATAAATGACATCAACTGCTGAACACTGATGTCTTGTCCTGCTCTGTGCATTCCCACAGTGTATAATTACAAAGCGTTGAAGCAGTCTCCTGCACTGAGATTACATCTCATTGTTACAGACCCTGCAGTAAATGTACACTCCTGATCACAGGGAATGCTGCCCAGTTTATGGAACAGGCGGTGAGGCCACTTCTGGACAGATACTGTATCTGCAGCAACAACATAACCAATTATGTTTATGTGGGGCCTGTAATGCAGTAAAAATACCTAATGTCTACATGAGAAAGAATCACAGCAAAGATAGCAAAGGAGAGATTAGATAGGCTAGGGTGTGTTTCCCTGGGGTGTAGAAGTCTGAGGAATGCCTTTATAGACAGATATAAGATCACGTGGAACTTAGGATGGTCACGTCCTTTACCCTGTGAGAGAGAAAAGATTTAATAGGAACCTGAGGGGCAGCATTTTCATACAGAGGGTTGTGGGTATATGGGACATGCTGTTAGAGGAGGTTGTAGAGGTGGGTGCCATTGTAATGTTTTAAAAGACATTTGAGTGGGTACCTAGATAGGAATGGTTCAGAGCGATATGGGCCAAATACAGGCAAGTGGGATTGACTCAGGTAGGTAACTTGGTTGGCATGGATAGGTTAGGCCGAAGGGCCTGTTTCTGTACTGTACGGTTCCATACACTGTCAAACAAGGCCATATCACTAACTGCTGGGAGAGAGGAGAGGCAGGACAAAGCATGGCAGATGAAAGTGGGCAAAGGCCAGAGTAGTTCTTGATAGGCCGATATTTGGAACAAAGGCCGGAGATGAGACTAAAAGGTGTGATAGGCGGATTGAACAGTTGCAAAAGTTTCATAGAGTTGTGAAGCCAGAAGAAGGAAATTAAGGAGATGGGGAGTGGGAGGAATTGGTTCTCCTCTCACAGTTTCAGGCCAGGATTCACATCTGGACCCTCAATGGTATGAGTGAATTTAGAAAATAAATAATTAGAACATACAGCCCAGTGGCATTGCGATCGTGTTACTGCCTTACAGTGCCAGAGACCCAGGTTCAATCCTGACTACTGGTGTTGTATATGCAGAGTTTGTACGTTCTCACTTTGACTGTATGAGTTTCCTTCGGGTGCTCTGGTTTCCTCCCACACACCAAAGACGTACAGGTTTGGAGGTTAATTGGCTAGTTTGTAAGATAGTGCTAGTGCACGGGGATCGCTGGTCAGTATGGGTTTGGTGGGCCGAAGGGCCTGTTTCCACACTATCACTCTACTAAACTAAACTAAGCTAAGCTGTGACTGACAATTTCTTCCAGAGTCTACGGTGCAAGCTTTGGCTGGGTGAGTGGTACAGCTCTTTGAAGGAGCACAGTTATAGACCATTGCCAGAACAGCAACCAGTCCCCCAGTGCCGCCATTGTAATAATTGTTTTCATAAGTAGACACTTTATTTCAACAGCTGAAGAAATAAAATCAACATATATTTATGCTCAAATTCTTAATGCATGCAGCCAGAAATCATCAGCAATAAACATGCTTATTACTTGACATTTTTGCGTTCCAGATACAGCAGATTCTGCCAGTGGAGGTATAATTACCAAACTCCATATGAACTAATCTTATTTAATAACAAACAGAGATGTGATACAACATCTGGTTCATAAACTGGTGCCCCGTTAATCTTGTTTGTCTGATATTGAACCTTTTAGTCCTTAACTATGATATAGTGGCTGTTTTCCCTATATATCATCAGCTTTTTTCATAGGGAGGACACAGGGAGGAATTTATGCAATGCACAAATGTTATTGTACATATAATTTGAATTATTTCTTCAATTATAGATGGTATGCAGCACTTCAACCAAAATTAAACACACTTTGCATGGTGAAGGATGAATTTATTCCTGCCAACTAAATGAATAAAGGTTTATGGTCAGAACCCATTCAAGTACATGGTTTAATGTTAACATTGGCTCGTTTCTTTGTGATCTTTAATCCCATTTAGTGCACTGAAAATAGCTCAGCACAGAAGTGCTGAAATCTGTTTTTTTCTAAGTACGACCTACATAGCAACAATGATTTATTATAGAGGACAAAGTAATCCATTAGCAGCGAGGCATATAGAAGCAAATATTGTTAATCTTTTAACGCTTCCTGTCAGTGGAACTGAGGATCCCTGTCACACTATACATCCACGACGGGAGACAATTTAGTATTGCGAATGACACAAAACTGTTTATAGAGACGCAAACTTCTCACATAAAATAAATGGAACCAACATATTGCTGAATGGAGAATCTCACAATCTAGCAGCTTTACCACAGTTGTATTGTAATTGCAATTGGTGCAAAGGTTAAATCCAATGGTCACTTTCACAGTTTAGTTTAGTTTTGTTTAATATAGTTCAGTTTAGTTGTTTAGATACGTTTTAGTTTAGTTTAATTTAGTTTAGTTTAGTAGTTTAGTTTAGTTCAGTTCAGTTTATTTTACTTCGGAGTCACGTGAGTGACTTCGTGAAGACCCCGCCAGCACGCATGCGCGACATATCGTCGAACGCATGCGAAGCGACAGGCAGAGAGAAGGATAGCTCCTCCACCGGAACGGACCTACAGGTAAGGTGAACTTACCTGAGGTCGAGTTTGTTTTTCAGGCACTCTGTAGCACAGAGTACCCCACCAACGGGCCGCCTTGAGAGACTGACTGCGGACCGTGGGAACGCGGGCAGTCAGCGGCGGCAGACTTCTCTACAGACCCGGAGGTCGGGCAAGCCCGTTGACCCAACAGGGTCCGGGCTCGGAGACTCGCCATTCGCGGGTAGCGACGGCAGAGCGGCAGCCCCGACTTAAAGCCACAACAGCCCGCAGGAACGTCGGACTGGCGGCACAACGTTGACTCGGCAGGGTCCGGGCTCAGAGACGTGCCATTCGCGGGTAGCGACGGAAGTCTATAACCCCGCATGGAGCGGATGGGGAGCACTAGCTCCATCGTGACACACTCCAGCAGGAGTCTGGCCACCGTGGGTCTCCTAGCAGACCCACGGCAGTACCCTTTACAGGGCTGCCAAATGCTCACCCTCTTCGCAGGGGAGCATAAGGAGTCAGGTCTGGGCTGACTGAAGAGGGGGTGTTGGCAGAAGAATACAACATGCTAGAGGTGCAAGAAGAGGAGCTACTCGGGATGGCATCCAAGTTGCGATGCCCTCACAAAAGGGGCTACCATTGTCAGCAGGCAGCCAGTATAAATTACTCAACAACTCATCTAGCTCCAGGAATATGTATTTCCCTCAATGTGCCTGCGATAAATCCTCAAACTACTGGCCTTGGGTATTACAGCTTTGTCAGGTCAGTAGACAGAAGATATATCAGAGGAGCAACAGGAAGCTCTGGCACTCTCCTGTATGGTCAATTGAGATCAACTGTTTCAGGAAGAATGCCATCCGACCTACACTAAACCCCAAGTTTACGGGGTTGTGTAGAACCAGCAGTGCACAGCCACCTACTCTGTTATTCGGGGACAACCTGCCCAAACAGGTTAAAGACATCGACAAAGAGACAAAAGCCGTCGGCATGATTAAGATGCCGGCCGCTACCAGATCCTCATATATTTGCGGCAGCACCCCTACGCATCCACCAGCAGGCTGCGTTATCACACCGAAAGAAAAGCTGGTGAAAGCTCGAAGGCCGTACAACTTACACAAAGGTCTTTGTCAGGCCATGTCCCAGAACGGCCTTCCATGAAGATGCGCCAACCCCACACCACAGCACCTCCACCTCCCAGGAACCAAGGAAGGAGAAAACCAACACAGCACCACCGGTAACCATGGAGGTAGGTAGGTCTGGTTGCCTTCGGAACATAGCATGTGTAACTTCTTCACAGGTTGGGGGAAGGTTACAATTGTTCAGGGAATAACCTCTGATCTTTTCATATCTTTTGTATTCAGCGATACAAAATTGAAGTTCTTGACAAACTCCTCCTTTCCGGTTCAACATGCACCTAGCCAAAAGTTTGTGCTTTCACAAAAAAGAGATAGTGGAAGGTCATGCGGAACTGTTAAGACAATATACAAAAGGAGTAATAGAGCAAACTAAACATGAGTCTCTTGAGTTTGTATCAAACATCTTCACCTAAAAATAAAAAAGATGACGGATGCCACATCATTTGATTTGACACAACTGAATACTTTTGTGCAGTACACCCACTTCAAAATGGATTTTTTTTGTTACTGCTAAAACAACTAGTTTCCAAGGGGTACTTCATGGCTTGCATCAACCTAAATGATGCATACTACTCAGAACCAATAGACAAAGATCACCGCAGATATTTGAAATTTATCTGGATGGGATAGCTCTGGCAGTATAAAGTGCTGCCTAATGGATTAACATCAGCCCCAGACTGTTTACAAAAATATTGAAACCAGCTTTGGTGTTTCTTCGGAAACAAAAAACATATTGTCATGGCATATCTAGATGACATCTTATTGTGGGGATAACCTTGGAATTGGCTAAATTGGCTGTCTCAGCCACCAAGCTCCTATTTCAAAAATCAGAGTTTATTATCCATCCAGACAAATCCAAGTTAAATGCCTTCCGGTGACTATGGATTATTTGGGATTCATGATTGTCTCTGTTCATATGTCTGTCACCTTGCCAAAGGACAAAGCAACAGACTTGATAGAGACATATAACAGCCTTGTTTGCATCAGTAAACCATCTATTCGGCAAACAGCCAGGGTAATTGGGAAGCTCGTGGCTGCCTTTTCCCAGCCACAATTTGGACCCTTACATTACCAAAATCTACAAAGGGCCAAAACTGCAGCACTCAAAACACCATGCTGGCCATTTTGACAGACCAGCCAAAGCAAATTGGAATTACAATGGTGGATTAGCAATGTTCAACATTGCTCTAAATCCCTTCACAGTCACAACCCCTTCGGTATTGTTACAAACTGACGCCAGCACTCACGGCTGGGGAGCAACCAATACCACCTCCAGTTGCGGTGGTAGATGGAATACACATGAGTTAACCTTACTTCAGGGTATCAATCATCTAAAGATGTTGGGAGCATTCACGGGCTTTGGGCTTACCGTTTCAGACATGAATCATCTGCATGTTCGCCGACAAATTAATAATACCATCGTGGTGACATACATTAATCATATGGGTGGAATTAAGTCGATATCTTGTGATGAATTGATCAATACAATCTGGCACTGGTGCATAGAAAGAAACATTTGGATATCAACTACTTACCTTCCCGGTAAGCTCAATATAGTGGCGGACACCAGGTCACGCAAATTCAATGACAACACCAAATGGATGTTTGACCACCAGTTATTTACTGACATTATAGCTCGGTATGGAATGCCAGATATTGATTGTTTTGCATCACCAGATAATGTTGCATGGGAATCAGACCCTGGGGCAGTAGCGATGGATGCATCTCGCTACACTAGGGGGGTGGGGATTGCTTTTTCCATGCATTCCCCCCCCCCACCCCCCCCCCCCCCCCCCCTTTCTGCCTCATTAGTCGGGTCTTGCTGAAAATTCAACAAGACTCCGCATCAGGTATTTTGGGAGTACCGGATTGGCCTACTCAGCCATGGTACCCTGTGAGACGCCCGGGTTTGCTGGTCCCAGGTCAACAAGGGACAAGGGAGAGTCATCCGTGCCATGACCGAATGAACCCATTGGGTGCGAGATTTGGAAAAGACCTCTCCTGGAATTTAGGCTGTCGGACCGAACCATGAATATCATCGCGGCATCATGCAGAGAGTCCACCAGGAAACAGTACCTCACCCATATCAAAAAATGGGAGGTATTTTGTACCAGGACAGACACAACTGACAACAAAGCCACCATCACGGTTGTGCTGGAGATCCTGGTATGTCTACACTTTGATGAAGGTTTGAGTATAATGCCATCAATTGCGCAAAAAGTGCCCTATCCTCATACATGGGACACCATGCTAGAACACCATGGAGGAGTATCTCACCCTCTGGTGTCAAAACTCATGAGGGGATTTTAACACAAATTTCCCCGGGCCTCAATATACCCGGACCTGGGATATTGGCATTGTCCTGACCTATTCAGAGATTGGGCACCAGCCACATCCCTCTCACTAACACGTATAAAATAGTGATGCTGATGACACTTGTAACAGCGCAGTGGGTCCAGTCTCTGCACAAACTAGACTGGACACCATGGTAACATCCCAAAATAAGGTAACCTTTCACATTTATGAGTTACCTAAACAAAACAGGCCTGGGTCATCTGGCCTCAAATTGGAGTTCAGATTCAGATTCAATTTATTGTCATTGCACTTTTCAGTACAACGAAATGGTTTAGCCTGCAGTCATACATAGAATAAATAACAAAACACACACTCAACAGAGTTTTACATCCACCACAGTGAGTCCACCATGCACCTCCTCACTGTGATGGAAGGCAAAGGTCCCAAAGTCCATGTCTCTTCCCTCCTTGCTCTCCCTCTGTGCTGAGGCGATGCAGGCCTCCGATGTTGTGACCCAGCCGGCTGATGGTAAGTTCAGCGGCCGCATCCGAGCTCCGTGAACGGACCGCTGCAAACACCGCGGCCCGGTGCGGTCGAAGCTGCCGAAGCTGCCGCCCTCCAGTCCAGCGGACACAGCTGTTGTTGCGGGAGCTCCTGAAAAACAGGTCACCAACCTGTGACCTGCGAGCTCCCGATGATGCCGTCCACTGGCCCACGGCCGAGACCACTGGGCCTGCGGCCGAGCCTCCGAGTCTCCGAAATACGGTCGGAAGTCGGGTCGCAATGCCACCACAGCCCCGAAGTCGGCCAGCCTCGCGTTGGTAAGTCCTGGCTCTGCCTCCGGAGCCTCGAGGTCGGTCCCTGTTGGAGGCTGTCAGCTCTGCGATAGGCCTCAGCGCAGACGGAGACGGGGGATACGGCAAGAAAGGTCGCATCGCCCCAAAGGAAGAGTCAAAAAACAAGCTTCACCCACCCCCCCAAACATACACAACTAAAATAAACCAAAATAAACTGTAACAGCGGGACAAAATAAAAAAAAAGAAAAGACAAACGGACTGCAGGCGAGCCGCAGCTGCAAGGCAGCGCCGCCACTTCCGGTGTCAGTTCCTGGCTTATACCGTAGATAGACGCCTATGCATAGTGAACCACCTCCTACATTAACTGGAGGTCACCAATAGTCTCAGGGGAACGGAAATGGCTCTATTGATAAGTTCAAACATCCTCATCACAGAGTACCGTGCAGACCATATCAAGATGGCTCAGGGTTGTGTTTGGTGCAGCAGGGGTGGACACCGATATTTTAAATCTCATTCCACCAGGGCTGCAGCTACATCGTGAAGCGAGGATGATGGAAGTCCCTATGGGCCACACCCTTGTAACGGCGGGTTGGTCTAATGAAACAACTTCCAGCGGTTATAACAAACCTGTGGCCACGTCTGAGATATTTACAGACACTATTTTAAGTTCTGTATTATAATTTTCCCCGAAATTAGGGGTTATTATTATTATTGTTAAATAATACATTGCTTGTTTTTCAGCGCTGTACAAGTCTGAAATACGTTAACATACTTCCTCCATTGGTTATTATGGCAGTGTGTGAGCATGGACTCGTTTCCAGGGCATGAAATCACAGAGCTTTGAAGTCTTCACGAAGTCACTCATGTGACTCTGAAGTAAAATAGTAAGTTTTATGAGGAGTTACGATGAGGGATTTCGTGCCCTCCACTCCCAACCCTCTATTATAAGGTCAACTGGTATGTTAGTTCTCTTACCTTACTATCTTCAGTCAACTCTACTATCTGTGATTTCACACCGCTGCTTTGAAGAATGTCGCGCATGCGTGCTAGCGGGGTCTTCATGAAATCCCTCATCGTAACTCCTCATAAAATAAGGATCAAACTTCGAACTGGTAAGTTCTCGTTTAATCTTACTAATTTAATTTAGTTTAGTGATACAGAGTGGAAACAGGCCCTTTGACCCACCGAGTCTACGCCGACCAGCAATTCCCGTACACTAACACCATCCTATCCATTAGCGACAATTTACAATTTTTCACTAAGCCAATTAACCTATAATCCTGGAGGTCTTTGGAGTGTGGGAGGAAACGGAGCGCCCGGGGAGAAACTATGTGGTCACATGGAGAACGTACAAACTCCGTACATAAGGCACCCGTAGTCAGGGTGGAACCTGGGTGTCTGGTGCTGCAAGGAAGCAACTCTACTGGTGCACCACCATGCTGGCCATGGTCATATTGTCAGATTAATTTTTTTTAGAATTTGGCTCAAACATTTAACATCCAGTGAGCTAAGCAGGTATATATCTCTCGTTTCCCTGATCCCTGACCAGTCTGAAGAAGGGTCTCGACCCGAAACGTCGCCTATCTCCTTCGCTCCTTAGATGCTGCTGCACCCGCTGAGTTTCTCCAGCTTTTTGTGTACCCCCTAAGCAGGTATATATATGTGTTTGACCTAATTGAAAGATGCAGCATGAAAACAGGCCCATCAGCCAACCAAATGCATGTTGATAATGTGATCATCCATTCACAAAGAATATTAAGTGCTGGAGTAATTCAGCAGGTCAGGCAACATCTCTGGAGGACATGGATAGGTGATGTTTTTGGATGGGATCCTTTACATTACAACACAGTAGTGCTGTGTTATCCCACTTTCCCATCCACACCCTGCACACCAGAGGCAATTTACAGAGGCAAATTAACCTACAAACCTGCACATCTTTGGGATGTGGGAGGAAACCAGAGAACCTGGGCAAAACCAGACCTCATGGTAAAACCTCAAGATGAGCCCATCAGCATAGCTTGGATACACAAGAAAATGCAGATGCTGAAAGCTTGAGCAAAAGACAAAGTGCTGGAGGAACTCAGTGAGTCAGGCATCATGAGGAGAGGGAATGGACAGTTCCTGAAGAATAGTCATAGTCCAAAATGTCATTTGTCTACTTCCTCCACAGATGCTACCTGACTCACTGAGTTCTTCCAGTCCTTTGTGCTTTACTTTAGTATAACTTGGATCAGCTGATTGGGCGTATGCTTGGCTTAATTGTATTCATGTACGGTATTACAGGCCTACCGCTGATTTTCTGACAACTGGTTTTGACTATCTTTGGTATAAACCAGCACCTATAATTCCTTTTTATTGCAGTTTTCAAAAGTTACTGTGTGCTTTGATTTCAGTACCTTTGGATCTAGACTCAGATGTGAAATCAGAACAAAGATTTGATTGACAAAATTTAAACAAAATCCTAGTTTCTACAATTCCTGTGTTATTTTTGTCAACAGAGTGGTTCTTGTTTCTCAGTCGGAAGATTGTGCTGGCTTTGTTCCTGATGAGATGACACTTCATCTGTGTCCCAGGGAGCTGTGCGCATGGTGGGGGTATCCTGGGGAGCCACGTGGGCCTGATCCACCCGCCGAAGAATCGTGGCACCGACGACCGGAACGGGCCTCCAGGGGACTGCAGCCTCAGCTGCGGCGGCAATGGGAGCCTCGGCAGCGGCAGCGGGAGACTCGGCAGCAGCGGGAACCTCATCGGTGATGGGGCCTTGGCCGCAACAGGAACCTCGGTGCAGCAGGAGGCTTGACAGCAATGGGAGCCTTGGCGGTGGTGGGGCCTTGGCGGCAACGGGAACCTCGGCGGCAGCAGGAGCCCTGGTGGTAACGGGAACCTCACTGGCGGTGGAAGACAATGGCGGATCCGGCGTGGGGGGACTGCTGTGAGGGATGGTGGGAGAACAAATGGGGATCTGGTATGGGGGAGGGGAAGTCACTCTCGTTTAGAATCCTCTGCCCAGGGGATAAGTCTGTGTTTGTTTGTTCGGGTGAAGGCCCTGTACACTAGGCCGCCAGCCAACAGTCACTTATCCTTTTCTTTCTTTTTCCACTTTTAATTTCAAGTTTTTATGTACCTTGTGTGTTGTGACTGTCGGCAGAATAAAGTTTTATCGTATCGTATCAACATACATATCGCTTGACTAAAAGTCAGGTCTTTAGCAATAGTTTAAATGGGGAAAGAAAACAGAATGCTAGACTGCCACACAGTGCATAGTGATCCAGGAATCCACATGAAACACAGAAAGTTAGTGGGTGATCTTTCAGTGTCTACTTTGAAGTTTCTGGAAACCCGATTATGAAACTTAAATCTTTGCAACTTTGAATGTTGTTTCAAATAAATGAACATCTCTACTATGGGAAAATATGTTTGGCGCAAACTTTTAGATAATTTAATTAATTATTCCGTCTACTTTATCCAGGTTCCCCTTTGCATTCAGTCATATCCGTCGCATTTTTATGATGAACAACACTGTAAAATATCTGATTTAAGAATATAAAATCAAATTTTTGTCACAGTCTTTCAAATTATAGAGTATCTTCCTCAAATAAACCACCAAAAAAAAACTTTTTCAGTCTAACGCATTGATTTTAAACCTTCGTATCAGTTCACTGCCGAAAAAAGTGGTGATTTTCAGCAAGAGTGGTAACCGTCACATAACCTTTCACCAACTTCCGCTAAAACAATATTAACTTCAGATAAATAGGCAGAAGCATACTGTTCATTTATCAATTACAATTCATAATTATGGTCAATGTTGTATTATTTTACACATTATGAGCATAAATTAGTAAGATTAAACGAGAACATACCAGTTTGAAGTTTGATCTTTATTTTATGAGGAGTTACAATGAGCGAGTACGTGAAGAAGCCCACCAGCCCACATGCACATCAATCTTCAAAGCAGCGGTGTGAAATCACAGATAACAGTAGTTGAACTGAACATAGTAAGATTAGAGAGAACTAGAACTACCAGGTGATCTTTATGATAAGAGGGTTGGGAGCAGAGGGCACGTAATCGCTCATCGTAACTCATGATTCAACATCCATTCTGTGTTGTCATTGAATTTCCATGTCTGCCACCATGTCGAATCTACCTGGTAAGTAGATAGCTGAAATCTAAATGTTTCTTGTAATACACCAGTGCCAAATAAGGTTAGCCAATTTATCACAGGATACTGACTTGATTCCACCCATGTGATTAACGTATGCCACCGCTGTAGTGTTGTCAATCTGAAGTTGAACATGCAAATGATGCATATTGCCACAATAAGCCTTCAGCCCATAGAGTGCTCCCAGCAACTCTAAGTAGTTAATACCATGTGACTGAAGAATTAATGACTCATGCACATTCCATCTGCCACTGCAGCTAGAGATGGTATTAGTAGCTCCCCATCCTAGAGCACTAGCATCAGTTTGTAAAATAACTGAAGGTTTATCGACCAAAAGTTTACTGGAGCAATGCCGAATATTCGTCGTCCACCGTTGTAACTCAGCAATGGCTTCAGCTGGCAACCGCATGGGTCTACTGATTTGACCTGCATGGAATTTGAGTGTCTGCTCCTTTGCATGTTGTAAATTTTGATCATGCAAAGGCCCAAACTGTGCAGCTGGAAAAGCAGCCACTAATTTGCCAATTATATTAGCTACATGTCGAATAGCAGGTTGCTCCTTAACAATGAGATTGTTACAGGCTTCAATTAATTCTAATCTCTTGCCCCAAAGCAGTCACAGACAGGTGAATTGAGTTAATGGTAAATCCCAAATAATCAATAACTCTAGATGGTATCAACTTGGATTTAATTGGATAGATGAGAAACCCCAATCTCTCAAACATGAGTTTAGTAGCTGAAACAGATAATTCAGCAAATTTCAGAGTTTCCCCTATGATTAGGATATCATCCAAGTATGCCATTACAATATGATTCTGAGACCAGAGTAGCCCCAGCACCAGTTTTAATAATTTTGTAAATAATCTGGGGGCGGAAGTTAACCCATTAGGCAATGCTTTAAACTGCCACAGTTGCCCCATCCAGCTAAACTTCAAATATCTCCAGTGATCCCAATGAATGGGTACTGAATAATATGCATCCTTAAGATCGATGCATGCCATAAGATTGATGCATGCCATATAATATCCTTTGGAAACCAGTTGTTTGGCATTTTGACAAAGTTTATACTGCACAAAGGAGTTAAGTCGAGTCAAATCAAGGATGAGTCAGCATCCTACATCCTTCTTTTGCCTTGTAAATATATTAGACACAAATTGGTGAGGTTCATGACACAACTTCTCAATAACCCCTTTTTTGTATAATACTTGTATAATTTCAGCTGGTACATCCAAACATTCCTGTTGTGAAAGAACAAATGTCCGGTTCGGTGTATGCTGTGTGGGTGGAAATGAATTGAGAAGGAATTCGATTTGGAACCCTTGTATACTGTGCAATATAAACGGATCTGATGTTATCCAACGCCATTCATTCAAAAACAAGTGCGATCTCCCACCAACGTGTAACTGATCCATACACAATATGTTCCGGAAAGAACCAGACCCACCTACCTCCATGGTTACTGGTGGATGAATGGTGTTTATTTCCGCCCCCGAGGTTTGGGGGGTAGGACTGATGGAGTGCGCCAACTGTTTGTTGTTGAAGGGAGCGTAGGGGTGCTGCAGCCCGACCGTTTATGCTTCGTCGTCCAGCTCCCTGACCTGCTTCGACAGATCTTCACCGATCAAGAAATTCGGTGGTTGTACATTGCTGGCCTCGCACAGTGCTGCAAATTTGGGGTTCAGGGTAGGACGGATGGCATTTTTGTGTAAGCAGTTTATTTCAAACTGTGCGTTGCACATTAATGCCAGGGCATCCTGCTGCACATCAGACGGGAATCCCCCATCCACCGACCTGGCAAACGCCGTGATGCCTGAGGCGAGCAACTTTAGTATTTTCTGGAGCTTCACCTCCTGGGCTCTGATGCCCCCTCCGATGTAACCACAGATGGAGTGGTTAGCAGTCGGCACGTTTAACAAAACACAGTTAGCAGGTGTGTGATACTTTGTGGAGTATCGTGTTCTTGGAGCTGGTGTGAGGCCAGGTAATTGATGCGCCTAGCCAAGTCGTCATCCAGCAGTTCACCTGTTTGTGATGTAATTGCAAATTTTGATGCCATTGCAGGCACATCAGCTTCATGCCCTTCGTGCCTCGTGGTATGCTCCCCGGCTATACCTCTGAACTCCGAGTCAGACCAAAACTGAACCCGAATGCTCCCCTCCTCAGAGAGAGAGACATTGTACAGCCCTGAAACAGGTGCCGCTGCTGCGGGCCCCCGAGGAGACCTGCGCTGATATGATTCCGTTTGATAGAGCATCCTCTCCATCAGGAGCTCCATCCGGGATAAACGTCTGCAGACGCTATCCATTGTAGGAGGGGAACCCTCCTGGCCCGACTCGTCCGAGTCAATGGGCCTCTCAGACTTTTTTGTGGCTTTCCGTCCCAGCGGAGTTGCCAAGGTGCTGTCGACTGGAACAAAGTCTGAAGCCGCTGGCCACACCGCCAGCGACTTGGAAGGCGAAATAGACGGCCGCCCGCTACCCGCACTCCCGTGGTCTTCCGTAGCTGCTTTCCCCGCGGCCGGTCTGGACTTCACCTTGGACATTTTCTCCATAGCTGTTCGTACTTGTTCTGTAACCAAGAATTATCGAACAAAAAGAAACGACCTCAGAATCAGTTTCGAACATTTACCTGAGGATTTTTTAAACTTACCTCTGGAGGAGCGACTATTTTACTTCGGAGTCACGTAAGTGATTCCGTGAAGAGGCCCGCCAGCCAGCCAGTCATTGCGCAATGCGTTAGATGTAATTGACGCGCATGTGGGCTGGCGGGCCTCTTCACGGAATCACTTCCGTGACTCCGAAGTAAAATAGTAAGATTAAACGAGAACTTGCCAAGTTTGAAGGTTGATCTGTATTTTACGAGGAGTCGCGGTGAGGGATTTCGTGAAGACCCCGCCAGCACGCATGCGCGGCATCCTTCAAAGCAGCGGTGTGGAATCACAGAAAACAAATCATGACTAAAAATAGTAAGATGAAAAACGTAGAACTTCCTGGTTGACCTTATGATAGAGGGTGGGAGCGGTGGGCACGAAATCCCTCACCGCGACTCCTCGTAAAATACAGATCAATCTTCAAACTTGGTAAGTTCTCGTTTAATCTTACTATTTTACTTCGGAGTCACGTGAGTGACTTCGTGAAGATTTCAAAGCTCTGTGATTTCACGCCCTGGACAACTTCCATGCTTATCACACTGCCGCCAGTCTGATGGAGGAAGGCTGTTAATGGAGTTCAGTCGAAACTGGTTGAAAAGTCAACACAATTTATTAATCAAATAAACAACAAATAACCCCTAATTCGGGGACAGACATTCACTGAGCAGTTCCCAGGATAGCTTCTGCGAATGTCGCAGGGGCAACCAGTGGCTTGTTGTAGAACCGTTGAAAGGTTTCTTCACTGGCCCAGCCCGCGGTGGCGAGAATGTGGTCCATGGGCACCTCCATGGCCCTCGCCGCTGATGTGGATGCAGCCCTGGTGGAATGAGACTTAAAAATGTCAGTAGCAACTCCTGCTGCATCCAACACCACCCTGAGCCACCTGGCGATAGTCTGTGCAGTCACCCGATGATGCAGAGGTTTATGACTGATGAGGAGCCCCTGTTCCTTCATCCTGATAACTCCGGTAACTCGGATGTAGTGGTGGAGATGGGTGACTATGCAGAGAGTGGCATCTACAGGGTACGCCCGAAATTCCAACTGCAGCCCATGCGCCCCTGGCCTGTGCTGCTTCAATAATTCTTTGACAAAGAAATTTATTTGACCAGGGGTGGCCACCATGCTGTCCAGTCGCAGTTTTTGTAACATCTGGACTCGTTGGGCTGTAGTCAGTGCCATCAGCATCACCACCTTGAGGGTGAGCTGTTTCAGTGGTAGCTCATTCATTGGAGCCCAGCTCCTTAGTAGGGTCAGCACGATCCCCACCTCCCACGTTACTGTATATCAGGGTCGCGGAGGGTTGGTGTTGAACACTCCCCTCATTAGTTTAGACACCAGGTGGTTGGAGCTGATACCTATATCCAGGTATGAGGACAGCGCACTCCTGGCGCTGTTGATGGCACTGTAGCTGAGGCCAGCATAGAAATGGAGGCCAGCTAGAAACTCCAGGACATCAGGTATCGTTGTCGAGTTGGAAGACTTGTTGGTCCGGGCACAGAATGCCTCCCAATTTCTGATTTGGGTGAGGTACTGTTTCCAAGTTGATTCTCGGCATGATGCGGCGATAAGTTCTATGGCTCGTGATGAGATGCCTGCCTGGATGAGTGGTCTTTTCAGAACCTGCAGGCCAACAAGTTTAAATGACCATGGCAAGGATGACTAACACCCGTAATGGGGTGAGTAATCAATTTGGGGTGTTTCACAATCGCCATCCATGGTTGTTTTAAAATTTTAACGACCATCGGGTACCATGGTTGTGTAGGCCAATCGGGAATGATCAATATGCCAGTTGCAGAGTCTAATTTAATTTTCTGCAATACCCGACTGATGAGGCAAAATGGGGGAAAAACGTAGCAAAACCATTTCCCCCAATGGATAGAAAACGCATCCATTGCTATTGCCCCAGGGTCTGGTTCCCATGACACATACGTTGGTATCTGATGGTTCAGCCTGGACGCAAATAGGTCAATATCTGGTGTCCCAAAGTGAGCTATAATATCTCCAAAAATTTGGGGGTTCAACATCCATTCGATGTTGTCATTGAAGACTCGTGAGCTGGTGTCCACCACTGTATTAAGCTTCCCAGGCAAATAGGTCGTAGTAATCCAAATATTTCTTTCAATGCACCAGTGCCAAATTATATTAGCCAATTCATCACAAGATAGCGACCTGATACCACCCATATGATTGATGTAAGCCACCATTGTAGTTTTATCTATTTGACGGGGGACATGTACATCCCGTGAATTAGTGCAGTAAGCCCGCAGTCCATGAAATGCCCCCAGCATTTTTATATAGTTTATTCCGTGTGACTCCAAGAATGTAGACTCATGAGAGTTCCATCTGCCACCACAACTGGACATCGTATCAGTTGCTCCCCAGCCTTGTGCGCTTGCGTCAGTTTGTAGCACAACATCAGGGTTGCTCACTATAATAGGTCTATGACACTCTCTAATATTGTCAACACACCATTGTAGATCATTTCTAGTTTCCGGTGGTAACCGAATTGGCCGATCAAAGTGCCCAGCATTTGTTTTTAATGCTGTGATTTTTGATCTTTGTAAATTTCGGTAGTGTAGTGGTCCGAATCGTGCAGCTGGGAATGTAGCTACCAATTTGCCTATAACTTTTGCTGTTTGCCGAATGGTCGGTACCCTGGCGCAAGCAAGACTGTGGCACTCTTCTATTATAGCAGTAGCTTTATTAGTTGGGATGGTAATCTTCATTAAATTGGTGTCTAGGGTGAACCCCAAATAATCCATAACCCGTATCGGGTGCAGTTTTGATTTGTCTGGATGGATTACAAACCCCAGCTTCTCAAACAGAGCCTTGGTTGCAGCCACTCCTTGAATTGCCAATTGGAGGGTCTGACCCACTATAAGGATATCATCCAAATATGCCATTACTATATAATTTTGTTGTCGGAGAAGATCCAATATAGGTTTTACCAATTTGGGTAAACAGCCTAGGGGCTGTGGTGATTCCATTGGGCAATGCCTTGTATTCCCATAATTGACCCTTCCAGACAAACTTCAGAAATTTCCTGTGAGCCTCAGCGATGGGCACCATATAGTATGCATCTTTCAAATCGATGCATGCCATAAAGTACCCTGGGTAAAGCATCTGCCTAGCTGTTTCAAAAGTATCCATTTTGAAATGGGTATATTGTACAAAAGTGTTCAACTCAGTTAAGTCTATTATAATCCGACATCCCCCATCTTTTTTAATTCTGGTGAAGCTGTTAGACACAAACTCAATAGGTTCATGCTTGGTTTTGCCAATTACCCCTTTTTCTGCTAGCCGTATAATTTCAGCATGCCCTGCCTCCACCTCTTTTTGGGATAGAGTAAAATTCCTATGAGGCGAATGCTGGGTAGGGGGATTTATACCTCCAATAAATTCTATAACATACCCTTGAACACTGTAAAATAAACTCATCTGTAGTGACAGTTTTCCATATGTCCGAGAAAGCCCGCAATCACCCACCTATTCGTGCAGGAGGGGATGCTACGGCGTGAGAGGAACCAGACCCCCTTACCTCCATGGTTAACGGCGGTTCCGTACGTACGGTGTTTTGGGTGGACGTTGTGGAGGTTGACGGGGCGGCGGCCGCATCTTCCATGCAGGCCGCTGTTGGCCTTGCCCTAAAAAAGGTCGTTGTGTTTGTTGAGATGGAGGTAGGTAGGATCTTTGTGCCCTGTCCGGCAGCCGTGGTTTCCAAGTTGTATTAGGCTGTTGCCGGTGATATGGGTGAAGTCTGGCCGACGGAGGTTTCATGAGGCCAGCTGTTTTGGCCTTCTCGTCCAGTTCCTTTACCTGTTTGGACAGGTCTCCAAACAACTGATGCGGCGGTGGAGCGGTTGATGGTCGGCACAGCCCCGCGAATTTGGGGTTGAGTGTGGGCTTTATGGAGCTCTTACGCAGGCAGTTTATTTCATATTGGGCGTTGCATAGGAGTGCCAGTGCATCTTGCTGTTCACTGGACACATTATCCCCGTCCAGGGTCCTAGCAAACGCCGTTATGCCTGTGGAGAGAACCTTTAAGATACGCTGGAGGCGGACATCCTGCATCCTGGTGGCCGTACTCAAGTGTCCCCAGATCTGGGCATTAACCAAGGGCACACTGAGGTTGATGCAGTTCTTGGGCGGTTTTATTTTCTCCAAGGTATCATTGAGAACCTGACTCTGGAGTTGGTGCGTAGTCAGGTAATCAATGGTGCCCGCCAATTTGTGGTGCAGAGGTTCACCTGTCTGGGTGGTAGCGGCAAACTTACTCACCACTTCCAGCATATCCTCCTCATGCTCTGGCTCAGCGGCTACTGGCTGCCCCGGGTCGTCTTCAAACACAGCAGCTGGGCAATCACTCACGCTTCTGGCTGGAGGCGATGAGATGCTGAGTGGGGTCCTCGCACGGCTAGTGGATGCCCGCAAGTCCCGCTCTTCTCGTTCCCGGTCCCGCTGGAGGAGTTGCTCCACTAAGAGCTCCAACCACTCTATGCGACCGTCCCTGCTATGTGCAGCGGACAAGCCGACTTCCCCAGGCCCTGCGAACTCACTGGGGCTTCCACCATTGGACCACACCTCCGTAAGGTGCTGTCTAGGGTCTAATGACAGGTTATCGTGACCTACAGCCCAAGTTGGATCATACGACTCCCGCACGGACTCTCCGCTAGTCTGTCTTCTCCCAGACTGTGGCGGCCCACCTGTCTGATATGAAGGCAGGTGAGTTGAATCGGCGCCGGCCCCCGGAACCTGGCTCCCCGGAGTCCGTGCAGGCTTACCTCCACACTTGCCCATCTTTTGGCGTGGAGGCGCATGGTCGGCCGCTCCCAGAGCTGAGCTGACCGACCGCCTACTGCTGCCACCTCCGCCCTTGACCGCATCCTGACGGGGTGTTTTGTCGGCGGTATCTGCTCCTGCAGGCGTACCACTGCCAGACTGCACTACGGCAGATCTCCCTGGCAGTGGTACGTTTTGCATTTTTGCAGGGCTCCCCTGTCGTGCGGCTGTCCCCCGGCCCAGCCCCTTCGGGTCTTCTGGAACTCAGGGAGAGGTCGCTTGTGAAAAGCGAGACCCCCTTGCCACGTACCTGTTTCCCCCCTCTTTTCTTGAGGGAAGGGGGCTCGAAGTCTGGATCCGTTGCGTCCAGCTCCGGAGCGGTAAACCATTCGGGTGAGTCGGCCCCTAAATTAGCGGGAGCGCCCAACTTCCGCATTCCTGCCCCCACACGCCTCGAAGCTGCCGGTGTTGCTTGCAGCTCCGGGGACAAGGGCCGTTGGCTGGTCGAAGCTCGGCTCCTTGACAGCGTCGCCTTCCTCTTGCCCTTGTCCATCCTGTGGAGTAAAGGTAAGTACTTACCTGCCGGCCTTATGAAGGAGCCCGAGGAGAGAGCGCACTCCCCCCCCCATCCTGCCAATGCAAATGCACGCGATGATATTCCGCGCATGCGTGCTGGCGGGGTCTTCACGAAGTCACTCACTTGACTCCGAAGTAAAATACTCATGTGACTGGCATGCCTCCGCGTGGTGGAGATGATCAAGTTCGGGAGAGTCATATGACGGAGAAGACTAAAGGGTAATTCTTCAGTAACTGCCGACTTAGGTGTCCTGCTACTTTGATGCTGTATATAAGGAAAATGTGTAATTCTATCCCATTTCTTCTTTTTCTCTATTGTTAATAAACAAAATCCTCATCAATAAAGATTAAACCCTAAAAGAATAAAGTGTTTTTTTTTTCCCCGATGTCCCGCATTGGTATTAATCCGTCACTTACCCCCGATCTCCCGGACTCCGGCACCATCTCCAGCTCTGGCAGCTCCAGCTACATCTCCAGCTCCAGCCGGCCACAAAGGCCTGTTGCAGCCGTTGCCTCTTCCCATGACCCGATGTCCCTCTCCACGTCCGGCCATCTTCAGCCCTTGTTCCCCGGTGGGGGGGCCTCGCCGGAAGGCCACGCCTGGCTATATCATCCTGGACGAATGGCACATGGCACGATTTGTTCTCCAGAACAAATCAGAAAAGAACAATTTTTTAAAAAAATTCTAAGAGTTCAGCACCGTTCGGAGATGGCGCTCACCCGTTATACAGCAAAAAGTGGAGTTTTCACACGCTTCTCGTCCCGCGAATCAGGAGAAATTCACAAGGTAGGTAACTTTCAACTTCCGCGGTCTTTTAGGTCTTTGAATTGGGCGTATGTGCGCGTCTATTCTATTTATACCCATGTGGGATGGCTCAGCAAAGGTCGGTGATGGTAAATGATTCCAAATTCGGGACAATAAATTTTTGGAAAAAACGGTAAGATTTGTAATTTTATCAAGAATAGAGGAACTTTTTTTCAGGGTGAAAAATATTTTAATTATTAATAGCTACCATTTAAAAGGTATTTTCAGACTTCCGGTGGCGCTACGGAGGGCTAGAGAGCAACGCCAGCCAGCTCCTTGGAAAAAACGTTGAAAAATCGGGGAGAAAGCGACCTACCTGCTGCGTGCTACTTCTGTACCGATTGCCGTGAGTGACGTCATCAGGCGTGCGACTTACTATGTACACACAGCGCAGCCCCCCCACGGATAAACCGAAAAGTCATGTTACTAGGCAGAAACCGGTGGAACAAGAAAAAGGCCCGATTGAAGCCTCAGGCTCAGGTAGGACGCTATCCCAAGAAGATGTGTCGAAAAAAACGATGAAAAAATCGGAAGGTGAAGATCTTAAAACTTTTATTGCAAATGAAATTGTTGGCTTAAAGGAGGAACTAAAGAGTGAACTTGCAAAAACGAACGAAGAATTGAAGAAGATGAATTTTGGGGAAGAAATTTAAAAAATCAAGGAGGAAATTATGAACTTAAAGCTTGAAATTAATATCACGGCTATGAATACATCGGATAAACTGAAGAAAGAAATTGCAGAAATACTGACTGAACAAGTTGCAAGTATGACAAACAAGACAAATGTTAAAATCAGAAAAGTGACAACTGATCTTGAAGAAAGGCTGAATCCTGTGGAGGAAGCATTGAATCAACAGACGTCAGCCATAAAGGACCTTGTAGCCGAAACAAGTGCTCAGACTACGGCAAAACTTATCAGAGAAAACCAACGCCTAACTGAACTACTGGGCAAAATAACTGAGAAATGTACTGAATTGGAAGATCGCCAGAGAAGACAGAACCTAAGAATTGCGGGTATTCCAGAAGGGAAAGAGGCGGATCAAGATCCCCGAGAATTTACTGCAAATTTAC
The DNA here is from genome assembly GCA_035221665.1 of Okamejei kenojei. NCBI lineage: Eukaryota > Metazoa > Chordata > Chondrichthyes > Rajiformes > Rajidae > Okamejei > Okamejei kenojei. Next base: position 68,621,053 of record CM069136.1, on the reverse strand, counting down.
TGCAAAAAGTTTTATCTCTGGATCAAAAGCCTTTACTTACTCGAGCACACAGAGTGATGAGACGCCAGACAAGACAAGGTGCTCCCCCAGGATCATATAAAGCTATAGCTCTTTTAAATACTGATCAAAAGATACTAACCAAAATATTAGCACAAAGACTAAGCACAGCTATTAATAAATTAATTCACCCGGATCAAACAGGATTTATACCAAAACGATATTCCTCATATAACCTGAGACGATTATTCAATATTATATATTCGAAAAGAGGTATTAATAAAGACCTAGTAATTATATTGTTAGATGCGGAGAAAGCCTTTGACCAGGTGGAATGGTCTTACTTGTTTTCGGTTATGGAAACTTTTAAGTTGGGAGAGAAGTTTATTACTTGGGTTAAATTATTATACACTAATCCAACAGCCAGAATACTAACAAATCAAATGCTATCAACTAAATTTAATTTATTCCGAGGCTGCAGACAAGGTTGTCCTTTATCCCTGCTATAGTTTGCACTTGCAATAGAACCATTAGCTCAACGTGTGAGATTACATCCTGAAATATATGGGTGTGACACCAGAGATACTGAAAATAAAATATTATATGCGGATGATTATATTACAAAGCTGGAAATTAGTATTCCAAATTTACTAAAATTAATAACTGAATTTGGATTATTTTCAGGATATAGTATTAATTGGAATAAAAGTGAACTTATGTCAATAATGGTAAATAACTTACATATATTACAACAATTTCCTTTTAAGATAGCAAACGAAAAAATCTAATATCTTGGAATTTATGTAACAAAAAGATTTGATTCTTTATTTAAATCCAATTTTCCACTTTTATTGAATAAATTAAATAAGAATATTTTATATTGGAAAACATTACCTATTTCAATGTTAGGTAGAATTAATGCAATAAAAATGATTTTTCTCCCGTAATTACTATATCTCTTCCAATTGATTCCGATATAACTTCCTAAAAATTTCTTTAAGAAGGTTGATTCTATAGTCACCAACTTTATCTGGGATTATAAGAGCCATAGAATAAATAAAAAACATTTATATAAATCAAAAATAAATGGAGGTCTAGCACTGCCAAACTTTATGTTTTATTACTGGGCAGTTAATATTAAAAATATGAATTTTTGGTTAGTAGAGACAGATAAACAACCAATCTGGTTAAAAATGGAAAAAGAAGATTGTTCGCCTTTTGAAATTAGCTCGATTTTATTCGCTAATATTAAACTAGGTAAGAAAATCTATAGTGAAAATCCTATAATAGAAAGTGGGATACGTATCTGGAAACAAATAAAGAAAACATTAAAATTGAAATATATACCACTAGCCCTTACCATTGTAAATAACGTTACATTTAAACCTTCAATGATGGACAAAGGTTTTTTACAATGGAAAAATTATGGAATTAATGATGGGCGATCTCTATAGGGAAAACTCCTTCATGTCATTTCAAGAATTACAACAAATTTATGGATTACATTCAAAAGATTACTTTAAATATTTACAAATTAGAGACTATGTAAAAGCAAACACACAAGAAATCAGAAATAGAAAGACAGAAATTTTAGATGTATGTCTAAATAAACACCTGAACACAGAAAAATTGATATCATATATTTATAACATTTTATTGGAAAACGTTGTCCCAATGACAGAAATATATAGGCAATCATGGGAAAACGAATTAGGTCAATTAATCAGACTAGAAGTATGGGATGAAAGTTTACAACATATACACCATTGTTCATTAAATGCTAGACACTCTCATACAATTTAAAATATTACATAGATTACATTATTCAAAATCCAAATTACATAGTTTTTTTTCAAATGTATCTGCCATATGTGATAAATGTCAACACCTAGAAGCTAACTTAACGCACTCATTTACAAATTGTATAAAAATTACTAAATTTTGGACAGAAATATTTAAGATAATTTCGAATGTTGTTAACATGAATCTGATCCCTGACTCAAAATTAATAATATTGGGAATATTAGAAACAGATCAATTAATAACAACAAATCAAATATTTTTTATTGATTACAGTTTAATAATTGGGAAAAAATTAATATTGAAATTCTGGAAAGGTCCTACATCCCCCACAACCAAAATGTGGTTTACAGGAATGTCGGAGACACTTCATCTGGAAAGATTAAGGCTTGTCCTACTGGACAAGTTGGATCTTTTCAGAGGGATATGGTTTCCATTTATTGAATATTTAAAGGGTCAAAATGGCTCGGTGCGAGAGCCTGACTGAAGCCTGAATAAAGGAATGGATGAAGAATCATACATAACAAATCATGGATATATCTCCAATGATGGATAACCTGTTTAACACTCTACTCTTTTTTTTGATTTTCTATTTTTACTTTATTTTTCTCTATTTTTTTCCTATCTGCAATAAAAACAAAACAAATGTATAGAAATACAAATAAGACACAACTGTTAATATTAAGAATAGTAAGAATGTATGTGACAAGTATATTCTTTTAATATGTACTTACGTCTAATAAAAATATTTAACAAAAAAAAATAAAAGGTATTTTCATTTCAGATAGATCCACATTAAATAAATATGTCGACTTGAAATTTCACAAGTTCACCATTCACCATCAGGACTCCCCCCCCCCCCCCCCCCCCCCCCGCATGTCCCCCATTGGGACAATGGGGGGGGGGGGGGGCATCGAACATCGGAAAAAAACTAAACACTTTATTCATTTAGGGTTTAATCTTTATATATGAGGATTATGTTTATTAACAATATAGAAAAAAAAGAAATAGAATAGAATTACGGATACAGCATCAAAGTAGCGGGACACCAAAGTAGTTACCAAATAATCTCCCTTGTACGCATGTACAGTATATCATTTTGAAAGGCAAATGGAATTTTAGCCTTCATTGCAGAAATACTGGAAGTTAGTGAATGGTATGGTGAGTGGATGGTGAATTAAGCTGCAGTGTTATAAACATGGAAGATGCAAGTCCCGAGATAAAAACAACTGATTTTACTTCGGAGTCACGTGAGTGACTACGTGAAGAACCCCGCCTGGCGCTGGAACGGCATTACGTCGACGCTGACGGCAGAAGGAAGAGCTGCAGAGGCTAGCTCGTCGACAGCGGTAGGTACGGAACCGGCAGGTAAGTGCAGTTGAAAAACTTTTAGGGTCTGGAAAACTCCGTGCCTGGTGTATTGAACCAGGATTTAAAATGAATTGAAAAACAAAAATAAAATAAAAGAGTAAAATAGAACAAAAATACTCTGTATAATACAACGGAGTTTAAAAAAGAACGTCCCGGGGGAATACCCAGCGATCGGGACGGGAGATTAATTACGGAGCCGGTTCCGATACTGGTGACCATTAAAAATACGTTAGGGAGGTTTAGATGCTCCACAAACTTTTGGCAGGGGGGGGAAATTTTAAATAAGTCAGAAAGGCCATAATTTAAAAAGATAATAAAGGCCTTCAGACGGAAAATAATGGAAATATTCCCTAACCTACCCTAAGGGGGTTTCACATATAAAAAGGAAAAAATATGATGAAATATGGTGGGAATATCTACCTCAGATATTTCTGAAGGTAGTCTCCTTGAGGGGGAAAAAACTCAGGAGAAACAAGGGCAGTGAAAAATAAAATGGAAAAACTGACCCTAAAAATGCACTGATAGTGGTGGCTGGTCATGAAGTACCCACCACAGCAACATATATATATATATATATATATATATATATATACACACAGGTGTATGCACAACACCTGAATAAGAAGTGAGGCCATGGAAAATTACCATGGAAACCAAAATTAGTTGGTCTCTCACTAAAAGCTGTTATGGTTAAAACAGCAGAACTAATGATGAGTGAGGCCATGAAAAGTAAACATGGAAACTAAAAACTCACCAAAGCTGTAATGATTGAAACAGCAGAATATGATAAAACTTTTATGTTTTATAAAGATATCAACGGTGAATCCGTTTATGATATCCATGTCTCAAATTATATGAGATATAAAGAAATACAATTTCAAAGTATTTCAAACTGGTGCATGGCATCACTATTCAAAAAGAAAAATAAAATAAAATGAAACGTTGTGCAAATAACTAATACTTTTAAAATAAAATAAATTGCCATCAGTTTGTGGAGCTCAATGGGAAGACATATATATAATTTACCAAATCTGCACTCTAGATTCGCAGATCAATATAAATCCTATGTTAAACTCTGATTATTATGGAATAAACCTGCCTTATGATGAAATCAAAGATATTGATTACAAAAGAACAGACTACTGATCTTTAAACTTTGGGGGGAAAAACTATGATCCAATGAAAGATTGGATAATGGATCAAAACAAAGGCAAAGATCTTTAAACTTGGGGGAAAAACTATGATCCAATGAAAGATTTGATAATGGATCAAAACAAAGGCAGAAGTGGTATAATCCAACATAGCCTTATCCAAACCCATATAATTGGGAAAAGAAAGCTTGAAGTACGTTGAAGAGGTGCAAACATCTTGTTACAAAATAAGTTCATGAAATCTCCAATTGTGGGGGATTACAGGTGTATTATGATTGTTAATTTAATATAACTAAGGAAGGATTGGTTCACCTGTATAAGAAAACCTTAAAAATTGATTTTAGGTTTGCACTCAAAAGTAACTCCAATAAAGAAGGGGTACGTACATATATATTATAAAATTACCTCAGTGTAAAGATTTGATGGTATGAACCATACAAAACATCATTTTATATACACTTTCACAGTGTAAGAACATTTATTAAAATGGAAACATCTAGAACATGGAAATACAGTTGCTATTAACAAATTGTTAATCAATATTACAGGTGCTTGAAATTAATTAAAATGGGTCAAGCTGTGCAAGTTAAAACATTGTCCAAAGGATTAAACCAGTTCAAGGCTGTTAAACAGAATACTGGAGGAACAATTATGCTGATAAAAGATCAGCACTTGCACTAATGAGGTCATGGTCATGGGTTATCTTGATTACATTTAAATTGGAAGGTTATAAGAGTCGGCTGCAAATTAGTGCTGCAATTACAAACCTGGTCGAAGGTAAGGACCTGACCCATTATATAAAGCGTATGCTTAGGCATTAATAAAATATTCATAAATTACTATTCTGAATTTAGAAGTAATTCAGCACCATAAGAGGGGGAAAATTGTTCCATGATACAAATATGTCTCATTGTTGTTGACATACTTTGTCCCTCCATTAGGTTAGGTAAAGGGTAAATAAAGCTCCAAAAGAAGGAATACAGAAGCTTATAAGAAAATGTATGCCTTTGTGAGAGGCTTATGCAAATATCAAATGATACATTATCATTATTAAAGTAATGTAAAAAAGGTTCACAAGCTGCTTCAACTATAAGCTTAACAGCTGTTGCAAACTGAAGCAAGTGTTACAGATGATGTACAGCTTCTGTGAATGTTTGGGTAAAGATAAGAATATTATCTATTCTTATAAGAATAATTGATACGTCTCTTGTTGGGACTGCGGACAATAATACCAAGTGAGCATAAATGGATTGTCCTAAGAAATTTTCCAATCATTTGTATTAATTATTGAAGTATAAGGAGTTATGGATTAAAATATCGATTGCTTTATTATGGAAGTGTCCATGTCGTATCAAGGTGAACAATACCACGGCTGTGGCATATGTTAAAACACACAAGATAAGTCAAATAACAATCATGGGATTATCTGAGTAAACAGATGTGGCATATTCTAAAAAATTTAGTCCAGCTGTTTATCTCTAAGGAAGAGACAATGGTATCGGAGACAACAAATTTGGGAGGAAAAACACATTGTCATTAATATGGATTACTTACGATTAATCTGGTTGCATACAGATTAAATCACCGATCTTTCAAATGTTTCTTGTGGGTAAACCAAGAACAGGAAAGGTGGATGCTTTTCTCTCAATTACATGAGGAAAAGATGTTCTTTTGTGTTCCTCATTTTGTTTGATAGGACAGTGTCTGATGAAAATGTAGCAGGACACTGCCAGAGGCATTTTGGTGACCCAATACGGATCCTTCATGGTTTCATAAATATTGAGTGATGTTGAACCACTTGTGATGATTCATAGTTGCAGTAATTTATTGAAGTCTGAGGAAGGGTCTCGACCCGAGGCGTTGCCTATCTCCTTTCGCTCTTTGGATGCTGCTGCACCCGCTGGGTTCTCCAGTTTTGTGTAACCCTGCAGTAATTTATTGTTGTACAAAGGCATCCATGACATGAAAATATGAATTTGACTATCTGCAGGTTGACCAGACCATTACAACAGCTGATGGTCAAAGAAGTCTATGAATGTTTAACTAATATAACAACATAACAATAAAATAATTATGTATAAAAGAAGTGTTATACCTGCAATTTGCAGAAATAAGTTTAAAAAACAATATTTTGTTATAAGAAATTGGAAGTCTGTGTATACAGTAAAGTTATTTTATCATATTAGATATATGGAGTTCCTTGTGGATTGTATTTTTCTGAGCATCTAATTGATAGAGCCAATAATAGGGCTCAGAGTGTTACCGACCTATTAACGGACAATATACTAACCAAGAAGTTATCAGGTGCATTCATAATAACCAGATATGGAAAGGGATATATATGTGGATATTAATATATATATATATATATATATATATATATATATATATATATCTGTCCAAAATTGTAATATTTAAGTCGGGAGATAAATAATCCTGAATTGCCTTAGGCAATGGACTCTAACTCTATCAATGATTCAAAAAAGTTAACATTGAAAATAATAATGCTGATGACTTTAGTATCAATATAAGAGTGCAAACATTGCAAATGTTACGTTATAATTGCATGTGGATACAGATTACATTATCATATATGTTTATGAATTTACCAAACAAAGCACACCAAGAGGAGCCGAAACCAAGGTAAACCTATAAGCATATCCTGTCGGCCTTAAGTTGTGTGTGTGTGTGTGTGTGTGTGTGTGTGAACATTGATGAAATATGTTGAAGTAGGTAAGAGTCTCTGTGCTAATGAGACAGCACTACTTATTACACACAAAAACCACATTAGGTTCAGTAAAAACTGATGGTTCTAGAGGAATGTATTCTAGATGGTTAGAAATTGGTTGGAAAATCACTCTGTTAATGAGGTAGATACATTCACAGGAATGGCACGGGATGAGCCGCTCGAGCAAAGATGCGAGGCCGCAGGAGGGTGTAAATTAATGTTAAAGTAAAAAAGGACCGGTCATGGTGTCAGGTTTGGACACGGAGTGTTGGGTTCTCTATAATTGTTGCTTTGTCATACCATCAAAATATATATATCAATTGATATTTTGTGATAAACTTGCCTTTCAATGGAAAGGGCATTACTTTTATTCTTTATAATGTGAAATAATTTATCACATAACTTGAGGCAATGTTTGGGGAAAAATGTGTTATTCGCTCGTCACTGTGTTGAATGAGCCGGACTGTCGTATGGAATAAATTCTACGACATGAAAAACACAGAAAGCTTCAAAATCTTCACGTAGTCACTCACGTGACTCTGAAGTAAAATAGTAAGATTAAACGAGAACTTACCAGTTTGAAGTTTGATCTTTATTTTATGAGGAGTAACGATGAGGGATTACGTGCCCTCCACTCCCCACCCTCATAAAATAAATGATCATCTGGTAGTTCTAAATCTATGAGAAGCCTTACTATCTTACTCCGGCTATTATGTTCTGTGTTTTTCATGCCGCTGCTTTGAAGTATGCCGTTCCAGCGCCAGGCGGGGTTCTTCACGTAATCCCTCATCGTTACTCCTCATAAAATAAAGATCAAACTTCAAACTGGTAAGTTCTCATTTAATCTTACTATTATTCTTTATTTAGTTTAGAGATACTGAATGGAAACAGGCCCCTCAGACCATGCTGACCATTGATCACCTGTTCAGACCAGTTCTATGTTATCCCACTTTCGCAGCCACTCCCTACACACCAGGGAGAATCTTTACAGCCAATAAACCTACACGTCCTTGTGTGATGAAACCGGAGCACCTGAAGAAACCCACGCAGTCACAGGAAAACGTGTAAATTCCACACGGACAGCACCTGAAGGCAGGATCGAACCTGGGTCTCTGGAGCTGTGAGGCAGCGGCTCTACCAGCTGCTCTACCAATCAACAGCTGGTAGACACCTGTTTATTGATAACTTCAATTTCTAAGGAACTTCTCAACTTGATTGAGCCGGGATCAGTGTGGGGGAGAGACCAATCAACTTTTTCACTGCACTCCATACGAATACTTGAAACAGAAGAAGAATCAATCCTTTTAGCTTGTTTTGCCATCCAAACCGTGACCACTCATCTGCTCCATCATTTAATTTAATTTAATTTAGTTTAGTTTATTATTGTCATGCGGTATAGTGACAGAGGCACAGTGAAAAGCTTTTCTTTGCGTGCTACCCAGTTAAAAAAAAGTCAATACATGAATTCAATCAAGCCATCCGCAGTTTACAGAAAAAGGATAAAGGGTACAACATTTAGTGCAAAGATATAACATTGAAGTCTGATAAAGTCTTATTAAAGATCGTTCAAAGGTCTCCATTGAGTAGATGGGAAGTCAGAACCACACTCTAGCTGATGTGAAAACTGTTCACTTGCCTGATAACAGCTGGGAAGAAACTGTCTCTGAATCTGGAAGTGTGGAGGTATGATCTGGAATAAGATTATGGTTGCGCTAAATATTATTCCCTTTATCCTGTATCTGTACACTGTGGACAGCTTGATTGGAATATTGTATAGTCTTTTCGCTGACTGGAAAGAACGCCACAAAAAGCTTTTCACTGGACCTCAGTACACGTGGCAATAATAAACTAAACTAAACCAAAGTGCTGGAGGAACTCAGCGGGCCAGGCAGCATCTGTGGAGGGAATGGACAGGTGGCGTTTCAGGTCAGGATCCTTCTTCACACCAGAGAGTTTTCCATGTGTTCTGACAGACAAGAAAAAGATCTTGTCTGTCAGAACACTGTCAGGAAGAAGGGTCTCGGCCCGAAACGTCGCCTATCTCCTTCGCTCCTTAGATGCTGCTGCACCCGCTGAGTTTCTCCAGCTTTTTGTGTACCCAAGAAAAAGATCTTTGTGTTATTGTTATATGCAAAATAACTTATCCGTCAGCAGAACTCTATGGTATGTAATCTGAGATTTTCAGACATGCTATTCTGTTTGAGATTGTTGACTGAATATCATATTCTGTTTCAGCCAAGGAGACGTGCGAGTTTAGAACTGAAACTAAAAGGTAACTAGATTACACCACAAACACCTGGTGACATTATTATTGGGAAGATAATGAGTGGATTTTTTTTTGTCAGAATGTAATTAAAGTGACAATGCAGTTCCCTAACCAGAAATAGGAAACACATTATTTTGGAAGGTAATACAGGTGCAAGTAGAGTCGGAGAAAGAACATTCAAGTTGGCTTTATTTCAGTTTCAACAATAGAATTAAAATGGAGATGTTCTCTTAAAGAAGAGGCATAATAATGCCTTTATAATCTAAACATGGCAATTTCATACATCCTATCTCCTTCCCTTACACTCTGCCTCGGCAAGGCCGCCAGCATTATCAAGGGTGAATCTCGCCCCGGTCACCCCGTCTTCTCTCCTCTCCTATCAGGCAAAAGGTACAGAATTGTGAAAAGGCATACCTCCAGATTCAGGGACAATTTCTCACCAGCTGTTATCAGGCAATGGAACCATCCTAACTAGAGATGTGACTGAAGAAGGATTCCGATCTGAAACATCACCTATTCGTTTTCACCAGGGATGCAACTTGACCTGCTGAGTTAATCCAGCATTTTGCAACTATCACCTTAACTAGGGAGCAGTCCTAACCTACCATCTACCCTCAGACTCTTTAATCGGGCTTTACTGGATTTTATCATGCACTAAACGTGATTTACATTATCCTGTGCCTGTACACTGTGGACAGCTTGATCGTAATCATGTACAGTCTGTCTGCTAACTGGACAGCATGCAACAAAAAAGCTTTTCACTGCATCTCCCTCATCAAAGGATGAACTGCAAACTCCTTGCAGACTGCATCAACGGTCAGGATTAAACTTGGTTCACTGGGGCTGTGGGATAGACACTCTATGAGTGGTCATTACAGATATTTGTGCTACTCCACATTTGTTGGGTAGCCAGCACTGTCACTACTGACCTTGTACCACGGCTCTTAAATATACCCCACACAGACGCAGTCCTGTCCTACCTATGGGATGTACTAATATTTGTAAAAATTAGTCCATTCCTGCTGAAGGCAGATTGAACCAATCTTTATAAAATTATAGTAATGGTAAAACGTTTATTTACATTGATGCAATCAAGAAGTGGACGATATTTAGTTAATATCGATCTAGATATCTATCAATCTATCTATAATACATTATTTTTGGAAAAATCTGATAACAGATCGCACACCTCCCAGACCGCTGCGTGGCAGAAGCTCCCAGCCCATCGCGGCCAGCAGGGGGAGCTGCTGAGCCAACCCTTGCTTGTCCCCCGTGGCTGAGTGCAGTGCCCGGTGGACCCCGGCCTACGGGGGGAGCCTCCGAGCTGGCCTCTGTTCGTCCTCCGAAGATCAGAGACCAGGAGGATGGAGCCGGTGACGATGATGACAATGGTCGCGATGGGCGATGAGCGAGGCCCGTAGGAGAGGGAATCGGGGTCTGGCCTACCGTGCACTCAAGATCGGCTGCAAGAGGCGCCCCCGAGGCACAAAGGTGGACAGGCGAGGAGAGGGACGTCGGTGCACTGGTCAATCCACACGTCCAAGGAAGGCAATGGCTGGAGGCCCGCGGCAGTCTGGGGCTCGCCTGCATCCGGTACTGCTCATAACAACTAGAGCATGGACTCGACTTTAAAAATGCTGCCAAAACCTGGAGCTTCTTGCATGCGGTCTCAGTGGACTATTTCTTTACGCTTGCTAATCAAGGATGTGCTGAGGTATGGCCATACTGTACTGGACTGTATGTAAGAAAATGAATTTCACTGTGCATTTGCACATGTGACAATACAGCACCTTTGAACCTTTGAACACCTCATTACTTCCTCAAAATGAAACATCAGCATCATAATCTCATATCTTGTTCTGGCATCAGACTTTTTATTGACTGTAATAAGCCATAATCAATCATAATTTTGTATTTGTGCAGATTGAGATAACATTTTGCAGACTCATAAATATGTACTACGTTCAACAGCTATGGGAGAATAATAAAAAATAGTGTTCATAGTTTCCTGATTTACAATCTATTTCAACAATGACATCTAAATATACTTGCAACGTGCAATGAATTTTAAAATGTTGTTGAATGCATGCCAGTAGAGTCATACACTGTGGAAACAGGCCCTTCGACTCAACTTGCCCACATCATCCAACATGTCCCATCTACAGTAGTCCCACCTGGCTGCGTTTGGCTCATAATCTTCTAAACCTATCCAATCCATGGACCTGTCTAAATGTTTCTTAAATGTTGCGACAGTATCTGCCTCAGCTACCTCATTTGGTAGTTTGTTCCATACACCCACCACATGTTGTGTGAAAAAGTTGACCCTCAGGTTACTATTAAATCTTTTCCCCCTCATCTTAAACCTTCTGTATGTCCTCTGGGCAAGAGACTCTATGCGTTTAACCTATCTATTCCTCTCATGATTTTGTACACCTACTGTATATATGACCCCTCATCCTCCTGCACTCCAAGGAATGGAGTCCGAGCCTGCTCAACCTCTCCGTATAGCTTAGGCCCCTGAGTCCTGGCAAAACTCTCGTAAATCTTCCCTGTACCCTTTCCAGCTTGACAACATCTTTCCTATGACATGGTACCCAGAACTGATACTCTAAATAATTGTGTATAAATGTCCCACAGTGTTTTAATTTGTCGAGCTAAGAAGCAGTAAAGCTGTCAAAAAAGATATCACATTCAGATTCAAGTAATTACATTTTAATTCCTTTTAACAATCGGAATGGCCTTTCCCTGAAGTGTTCTTACTTTTATGTGCTGTTAATTGGTCCCCTTACAGATGGAAGTAAACAGCAGGGACACATTTCAATAAGAATCACACTAAAAAAATCAAGAGAGATTGCTAAGAGTTGTTGAGTTGGGTCTTGGAAGCAGATGCTAGCAGCTACAAACCACACTGTCATTTAGCCATCTAGGAGGCAGCAAGTCCAGGGCATCTGCATGTGCATTGTCATAAATGTAGCTCCTGACTCTACTTAATGGCACACACATGCCATACCACCGTTTCACCAGGCACTTTCCCCTGCAACCGCAAGAGATGCAACACCATTTTTTCTTGACTTTTCCACCCAGAGCTCTATTAATTATTTTTAGTGAACCTTTCATGAGTGATGGGTGCTTAGAGGCAACTACAATAGTGGCATTTAAGAGGCTTTTGGATAGTCACATGGATATGTAGGGAATGGAGAGACATGGATTATCTAGAAAGCTGATAAGATTTGGCCTTGGCACCGTGTTCAGGAGACAAATTGTGGGCCAAATGGCCTGTTCCAGTGTTATACTGTTCTTTCAAATGGGTGCAGAATGCATTGTCAATGGCTCAGTTCTGCAATAAACAGAATTTGATGCACTGTATAAAGTTTACTCACTTTATCAGAACATTGAAGTAATTCCCCGTATGTATTTTGCAACATCACATTCCTGATTTAGAACATGATGATGTATTAATGAGTGCTCATACTGACAGAATGAATAAAAATTGGTTATATGGCATCACTCTTTAATATGCTCCCAGAATAAAGCACTATTTTCTCATAATGAATCATTCAGGAATACTATGTGCTTCATCCATTTGAAAGTGATGGATTGCTCTGAATCCTCTTAAAAGAAGCATCCTTAATGGCAAATACTTACGTTATCAACAAGGGTGAACTGTTGAGGGAATGAATCAGCTGAACAAATGTTTTCTTTCATTAGGGATATTTTAATATGCAAACTAGACTTTGAAATGATCTAATTAAAGATTTAAAGATTATGAGTTGAATTGATCAATGTGACTTTGCCAAATGATTTATTATGGTTGAAATCTTCAGATGTGTTTCTGAACAGTCTGAGGTTTTTTTTTAGTTTTATATTTAGTTTTTAGTTTTAGAAATACAGACTGGAAACAAGCCTTTCGACATGTCGACCATCTATCACTCGTTCGCACTAGTTTCTATGTTACGCCACTCTCTCCTCTACTCCCTACACACTAGGGCCAATATACGGTGGCCAAATTCACCTACAAACCACACGTCTTGGGGATGTGGGAGGAAACCGGAGCACCCAGAGGAAACTCACACGGTCACAGGGAGAATGTGCAAACTCAACACTGACAACACCCGAGGTCAGGATCGAACCAGGATCTCTGGCACTGTGAAGACTGTGTGCCGCCCCACACAGTGTGTGAAGACTGTGTGCCGCCCCACACAGTGTGTGAAGGATATAGTGAGGGGTCCAGAATGAAGGGATGAAGTTCATCAAAATGGCACTGGCCTGGAATGAGTAAAGATTCTTTCCCTTTCACTAAACGTTAGTGTGCTTAGTAATCAGTGATCATGACAGATATTGCTGTTTTTAGTTTTGATAGCAGTTGGATTTACTTAATATTTCTATTATATATTTCCTTACATTTCCAATTCCTATCTGACTTCCATTCATTTGATGTGAATTTTGCAAGCTGGTTGTAAAATTCGTCATAGTCTGACTGCAAAGGCTTTGTATATCTTTTCCACCGAGAGCCTCGATTAAAGCAGGAACAAGCAGGGCGGCACACCGTGGTAGAGCTGTTGTCTCGCAACGCCAGCAACCCAGGTTCAATCCTGACCTCGGGCACTGTCTGTGTGCAGTTTGCAAGCTCTCCCTGTCACCACTTGGGTTTCCTCCCACAGACCAAAGACATGCAGGGTCAGCAAGGACTCATTGGGCCGAAGGGCCTGTTTCCATGCTGTATCTTTCACCGATGAAAATTGTGCACTGTGGGAGAAATATTTGCATGACCTACTTTTAAGCAGAACCCGTGTGACAAGATGTCAAATTCAACAAGAAATGTAGAAACAAAGAACTGCAGATGCTTGTTAATATACAAAAGGACACAAGGTGCTGCAGTAACAGCAAGTCAAGCAGCATCTCTGGAGAATGAAGAAGGGTCCCGACCCGAAATGACCAGAAAAACTCTACGATTCTTTGGGCGACTGAGGAGTCTACTCACGACCATACAGGCGACACCCTGGCGACCTGTGGCGACAGCCTAGTCGCCTGTAGTCGCCTAAAAAATCGCATAAGTGGAACAAGGGCATAAGACTATACATGATTACAATCAAGTAATCCATAGTATACAGATATAGGATAAAGGGTATAACTTTATTAATGCATGATAAGTTTAGTATGGTTTAGTTTAGAGATACAGCGCAGAAATAGGCCCTTCAGCCCACTGGGTCCACACTGACCAGTTATCCTTGTACACTAACACTATTCTACACACTAGGGACGATTTACTTTCTTTAATCAAAGCCAATTAACCTACAGGCCTGTATGTCTTTGGAGTGTGGGAGAAAACTGGACCACCCAGAGAAAACCCATGCAGTCACACGGAGAACGTACAAGCTCCTTACAGACAGCACCCGTAGTCCGAATCGAACCCGGGTCTCTCGCACTGTAAGGCAGCAACTCTACCACTGCGCCATTGTATGGCCCAATAAAGTCCAGTAAAGTCTGATTAAAGATAGCCGTGTTTGCCAATTACAGTGAAATGCTACCTGAGAATAATAGAGGCAAACATCTTCAAACCATTATTGAAAAACCTGACAATATTGCAAATAAAAATAAGTTTGGAACTTGTGGAATTCCATTGAAGTAGCCAAAAGAATCTTCCTTCTAGCTCAGGGAAATAAATTCAACTTGATCTTGACAGTATCCAAAGAGCTTTCAGCTTGATAACGGACTAAAGCCTTGTTCTCACAATGGGCTGTAGTGCTGAAATGATTTAGCATGCTACATAAATGTCCATTTCTTGAGTTAAATTCCAATTATACGCAGAGTGCAAACTGACGGCACTGCCTCTTTAAAAAAGGTGCTGAAATACTTAGCAAACCAACATCTGTAAGTGATCAT
Source organism: Okamejei kenojei (assembly GCA_035221665.1). Lineage (NCBI taxonomy): Eukaryota > Metazoa > Chordata > Chondrichthyes > Rajiformes > Rajidae > Okamejei > Okamejei kenojei. Next base: position 68,605,857 of record CM069136.1, on the reverse strand, counting down.
ACACATGAAGGGGAACTTTAATAACAAACATTTATGGATGGGTTTTAGTCTTTGACAGAGTTTTACTTGCTAAACATTCACCTTAACCTCTTCTCTATCTTTTAGTTTAGTTTAGTTTAGAGATACAGCACGGAAACAGGGCCTTCGGCCCACCAGGTCCGCACCAACCAGCGATTGCCGCACACTAACACTATCTTGCACACACGAGGGGACAATTTACAGTTTTGTCAAGCCAATTAGCCTACCAACTTGTACATCTTTGGAGTGTTGGAGGAAACCGGAGCACCCGGAGAAAACTTACGCAGATCACGAGAAGAATGTGCAAACTTTGTACAGACAGCACCCATAGTCAGGATTGAACCCGGGTCTCTGGCGCTGTAAGGCAGCAACTCTACCACTGTGCCAGCTGAATTGTAAGATATTTTAATTGTAATAAACTGAAGATAAGAATCAACACAGGATTTCGCAAACACATTTTAGAGCAATGCAAATGTCATCGTTGTTGGAAGTACAGTATTTGTAGAAATCTTCCACTTGCATTCTTCACTTGAAGCACCACCAACATTCTTATTACCAGCTCAGTACCAATCTTCCACTTGCATTCTTCACCTAAGTGCACTGTTAATGGCACTTAAACCAAATGCATTCATCATAATTTTTGACGGGAATAGCAAATAACTATGATAAACCCATGGCATTTATATCACTCTCATTGCTGTGCAAATGCATTTACAAATACAAATGATAATTGCATTTTGAAAATAATTTGAATCCCGGAAATGTGGTGCAGCGGTAGAGTTGCTGCCTTACAGCACCAGGGATCCGGGTTCGATCCTGACTACGGAGTTTGTACTTTCTCCCTGTGACCGTGTGGGGTTTCTCCAGGTTCTCCGATTTCCTTCCACACTCCAAATACGTACAGGTTTGTAGGCTAATTGACCTTGATAGAATTGTACAATTGTCCCTGATGTGTCTAGGTTAGTGTTAGTGTGTGGTGTCGCAGGTCGGCGTGGACACGGTGGGCTGACGGGCCTGTTTCCGTGCTGTTTCTCTAAACTAAACTAAATTAAATGTACATTTGTCCATCAAGAAGTGTCCTATAAATTTATTGCCATTAAGTTTACTGTAAGGAGATTGTGTGCAAAAGACCACAATATGTGGTGAATGTGTTCGCACCGTTTTTGTTCAACACCTGCACTATTTTAAATTCATGAAAAGAGTTTCCTTTCTGCCGTGAAAACTTGGGCAGCCTTAATCCCATTTCTTATATTCACAGGTCCACAGCATAAAGCTGCTCACAGGGTGACACCAAAGGATCTACAAATTTCAGTTGCGCCAAATATCACAAAAAGCACACTAAATCTGATTTGTGTTTCACTGTGATCTGTGGCACCACACCATAAAAGGATTAAGAATAATGGACTGGATTTGAAACTCTTTTTTGTGGGTATTCAGGGTCATTACTGATGGACCCTTCTGATATCCAGGGGCTGTAAATAAGCAGGTAATATATATACCTAACCAAATCCACCACTGGAACGGAGAAAGTACTAAGCTCTCTATCTGAAGGAAGACCCGATGGGCCACTGCCTGAAGAGGGGGAGCCACCGAGCTCGGGTCCAAAGACCAGGGAGCCAAGGAGGAGGGAGCCGCTGGTGACAACGGATGCGAGGAGTGGGGCGTTAGGAGAGGGACAAGGTATTGCCTCCAGCGCCTTCAAGATCGGCTGCAGGAGGCGCTCCCGATACACAGCGGAGGTCGGGCAAGGAGAGGAACGTCGGTTCAGGGGTCAAGCCAATCGAGGGCGACAGAGGAGGCCCTGCAGCAACCTGGGGCTTACCTGGATCGGGAATGCTCCAGTACATCGAGCAAGTTTGGACTTTATGTGAATGGCGCCAAAATATGGCGACTCGTGCCTGTGTGATCGATGCAAAAAGAATTTCACTGTGCAGTATACACGTGACAGTAAAGCACCATTAAAACATTGATTATTCTCCGCCTTCTGAAATCTAGCTCACTATGGTAATATCATCTCCAAAATTGTAAATGGAAAGATACAAAATGCTGGAGTAACTCAGCGGATCAGGCAGCATCTCTGGAGAACACGGATGGGTGAAGTTTCAGGTCGGGACCTGAACCTGCAATCTTTTAACCTACAATCCTGTACATCTTTGGAATGTGGGAGGAACCCAGAACACACAGAGTAAACCCACGCAGTCACAGGGAGAAGTTACATATACAGGATAAAGGCAATATCGTTGAGTGCATCATAAAGTTCAGTAAAGTCAGATTAAAGGTAATCTGAGGGTCTCCAGTGAGGTAGATGGTAGCTCAAGACCACTCTCTGGTTGTTGATAAGATGGTTCAGTTGCCTGACAACAGCTGGGAAGAAACTGCCCCTGAATCTGGAGGTGTGCATTTCCACACTTCTGTGCCTCTTGGGAGAGGGGAGAAAAGGGAGTGATCGGGGCGAGTGCTGAGACTGTGCTGCATGTTAAACATATTCAAGATTGCGTGTCAGATTTCTAGACTTTACAGGATTCAAAGGCTTTAAGAATATGGCAGGAACATGAACTTGATGTGACGGAGTCGCCATAATCCTCTGGCCTTTTGCTCTACTTATTCTTTTCTTATTTTACTGAACATATTGCAAAACCTGTCCCAGTATCAGACTAAACACAGCCTTGAGGATGTAGGGATAAAGGCTCACTTTCAAAAGACTGAAATTAATAAAATTAAAATATTTTAAGTAAGAAAGGTTGAAGGAACTTAAAACATGTGTTATCTTGTACACCTTTCCCATGTAAATATTCATTCTGCTGTTGTTGCTATGGTAATGGTGGTCTGAAATCATCTCACAGCAATGTGGACTATGATCAGTGCATTTGGATAGAGTGCAAGGATATATCTTTAACGGCTTGCTTTCTGTGATTTGTGGTGATATATATATATATATATATATATATATATATATTTCTGCAGATTTAGAATTATTCATTATGTTCTACAGGATAATTGATTTCAATCTCTCCATCTATTTTTAAATGAATTGCATGGAAATGGCCTCGGGTGAAGTGTTTTCACGAACCATTAGGAATGAGAACCAGATTAACGAATTATCATTTCCCAAGCACAACCATATCATACGAGTGGATTTTAACCAAACAACTGTGAGCCTTCAAGGGATAATAAAAAATGATTCCCTGATTGACTTTGCTATGCATAAATCCTCCATTTAAAAGTTTCGGTGGAAATACTATGAGGTTTGACATACCCTTACTGAGTAATATACTTCTTTTTGTGTGTGGCGTGCACAGTCTAAAGTTGTAGACCAAATGGCATGAATCACTACATCTATTTGTTTGTGCACGTCGGGTTGATTGCATTAGTCGAAACAGGGTGGACAAAGTGAAAGTTGCAATCTGCCACCCCCAGTAACATACTGTAAGTGAGATCTTCTTATTCAGTTTACTTCAATTCAGTGATACAGCGTGGAAATAGTCCACCTGACCGGCGGTCACACGTACTTTAGCTCTATCCTACACACTAAAGGCAATTTACAGAAGCCAATTAGCCTACAAACCTGCTGATCTTTGGAATGTGGGAGGAAGCCAGGGCACCCGGAGAAAACCCATATGATCATGGGGAGAACATGCAAATTCCGTACAGGCAGCATTGAACCCGGGTTACTGGCGCTGTTAAGCAGCAATGTGTCACTGCGTTGCCCAAAAATTGAGTTAATTTTTATTTTGAAAAAAAAGACAATCATCATCTCTAAATTAAATGTATAATTTCCTTTCCCTGTACCCGTCCAAATGTCATTTAAATGTTGAAACTATGTGATAGCTATGTGATAATCCCAAAGATATTGCAAAGAGAAACAAACACCATATCTACATTAAGTGTATAAAATGAGAAACCCACACGGTTCCTGTCCATGCACCTGTCCAAATGTCTTTTAAATGCTGAAAATATTGTGTGTTAGCCAGGAGAAATTCCAAAGAACTTGCAAGAACAAGGCAATCACCATCCCTATATTGTGTAAAAACGAGATAAATTCAACCATCTTCATTTTTTTGCACTTTTAATTTTACCGATCATTCAGCTTATTAGCAAAGTATTTCCTCCAGTTTTCTTTCATCTTAAATGGCGTGATTGTAATCTCTGTTTAAATCTCCTCACAGGGATTCATTTTATAGATTCAGTGCTGAAGCTGGATGGGACAGCTGAATTCTGTCAGAGAATAACAATCTATTGAACCAGACACTGCTGCAGCAATACCACACACACCTTATCTTTATAAACCAAGGGCTTTTTATCTCGTTGTTCCCCCTTTATCTACCGTCGATGACAAACGACATTATTTCATGAAAAGTATGTCAGGAATGAGCTTCTTGTATCAAGCAGCTTGCTCTAAGGTTTCAGTAAAAGAGAGGCAAATTGTTAAGAATATCACAGGAAAATCTACGGAAGGCATTCTTTGATGTTACGGATAAGGGATTATTATATGTTCAGTAGAATATGAAATTCTGAACTGAAAAGGTCATAAAATAGACACAAATTGCTGGAGTATCTCAATGGATCAGGCAGCAACTCTGGAGAACATGGATAGTTGATGTTTCGAGTTGGGTCTCTTCAAACCAGAATCTGCAGTTCCTTTTTATTACAATAAGATCATAAGACATAGAAGCAGACTTAGGCCTTTCGGCCCATAGAGTCTGCTCTGCCATTCAATCATGGCTGATCTATTTTCCCGTCTAATCCCCATTCTCCTGCCTTCTCCCCGTAACCTTTGACACCCTTACTAATCAAGAACCTATCAATCTTCGCTCTAAAAATACTGGTTGAGGTATTGAAACTTTGTACAGAAGAAAAGAAAGAAAAATACATATGATGACACAAGGGATTGCAGAGGCCGGTTTGCAAAAAAGTAGATAAAGTGCTGGAGTAAGTTCAAGTTCAAGTTTACATTTATTGTCACTGTACCAATTGGTACAGTGAGATTTGGGTTACCATACAGCCATACAAATAAAAAGAACACAACACACAATAGAATTTAACATGAACATCCCCACACAGCGGAATCAACGTTTCCCACTGTGAGAGAAGGCAATAAAATTTCAGTCATCTTCCTCTTTGTTCACCCGTGATCGGGGCCTATTGAGGCCTCCGCAGTTGCCGCAACGGCGGCCCGATGTTCAGGCCATCTCGCCGGATGATGGAACTCCGGCGTCGGAAGAACACTCTCAGCAGCTTGGATTTCCGAATTGGCCGTTTTCCACCGGAGACCACGTCTCCCGAAGTCCACAGGCCGAGCTGGGCGGAGCTCCACACGGCAATCCTCGGAGAAAAATCCCAGGCTCCGCGTTGTTAAAGTCAGCGCCGCCCGCGGCTGGAAGCTCCGCAGACAACAGCTCTCCGATGTTAGAGTCGGCAGTCCCAGCACTCCGGAGCTCCAACACGGCGACCTCAGTAAGGCATCGCCCGCCCCTCGATTGTACTTCAGTGCTGCGCCACTGCTGAAGCTGAAGCTCAGGCCGCTCCAGCAGGAAAGGCCGCGCCAATCCAGATGGTAGGCTGCGACTAGGGGGCGAATATGCTAGGAGGACAGACACATCCTCGACCAGGTAGTGACTGAGAAAAATAGTTTCCCCCTTCCCCACCCTACATCCCCCACATAAAAAGACTAAAATACTTCCAAAACAAAACTTTTTGGCAATTTTTTTTTTTTTTTTAAAGAACGAAAGGACGAACAGCTGCAGGCAAGGCTGCCATACTCAATGGCACCCCCTGGGTAACTCAGTGGATCTGAGCAGCAACATCCCTGGAGAACATGGAGAGGTGACATTTTGGGTTGGGACCCTTTTTAGGACTACTGATTACTTTGTAGAGTAGAGCAATGTGTATGTTTGACTAAAGCACACACTGTTTTAGTGATAAGAGTGGGTTTGAGCTGAAGCTTAAAGCTCATACTCCCCATCTCCATAATTGCCGAGGTTTGCCAATTTCAGATATTTGCTGCAGGATGGCATAGTGGTGCAGTGGTAGAGTTGCTGCCTCACAGCGCCAGAGACCCAGGTTCGATCTTGACAATAGGCGCTATCTGTATGGAATTTATACATTCTCTCTGTGACTGGGTGGGTTTTCTCCGGTTTGCTCCCACACTCCAAAGACGTACAGGCTTGTAGGTTAATCAGTAAAATTGTAAATCTAAGATAGTGCTAGTATACAGGGTTATTGCTGCTCAGCACAGACCCGGTGGGCCGAAGGGCCTGTTTCCATGCTGCATCTCTAAAGTCTAAATTCTAAAGACTCATGGAGCAGAGACCAAATATATCAGACATGAAAGACACTACTTTCAGTGGACTCTTTCCATGCACCATGCACGTAACTATTTCCTGAGAAAAAATACCTGCGAACCAAGTTGGAAAGTATTTCTTAAAGAGAAAAAACTGAGAGGATGTTGCCAGGATGTTTTGAGGATGTTGCCAGGAATCGAGGGCCTGAGCTATAGGGAGAGGTTAAGCAGGCTAGGACTTTATTCCTTGGAGCGTAGCAGGATGAGGGATGATCTTACAGAGGTGTACAAAATCATGAGAGGGATACATCAGGTAGACGCACAGAATCTCTTGTTGTCCAGAGTTGGGGAATCGAGAACTAGAGAACATAGGTCTAAGGTAAGGGGGGACAATTTAATAGGAATGTGAGGGGTAACTTTTTTACATAAAGAGTAGTGGGTGTATGGCAGCCAGAGGAGGTAGTTGAGCCAAGTGTAGCTATTGCAGCGTTTTAGAAACATTTACAGGTGCATGGATAGGATAGGTTTAGAGGGATATGGTCCAAATGCAGGCAGGTGGGACTAGTGTATGGGGCATGTTGGTCGGCATGGGCTATGTGGGCCAATGAGTCAGTTTGCACACTGTATGACTCCATGACTAAAATATATGAATATGGACAAAAACATACCACTTGTCAAAATGGGAAAACTAAGACAGATAGATTATCATATGTGCCTGAAATTTTAAAAAAAAAACTCTAACTGATGTTTTTTTAAGGTCTTTTACTTAAAATTTAACCTTAATCTGCACCTGTTTCAGATGCTGTTCATTTGCTCAGTGTCTGATTACTGTGACGTTAGATTTACTGAGCAGACACACTGCATGTGAAACAGAAGAGAAGTGCACGGCGTGCCTTGATGGCACTATTACTAATGTACACATTCCACTCTGGCATGTTGCTTTTTGAAATGGAATGCACGGTATGTGGGAATACTCATGTTCAGAAGCCAAACCGACTGAACTTTGTTCCTCCCTTTTCTTTAAACCTTTCTGCCCTGTCCAGAAAATCTGAAAGCAGCTTTTTAGGCCACTGTAAAATATGTGGTTTGCAAATCCTTTGACACTGTGCACCTTAATCCAATAGTTGAGTTTAGTTCGAAGATAGACACAAAAAGCTGGAGTAACTCAGCGGGTCGGACAGCATCCCTGGAGAAAAGGAATAGGTGACGTTTCGGGTCGAGACCCTTCTTCTGACTGAGAGGCAGGGGAGATGGAACCGAGAGATATGACAAGGTGCATAGAACAAATTAATGGAAGATATGGAAAAAGACAGATCAAAGCCAGCAATGATGATTAAGGAAAGGTGGAGCCCACAATGGTCCATTGTTGGCTGTGGAGAAGGTGATAGTGAGTAATTCAAACTAAAACTCGGCAGGATGACAGTGAAACTAGTACGACAAATAAGGTGGGCGAGGAATGGAGAGAGGGGATGCAAGGTTACTTGAAGTTAGAGAAATCAATATTCATATCGTTGGGTTGTAAGCTGCTGAGGTGCTGTTATGTGGTGCTGTCCCTCCAATTTGCATTTGGCCTCACTCAGACACTGGAGGAGGCCCAGGACAGAATGGCCAGTGTGGGAATGGGAAGGGGAGTTAAAATGTTTGGCAACTGGGAGATCACATAGGGACAATTTACAATTTTACCAATGCCAATTAACCTACAAACTGTACGTCTTTGGAATGTGGAAGGATTCGGGTGGCGCCACCGCAGTGGCTGCCTCGCCAGCAGCTCGTCAGTCCTTTTGCCTTTTTGGTAATTCTTAGTGCTTCTAAATGTATGTTTTAATGTTCCTCAGTATGTCTTATATGGGGAGTGGTGGGGGGGAATAGGGGAAAACCGTTTCTTTGTCACATCTTTGCCCCCCTTGTGGCCTGCCCGGAGCATCGGCAGCAGGCGCAGTGCGGAATTACCATCGCCGAGCCTGGGATCCTTGTCAAGGAGCGCCAGTGTTGGGGAGCTCCGATCGCGGGGCCTGCTGACTTTAGCCGTGGTCTGCGGAGCTTCTAGCCGTGGGCACGGTGCTGACTTTACCATCGCGGAGCCTGGGATCTTTTGCTGAGGATCGCCAATGTTGGAGCTCCGTCCAGCATGGCCTGTGGACTTTGGAAGCCGCAGTATCCGGTAAGAAGCGGCCGATTCGGGAAGTCTAAGCCGCTGAGTGTGTTCCGATCCGTCCTGACGTCGGAGTTCCGATCATCCCGGCGAGAGGCGCTGTACATCGGGCCATCCGTAGCGGCAACTGTGGAGGGTTCTAGTCCCCGACCACAGGTGAACAAAAGAAGGAAGATTGACTGAACTTTATTGTCTTCCATCACAGTGAGAAATGTTGATTCCACTGTGGTGGATGTTTATGTTAAATTCTATTGTGTATTGTTTTCTTTTTAGTCGTATGGCTGTATGGTAACTCAAATTTCACTGTACCAATTGGTGCATGTGACAATAAATGTGAGCTTGAACTTGAACTGGAGCACCCGGAGAAAACCTGCGCGGTCACAGGTAAAACATACAAACTCCATTAGGCATCAGGTTCGAACCTGGCGCTGTAAGCCAGCAACTCTACCACTGCGCCACTTTTCTGTAGGACGAGAAAAAGAATAGGTAATGTTTTGGGTCAGAACACTTCTTCAGACTTAACTTTACTGATTACTTTAATACTGAACAGCATCCATATACACATCCCCTCACTAACGTAACCATTAGTGGAAGAGCATGATACTTGAGATTAATAAAAAACAAATGAAACATATAGAAATATCTTTATAATCAGGATCTTTGTGTGGAAACTGAATTGTGGCAACGTTTAGTACTTTTTTCAATTTAAATTGTTTATGCATTTCTGTACTGAATGTTCACTTTGCCTGTTTGACTCTTAAACACTCAACAGCAGCCTTGAATCAAACCTTGAATCAAAACTGCAGAATCCAGTATTTTTATTCTATTTTATGTGCGGAAGTAACAACAGCATTTAACAACATTTAAAAGACATTTGGACTGGTACAAGGATAGGATATGTTTCGAGGGATATAGACCAAATACAGGCAGGTGGGACTAGCGTAGATGGGCCATGTTGCTAGGCATAGAGAAGTTGGACCAAAGGGCCTGTTTCCACTGTATGACTCTATGCCTCCACTGTGTGCCACCCTAACTGCTACTTTATTTCCAGTGTTGATCATGATTATTATAAAATAAAACTGACCTTTATATAAAAATGGCTACCTCACTTAGATTTATAAATTGTTTAATGTGCACGAAATGAAAGGTCGAGCAGATGATAATACCTTGCTGCCATCCTTATAATAAATCGAGATAAATTGAAGAGGGCAGCATGGTGGCCCGATAGAGTCGCTGCCTAACAACTCCTGAGACCAGGTTCAATCCTGACTATGGGTGCTGTCTGTACGGAATTTGTTTGTGTGGGTTTTCTTAGTGTGCCCCGGTTTCCTCCCACACTCCAAAGACGTGCAGGTTGGTAGGTTAATTTGGCTTCAATAATAATTGTAAATTGTTCCCAGTGCATAGGATGGTGTCAGTGTATGGGGTGATCGATGGTCGACATGGACTCGGTGGCCGAAGGGCCTGTTACCATGCTGTATCTAAACTAAACTAAACTAAACTAAACTAAGGCTCAAATCTCAAAGAGCTTTACCTTTGCCCATTTGCAGCAATCGTGTTCTTCCATTTAACAATCTTTGTTTTGCTTAAATGAATTTTGACACAAAACAGAGAGCAGTGCCAAGTTCCTGGTGGGTCTGCTTCATTAGCGTGCCAACTGAGCCCAATACTGCTGCTCGTTCTTTAAGCCACTTGGGTGGCTTACAATGTAATGGTATGAACAATAAAGATGGACACAAAATTCCAGAGTAACTCAGCGTGTCAGGCAGTATCTCTGATGAAAAGGAATAGGTGACATTTCAGGTCAAAACCCAACTTCAGGTTGAGTCTGAAGAAGGGTTTTGATCCGAAACATCACATTCATTTTCTCCAGAGATGCTACCTGACCCGTTGAGTTACTCCAGCATTTTGTATCTATCTTCGGTGTAAACCATCATCCGCAATTCCTTCCTACACGGTATAAACATTAAATTCTCCAATTTTAGGATTTAGTTTAGTTTAGAGATACAGCCAGAAACAGGCCCTTCAGCCCATCAAGTCCATGTTGACCCCTTCACACTAGTTCTGTACTATCCCACTTTCTCATCCACTCCCTGCACACTAGGGGCAATTTACAGAGGGCCATTTAACTTACGAACCTACACGTTTTTAGGGAGGAAACTGGAGCACCTGGAGCAAACCCATGTGGTCACGGGAAGAACGTGCAAACGCCACACAGACAGCACCTGAGGTCAGGATGGGACAGCTGTGCTACTGTGTTGCCCTAGGTAACTAACCTACTAATCCCCTTTATTTATCCTCCTTTTTTCCCCCTCTCTCTTCCCTCTGCCCCACCTGGATGTGGTCTATTTTCTCCTTTTCCCTTCCATCCCATCCCCTTCCACTTATATTCCATCCTCTGTCTTTACATTTCATGTCTCTTTTCTCATATTATCTCCACATATTTTTTGTCCTTTCATTTTTGTCCAACCATCGGCCAATCAAACGCCCCTCACCTGCATCCACCTATCACTTACCATGCTTTCGTACCCTCCACATCTCTCTTCTACCTTTCTTACCCCCCTCAACGACAATCAGTCTGAAGAAGCCCCGACCCAAAACGTCACCGATTCATGTTCTCTAGAGATGTTGCCTGACCCGCTGAGTTTCCCCAGCACTTTGTGTGCTTGGTAAACCATTATCTGCCGCTCCTTCTTTCGTTGTTCATTCTTTAGACTTGCCAGCCTTACCTCTCCAAGGACTTCCTGACCTATTTTACCCACTCAACCTAAATGATCACACAAAGCAAACTCTCACATTCATATTTTGCTGCTCTTACATTTTTTAATAATCAAAGGAACTGAGTGCAGATCTACTTTTAACTTTACAAATAATTTATTATGAGGGCTTCCTTTTTAACATCAATCGCATTTTTTTCCTGTATTAAGGACATTTCCACAACCTGGTACAGGTTTGCTTCAATAAATCACACTGGAGTTGATCAAAGGAGCAGTGTTTTCTCAGCTGATTGGATTGCCACACACAACGCTCTTATCTGATATCACCCAGTATAGTGGTTGGCACTGTTTTAAAGGGCTTCTCTGGTTCTGCTGCTGGAAATGCTGGTAGTGAGAGATTGCTGCACAAGTCGTAGCTTTTTCTTCTCTCAGGCATGTTAAGTTTGCACATCGGTCATCTGAAATGTCCTTTCAAGGCTGTATAATGGAGGTCGATTGATGCTTGGCTAACGTGGATGTAAAACGCACTGTTTATACCTCACGTAAAGTGTACCAAAACAGACTGGTGCAGTCAGCCATGGTGGCAGCCTGTCACCAATGGAAAACAAGTGTACGGTTGTGATGACTTCATGTGCCAGGTGCTGGGCAAGGGGGGGGGGGGGGGGGGGGTGACGTGCCTATGAATGCATCTTTCATTGTGCGCGGAAGTTGGCGTCTTGGTCTGTTTGCGTGTTGTTACCATGACACAAAATGCTTGCATTTACCAGACAGAAAAAAAGGTAAATTGTTAGGTGCACAGAGGCGTCGGTAGTGCGGGCGGTGGGCCTGATAATTATGTTATAATTGTGGCACACATTCTCAGTACAAAGGAGTTGGTTTTTGGCACATGCGCAGAGAGATCAAAAGCAAACCGCAAGCCAAAGTGCCTGTGCAATGGGTTTGCACAGTTTGTACTTTCCTTTCCTTTGTTCCTGATCAGTCAGGCACTCCATTTTGAATGAAGTGGAACTGATACACTTGGCAGAGAGGGAACATTTCGAGGATTCTCCAATGCCAGGCTACTTGGGTGCTGTGAAACACAGTGGCACAGCCTGGTAGAATGTGTGCTACTACCAGTGCTGGCAACCTTGGGTGGCACAGGGAACAGCTGTTTAATTCAGTCAATTATACTCACTGTTAAAGCAAGTGTGAGAGGGATGGAGCCACTGTGGTGGAGCTCTGTGTTAAGATAAAAACAGACAAGTCATTGATTAACAGCTCAAAACGGTTCAGTACTTCCTCTGGGAAAAAAGCAGCATTAATATTTGCAGATCTTTGTAAATATGAAACTGGTTTGGGTTAAGGTTTAGGTTTAGGTTTATTATTGTCACGTGTGCCAAGGTGTAGTGAAATGCTTTTGTCTTCTGACTATGAGTGCTATCTGTACATACTTTATACGTTCTCTCCATGATCTGCGTGGCTTGTGCCCGGATGCTCCGGTTTCCTCCCACAAATTAAAGGCTAACATGTTTGTAGGTTAATTGGCTTTGGCAGGTTGTAAAATTGTCCCTAATGTGTAGGATGGTGGCAGTGTAGGGGTGATCACTGGTGGGCGCAGACTCGGTGGGCCGAAGGGCCTGTTTCTGCACTCTATCTCTAAAATCTAAAATCTAAAACAAAATCTTTAAAAAATACAATTACACCAAAGTAACAAAAGCTTTTCACTGTACCTCAGTACACGTGAATAAACTAATCTAAACTACACTAGACAGAAGAGAAAGATACCAGAGTGCAGGCCATAACTTCTTAACTGAGATTTGCTGTTTTATTCTTTCAATGTTTTAGGCATATTTTAATAGACAAAAGTGCTTTAAATCCTGTTCCTCTTCAATAAATTACGCCACACATTGCAGCAGATAAGAACAGCGCTAATAGTTTTCACTGGCAAAGAATATGAATATTTAGCTCTGTACCAAGCGCAGTGTGAAACAGATTGTGCGGGTGAAAATGAGCCCAGTAACTCCTTTTAGTTCAAAGCTATTTCTGGTCTCCTTTGCTTTGCTGTGGCGACCAGATTTAATCCTACTCCATGGCATTTTTCTGAACAGATTGGCCTTTGTGTTGCTTCTGAATTCATTTCCAAAACTTGCGCGTTTGGAAATTCTGGGTATTAATTGGAGATCTAAAGCATATTTTTTCCTTTGATTAGTACCTGCCTTGCACTGCAGCTCAGAGGAGTGAAGATACTGAATTATTTTACTGTAGCGTAGACACCACACCCCAGCTGGAGAGTGCCTGACTGAACGAGATCATGTTCAAAGGCAAAGGAAGTCCAGTTAAAGGCCATGGACTGCAGCATAGATAATGTACGCACACACACACATGCAAATACATGTATGTAGAACATGCACATTAGTGTAGATTTTACAAACCTGTGCACCAGAATATATATTTAAAAAGGTGCAAACACAAAATGCTGGAGTAACTCAGCAGGTCAGGCAACATCTCTGGAGAAAAGGAATAGGTGACGTTTCGGGTCGAGATCCTTCATTAGACTGAGAGTCAGGGAGGAGGACACTAGAGGTGTGGGAAGGTGCAGAACAAAGCAGAGCCGGCATCGAAGACTCAGGAAAGGTGGAGCCCACAACGGCCCCTTGATGGCCGGGGATGAGGTGATAACGAAGGGATACATACGGTGAAATTACCAAGAAGTCTAGGGTGGGGGATGAAGGAGAGATGAAGAGATTAAAAATGTGCTTTATTAATACATATTCTCGCATAGGAGTCGGCAAATTCAGTCGGAACCTTTGCAAAGGACGGCCACACCTTTTGGATCTCCAATGACCGCTGAACCCCATCACATTCCTATCACGCACAGTCGGAGAAAGAGGCTCAAAGGGAAACTTGTAAGATACACACTCTGTGATCTGTTACCTGCCAGTGGTCATTTTATTGAAACCAGACATTTACTGACGTTGTTGCGTGCCCACTTAAACGAGGCACTGATTTAAAACAAGGCCGGTCTTTCAGATTGCACTGTTAAAGTGTGTCATTATTTGCTGAGCATAGTTGTCCCATCCCCTTTCAAATAGTAACTGATGGGTGGCACAGTGGTGCAGCGGTAGAGTTGCTACGTTACAGCACCAGGTTCGATCCTGACACCGGATGCTCCAGTTTGTGATCAGAGAACATGCAAACTCGACACAGACAGCACCGGAGGCTGTGAGGCTTGAGTTTTCAGGTTGAAAACTCGCTATCTGAACAGGGAAAGAGAGGGAGTTCATGTGGGGATTGGAGAGATAACGAGCTGCAAATGCTGGGATCTTGTTCAATATCAAGTGCTGGAGGGAGTCGACAAGTCAGGCAGCATCTGTGGAGGGAATGGGCAAATGATGTTCTTCAGACTGATTCAACCCAAAGAGTCCAGCCCATAATATTACTGAAATGCAGCAGTATGAAGATGATCATCTATAAAACAAAGACCCCTTGCTTTGAATTATAGAAATGTATAACATGGGTAGCTTACAACCCAGCGGTATGAACACTGAATTCTCTAATTTTAAGTAACCTTATCTCATACTCCGCTGCCCTCCCTTCTCCCCCTTGCCCACAGGCCCTTCGGCCCAACTTGCCCACACCAACTAACAATGTTCCATCTACAATATCCCTCTAAACCTGTCCTATCCATGTATCTGTCAAAATGTTTCTTAAACGTTGCAATAGTGCAACAACAAAGTTTTTCACCCTACCTCGGTACTCCTGACAATAAACTAAACTAAACTAAACTAATGACAGCCCTGTCAGAATATCGTCAACTGTGTTCCTAACACTAGGTGTTAATCTGACCTGCGGAAGTTTGCATTTAGCTTTAGGATGGGCCTCTCTCTCTCTCCCCAAACAGGGCCATCAATTACTAGTGGATTGGATGCTGATGGATCTGCAGAGTGCCGGTCGGAGTAAGTCACGGATTAGTCTTTCTCCAGGACTTCTGCCAGGCTTTGTAATCAAAAGGGAGCGGTTTTGCAGAACAAAGAATTTGTGCGTCCTGACTTCAAGTTTCTGCAGAACAGTGTTGCTCCTCCGCCAAGGAGTTTTGGTGAACATCTGCAGTTCCTTCTTAAACAGTTCTGGTGAGCGTTGCTCTCTCAGTGGAAAACGGCGGGGAATGTGGAGAGGACAGAACGCTGTTTGGATTAGAGGGTTTTAACACAGGGAGCGGTTGGCTAGATTGTTTCCTCTGGAACATCGGAAGCTGAGGCGAGACTTGACAGAAGTATATAGAATGATGAGAGACATTGATAGGGTAGACAGTCAGAACCTTTTTCCCAGGGTGGAAATGTCCAACACTAGAGGCCATCATCCAGTTTAGTTTCTTTTAGTTTAGTTTATTGTTACATGTAACAAGGTAGAGAGAAAAGCTTTTTATTTGTGCTGACCAGTCAACGGAAAGACTATACATGATTACAATCGAGTATAAGGTGAAAAGGGGAAAGTTTAATGGAGGTGAAGGGCAAATTCTTTTACACAGAGAGTGGTTTCAGATTGGAACACATTGCCAGGGATGGTAGTGGAGACAGATATGATAGTGGCATTTCAGAGGCTTTTAGATAGGCACATAAATGTGCAGGGAATAGAGGGACATGGATCATGTACAGCCATGTGATCAGTTTAACATAGAAACATAGAAACATAGAAATTAGGTGCAGGAGCAGGCCATTCGGCCCTTCAAGCCTGCACCGCCATTCAATATGATCATGGCTGATCATCCAACTCAGTATCCCGTACCTGCCTTCTCTCCATACCCTCTGATCCCCTTAGCCACAAGGGCCACATCTAACTCCCACTTAAATATAGCCAATGAACTGGCCTCAACTACCCTCTGTGGCAGAGAGTTCCAGAGACTCACTACTCTCTGTGTGAAAAAAGTCTTTCTCATCTCGGTCTTAAAGGATTTCCCCCTTATCCTTAAGCTGTGACCCCTTGTCCTGGACTTCCCCAACATCGGGAACAATCTTCCTGCATCTAGCCTGTCCAACCCCTTAAGAATTTTGTAAGTTTCTATAAGATCCCCTCTCAATCTCCTAAATTCTAAAGAGTATAAACCGAGTCTATCCAGTCTTTCTTCATAAGACAGTCCTATCATCCCAGGAATCAGTCTGGTGAACCTTCTCTGCACTCCCTCTATGGCAATAATGTCCTTCCTCAGATTTGGAGACCAAAACTGTACGCAATACTCCAGGTGTGGTCTCACCAAGACCCCGTACAACTGAAGTAGAACCTCCCTGCTCCTATACTCAAATCCTTTTGCTATGAAAGCTAACATACCATTCGCTTTCTTCACTGCCTGCTGCACCTGCATGCCTACTTTCAATGACTGGTGGACCATGACACCCAGGTCTCGCTGCATCTCCCCTTTTCCTAATCGGTCACCATTCAAATAATAGTCTGCTTTCCTGTTTTTGCCACCAAAGTGGATAACCTCACATTTATCCACATTATACTGCATCTGCCAAACATTTGCCCACTCACCCAGCCTATCCAAGTCACCTTGCAGTCTCCTAGCATCCTCCTCACAGCTAACACTGCCCCCCAGCTTAGTGTCATCCGCAAACTTGGAGATATTGCCTTCAATTCCCTCATCCAGATCATTAATATATATTGTAAATAGCTGGGGTCCCAGCACTGAGCCTTGCGGTACCCCACTGGTCACTGCCTGCCATTGTGAAAAGGACCCGTTTACTCCTACTCTTTGCTTCCTGTTTGCCAGCCAGTTCTCTATCCACATCAATACTGAACCCCCAATGCCGTATGCTTTAAGTTTGTATACTAATCTCTTATGTGGGACCTTGTCGAAAGCCTTCTGGAAGTCCAGATACACCACATCCACTGGTTCTCCCTTATCCACGCTACTAGTTACATCCTTGGCATCTCATACATTGGAGGCTCGTTGAATGGGCAACGATGGTTTAGTTTAGTTTAGAGATACAGCGCGGAAACAGACCCTTCGGGCCACCAGGTCCATGCAAACCAGCGATCACCGCATATTAATACTATCCTACACGTACTAGGGACAATTTTTACATTTACCAAGCCAAGTTACCTACATACATGTACGTCTTTGGAGTATGGGAGGAAACCGAAGATATCGGAGACAGCACCCATAGTTGGGATCGAACCTGGGTCTCCAGCGCTACAAATGCTGTAAGGCAACAACTCTATCGCTGCGCCACCATGAAATGAAGTGGCTACCAAGCTCTGAAGGAGGCCATGTGTGTTAACTCCTCCCGTTCTCCGTGTCAATGAATGATTGTGTTTGTCCATCCAGCCTCACTGAAGACCAGGCCACTGAACTCCTCATCCGAGCCCCTCACAGTATAGCCCACTTGCAACCTCACCCATACCTTAGTGGCCACCTGGCCTGACCTCTCCCCTGCTCAAGCTACTGGCCATGTAGGTCAGGTACACTGAAAAGCTTTGCTTTGCATGCTGTCCAAACAGATCATAGAAACCATTCAGAGATACAATCAGTCCTTAAGAGTAAATATCATCAGCAACTTGTCCTGGACCATTCATATCGAAGCAAAGACCAAGAAAGCACACCAAAGTCTCTACTTCCTTTGAAGGCCTAGGAAGTGCAGAGGAAGTCCCCTACAACTCTCACCAACATCTGAAAAATGTGCCGTAGAATGCATCGTATCGGGATGCATCGCAGCATGGTTCGGGAATAGTTCCATCCAAGTCTGCAAGAAATTTCAGAGGGTTGTAGACGTACAGTAGCCCAAACCATCACACAAACCAACTTCCCTTCCATCTTCTTATCGAGTCCACACACAAGATTAGAAGTTGTTCAGCCAGAGCTGAATACACTTCTCGGCATCTGCATACAATGGTGTCGTCTTGCGCCTCTTGTGCTTCTTACGCGTGGTTGTGGAAAGATTGGTGAAAACAGGGCCGCGACGTGAACGCTCTTTCCTGGACCCCTTCCCTTCCATTGACTCCATCTACACCTCGGCAAGGCCACCAGCATAATCAAGGATCTCACCTCGGTCACCCTCTTTGCCCCTCTCCCATCAGGCAAGAGATATAGAAGAACTCACATCTCCAAATTCAGGGACAGTTTCTTCACAGCTGTTATCAGGCAACTGAACCATTCTATCGCTAACTAGAGAGCAGACTAAATGTGTAGGAAGGTACTGGAGATGCTGGTTTACACCGAAGATAAACACAATATGCTGGAGTAACTCAGCGGGACAGGCAGTATCTCTGGTGAGAAAGAATGGGTGACATTTTGGGGCGAGACCCTTCTTCAGACTGTGTGGTCAGAGCAGTCCTTCCAACTATCTTTAATCAGACTTTACTGGACTTTAACTTGCACTAAACCTTATTCCCTTTATCCTGTATCTGTACACTGTGGACAGCTTGACTTTAATCATGTACAGTCTTTTCGCTGACTGGAGAGCACGCAACAAAAAACCTTGTCACAGTACCTCGGTAGTAGACGTGAAAATAATAAACTAACCTAAACTAAATTAAGCTAAACAGTTTCATCGCAAGTACAATAAATAGAGCAACAAGGAAGACACAGAGTAGAGAATATAGCTTTCAGCATTGCAGTGCAGCAGTTCCAGAGACAAAGTCCAATATCTGCAAAGAGGTAGAGGTGAATTGAACAGTACCCTAGCTTATAGAAGGACCGTTCAGAAGTCTGTTAATTAGAGGGAAAGAAGTTGTTTCTGAGTCTGGTGGAGCATGCTTGGTATCTTCTGTACCTTTTGCCAAACATGAACAGGGAGAAGAAGGAATTACCAGGGTGGGACAAGTCTTTGAATATGTAGAAACAAGGGTCTATAAATGCTGATTTATATTAAAGGCCACAAAGTGCTGGTGTAACTCAGGGGGCCAGGCAGCATTTCTGGAGTACATGGATAGGTGACGTTTTGGATCAGGAAGGGTCTGAAGAAGATTCCTGACCTGAAATGAGTTACTCCAGGACTTTGTGTCATTCAGTCTTTGATGATGTAGAAACAAAGAACTGCAGATGCTGGTTTACACCTAAGATAGTCAGAATCTGTGGAATTCATTGCCACAAACGGTTGTGGAGGCAGTCAATGGCCATTTTTAAGGGGGAGATTGGCAGATTTTTGATTGGTTATGGGGAGAAGATGAGAATGGGTGTTGAGAGGGAAAGATAGATCAGCCATGATTGAATGGAAAAATAGACTTGATGGGCTGGAGTAACTGACTTGTTTAAGAAGGAACTGCAGATGCTGGAAAATCGAAGGTAGACAAAAATGCTGGAGGCACTCAGCGGGTGAGGCAGCATGAATGGAGCGAAGGAAATAGGCGATGTTTCAGGTCGAGGCCCTTCTTCAGACTTGTTGAGTTACTCCAGTACTTTGTGTAAGTCTGATGATTTTGGCTGCTTTGCCGAGGCTGCGTGAGGCGTAGATGGAATCAGTGGTGGGGAGCCTGGGTCTGAGTGATGGACTGTGTGATGGTGTGTGTGTGTGTGTGTGTGCCTCTGCACTGCTCTCGCCCGTAAGCCGTGTGAGACTGCACAGCAATTTCTAAGCAGCGAAATACGAGGGGAGGGTCACAGAGAGGGGAAGGAGCAGCAGGCAGATGTGACAGCTGCACGCTGACTCCCATCTGCCGCCAGTAGATCAGGAGAGATCGCAGCATGTCAGGGACGTGGAGGATTTCATGCGAGCGCGCCATCAACCACGGTGGTCTCAATCCTCGCCAGACACCTCTACAGCCACCACACCTACAGCTGAGGGTGTGAATCATTGTCGCTGCACACACTCCCCACCGGACTAGTGCTGTTGCCATCCATTTCAGCTCGAGCAAGTTTGTGGGCGGCAGGGTGGTGCACCGGTAGAGTTGCTGCCTTACAGCGCCTGAGACTCAGGTTCGATCCTGACTATGGATGCTCTTTGTACTTTCTCCCCCGTGACCCCGTGCTGGCTCGAAGGGCCGAATGGCCTACTCTTGCACCTATTGAGTTAGATAGAGCTCTTAGGGATAGCGGAGTTAAGGGATATGGAGGGAAGGCAGGAACAGGGTCCTGGTTGTGGATGATCAGCCATGATCACATTGAATGTCGGTGCTGGCTCGAAGGGCCGAATAGCCTACTCCAGCACCTGTTGTCTATTGTCTATTGTCTACCACATAGGTTTTCCCCGGGTGCTCCAGTTTCCTCCCACACTCCAAAGATGGGTAGGTTTATAGGTTATTGGCTTTGCTAAATTTGTAAATTGTCACTAGCGTGCTGGATAGTGTTAGTGTACGGGGTGATTTATGGTTGGCATGGGCTCGGTGTTTCCTCGCTGTATCTCTCAAGTCTCAAGACTCAGCTGAAAAGATAAAACCGAGGCTTGTCCGAGGCTACAAACTCTTTGTAGCACTTCAAGTGCACCCATTCAGTTTAGTGTTAGATCTATTATTGTCACATACAGCAAAGTAGAGTGAAACAGTACTCTTGATCAACAACTAGAGAGCGGACCTGAGCTACTATCTACCTCATTGGCAACCCTCGCACTATCTTTAATCCGACTTTACTAGATTTTATCTTGCACCAAACATTATTCCCTTTATCCTGTATCTGTGCAGTGTGGACAGTTTGATTGTAATCATTTATTGTCTTTCAGCTGGGGTACACAAAAGGCTGGAGAAACTCAGCGGGTGCGGCAGCATCTAAGGAGCGAAGGAGATAGGCGACGTTTCGGGTCGAGACCCTTCTTCAGACTGCTTTGTCTTTCAGCTGTCTGGATAGCACGCAACAAAGCTTTTCACTGTACCTTGGTACACGTGACAATAAACTAAACTCAACTAAAAGCTTTGTTTCGCATGCTATCCAATCAGATCAGATAATACTAAATATAAATACAACCAATCCAAACTCAAGTACAATAGGCAGCGCAAAGGGAAAAATACAGATTACAGGATATAGTTGTCACCATTGTAGCCCAACAGTTCCAGAGACAACATGCTGGAGTAACTCAGCAGTCAGGCAGCATCTCTGGAGAAAAAGGATGGCTCACCCATCCATTTTCTCCAGAGATGCTGCCTGACCTGCTGAGTTACTCCAGCACTTTGTGTCTATCTTCAGTATTAACCAGCACCTACTGTTCCTTCCCAGAGACAAAGTGCAATGTCTTCAATGAGTAGAGGAGAATCGGACAGTACCCGAGTTTAAGGAAAGACCATTAAAAAACCTGATAGCAGATGGGAAGAAGCTGTTCCTGAGTCTTTCAAGCTCCTGTATCTTCTGCCTGATGGCAGTGAGAGAAAAGGAATTACCGGGATGAGCCATGTCCTTGATTATATTGGCTGCTCTCCCAAGGCAATGGGAAGTGTAGATGGAGTCAGTGGTGGGGAGTCTGGTCTGTGCAATGGACTGGGATACATCTACAACTCTCTGCTCAAGAGTATTGTATGCAGCAGCAGTTTTCTTCCACTACTTGTTAAGCAGTGCTGGATATCTCTGAACCCCCAGTGTATAGAGAATCTCTCTCATCTTCATCACCTCAGCTACTGGGGTGTGCTTTACTGCATCTATTTGAGCAGCCTCACCGGGGCTACACCATTACTTCTAGCAAGCTGCCAGTGCTCCGTGATTGGTGTCCACCTCCAGTTCAATCCCGGCAATGTGCCTTCCCTTAAAGAGGTGCAGCCTGCCTTTAATCACTTCTGCATTGCTTGATCTGGTGCTAATTTAGTTTAATTTAGAGACACAGCAGGGAAATAGGCCCTTTGGCCCACTGAGTCCACACTGACCAGCATTCCCCGCACACGAACACTATCCTACACACACACACACACACACTATGGACAGTTTACAATTTTACCAAAGCCAATTAGCCTACAAACCTGCGTGTCTTTGGAGTGCGGGAGGATACTGGAGCACATGGAGAAAATCCACGCAGGTCATGGGGAGAACGTACAAATTCTGTACAGGCAGCACGTGCAGTCGGGATCAAACCCGAGTCCCTGGCGCTGTAAGGCAGCAACTCTACCGCTGCAGCACTGTGCCTCCCTAATTACTCACTCAACCAGATTCCAATATGGTGTGAGCCAGTTAATAGTGCAGTTAATACCACTGACCATCAAAGTCATGATAACAAACAGACAGCACGCCCCAGGTTGACTAGGCACCTTTATCTTGCCACGTGATGCCACCATTTGATTTGCATTGCTATCCAATTTAACCCAGCAATACTTCTTTACCAAGCTGATAACTTAGTTTGTATGCAATCTAACATTGGTTTTGAGATATCATTCAAATGTTGGATTTTAAAGCAATCTACTCTTAACAAAGAGGTGTTTTATGGGTTTTGAAATATAGCAAGATCAAAGGGAAGCATTTCTTTTCTTGTTTTGTTTCTCAAGGGTAAGGGTCCAGTACAGTTAGCTGCCTTTCTTACGTTTTTAAATATTAAAGAATATCAAACATTGTTCATATAACATTTAGGAATTACATGCTTTGATTAATAACTTGTTTCCTTTGAAAATGATTTGCAAATCTTGGCTGCATTTAACTGTGGACTTTAGACTTTAGAGATACAGCGCAGAAACATGCCCACCGAGTCTGAGCTGACCAGGGATCACCCTGTACATGAGCACTATTCTACACACTACATACAATTTTTACAACTTTTACCGAAGCCAATTAAC
The DNA here is from genome assembly GCA_035221665.1 of Okamejei kenojei. Classification (NCBI taxonomy): domain Eukaryota; kingdom Metazoa; phylum Chordata; class Chondrichthyes; order Rajiformes; family Rajidae; genus Okamejei; species Okamejei kenojei. The sequence goes on along the minus strand of CM069136.1, from coordinate 68,583,035 downwards.
CTATAAACATGTATGCCTTTGGGGTATGGGAGGAAACCGGAGCACCCGGAGAAACGCACGTGGTCACATGGAGAACGTACAAACTCCGTACGGACAGCACCCATAGTCAGGATCGAACTCGGGTTTCTGGCGGTGTAAGGCAGCAACTCTACTGATGCTCCACCGTGCCACCCTATTCTATATTTTTTTTTACCATACAACATTACCATACCATACAGGGTAAAACTCCTGGAGTGCCAGTATTATCTTCACTATCTTGCTGTTGGCATCCACATACTAATTTGAGTAGAAGAGAAGCTTCTACCTGGATGGCTGGAGGCTTAGAGCAGGTGGAACCTGCAGATGTTATTCCATGCCCCAAACCCCTGACTCCTACTTAGTTCATAAGTTTGAGGAGCAGAATTGGGCCATTTGGCCCATCAAGTCTACTCCGCCATTCAATCATGGGTGATCTATCTTTCCCTCTTAATCCCATTCTCCTGCCTTCTCCCCATAACGCCTGACACCCATACTGATCAAGAATCTATCAATCTCCGCCTTAAAAATATCCAGTGACGGCCTCCACAGCCGTTCTGTGGCAGTGAATTCCACAGATTTATCACCCTCTGAGTAAAGAAATTCCTCCTCATCTCTTTTCTAAAAGTACATCCTTTTATTCTGAGGCTCAATCCTCAGGTCCTGGGCTCTCCCACTAGTCCACAATCACTCTATCCGGGCATTTAACTATTCACGACATCAACCCTACGTCACTTTTCGTCACAAAAAAAATCTTTGTTTCATGTCCAATATTTTCATTTTGAATTAGGTATCTGAAAGCCTTTGCATTTCTCAGATACTAAATAATCTTGCTGTAGTAATTTCTCCACATGTTCAGCCACTCGGAAGGAGACTAGAGTCAATTTCTTTAAAAGTAGCAAGAGCTAATCCTGTATCACAAGTCAGATTTGATTACTGTCAAATGTGGTATTTTTAATGAACAATTGGTTATCCATCATTCACGCATAGTTGCTCAGTTCTTGGTGAAATGCTGTGCATTGTCAAACGTCACTAGTGTTATTTTTGTAAAGGGTTTATTGTTTCAGATGAAGTCTTGGAATTCTCCCAAGGTATCGAGGGACAGGTCTGAAGGAAAGTGTTCATTAAAATATATAACAGGCCCTCCTGCAGGTAGTAAGCAGGTGAGCTCCAGTGGTCACCTAATTAACACCAGAAGATTGGAATCTGTCATCAAGACAAATTGCAACAAATTTTGGCGAGCTGCATATTAACATGTTGCTAAAGATGAGTGCCACATGCAAATCTTTTACCTCCTTATTTTATGTTTAGTGGAAACTTGAAATGTTATAATAAATAAATGAATGAATGAATGGATAAGTTTATTGGCCAAGTATGTACATATGCAAGGAATTTGCCTTGGTGCTCCGCTCGCAAGTAACAACGCGACATACAGCAACAATTTAGAAATAAAACATAAAACATTAAAACATTAAGAATAAAACATTATAGTTTAAACATGTGAATGAAATAAAATACCAGAGCAAAAGGAGGCTACAGACTTCTGGTTATTGAGTAGAGCTCCTGGTCTACAACTCTACCGCTGTGCCACCTTGCCGCTCAAGTTTCAGTCTTGAAATTACACAGTCCCTAGCCAACAATGATATCTACCAGGAAACACCCTGCCAGAAGACGGTGTACACATTTCGATCCTCCAAGCTACCTCTTACTGACATTGAACATTTTCTTTGGAACTGTAATGCTACAATGCTCAGTTATATTCTGCACTCTGGTAACTTCCTCTTTGCTCTACCTGTTGTACTTGAGTTTTGCTTGAATGTATTAATGTGTAGTATTATCTGAAGGTAGACACAAAATACCGGTGTAACTCAGCGGGTCAGGCAGCAGCTCTGAAGAAAAAGAATAGGTGACGTTTCGGGTTCTTCAGACTGAAAGTAAAGTAAAGGTGGGGGGGCAGAAATAAACTGGAGGGGAGAAAAGGAAAGAACAAATCAGGGCCGGCAACAGATAACCTCAGGAAGGGTGGAGCCCATAATGACCCACCTGGCTGAGGAAGAGGTGATAACGAACGGGATCCAAGGAATGGAACTGGTAGGACAACTAGGGTATTATCTGATTTGATTAGAATGCACACAAACAAAAGCTTCTCGTTGTATCTCAGTATACACATAACAATAATAACCCTAAACCTAATCCTACGTAATTAAATCCTATGTATAAAATTCAGTGTTATAATAATAGACACAAATTGATAGACACAAATGACAGACACATTATTTAATGTATGTGTCTGCAGGTTAATTGGCCTCTGTAAATTGTCCCTAGTGTGTGGGGAGTGGAAGCAAAAGTAGGATAACATAGAAGTGGTGTGAATGGGTGATCGATGGTCGGCGTGGATTATGCTGGTGGCCTTGCCAAGACAGCGTGACGTATAAATGGAGTCAATGAAAGGGAGGTTGGTTTGTGTGATGGTCTGGGATGCGTCCACAATTCTCCGGTCACAATTTACGGTCTTGGATGGAGCTGTTCCCAAACCATGCTGTGTTACATCCTGATTAAATGATTTTCTACGGCACGTCTGTAGATGTTGGTGATATTTACTACTAGGAATTTGAAGCTTTCAAACATTTCTAATTCAGCACTGTCAATGCTAACTGTGGTATCTGTACCGCTTTGTTTCTTGAAGCCAATCACTATCTCCTTTGCTATGTCTTGCTGACATTAGGAGAAAGGTCTTGACACCAGATCATGAGGTTCTCAATTTCCTTCCTGCATTCTGCCTCATCAATATTCTCATCTGGCCCACAATCGTCTACAAATTTGTAAATTGAATTGGATTTGTACATGGCTGCACAGTCGTGGGTGTACAAAGAATAAAGAAGGGGGCTAAGAACACATCCTTGCGGGGCACCAGTGGAGGATTATCGGAGAGGATAATTTGTCCCCTGTCCTCACTGATTGGGGCCTGGTGGACAGGAAGTCGAGGGGCCAGTTGCAGAGATGAGTGCTGACTCCAAGTCCCGAGAGTTTGGTGATGTGCGTGGATGGGATAATGGTGTAATGACGCCAGATCTACAATAAACACACAGCAAGGTGAACTAACCCCATGGGCTTTATCTCCAGCAACAAATAAGTACCAAGAATCATCCCAGCACCTTACTCTCTTCTCCTCCTCTGGCTGAACTCCAGGGTTTATAAGGACAAGGATCCGATTAATTGGTCCAATACCATTAATCGGATCCAGCCATGGCTTGTCTTGCCTATGGTCGTGATAGGAACGTACCTTAAGAGGGGATGTGTCATCACAATATATATAAACATTATGGGAAGATTATTATATCAGTATACGCCAAGAAAGTCATAAACACACCACCCCGGCCACGCTCTCTTTTCACTCCTGCCATGGGGAAGAAGGTATATGAGTCTGAAAACTGTAACGTCCAGGTTCAAGAACAGCTTCTTCCCAACAACCATCAGGCTATTGAACATTATGAACTCCAACTAAACTCCGTTTGGGGACATCTGACAATCGAACCCCCTTGATTCTTCTGAATCTCTTGGTTAAACTAATTTGTGGTAACACTGCTGGTTGTTTTGGAGATGTCCGTGGAATTTGTTGAAACATCTGGCTTTTACTGTACACTGTGAACAGAGAGACACATGGTCTTTATTTCAGAATTACAGGCAGACATTGAAGTAATGGGGACTGTGATTTTTTTTAGAACACTAACTACTGCTATTTTCGTGCTTGGAGGCAAAATTAAATTGAAAGCTAAAAGGACTAGTTGCCAAAGGAATTCCTTTCTCACAGAACAGGTTTTTCTTATTTAAGGAAACAACTTTGATGCTTATTATTATTATACTGCGTCAATTAATTCTGCAAGGGTTCAGTTTCATTGGTTTGTGTTTCTGAGGAGTAATGTTCTGTGAAAGAAATGGTTCCCTTTTTTTTCTCTATTCGACTTACATTAATAAGAACTTCAATCAAGTGGATGGTGTCATAAACCTTCAGTTGTTATTATGCCATAACTTCAATTCATTACAGTGAAGCTAGTTATTCTTTTTATGTGATTAAGGAGTAATTAAATGCCAGCCTTCCATTCCTGAAAACCAGATGCAAAGGTTTTGGTTAGAAACTGCAGGGTAATCCCGCAGTTTAATTTCTCCGCTGTACTTGAGTCTTGGCCAAGGAGTGCACAGATACATAACCCAGCTGGCATGGGGATGCTGGTGTGAACCTGTCAACTACGCAGACAGGCTGGGAAGTTTCTTTTTTCCAAAATCTGTTTTTTTTAAATACACGAGAAAACCAAGTCCTTTTTTAAGTCACCTACTAATTAGAATACTTCAAAACGAAAGGTATACAAAGCAACTTTAGACTCTAGAGATATAGTGCAGAGACAGGCCCTTCGGCCCACCGAGTCCACACAGACCAGTGATCACTCCGTACACTTGCACTATCCTACATACTAGGGACAATTTACAGTTTTTAACAAAGCCAATTCATCTATAACCTGTACGTCTTTGGAGTGTGAGAGGAAACTGGAGCACCTGGAGAAAACCCATGCAGTCACAGAGAGGACGTACAAACTCCGTACTGATAGCACCCCTAGTCAGGATCGAACCAGGTCTCTAGCGCTGTAAAGCAGCAACTGTGCCACTGTGCTGTCCTAGAATTTCTGGAGTAACTCTGGAGAACATAGATAGGTGACATTTTACTTCGGAGTCACGTGAGTGACTTCGTGAAGACCCCGCCAGCAGGCATGCGCGGCATATCGTCGCACGCATCTGCAGCGGCAGCTGGGGGGGGGAGTGCGCTCTCCCCACCGGCCTCCTTCACAAGACCGGCAGGTGAGTATTACCTTCCTTTACAGCATGGACAAGGGGCCGCAGGACGACGCTGTCGGGGAGCTGAGTTGTGCTGCGGCCAGCCGACGGCCCTTGTCCCCGGAGCTGCTCGGAACGCCGGCAGCTTCAGGAATGCGGAAGTCGGGCACGGAGCTGAGCTGCGGCCAGCCGACGGCCCTTGTCCCCGGAGCTGCACGGAACGCCGGCAGCTTTAAACACATGTGGAAGTCGGGGAGCGGAGCTGAGCTGCGGCCAGCCGACGGCCCTTGTCCCGGAGCTGCACGGAACGCCGGCAGCTTTAACACATGTGGAAGTCGGGGAGCGGAGCTGAGCTGCGGCCAGCCGACGGCCCTTGTCCCCGGAGCTGCACGAACGCCGGCAGCTTTAACGCAACGGTGGGGGCAGGAATGCAGAGTCGGGCGCGGAGCTGAGCTGCGGCCAGCCGACGGCCCTTGTCCCCGGAGCTGCGCGGAACGCCGGCAGCTTTATCGCAACGGTGGGGGCTGGAATGCAGAGTCGGGCGCTCCCGCTAATACAGGGGCCGACTCACCCGAATGGGTTACCGCTATGGAGCTGCAAGCAACGGGTCCAGACTCCGAGCCCCCGTCCCCCAAGAGAATAAGGGGGGATACAGGTACGTGGCAAGGGGTCTTGTTTTTCTTTTACAGGCAACCTCTCCCCGAGCTCCAGTAGACCCGAGGGGGCTGGGCCGGGGGACAGCCGCACGACAGGGGAGCCCTGCAAAGTGCAATACGTACCGCAGCCAGGGATATCTGCCATCGTGCAGCCCGGGCATAACACTGCTGCGTCGTGTAGGCCTGCTGGAGCAGATACCGCCGACAACACACCCCGTCAGGCTGCGGTCAAGGGCGGAGGTGGCAGCAGGAAGCGGTCGGTCAGCTCAGCGCTGCGAGTGGCCGACCATGCGCCTCCACGCCAAGTAATGGTGTAAGTGTGGAGGTAAGCCTGCACGGACTCCGGGGAGCCAGGTTCCGGGGGCCGGCGCCGAGTCAACTCACCTGCCTTCTTATCTGCCAGGTGGGCCGCCACAGTCTGGGAGAAGACAGACTAGCGGAGAGTCCGTGCGGGAGTCGTATGACCCTACTTGGGCTGTAGGTCACGACGACCTGCCATTGGACCATAGACCCTAAGGGGGTGAGGTCCGATGGTGGAAGCCCCAGTGAATTCGCAGGGCCTGGGGAAGTCGGCTTGTCCGCTGCATATAGCAGGGACGGTCGCATTGAGCGGTTGGAGCTCTTAAATGGTCCAACGTCTCCATCGGGACCAAGAACGAGAAGAACGGCATCCACTAGCCATGCAAGGACTCCGCTCAGCTCCTCATCGTCTCCAGCCAGAAGCATTAATGATTGCCCAGCTGCTGAGTTTGACGACGACCAAGGACAGCCAGTGACCGCTGAACCAGAGCATGAGGAGGATGCTGGATGTGGTGAGTGAAGTTTGCCGTTTTCTACCCAGACAGGTGAACCCTGCACCACGAATTGGCGGGCACCATTGATTGCCTACGTATGCACCAACTCTGGAGTCAGATTCTCAATAATACCTTGGAGAAAGGTTCTACACGGGCATAACGGCGTTCTGGAAAACCCTGATCGGGGATAATGTGTCCAGTAAATAGCATGATGCGCTAGCACTCCTATGCAATGCCCAGTATGAGATATATTGCCTGCGTAAGAGCTCCATATAGCCCACACACTAAACCCCAAATTCGCGGGGTTGTGCCGACCATTACCGCTCCACCGCCGCATCAGTTGCTTGGAGACCTGTACAAACAGGTGAAGGGACTGGACAAAGGAGGCCAAAACAGTGGGCCTCGTGAAACTCCATCGGTCAGAGTTCACCCATATCACCGGCAACAGCCTAATACAACCAGTTAACCAAGGCTGCCGGGTAGGGCACAAAGATTCTACCGACCTCCATAACGTCCACCCGAAGCACCGTAATGTATGGAACCGCCGTTCACTATGGAGGTAAGGGGGTCTGGCTCCTCTCACGCCGTAGTATCCCTCCTGTACGAATAGGTGGGCGATTGCGGGCGGCCTTGGACATATGGGGAAAACTGTAACCACAGATGAGTATATTTTATAAAGTGTTCAAGGGTATATAATTCGTGGGAGGTATAGATTCCCATACCCAGCATTCGCCTCGTAGGAATTTACTCTATCCCGAAAAGAGGTGGAGGCAGGGCATGCTGAAATTATATGGCGAGCAGGGAAAAGTGGTAATTGGCATAACCAAGCATGGACATATTGAGTTATAATCAATTTAGCTGAGTTGAACACTTTTGTACAATATACCCATGTCAAAATAGATGCTTTTGGAACAGCTAGGTAGATGCTTTACTCGGGGCACTTTATGGCATGTATCAGTTTTGAAAGAAGCATGCTATACGGTGCCCATCGCTGAGGCTCACAGGGAATTCTGAAGTTGTCTGGAAGGGTGCATTGCCTAATGGAACCATCACAGCTTAGGCTGTTTACCAAGTTGGTATTTACCTGTATTGGCTCTTCTCCGACAACAAGATTATAGTGATGGCATGTTGGATGAAATCTTATAATGGGGCAGACCCTCCAATTGGCAATTCAAGGAGTGGCTGCAACCAAGGCTCTGCTTGAGAAACTGGGATTGTAATCCATCCAGACAAATCAAAAACTGCATCCGCTACGGGTTATGGATTTGGTGTTCACCTTTAGACACTAATTTAATGAAGTTTATCATCCCCACAATAAAGCTACTGCTATATCAGAAGAGTGCCACAATCTTGCTTGCGCCAGGGTATCGACTATGTGGCAAACAGCGAAAGTTATTGGTATTGGTAACTCTAAATTGGTAACTACATTCCCAGCTGCACGATTCGGACCGCTACACTACCGAAATTCACAAAGGTCACAAATCACAGCATTTAAAAAACAAATGCTGGCTGCTTTGATCGGCCACTTTGGTTACCACCGGAAGCTAGAAACAAGCTATAATGGTGGGTAGATAATATTAAAGAATGTCATTGACCTATTATATGGAGCAACCCTGATGTTGTGCTACTAACTGACGCAAGTGCACCAGACTGGGGAGCAACTGGTACGATGTCCAGTTGTGGTGGCAGATGGAACTCTCATGAGTCTACATTCCTGGAGTCACATGGGATAAACTATATAGAAATGCTGGGGGTGTTTCATGGACTGCGGGCTTCTGTACTAGTTCATGGGATTACATGTCCGCTTTCGAATAGATAATGCTACAATAATGGTTTACATCAATCATATGGGTAGTATTAGGTCGCTAGTTTGCAATGAATTGGCTAATACAATTTGGCACTGGTGCATTGAAAGAAATATTTGGATTACTGCGACCTATTTGCCTGGGAAGCTTAATTCAGTGGCGGACACCAGGTCACGTGTCTTCAATGACAACATTGAGTGGATGTTGAACCCCCAGATTTTGGAGATATTATAGCTCAAATTGGGGACACCAGATATTGACCTATTTGCGTCCAGGCTGAACCATCGAATACCAACGTATGTGTTGTGGGAACCAGACCCTGGGGTAATAGCATTGGATGCATTTTTATCCATTGGGGAAATGGGTTGCTACGCGTTTCCCCCATGCTGCCTCACCAGTCGGGTATTGCAGAAAATTAAAACTAGACTCTGCAACTGACATATTGATCATTCCCGACTGGCCTACACAACCATGGTACCCGATGGTTGTAGAAATGTACAACAACCATGGATGGCGATTGGGAAACATCCCAAATTGATTACTCACTCCATTACAGGGGGGTCAGTCATCCTTGCCATGGTCATTAAACTTGTTGGCTTGCAGGTTCTGAAAAGACCGCTCAAACCGGGCAGGCATCTCGTCAAGAGCCATGAACCTTATTGCAGCATCGTATCGGGAATCCACCCGCAAACAATATCTCACTCAAATCAGAAAGTGGGAGGGTTCTGTGCCCGGAACAACAAGTCCTCCAACTCGGCAACAATACTGGATGTGTTGGAGTTTCTAGCAGGCCTCCATTTTGATGCAGGCCTCAGCTACAGTGCCATCAACAGCGACAGGAGTACGCTGTATTCATACCTGGATATAAGTATCAGCTCCCACCACCTGGTGTCTAAACTAATGAGGGGAGTATTCAATACCAATCCCTCCACGACCCAGATATACAGTAACGTGGGATGTGGGGATCATGCTGACCCTACTGAGGAGCTGGGCTCCAATAGATGAGCTACCATTTGAAACAGCTCACCCTTAAGGTGGTGATGCTCATGGCACTGGCGACAGCCCAACGAGCCCAGATGTTACAAAAACTGCGACTGGACACCATGGTGGCCAACCCTGGTCAAATAAAATTCTTTGGTAAAGAGTTATTAAAACAGGAGTTGCTACTAACGTTTTTAAGTCTTATTCCACCAGGGCTGCAGCGAGAGCCATGAAGGTGCTCATGGACCACTTTTTCGCCACTGCGGGCTGGGCCAGTGGGGGAAAACCTTTCAACGGTTCTATAACAAGTCTCTGGCCGTTCCTGCGACATTCGCAGAAGCTATCCTGGGTACCGCTCAGTAAATGTCTGGCCCCGAATTAGGGGTTGTTGTTTAGTTGATTAATAAATTGTGTTGATTTTTCAGCCGCTGTCAACTGAACTCCATTAACAGTCTTACTCCATCAGAATGGCGGCAGTGTGATAAGCATGGACGTTGTTCAGGGCGTGAAATCACAGAGCTTTGAAATCTTCACGAAGTCACTCACGTGACTCCGAAGTAAAATAGTAAGATTAAACGAGAACTTACCAAGTTTGAAGTTTGATCTGTATTTTACGAGGAGTCGCGGTGAGGGATTTCGTGCCCACCGCTCCCACCCTCTATCATCAGGTCAAACAGGTAGTTCTACGGTTTTCATCTTACTATTTTCAGTCATGGTTGGTTCTGTGATTCCACACCGCTGCTTTGAAGGATGCCGCGCATGCCTGCTGGCGGGGTCTTCACGAAATCCCTCACCGCGACTCCTCGTAAAATACAGATCAAACTTCAAACTTGGTAAGTTCTCGTTTAATCTTACTATTTTAGACTACTACAGACTGATTGTTGGAGGGATTGGTGGGTCTGGAGGGGGGGCGGGGAGAAAACTGGAAGGGAGGAGAGGCAGGATAAAGCATGTCAGATAATAGGTCAACATAAGCGAGGGAGGTTGTTTGATAGGCAGATGATTGGAACAAATGCCAGAGATGAGTAGAGGATTTGAGAAAGATTTCAGATGCGGATTGTGAAGCCACAGGGTGGAAAGTAGCAGGAGGGGAAGGTGGGGGGTGTTGGAAGGGAGTTCAGGTGGGGCATCTTCCTCATGTACCTTCCTTTCCTCTCTCTCCGTCCTTCCCCCAACACAGTTTGACAAATTTCACTGTCCAGATGAATTAACTGTTTGTATGCCTCGTTATCACCTTTCCCTCAGCCATGAACATTTCTTTGACCATTGTCTGCTTTGATATGTCATTGTCACATCTTGCCCTTCCATATCTCTAGTTTCCTTCTTCCATGACTCTCGGTTTGAAAAAGGGTCTTGACCAAAAACGTCACCCATTCCTTCTCTCCAGAGATGCTGCCTGACCCGCTGAGTTACTCCAGCACTTTGTGTCTATCTATAAACAACAGAATCATAGGAACAAGCAATGCCAATTTTTGATTGAAAATCTGAATACAATCTCACAAAGGGTAATGGCTGGGCTTTAAGTTTAGACAGATCCAATAATACACAGGAGCGGCTGAAGTAGGTGCAACAAGTCTGTCAATGGCATTTTAACCCAGGCATTGTGTTAACACATCATTTCCCAGTCTTTGGATATTTTTAAAGCGGGGGATTGATAGGTTCTTGAGGGTGTTAAAGGTTATGGGGAGAAGGCAGGAGAATGGGGTCAAGGGGGAAAAATATATCAGCCATGATTGAATGGTGGAGCAGACCCGATGGGCCGAATGGCCTAATTCTGTCCCTATGTCTTCCGAACTAATTAACCTATGAGCCCACCATGGAGGGACAGGATACTAGTTCACCAAAGCAGTGGCTGGAATAGGCTGAGCTTTATTGCAGTGACCATCACTGGATACGATGCTTGGACCAGAAGGCTTCCCGGCAAGATATTGATCTTTGCTGAATGTTCGTGAGGCAAAACAAGACATTGCTGATGATTTAGGACCTTTATAAGGGCTAAGCACTGTGAATGGCTTACGCTAGTTCTGCTCATACACACTAAGTGTTTTTTTTGTGTAAATCAGCGTCTGGAGTTCCTTGTTTCCACAATAGATGCCTGACCATTGCTGCCCTGGTTCACTGGATGGTCTGGTCCACCTCCACATAGGTACACTGCGTGGCCAGGCTCATCACTACACACATACATAATGGCAGGGCTACCTTTGCTCTAGTGCAATAAATCACTTCTCTCCAAGAACACAAGGTCATTTCTGCCCAGGTACACATTGATAATGACAGACACCTCTGCCTTGGGACACTGGATGACCAGGGCTATCACTGCCTGGAAACATGATGACAAGGCTATGTTTGTTCTGGTACACTGGATGACCAAGTCGCTTCTCTCTAGATATTCTGGTGGCCAGGGTCACCTCATACATTTTATGGTTAACAATACTCTGCCCAGCTACAATGGATGACCAGGGTCACCTCTACCCAGGTAAATTGGATGGCTAGAGATACCTCTGCCCAGGTCCATAGAAACATAGAAAATAGGTGCAGGAGGAGGCCATTCGGCCCTTCGAGCCAGCACTGCCATTCATTATGATCATGGCTGATCGTCCGCTATCAATAACCCGTGCCTGCCTTCTCCCCATATCCCTTGACTCCACTAGCCCCTAGAGCTCTATCCAACTCTCTCTTAAATCCATCCAGTGATTTGGCCTCCACTGCCCTCTGTGGCAGGGGATTCCATATAGAAACTCCATCGGAGGAACAAGGATTCCATTGCCCAGGTCCATTGGATGGCTAGAGCTTCTCCACCCAGGTTCATTAGGTAGTTAGAGATACCTCCACCCTTGTCCATTATATGGCTAGAGATATCTCCATCCAGATCCATTGGATGAATTGAGATATCTCCGCTCACGTCCATTAGGTGGTAGCGATACCTTCACCCAGGTCCATTGGATGGCCAAGGACTCCACTGCCCAGGTACACATTGATGACCAGGAGCACCTTTGGCCTGGTACACTAGATGGCCAGGATACATGATGGTGGGACGACTTTGTTCTGGTACACTGAATGACCAGGTCACTGCTGTCCAGGTATGCTGGATGTTCAGGGTCCCCTCTGCATAAACAGTGAGCTGGGCCATTTCTGTTCAAGTAAAGTAAATGATCTAAGCCACCGTAACAAGATCGCAGCACAAATGGCCAGGTACACTTAAGATAGACACAAAATACTGGAGCAACTCAGCATCTCTGGAAAGAAAGAATGGATGACGTTTTGAGTTGAGAATTCTGGCCAGGTACACTTAATGACCTGGATAAACAGCACAGTTACAAGTATCTGTTTTGTGAAGAAATCACCCAATTCTCCCATTTGAATGAATGATGGAAATTTAAGGAGATTATTTTTTGGCATGCACTCTGCTCTGACCTATTGCCCAAAATGCTGTGACCCAGAACTTGGCTGCAGACACAGAAAATCCACCTCTATTTTTTATTTCTAGGTGAACAAAACATGTTTTCTACATTATAAGCCTTCAAGAACATCTGGATTATTAGAATGCAAAACTAAATATTTTGGTTATAACAAGTTCCTAATAAAAGACTGAAGGTGATATATGAAATACTTTAAAGGAAATCCGTGTAGTCTGGTATCTCCAGGGTGTGTGGCTTAGTATGTTTGTCCACAATTACTGGTGTTGGCTTGGACCCAACACTTGTTACTGGGAAAATACCATCTACCAGAAGTCTGTCTCTAATTATGTTATTTACAGGAATAGAAAGAATACCTTGCAAAAAGTTTAAAGGCAAGTATTTCCATTTGTCACATACTGTTAAATCTGTTTTGGCAGATTTGTTCCTTAACAGAAAACATTGGGGTCTATTGTCCTTTCTTTTGGCCCATTCGCATTTCGAGCAAAACAAAGTAATTGAGTCAGAGTCATGCAGTGTGGAAACAAGCCTTTTGGCCCAACTTCCTCACGCCCAACATGCCCCATCTACACTAGTCCCACCTGCCTGTGTTTGGCCCATATCCCTCTAAGCCCATCCTATCCATGTACCTGTTCAAATGTTTTTTAAACTTTGTGAACTTTTTAAACTCAGTTAACCTGTCTTAACTTCTTCCTCGGCAGCTCGTTCCATTTACTTTGCATCAAACAGTTGCCCCTCAGGTTCCCATTACTCCTTATACACTCATGACTGTGCAGCCTTTAATTGCTCTGAATGTTATTCCCTATTGTGCTGTATCTGTGCACTCTGGATGGATCGATTGTAATCATGTACATTATTTCCGCTGACTGGCTAGCATGCAACAAAAGCTTTTCAATATACAATAAACTAAACTAACCAAACTTAGCTAAAGTCTCGGCACTGGTTCCAATGACTCCCCAAGCTGAAAATGTCCGGCTCACCTGATACAACATCTTGAGCTGTTTGACCCTTTGCAGGTGTCAAGGGAGTGAATCCTGTGACTTGTATGTTGCGTACAGAGCGATGCCTCAGGTTGTATTTCTCGACCGACCCTGCCTGTGCAACTGCGAGGCAGGAACCCGCTAGCTGTGCTCAGGCAATGCTAACGTTGGCCGTGATGGTGGAGTCCCCAGATACACCAACACCCATGCTGAATTTAGTTATAGAGAGTTGCAAAGTGCACACCACCTGCATAGACTAACAATATTTCACTCTTAAGATAGAAACAAAATGCTGGAGTGGCTTAGCCTGTCAGGCAGCATCTCTGGAAAAATTAGATGGGTGACGATTTGGGTCGGAACCCTTCTTCAGAGTCTGCAGATGCTGGAATCTGGAGCAAAACACAAAGTGCTAGAGTGACTGCCGTGCCAACAGTCTGTCTGTCCTTTCTTCTTTTTTGTTATTTTTAGTATGTGTTAATTGTATGTTTTAATGTTCCTTGGTTTGTTTTATGTGGGGGGTGGGTTGGGGGAAACTTCTTTTTCAACCTCTTATCTCGACGGATATGCGATTGTTTCCATATCGTATCTCCATCCCCACTACGGCCTAACATCGTGGAGTTGGCGGCCTTTCCTGGAGACCGACGGGTGCTCCAAGCTGCCGGAGTCTGCGGGACTTTAACATCACGGAGCTTGAGATCAAAGTTCCAACCACGGAGCCTGTGGACATAAACATCGTGAAGCCTGCAGTCTCTGGTAAGAAGAGGCCGACTCGGGAGCTCCAGCTCGGAAATAGGCCCTTACCACCAATTGTACTGAAGCCAATTAACCTACAAAACTGTACGTCTTTGGAATGTGGAAGGAAACTGAAGCACCCAAAGAAAACCCACATTCACAGGGAGAACATGCAAACTCCATACAGACAGCACCCATAGTCAGGATCAGTAGACTACCCTTATTAATCCATGCCATTTATAATCTCCACTACACATATGTGCATGCCACCCTTTACATGGTATTATGGTACTACACAGCTTTACACTAGCAAGGTCAGTCAGCTCTCTTTCTCTCTCTCTCTCTCTCTCTCTCTCTCTCTCTCTCTCTCTCTCTCTCTCACACACAAGCCAGCCGAGATGAGAATAGCTGGCTGGATGAATGTTCCTGTTTGCCTGTGGAATAAAGATTGATCTTCACTATGTGTGTTGTTGTGGATCATTCATAAACATGGTGTCAGAGTCTTGAGCCACGTCTCCAACTCTTTTGCCTGAATTTATTTTAGTTTATTTTTTTAACAACAAACCATGGCAGGTTCTTTCCGTAAACCAGATCCTTTGGTGTTCGATAGTGAACTTGCCGAACGTTGGTGCATCTTCGAAGTAGAATTCGGAATTTTCATAGATGCTGCCCACCTGGGAGCTGCTCCCCGCACCGTTACACGAGGGGTACTACCGTACACGTGCAGGCCGTGTCTGCAAGCCAAAGCAACTGATTGGAATATTCACCGTCTACAAACAGTAATCCCATGATAATGCTCAGTATCAACAATACCAAAGTTACTGGAAAGATAGATATCGGGCCAAGATGTGATGTCGTCTCTCTATCAGACTTCCAAAGAATTCACCAACAAAACTGTACTGAAAACAAACTCAAAGTTACATCCATTTGGTGGGGGGGAGTTGCAACCAGTTGGTACGGTCACATTACAATGCTATCTAGCGTCTCAAGTTTACAATCTGGATTTTTAAATCATTAGAGGGGAAGTGCCCCTCCTTCTGGGCATTGATTCATGACGCGATATGAACTTAGTCTCCTTCGGCAAAACTGGGTACTAGCTGTCTACCTCTCAAAGTCCCACCCAACAACTACTCGAATATTACAAAGACCTTTTAGATAACCAGCTGGGCAAACTTCCCACAGAATACAGCATTGTAACCGACAAGGAAGTCATACCTGTCGTTCGTTCTCCTCACCGAATCCCGCACGCAATGAAGGACTGCGTCATAGCTGAACTAGACAGAATGGAAACACTGGGTGTGATATCCCCTGTCAATGACCCTTCCTCCTGGGTCTCCACCATGGTCGCAGCAGTCAAGAAGAACAAAGACGAATTAAGGATTTGCATCAACCCTAAAGATTTAAACACTGCAATCAAACGACCACACCACCCAATACGGAAGGTGGAAGAGGTCGCAGCCAGCCTGGGTAAAGCCACACTTTTCTCTGTCCTAGATGCAAAGGACACCTTTTGGCAAATACCGCTAGACCATGCATGCTCCATGTTAACCACATTCGCAACGCCCTTCGGACGCTATCGATTCTTACGAATGCCATTTGGCATCAATTCAGCCAGTGAAGTTTTCCAACGTACTATGGAACAACTCTTTACTGGCTACCCGTGCGACATCGTGGACGACATCCTGATAACCGGGTGCAACGCACAAGAACATGACTCAAACCTGAAGCAGGTCCTGGATTGTGCCAGAGAGGTAAATCTCACTCAACCCCCTCAAGTGCAGGTTTCAGGTCGACATATGTGGGCCACGTGTTCACCAACAACGGACTCAGGCCAGACCCGTCTAAAACCATTGCCATCAACAAAATGCCAGCACCTACGGACATCACAGCTCTACAACGATTTCTAAGCTTGGTAAACTACCTGGGAAAATTCATCCCAAACTTCAGCGAGCTGTCAGCCCCTCTGCGACAACTGACCCTCAAGGATACACACTGGTCCTGGCACCATTACCAGCAGAGGGCATTTGAAACCCTCAAACAACTAATGTCTTGCACTCCAACTCTCATATACTTCGATGCCGAGTTACCTGTCACCCTCACCTGTGATGCCTCCCAGAATGGACTTGGCGTCACTTGCTCACAAGATGGAGGGAAGGGTCCCAGACCAGTTGCCTCTGCCTCCCACAACATGACCGACACTGAACAGCGCTATGCTCAAATTGAGAAGGAGCTACTTGCAGTAACTTTTGCCTTCAAGAAATTCAAGGGCTTTATCTTTGGCAACCCAATCATGGTTGAAACCGATCACCAGCCCCTGGTCAGTATCCTCAGTAAACCGATCCACACGGCACCAGCGCGTTTACAAAGCATGATGATGGAACTACAGAGATATGACATCAGACTAACCTACAAACATGGTAAGGACATGCACTTAGCTGACACCCTCTCACGGGCACCTCGCCCAACCTGCAAAAAACATCTGTCTGATGGTGAGCACGAGGGGCACACGATTATGATGGTCTACTGCCTTCCATCCAAGGGCTTAGACATCCTGGTGTCACCAACAGCTGCAGACGAAACGCTAGAATCGTTGGCCACTGTCATCCGCCACGGCTGGCCAGACAAACAGCACCACCTGTCGCAGGCTGTCCGCCCATTCTAACCTGTCCGCGACGAACTGGTCAATCAAAACGGCATTATAATGAAAGGACATAAGGTAGTCATCCCGACGTCTCTTCACAGCAAGTACTTTGTTATTGGCCATGAGGGCCATCCTGCTGCAGAAATAATCCTCCAACATGCAAAAGGTATGCTTTTCTGGCCTGACATGGCTGCTACATTATCAAGAAAGTTGCTACCTGCCCGATTTGCAATAGCCTGACCCCGCACCAACAGAAACAACCACTTCTCCCGCACCCCACACCAAACCTACCCTGGTCCACAGTAGCAGCCGACATCTTTGAGTAGCACGGCAAACAATACCTGGTTCTAGTCGATTCCTACTCAGGATGGTTCGAAATCGACCTGCTCAGCAGCCCGACCTCTCTCAACCACTCTATATATGCTTTGCTTCTTTAAGAGGAAGGATGTACACTACCCTTATTAATCCATGCCACTTATAATCTCCACTACACATATGCGCATACCACCCTTTACATGGTATTATGGTACTACACAGCTTTACACTAGCAAGGTCAGTCAGCTCTCTTTCTCTCTCGCTCTCTCTCTCTCTCACATGCCTGCCGAGCTAGAAAAGAATGTTCCTGTTTGCCTGTGGAATAAAGATTGATCTTCACTATGTGTGTTGCTGTGGATCATTCATTAACAGGATTGAACCTGGGTCTCCAGTACTGTAAGGCAGCAACTCTAGTGCTGCGCCGCTGTGCCACCCCCAAATTCCTAACCGTAACGTTGCCTGTCCATCCCCTCCCCTGATGCTGCCTGACCTGCTGGGTTACTCCAGCACTTTGTGTCTATCTTTGGTATAAACCAATACCTGCAGTTCTTTGTTATTATATGGTATGATATTTGAGTCTTGCTAATTTAAAATTATATTCCCAGTTCAACTCGGCAATGATTTTATTGTCCTTTACTTAATAATTTAGGAAAATTGTACAGTTTTAAGTAAAAAATCCCTCCGTTGCACACTAAATGGTGGATAGTTTACAGCAGACTTGACACGTTATTCTATAGCTTGGTTTACACATGGCTGAGAAGTTCTGGAAATAATCAATATTAACCAAAATAAACTTTTAATAAAAGTTTTTATAAACAGTTTCTGGATGACAAATATTTGCTTGACTAGCAGACTACATGGCTCAAATGTCACTTAATCTTCCAAATTGTTTAGACTTAACCCAATTAAATAAGAAATAAACATTGCAGACCAAGGCATATAAGGTCAAAATTACTAATGAATAACTAATATCTGGGCATGGATGTATCATAAAGGCACATGAATGTGGGGGGTGGGGGAAACCGTTTAATCTCTTCCCTGTACGGGGACCCGACTTTTTCCCTGTTGGGCCTAACATCGTGGAGCTGGCGGCCTCCAACCGGAACCAACCTGAGAGCTCCCGTCGTGGAGCTTGCAGACTCGCCATCGCGGAGCTGGCCGACATCGGAGCGGGGAGAGCTGTGGTGGCACGCGACTGCAACCCGACTTCGGAGCTTCGGAGGCTCCAGCCGCAGGCCCGGTGGACAGGAACATCGGGAGCTCGCAGGTCCCTGGTGGGAGACCGCTTTTCGGAGCTCCCGCAAAGGCAACTTCTCCCGCCGGAATCGCGGGGTTTAAATGACTCGGAGCGGGGCCTAACATCGACCAGCGCAGCTTAAATGGCCACGGGGCTTACCATCGCCCGCCGGGGGCTTTAACATCGTGAGCCCCGGTCGCCTCGACGCTGCAGTTGGACTGCTGGACCGCGGGAGAAGAGAAAAGGGAAGAGATAAGACTTTTGCCTTCCATCACAGTGAGGAGGTGTTGATTCACTGTGATGGATGTTTGTGTAAATTGTGTTAAGTGTGGGTCTTGGTTTTATTGCCGTTCAAACCTCATCTGTTTGAATGACAATAAAAGGCATTCTATTCTATTATCAACATTATTTATGTAATGGCCAGACATGGATGCAATCTCTTCTTGCGCTGAATCAGTTTCATTGAGTGTAGGAAAGAACTGTAGATGCTAGTTTGTACACAAAGTGCTGGGGAAACTAAGCGGGTCAGGCAGGATCATCTCTGGTGAAACAGGATGGGTGATGTTTCGGACTACTATCTTTGTTCAGGCTCTCTTGTCAGGTGTTATGGGAGAGGGCAGGAGAATGGATCCAAAATGTCACCCATCCTTATTCTAATAATCTAACAGATTAGACAATAGACAATAGACAATAGGTGCGGGAGTAAGCCATTCGGCCCTTCGAGCCAGCACCACCATTCAATATGGTCATGGCTGATCATCCACAATCAGTATCCCGTTCCTGCCTTCTCGCCATATCCACTGACTCCACTATCTTTAAGAGCTCTATCTAACTCTCTCTTGAAAGCATCCAGAGAATTGACTTCTGCTGCCTTCTGAGGCAGAGAATTCAATAGACGATAGACAATAGACAATAGACAATAGACAATAGACAATAGACAATAGACAGTAGACAGTAGACAGTAGACAATAGGTGCAGGAGTTCCACAGATTCACAACTCTCTTGGTGAAAACGTTTTTCCTCATCTCCGTTCTAAATGGCCTTCCCCTAATTCATAAACTGTGGCCCCTGCTTCTGGATTCCCCCAACATCGGGAACATGTTTCTTGCCTCTAGCGTGTCCAATCACTTAATAATCTTATATGTTTCAATAAGATCCCCTCTCATCCTTCTAAATTCCAGAGTATACAAGTCCAGCCGCTCCATTCTATCAACATATGACAGTCCAGCCATCCCGTGAATTAACCTTGTGAACCAACGCTGCACTCCCTTAATAGCAAGAATGTCCTTCCTCAAATTTGGAGATCAAAACTGCACACAATACTCCAGGTGCGGTCTCACTAGGGCCCTGTGCAACTGTAACCTGAACCTCTTTGCTCCTACACTCTGGCCAAAATGCCATTAGCTTTCTTCACTGCCTGCTGTACCTGCATGTTTACTTTCAGGACTGATGAACAAGGCCCCCCAGATCTCGATGCACTTCCCATTTTCCCAACTTGACACCGTACCGATTATAATCTGCCTTCCTGTTTTTGCCACCAAAGTGAATAACCTCACATTTATCCACATTAAACTGCATCTGCCATGCGACACCCTTACTAATCAGAGTCTGCACGATCTTTCAGCTCATCTTGCACTAAAGCCCCTTGATATCTAAAAATGCATCAATCCGGTGTGTACTTGGATAAGACTATCTAAGTTTTTTCTCCGGGTGCTACATTTTCCTCCCACATTCCAAAGCCGTACAGATTTGTAGGTTAATTGGCTTTGGTAAAATTGTCCCTAGTATATAGGATAGTGTTAGTGCAAAGGGATCGTTGGTCAGCTCGGACTCGGTGGGCCTAAGGGCTGGTTTCCACGTTGAATCTCTAAACTAAACTAAACAAATAAGAAAAAAACACAAAGTGCTAGAGTAACTCATGGGTCAGGCAGCATTTCTGGAGAACAAGGATAGGTGACAATTTGGGTCGGGAACTTGTTTTGCCCCACAAGGCCAACATGTTGTTGCAGCTGGTGGAGCTGCTGCTTCACAATGCCAGAGACCCAGGTTCGATCATGACCTCGGGTGCTGTCTATGTGGTGTTTGCATGCTCTTCCTGTGACCGCATGGGTTTCCTCTGGATGATCCGCTTTCCTCCTATAACCTAAAGCGTGCCAGTTTGTAGATTAATCGTCCTCTGTAAATTGCTCCAAGTGTGTAGAGAGTGGATGAGTGTGGGATATCAGAGAACTAATATAAATTGGGGATCAATGATCGGCATGGACTTGGTGGGTCAAAGAGCCTGTTTAAAGGAAGAAGGGTCCTGCCTTGAAACGTCCCCTTATGTATGTTCTCCAGAGATGCTGCCTGACCCACCGAGTTATTCTAGCACTTTATGTACTTTTGTGTAAACCAGAATCTGCAGTTCCATTAGTTAAAGATATAACGTCCTTTTAAGATGGGTTTATTATAGATAATAAAAAGCTGCATTTCACTAGAGGGAGCACCTCTACATAATTTAACAACCTGAACTGTCCACACTTTTATAAATCCTGCTACTGAACTTTGTGAAGTGCTAAGGTTGATCTACTTTAAAAGGTTAAATTAATATAAAGGAACTGATGAGTAGACGCCTTTAAATCTACCACAAACAACAGTTGGCGTGATTGTACCGTGGTCTTCAGAAGTATTGCCAGCGCAAACAGTTCAGACTAAGAACCTTGGATTTTTATAACAAAGACAACACAAATGGGAGTTGAGTTGAGTTGCGTTTAGTTTGGTTTATTGTCATGTGTACAGAGGTACAATGAAAAGCTTTTGTTGTGTGCTAACCAGTCAACGGAAAGACAATACATAATTATAATCGAGCCATTCACAACGTACAGATACATGAAAAAGGGAATAATGTGAATAAAGTGTAGTGCAAGTTAAAGCTAGTAAAGGCCGATCAAAGATGGTCTGAGAGTCTCCAATGAGGTAGATAGTAGTTCAGGACTGCTCACTAGTTGGCGCTAGGATGGTTTAGTTGCCTGATAGCTGGGAAGAAACTGTCCCTGAATCTGGAGGTGTGCGTTTTCACACTTCTGTACCTTTAGCCCGATGGTAAAGGGAAGAAGAAGTGACCAGGGTGAGACTTGTCCTTGATTATGCTGGTGGCCTTGCCGAGGAAACGTAAGGTATAAATGGAGTCATTGGGAGGGAGGTTGGTTTGTGTGATGGTCTGGGCTGCGTCCACATTTCTCTGCAATTTCTTGTGAACTTGGAAGGAGCTATTTCTAAAACCGTGCTGTGAAGTCGGTGAAAGTTGTTGCCAAACTTCCTAAGCCTTCTCAGGAAGTAGAGATGAATATTGAAGGAATGAAGATTTCATTGATTTGAATCATGTAAGCAAAATCTATCTTCTATACATAACTAAAACTCTGATCTTGTGCTCTTCTGGTTTGCGTGGTTTTCCTATTTGTGCAAAAACGGTACGTAATAGCACTACAATCTTTTGCCACCATACTCACCTTTCTCCTGTGCTGCAAGTCCAATATGTTTTGTTCCGATGGTATATTTTAAAAGTTATTGTTTAAAAATCTTTTAAACCGCGCATGCGCAGATTGGTCTCTTCTCCTGTCAGTCAGCGCCACGCAGATTGGTCTCCTCTCCTATCAGTCAACACCACTGCTGTGATGGCAACGCCCCTTCCTGCATGGCAGCCTCTCTCGCCTCACTGACAAACTCCTCCCTCCGCTCCTCACAGTAACTTGTCTACCGTCTCCCCCACCACCGCCGGCGGCTGCGGGGGTTAGTGGAGGTCCTGGTCCCGTCTCGCACTCCCTCACTCACCCCTCTCCCCTGCCCGCCCTCTGTGGCAATGGCAGTCCAATCTCCCCGTCCCCCTGGGTGAATGACTGTGAACGTCCGTCTCCTCCGCCGCCGCGGTAACTCACGCTCACGGCCCTGTTGGAGGAGATCTACTCCACCAGTTCGTTGAAACTCATGGTGCCCACCATGACGAACACCAACTCCATCCCTCCCGCGACCCGGACCAGCGGCAGCAGCGAGCAGGCAGGCAGGTAGGCGGGTGGACAGGGCGGGGACGGGCCGAGCGGCAGCAACGGGCGGGCGGGCAGGGCGGGGACGGGCCGAGCAGCAGCAACGGGCAGGCGGGCAGGGTGGGGACAGGCCGAGCGGCTGCTGAGGCAGAATGGGCAGAGGGAGGGAGGGAGAGTCAGGTTGCAGGGTGGTTGAGCAGTTTGTGCGGAATTTAAGTAACTCACACACACGATGCAAACTGGTCCAATCGGCAAGTCAACAGGATCTAAACCACAGCTAACAATGAATGAACTGTGGAGGCAGGAACTGCGGATGCTGCTTTTTATGGAGGGAGGCACAGGGTAGGGGAAAGGAGAGGGAAGGAGAGGTGAGGGAGGGATTGGAGGAAGGGAGGAGGAGAGAGGAAAGATCCTGGGGAGGTGAGGAGGGAGTGTGGGGGGATTGAGGGAGAGGAGGGGGTAGGGAGGGAGAGGGGGGAAAGTGGAGGAGGTGAGGAGAGAGAAGAAGGGGAGGAGGGGGAATAGATAAGAGGGGGGTAGGGAGTGGAGAGGAGTTATGGAGGGAGGGAGGGAGTGACTGAGGGTAGAGGAAAGGAGAGTGAGGGAGGGATTGGGGAGGGGTGGAGGAGAGGGGAAAGAAAAGGAAGGGTGAAGAGGAGGGGAGGGAGTGCTGGGGGATGAGGGGAAATAAGCTGCGCCTGCTCAGTTGGGGGCTATGCATGAGTGGTGGAATATTGCATTGGGGGAACGGGTGAGTGGTGGAATATTGCATTGGGGAGCAATCGGATCTGTACTTAGCCTAGCATTGTTTAAATGTAAAGGGTCCTTCAATTTGATGATGAGGCAAGTCTTTCAGAGCATTCAAGTCCTGCAAACTCCGACCATGACAACAGTGATTATATTTAAAGACTGAGCCTTGCATCCTAAACCATCTCCATCTATTTGGATTCAACACTGCTGCAAGAGTACACCCAGACCAATATAATGTGTAGAAAGGAACTGCAGATGCTGGTTTATACCGAAGGTACCCATAAAATGCTGGAGTAACTCAACGGGTCAGGCAGCATCTCTGGAGAAAAAGAATAGGTGACTTTTCAAGTCGGAACCTCAGACTGAAGAAGGGTGCTGACCCGAAACATTACCTATTCCTTTTCTCCAGAGAGGCTGCCTGACCCACTGCACTACTCCAGCATTTTGTGTCTATCTCCAGATCGATATAATAACAGTTTCACAAGTGGAGATTTACTCTTTTCATGTTTTCTAGGGTTCATCTGAGACTTAATATATTATAACGGGATTCACAAATAATTTATGTTGCTGAGACTTATGTTTGTTTGAGTTTCATGTCTTCCTCAAGGTCAGAAAGCCTTTCTATTTATTCATTGGAAAAAAAAGGTTGGCAAGCTGGCACAGCGGTCGAGTTGCTGCCTTACAGCGCCAGAGACCCAGGTGCGATCCTGACTACGGGTGCTGTATGGAGTTTGTACATTCTCCCTGTGACTGCGTGGGTCTTCTCCGGGTGCTCCAGTTTCCTCCCAAACTGCAAAGACGTACAGGTATGTAGTTTAATGGGCTTCAGTAAAATAAAATCCTAAATACAGAAGACTAGATGGTGGCATATGTTGTGCCTCTATTTAAGAAGGCTGCAAGGAAAAGCATGAGAACTATAGGGCAGAGTCTAACATCTGTTATCAGAAAGTTACTGGATAGTATTCTGAGGGATGGGATATGCATGCATTTAGATAGACAAGAGCTGATTAGGGATAGTCAGCATGGTTTTGTACTGGGGAGATTGCATCTCACAAATCTAATTAAGATTTTTGAAGATGTAACCTGCAAGGTTGATGAGGGCAGTGCTGTTGATATTGTATATATTGATTTCACCAAAGCGTTTGACAAGGTTCTGCATGTTGGGCTGCTCTGGAAGGTTAGATCACATAGGATCCAAGGAGAGGTAGCTGAATGGATAGAGAATTGGGTCGGAGCCTCGTGAGTCGGTGGTGGAGCCTTGCGAGTCGACGAAGCCAACGGCCCCTGGGTCCACGGAGCCTGTGGCTAGGCCCCGGGTCGACACCACGGAGACGTCAGGAGAGGACTCGGCAGCGATAGTGGAGAGGTCAGTACGGCGATCGATGATGGCGCCGATCGACGGACGAGGACGGACAAGTGGAGTAAGGAGCACTGCCGGGGGAAGGAACAAAGGAGGACCCGGCGTGGGAGGACCGCCGTGAGGAAGGGGGGAAGAACAATGGACAATGGAGGACCCAGCATGGGGGGAACGCTGTGAGGGAAGGGAAGAGAATTGGGAACCTGGCCCGGATACTTTGTCGGTAGACAAAATTGCTGGAGAAACTCAGCGGGTGAGGCAGCATCTATGGAGCGAAGGAAATAAGCGATGTTTCTTCTTGAGGTGATGTGAGGGTGGGGGGGGAGGGGAGGCTTGGGGGGGGGGGAGATTAGAGAAGAAGAAAGGAAAGAAGAAAGGAAGAGGAGGAGCCAGAGGGCTAGAGGGGGAGCTGAGAAGGGGAGGAGACAGTAAGGACTACTTGAAATTAGAGAAGTCAATGTTCATACCGCTGGGGTACAAACTGCCCAAGCGAATACTTTGTAACTTTGTAAGCACCCTTTATGGGCAACTATTTGCACACCTTGGGTATGCAAGCAAAGAATATCACTGTGACTTGTTACATATGACAATAAAGTATTCATTCATTCATTCATACATTCATCATTCAATCGTTCATTCATCCATTCAATCATTTAATACAGATACAATAAGTGCAAGGTGTTGCATTTTGGGGAAATCTAACCAGTGCAGGACCTACACGGTGAATGGCAGAGCTCTGGAGAGTGTTGTAGAGCAGAGGGATCTAGGAGTGTAGTTCCTTGAAAGTGGCATCACAGGTAGATTAGGGTGATCAAGAAGGCTTTTGGTACATTGGCGTTCATCAGTCAGAGTATTGAGTATAGCAGCTGGGAGGTCATGTTACAGTTGTACAAGGCATTGCTGAGGCCACATTTGGGGTATTGTGTTTAGTTTTGGTCACTCTTTTAAGGTTGGAGAGAACATTTACAAGGGGATGAGTTAAAGGAGGAGCTCGAGCAGGCTAGGACTTTATTCCTTGGAGCATAGGAGGATGATGAGTGATTTTTAGAGTGGAATAGATAATGTTAAATTCACAATCTTTTACGTAGAGTAGGGGAATCAAGATCTAAAGAACATAGGTTTAAGGTGAGGGGAGAAAGATTTAATAGGAACCCAACATGCAACTTTCTTTACACAAAGGGTGGAGATATATGGAATGAGCTGCCGGGGGAGGTAGTTGAGGCAGGTACTATCACATTGTTTAAAAACTATTTAGAGAGGTACCTGGATAGGATAGGATGGGTTTAGAGAGATATGGGCCAAATGCAGACAGGTGGGAATGGTGTAGATGGGTCATGTTGGTTGGTGTGGACAAGTTGGGCCAAAGGGCATGTTTTCACAAAGTATGACTCCATGACTCGGTGACATATCCATTGTCCATTTAAATGTCAAATCACTTTTATACATAGTGATTGTAAATGATTCTATCATCTTCTTTGGCAGCTGATTCCAATATGCTGAATCCACAACTTGATACCTCCACCAAGGACTATTGATTGGGGAATTTTAATGGTCCATTCAGAATATTATATTTCACACATATCCTGCCTGGTTATATACGCCATATGGAATATAAGAATTGAAAACAGATTCATGCAGCATGGAAACAGGCCCTTCAGCCCAACTTGTCCATGCCGACCAACATGCCCCGTCTACACCAGATCCACCTGCCTGTGTTGGCCCATATCCCTCCAAACCTATCATATCCATGTACAGTACCTATATAAATGCTTCTTAAATGTTGCAATAGTTACTGCCTCAATGAGTATTAAATATTCCTTTTAAATCCTGGTAACTATAAAAATGTCATTACTTTAGTTTAGTTTAGTTTAGTTTATTATTATTGTCACGTGTACTGAGGTACAGTGAAAACCTTTTACATCACTTTATGGAGTGGTTAATTACCTGCTAATTGATCCAGGCAATGACTCTTTCTTCAATTTGAAAACAATCTTCACTGCAGTTGACCATACAATTCTATTAAACAGTTTTGCTGCAATTTAAACCCTGAAGCAACATGCAGGAGGTAGTTATTTTAGTTATAACAGCTCAAATTGCATTTAAATAACACATTATACTAACTTTAAAGTTAATTGTAAAAGATTTTAAAGAGTTTTAGAACATAGTGTGAGGTAATGATATTGCAAAATTCCATTCTAATCATGGCATAAATCAGACAGGTTTATTACTAACAAAGCATATCGAGTCTGAAGAAAGGTCTCGACCTGAAACGTCACCCATTCTTTCTCTCCAGAGATGCTGCCGGTCCCGCTGAGTTACTCCAGCTTTTTGTGTCTATCTTTGGTTTAAACCAGCATCTGCAGCTCCTTCTTACACAAAGCATAGATTACCACTGGTGTAAAAGCAATGTAATCCTTTTAGCATCCTAATGCCATGGCGCTACAACTATGCTTGACAATCCTTCCCATTACAAATACGTTGGCGCAGTCACTAGGTGTTGAATGAAATCAAACCCTAGAACTTTGAAGGGTGGCACGGTGGCTCGGCGATAGAGTTGCTGCCTTACAGCACCAGAGACCCGAGTTCGATCCTGACTACGGGTGAAGTCTGTACAGAGTAAGTACATTCTCCACGTGACTGCGTGGGTTTTCCCTGGGTGCTCTGGTTTCCTCCCTTACTCCAGACACGTACAGGTTTGTAGGTTAATTGGCTTTGGTAAAATTTGTAAATTATCTCTCATGTGTAGGATGGTGAAAAAGTACGGGGTGATCACTGGTCGGCGCAGACTCAGTGGGCCGAAGGGCCTGTTTCCGAGCTGTATCTCTAAACTAAAACCAAGCTAAATGAAAGTGTTGCCAACCAGAAATCTTGTGAGCAGGGCCAAATTGTGGAAACACTATGGTAATCTACTCAGCACAAAATCCAAATAAATAAGTAATGATTTTTTTGGGGGGGTTGATAAAATGGTGCAGAATTAAGGAAGCAGAATCAGTTTAACTATTTCCTATCCTTTGCCAATGTTAATAAGTCTCGTAGCTTGGCTAATCCCTTCTGCTCAGCAATGGATGCAGAGTAATATTTTGTGACACACCATCAAGAGCTCTTTTGTTTAATCGTTAAAAAATCATCACAGTTTCTCTTTTACGGTTTATTGTTGTCTCTGGCACTACCCAAATATTCACTCCCACACTTCCAATGTGGTCTATTGCCAGTGCTCTGCATTAGTTATGCGATTTTCTGGGAAGGGTTGTGTCAAACTTTAACCATACATTGAGGTTCAATGTTTCAAAGGAGCTTTATTGTCACGTGTGCACTGCACAGTGAGATTCGTTTTGCCGGGATCACACATGCACGAGTCGCCATATTTTAGCGTCATTTACAAAATGTCCAAAGTCCAATCCACATGCTCGATGTACTGGAGCGGTTCCTGATCCAGGTTAGCCCCAGGCTGTTGCAGGGCCTCCTCCGTTGCCCACGACCGGCTCGGCCCATGAGCCTACGTCACACTCTGGTGTCAGGGGCTATGGGGACAAGGCAGGAGAATAGGTTTGAGAGGGAAAGATAGATCAGCCATGATTGAATGGCGGATTTGATTTGATGGGCCGAATGGCCTAATTCAGCTCCGATAATTTATGAATTTATGAACAAAAAGTCTCATCATGAAACTCTGTGGCTGAACGAAACCACCATTCTGAATGAAATCAATACCATTGGCTCCAAAAACTCAACCTCACAAAGACATCCTCTGCATTTGCTGAAAGCATACATTGTTTTGCAATCTTGTTTTAACATTCAAAGTACAAAAAGTAATTTATGGCGTGTTTATCTTGTATATAGTTGCAACATTTAGAAATCATTCTCGAAGCAGGCATTTTAACAACAACTATTATACAGAGAAATGTGTCTGACTGACAGTAACAAGAAAAATAATATTATAATTTACCCAAACAATGTTGTAATGCATACCAGTAAATTTATTTTCACAAATTGCCTATATTAAGCATGCGGGAAATGTCAGGCATAGTGGCACAGTGGTAGAGTTGCTGCCTTACAGCGCCAGAGACCAGGGTTTGATCCTGACTACAGATGCTGTCTGTATGGAGTTTGCATGACAGCATGGGTTTTCTCTGGGGGCTCCAGCTTCTTCCCACACTCCAAAGACATGCAGGTTTGTAGGTTAATTGGCTTTGGTAAATTCTAAATTGACCCTATTGTGTAGGATAGTGCAAGTGTACGGGGTCTAATGCAAGCATATCCTGCCTTGAAAATAATCTTTTCGAATGGGCGTGAAATTTAGAATGGGCGTGGAACAAGGAGCTGCAGGTGCTGGTGTATGACAAAGAAGGACACAAAGTGCAGAAGTAACAGTGCGTTAGGCAGCATCTCTGATATTCAAAAATATGATAAGGCTGTTAAATAAATAATACAGAAAATAAAAATGAGTAAAATTAATGTAACCACTGAGAAAATGCATTCATTTTTTTGGTGCGGCACAGTGCCGCAGGGGAGCCTTACAGCGCCAGAGATCCGGGTTCGATCCTGACTGCAGGTGCTGTCTATATAGAGTTTGTACATTCGCCCCGTGACTGCGTGGGTTTTCTCCGGGTGCTCCGGTTTCCTTCCAAAGACGTGCAGGTATGTAGGTTAGTTGGCTCTGGTAAAATTGTAAATTGTCCCTAGTGTGTAGGATAGTGCTCGTGTACGGGGTAATCGCAGGTTGGCGCGGATTCAGTGGGGAGAAGGGCCTATTTTTTCACGCTGTATCTCTAAAGTCCAAATTACAAACTTCAAAGACAAGTCAATCAATTGGAAAAGTGAGTCGCCTTTTAGTTGCCATTCTCTCCCCGCTCTGAGGTCCTTGGAATGAAATGGTAAATCTGGTCCTAATTCAGTTGGCAGGTCTCCCAGCCTAAGCGCTGGGGAACTCTGCAAGATTATGCCCTGCTGTTGGACTCCATGGGGAATCCAGTGTTAGAGCACAGGTGTGAAAGTGCCAGTGAGATCCAGTCAGCAAGTGAGAATCTCAAACCTGTTGACACTTACTAGGATAAATGCCAGCAGTCTGCTGCAGAATTACCAGCCTTCCCTGCAAGGTCTGTCCTCACTTTGTTTCTCCTATCCATGCCTACACCGTTATTTTCTTTGGTTAGAAGTGGAAGGTATGAAGGGGCCATAAATCCTCACCTCTTTTTTACTTTAAGCTTTTCCTTCCATTTTCCATCAACACACTCTCCCACTAATATCCCACCCCTGCCCCCATTGCAGCTCTTCGAATGCAGTCGTGCTTCTACACATGTTGCCCTGTAACACAAAGAGCAGCATAACTGTGGGATTTGTGCAGACAAGCTTTTTGCAGCATCGTAGCTATCCTAAATATTTGTACTAATGAAAATGAATACAGAAAACGGAGCCAATAAAGTAAATAAAAGCCTCTCCAAAGAAAAAAAACAAACAATATAACATTGTAGAAGTTTTGCCCTCTACATAAAACTTTTCCCAACACATAATTTAACAGTGTTCTGTCTGAGACTGAACAAACTTAAAATTGGCCAACAAGATGTCAATGACCCTTTTGGGGTCTTAATGAAATTGAGTTAGACATTTTCAATTATTTTCCTTGCCAAAACATTAAGTTTGTTATAAATTAACACTAATTAAGCATTCACAGATTGGAAAGGATGACCCGTGGAATCCGTGGGAACCGAAGTGTCACGGCGGTAAAGTAAGGGATACGGGTTTGAGATTCAGTTGCAAACATTAATGGGTCATAGAGGGAAGAGGAACGGCATTATTACATCCAATAAAGATAGATTTTACTTACGGAGCTTGTCACTGTTACCAATAAAAGATTGGAGATGCTTCCAATTCAACAACTGCCATTTCATGTTGCATTAATTGTTCAGATTGTTAGATTCAGTTTGAATGTTCGTAAAATTTGAAGCAATGCAGGCTAAGATTTGCTGGTGAAATAGTTTTAAAATCTAAAACAAAGGGCATAATTACAGTTATCCCTGAAAATATTATTTTTTAAACTCTAAATCAAGAAGAGCAATGTTCAACTCTGAAATTGTCGTTGAGAAAAATGTCATCCTCAGAAACATTTATTGACAGGAACTCATGCTAATATTATTTCCAAATGCCCTTTGGAAAATAAAATAACAAGAAATACCAGCTATATAATTCTCAATTATTTTAAAAACAAAAGAATTATATTTCCTGCGACAGTTACAGTATCTTTCCTGCAAACCACCTTTACTTGTGATTAGTCCATTACTTGTATTGTTTAAGTTGTTCATGTCTAAGTTCTTTTAAAATGTTGCTTCTTCCTTGTTTCACATTGATTGGTCCAGTGATCTGATCATTCAGCCTCATTTGATAGTTGGAGACAGGGTTTAGATTCAGATTCAGATTAGTTTACTGTCATATTAGCTAGGGTGCAATGAAATTACTGTACTTGTTCACATGAAGTAAACAATATATAGGTCCTCCACCGATTTTCCGGCACCTTTAGTTCCAGAGCCTTACAGGATTGTCCATTTTACAGAGGTCATGGCCTCCGAGAGGAGTTGAATGGTATCGGAACGGTCCACCTAGTCCGCTGTGGTGGCCGAGACACAGGCCCACAAAGTCGGCAGCGTAAATCGGCTATGGGGACGGATCTGCCAACTCCGGTTGGGCCGGAGTTCCAGAGCCCTGGCCGCAGGGGACAGATTCTACCCGCCTCATCCGGCTTAGGCCCCCCAAATCTTCGGGGGTACTTCCGGAGGATGGGGGGAAGGGGGGGGGGGATTTCAAGTGCACTCTAGTAATTTTGGTGGTGGACCTGTTGGTACACAGAAAATTGGTGGGGTGGACCTGTACATTCATGATAAATACAATAATATATAAAATGATGAGTGCAAAACAGCAGAGTAGTGCAAGATTGTAGCGCAGACCCCAAATGGTACACAAAGATATAAAAATCAATAATGTAATATTTTGCGGATGACACAAAGCTGGGTGGCAGTGTGAACTGTGAAGAGGATGTTAGGAGGTTGCAGGGGGACCTGGACAGGTTGAGTGAGTGGGCAGATGCGTGGCAAATGCAGTATAATATAGACAAATGTGAGGTTATCCACTTTGGCGGCAAAAACAAGGGGGCAGATTATTATCTCAATGGGGTTAGGTTAGGTAAGGGGGAGGTATAGCGAGACCTGGGTGTCCTTGTACACCAGTCACTGAAAGTTGGCGTGCAGGTACAGCAGGCAGTGAGGAAAGCTAATGGAATGTTGGCCTTTATAACAAGAGGTTTTCAGTACAGGAGTAAAGAGGTTCTTCTGCAGTTGTATAGGGCTCTGGTGAGACCACATCTGGAGTATTGTGTACAGTTTTGGTCTCCTAATTTGAGGAAGGACATCATTGTGATTGAGGCAGTGCAGTGTAGGTTCACGGGATTGATCCCTGGGATGGCGGGACTGTCATATGGGGAAAGATTGAAAAGACTAGGCTTGTATTCACTGAGTTTAGAAGGATGAGGGGGGATCTTATAGATACATATAAAATTATAAAAGGACTGGACGAGCTAGATGCAGGAAAAATGTTCCCAATGTTGGGTGAGTCCAGAACCAGGGGCCACAGTCTTAGAATAAAGGGGAGGTTATTTAAGACTGAGGTGAGAAAAAACTTTTTTACCCAGAGAGTTGTGAATTTATGGAATTCCCTGCCACAGAGGGCAGTGGAGGCCAAATCACTGGATGGATTTAAGAGTTGGATAGAGCTCTAGGGGCTAGTGGAGTCAAGGGATATGGGGAGAAGGCAGGCACGGGTTATTGATAGCAGACGATCAGCCGTGATCACAATGAATGGCGGTGCTGGCTCGAAGGGCCGAATGGCTCCGCCTGCACCTATTTTCTATGTTTCTAATAATTGAATGAGGTAGAGTTCAGAGTAAGAGTATGTGGCTAGAGAGTGTTCCTGACCTCCCATTTAACTCATTGGAGACCTTTGAACTATCTTAAATCAGACTTTATCGCACTTCGTCTTGTGCTAACTGTTGTACCCTTTATCCTTTATCTGTACACCGTGGACAGCTTGATTGTAATCGTATATAGTCTTTTCTTTGACAGATTAGCACGCAACAAAAGATTTTCACTGTATCTCAGTACACGTGACAATAATAAACTAAACTAAACTATAAGTGGCAGCGGAGTGTGAAAGAGATGGCTGGTCCAGGTGTCTGGTATCAGTGAGGAAGAAGCTGATTGTAGTCTGGTCATCGGGTCTTTCAAGTTCCTTTATCTTCTCTCAGAAGGGAAAAGAGAGAATAGAGAGTGGCCATGGTGGCAGGCATCCACGATGGTGCTTCCAGCCTTCCTGACATAGGTGTTCTGTTACTGCTTGTACCTTTCATTATCGCCTATTCCACGGCCAACAATGGACCATTGTGGGCTCCACCTTTCCTGAGTCATCGGTGCCAACTCTGATTTGTTTTGATCCTTTTCATACCTCTAGTTTCTCTTTCACCTGACTCAGTCTGAAGAAGGGACTCGACCCGAAACATCAACTATTCCTTTTCTCCAGGGATGCTTCCTGACCCGCTGAGGTACTCCAGTATTTTCAATCAATCAATCAATCAAGCAGATTTAGTCATCACATACACATATCAGTGCAGTGAAATGAATTTGCCAGCAGCGGTACAATCAAAAAAGAACACACAATACACAATAAAATTAAACACAAACATCCACCGCAGCATTCTTCACCTCCATTGTTCACCCGTGGACGGGGCCATAAACCTCCGTAGTCACCGTTACAGACGGCCCAATATACAAGCCCTCTCGTCGGGATGGTTGAAACTCCGACGTCGGGACGGTCGAACACACTCCGCGGCTTGGAGGTCCCGAATCGGCACTTTCCAACCGGAGGCCGCGGCTTCAGGTAGTTGTAGGCCGCAGGCCGGAGCTCTTCTCTGGCTGTCGCCGGTGAGGGAACCCAGGCTCCAGATGGTAAGTCCACGCTGCGCCCGCAGCTGGAAGCTCCACAGACCACGTCTTCAGGATGTTATCGGCCCCGGGCCAGCGGTCGGAGCTCTTCTCCGGTGATCCCTGGAAAGGGGTCCCAGGCTCCGGACGCCACACCCACAGCTAGAAGTTCCACAGACTGCGGTTTCAGGCTGTAACAGTCCGTGGGCCAGTGATCGGAGCAATCCCTTCTGGCGACACAGGCAAGGGCTCGCCCGCTCCGCGACTCCGCGATGAAAAGTCCACGCTGCGCCCGCTGCTGAAACTCCGGGCCCGACTCATGGAAAGGCCGCTCCAATCCATGGTGTTAGGCCGCGAGGGAGGCGACATGGAAAATGTTGCCTCTCCATGGGGAAGTGACCGAAAGTGGTTCCCCCCTTACCCTCCCTCACCACCCCCCACACAGGACACACCAAGAGACATTAAACCACACATTTGGACACACTAAAATAAACATAAAAGTAGAAATGACGAACACGCTGCTGGCAGGGCAGCCGTCTCGCAGCGCTCCCACCGAAAGGGTCAGGATCTTTCTTCAGACTGATTTTGCACCTATCTTCGGTGTAAACCAACATCTGTAGTTCCTTCCTACACATAGGTGTTTGAGGTGATCTGGAACTGAGAGTAATGGAGGAAAGATAGTGTTTTAGGGTCATTAAGGATTCGTCTAATTTCCTACGTAGAAACAAAGAACTGCAGATGCTGGTTAATACACAAAAAGACACAAAGTACTGGAGTTACTCAGCAGGTCAGGCAGCATCTCTGAAAAACATGGATAGGCAATGTCTCGGGTCGAGACACTTCTTCATCTGCGTCACCTATCTATGTTTTCAAGAGAGTTAGATATAGCTCTTAGGGCTAACGGAATCAAGGGATATGGGGAGAAAGCAGGAATGGGGTACTGATTTTGGATGATCAGCCATTATCATATTGAATGGCGGTGCTGGCTTGAAGGGCCGAATGGCCTACTCCTGCACCTATTTTCTATGTTCTCCAGAGATGCAGCCTGACCTGCTGAGTTACACCAGGACTTTGTGTCCTTTTGACTATTTTCCCCCTTCGTGACGTTCTGACATGACAAAACTTTTCCTGTCAATGGGCTGCCAAGACAACTGGTGAACACTATTTTCTGTTGAGTTGCAGAATTGTTCATAAAACTCAAAGTAGGAAACTAGGAACTGAATTAAGTTGCCATTCTATTGATTTCATACTAAACAGAATCAATAAAGGGATCAATACTAATCTTCTTCTTCTTCATACTTCTTCTTCTTCTTGCATATAGTATGCACAGCCTAAAGTTGGAGGACAACTTGTTCTATTTGATCTTATTTGATTGTGCATGCCAGGTTGATTGCATTCTTTGAAACAGGGTGGACCACGTGAAGGTTGCAATCTTCCACCCCATCACCATACTAAAATGGCAGCACAGTGGCGCAGGTGGTAGAACTGCTGGCTCACAGTGCCAGAGAGCCAGGTTCAACCCTGACCTTGGGTGCTATCTGTGTGGAGTTTGCACGTTCTCCCTGTTACTGCATTTGTTTTCTCCGGGATCTCCAGTTTCCTCCCACACTCCAAAGACGTGCAGGTTTGTGGGTTAATTGGCTTCTGTAAAATTGTCCCCAGTGTGTAGGATAGAACTAGTGTACGGATGATCGTTGGTCTGCGTGGACTCGGTGGGCTGCTGTATCTCTAAACTAAACTAAGATGTTGCCTTTGCAACACTTTGTCTTTTGCTTAAGGATTCAGTTGAAGTCAAAGGAAGGATGTTTTTCTATTCTCCCCTTTGTTCATTATTTTCCCTACCACATTGTTAAAACTAACTGGTCATAGATTCGTAAAGCATGGAAAAAAGCCCTTCGGCCCAACTTGCCCATGCCAACCAAGATGCCCCATCTACTACAGCCCACCTGCCGCATTTTGCCATCTAAACTTTTCCTATCCATGTAACCATATAACCATATAACAATTACAGCACGGTAACAGGCCATCTCGGCCCTTCTAGTCCATGTCAAACACTTACTCTCACCTAGTCCCATCTACCTGCTCTCAGACCATAACCCTCCATCCCTTTCCCATCCATATACCTATCCAATTTATTTTTAAATGATAAAATCGAACCTGCCTCCACCACTTCCACTGGAAGCTCATTCCACACAGCTACCACTCTCTGAGTAAAGAAGTTCCCCCTCATGTTACCCCTAAACTTTTGTCCCTTAATTCTCAGATCACGTCTTCTTGTTTGAATCTTCCCTACCCTCAATGGAAAAAGCTTATCCATGTCAACTCTGTCTATCCCTCTCATAATTTTAAAGACCTCTATCAAGTCACCCCTTCACCTTCTGCACTCCAAAGAATAAAGACCTATCTTGTTCAACCTTTCTCTGTAACTTAGGTGCTGAAACCCAGGCAACATTCTAGTAAATCTCCTCTGCACTCTCTCTATGTATTTAGTTTATGTAGCTTAGAGATACAGCGTGGAAACAGGCCCTTCAGCCCACCATGTCTGGGCCGACCATTGATCACCTGTACACTAGTTCTACGTCATCCCAGTTTACACAGGGGCAGTTTACCAAATCCAATTAACCTACAAAACTGCACATCCTTTGAATGTGGGAAGAAACCGGAGCACCTGGAGAAAACCCACACGGCCACAGGGAGAATGCATAAACTCTGTACAGACAGCACCCAAGGTCAGGATCGAACCTGGGTCTCTGGCACTGCGAGGCAGCAATTCTAATGCTGCATGACTGAGTGCCGCCCTTGGAAAAATACTTAGCAGCACAGACTTGACTGACAGGGAATGTCAGCTCGTGGAAAAATGAAATTGGTGGCAATTGAAATATTTGTGGAGTCTGGGAAAAAGATTTTTGAAATAACTACAGAAAGTTCAAAATGACAAGTTGTTTATTATAATTTCAGACATGTTTCATGGCTGGAGCGAGATTCCGCCACATCCCTGATCACATAATCAGAGGTAGGTTCTGGTTTTGATATTTTGCAGCATTCACGATGAAATAGCAAGATTAAATGATAACTTACCAGTTTGAAGTTTGATCTTTATTTTATGAGGAGTTACGATGAGCGATTACGTGAAGAAGCCCGCCAGTCCGCATGCGCGTCAATCTTCAAAGCAGCAGTGTGAAATCACAGATAACAGTAGTTGAAGTGGCATAGTAAGATTAGAGTAACTACCAGACGACCTTTATGATACGAGGGTTGGGAGCGGAGGGCTCGTAATCGCTCATCATAACTCCTCATAAAATAAAGATCAAACTTCAAACTGGTAAGTTCTCGTTTAATCTTACCATTTTACTTCGGAGTCACGTGAGTGATTCCGTGAAGATTTCAAAGCTCTGTGATTTCATGCCATGGATACGAGTCCATGCGTCACACACTGCATCAGTTGACCCAGGATGAGTGAATAATAAATAATGCATTCAAACATTACATAGATTTAAACATGTTGATGCTTTAATTAGCAAAAGAAAACAATAGCGACCCCTTTCCCCTAGGGGGAAGCTATAAAACAGAACCTAAAATGGAGTGGGCAAATACTCCCGGTTTGGCAAGAGGTTTATTATAAAGCCTTTGAAAAGTCAGTTCATTTGATCATCTAGTGGCTGCGAGGATTTGTTCGAGAGGGACGTCCAGTACCCTTGCTGCTGACGTTGATGCAGCCCTGATGGAGTGAGATTTAAAATGTCAGTGTCCACTCCCGCACAAGCCAGAACATGTTTCAGCCACCTTGAAATGGTCTGTACTGACACCTTCTTATGAGGCTTTTTGTGACTGATGAGTTAATGGTGAATCCCAAATAATCAATAACTCTAGATGGTATCAATTTGGATTTAACTGGATGGATGAGAAACCCCAATCTCTCAACCATGAGTTTAGTAGCCGAAACAGATAATTCAGCTGATTTCCGAGCTTTTCCTATGATTAGGATATCATCCAAATAAGCCATTATAATATGATTCTGAGCCCGGAGTAGCCCCAACACCGGTTTTAACAATTTTGTAAATAATCTAGGGGCCGATGTTAACCCATTAGGCAATGCTTTAAACTGCCATAGTTGCCTCATCCAGTAAACTTCAATTATCTCCGGTGATCGCAATGAATGGGTACTGAATAGTAAGCATCTTTAAGATCTATGCATGCCATATAACACCCTTTGGAAACCAGTTGTTTGGCAGTAACAAAAAATTCCATTTTGAAATGTTTATACTGCACAGTTAAGTCGAGTTAAATCAAGGATGATTTGGCATCCACAATCCTTCTTTTGCCTAGGAAATATATTAGACACAAATTGGTAAGATTGATGAAACGACTTCTCAATTACCCCTTTTTTGTATAACGTTTCAATTTCAGCTTGTACATCCAAACACTCTTGTTGTGAAAAAACCAATGTCCGGCTTGGTGTATGCTGTGTGGGTGGACGCAAATTGAGAAGGAATTCGATTCGGAATGTATACTGTGCAGTATAAACGAATCTGATGTTATCCAACACCATTCATTCAAAAACAAATGTAATCTACCACCAACTTGTAACTGATCCACACATGATACGTTCCGAAAAGAACCAGACCCACCTACCTCCATGGTTACCGGTGGATATTTCTGCCCCCGAGTTTTGGGGGGTAAGACTGTTGGAGTGCACCAACTGCGCGTGTTTGGCAAGGGCCGGCTTGGGCCTTGGCCTGAACCAGTTTCAGTGAACCGTTTGTAGGGGTGCTGCCACCGAAGTGAAGTTTTGCTAGTCGACGGGGCTTTCATGATTCCGACCATTTTTGCCTCGTCGTCCAGCTCCCTGACCTGTTTTGACAGATCTTCACCGAACAAAAGATTCGGTGGTTGTACATTGCTAGATTTGCACAGTGCCGCGAACTTGGGGTTCAGAGTAGGATGGATGGCACTTTTTCTTAGGCAGTTTCTTTCAAAATGTGCATTGCTCATTAGGGCCAGGGCATCCTGCTGCACATCAGACAGGGGCCCTCCATCCACCGACCTGGTGAAGGCTGTGATGCCTCAGGCGAGCAACTTCAGTATCTTCTGGAACCTCACTTCCTGGGTTCTGATACCTACACCCATGTGACCCCAGATGGCATGGTTAACAGCCGGCACTTTCAGCGAGACACAGTTAGCAGATGTTTCATATTTCTTGGAAGTTTCTTCCATTGTGTGCTCTTGGAGCAGGTGTGAGGCCTGGTAATTTATACTCATGGCCAAGTCTTCATCCAGCGGTTCCCCTGTTTCGATCGGGATTGCAAATTTTGATGCCATAACTGGCACTTCTGGTTCACGCCCTTCGTGCCTTGAGGTATGCTCCCCGGATATACCTCCGAACTCAGAGTCAGAACAAAACTGACCCCGAATGCTCTCCTCCTCCGAGCGGGAGACATTATGCAGCACTGAAACAGGTGCTGCTGCCGCGGGACCCCGAGGGGACCCACGCTGATATGACTCCTCTTGTTGGAGCATATCGTGATGGAGCATCCTCTCCATCAGGAGCTCCATCCTGGACAAATGTCCGAAGACGCTATCCATTGTAGGAAGGGAACCCTCCTGGCCCGACTCGTCCGAGTCAACGGGCCTTACAGACTTCTTTGTGGCTTTCCGTCCCAACGCAGTAGCCAGGGTGCTCTCAAGCGGCACCAAGTCTGAAGCCACTGGCCGTGCCGCCAGCGACTCGGAAGGTGAGATAGACGGCCTCCCGCTACCCGCACTCCCGCGGTCTTCCGTAGCTGCTCTCCCTGGACTTCACCTTAGACATTTTCTCCATCGGCTCATACTTGCTCCCGTAACAAGAATTATCGACCCAAGAAAACAACCTCAGACTAGGTTTTAAATACTTACCTGAGAGTTTTTAAAACTTACCGCTGGAGGAGCAACGACCCTGCCAGCCAGTCGTTGCGCCATGCGTCAGACGTAACGACGCGCATGTGGACTGGCGGGCTTCTTCACAGAATCACTCACGTGACTCCAAAGTAAAATTAATCCTATGGGAAGTCTCCGTTAAAAAGTCTCCACGTTTCCATAGTGATGCACATCATCGTTTTGTGGAAGGGAGGTCTGAAATGGGAGATATCCGCCCAGCCTTCTGTCTTGGTAACAGACAGGTGACATTTTGGGTCGGGACCCATCTTCAGTCTGACCCTTCAGCTCAATTTGTCCATACCGATCACATTCATTAGTCTGAAGATAGGTCCCAACCCAAAACATCACCTTGCCATTTCCGTCCACAGATATTGCCTGACCCATTGAGCTTGACCCATCCAGCATTTTGTGTATTCCCCAAAATAACGCTACTTTAAACAAGATTTAGTCTGTCACTCAACTAACAAATTATTTCAGCATGAAATCCACACAGCAAGTAGAACAGGTAGGGCAGCACAGGGCAGTAGAGTTGCTGCCTTACAGTGCCAGAGACCCGGATCGATCCTGACTACAGGTGCTGTCTGTGAGAAGTTTGTACATTCTGCCTGGAAATCTGCCTGGATTTTCTCCGGGTGCTCCAGTTTCCTCACACATTTCAAAGACGTACAGGTTTGTAGGTTTATTGGCTTCTAAAAATTCCCCCGAGTGTGTGGATGCAAAACTGGGATAATTTAGAACTAGTGTACAGGTGATCCTTGGTGGGTGTGGACCTAATAAGCCAAAGGGCTTGTTTCCATGCCATATCGGTAAAACTGAAAACTGAAACTAAAACTAAATAACAAAACAAAATTATAAATGAGTAACCACAGTAATAGTGCAAAAAATGTAGTAAGTGCAACTAAAGACAGTCCATAGAAGTTCATTGTTCAGGTTAGTGTTGTGATGTGTTCAAGAGCATGATGGTTATTCTGGAACGTGGTGGTCAGGGTTTTCAGACTCCTGTACCTTCTTCCCGGTGGTAGGAGTGGAATGAAAGTGCAGCCAGGGTGAGGGGGGGTCTGTGATGATGCTGGTTGCCATCTACCTCATGAGACCCTGGAGTGTCTTTAATCGGACCTTACTGGACTTGCACTAAACGCTATTCCCTTTATCTTGTTTCTGCTCACTGTGGACGGCTCAATCCTGACCTCGGAGTGCTATCTGCGTGGAGTTTGCACATTCTCTCTGTGATCACGTGGGTTTCCTCCGGGTGCTCTGGTTTTCTCTCACGTCCCAAATATGTGCAAGTTTGTTCATGAATTCATAAGTTCCAGAATCAGAAATAGGCCAGATATAAGTTCATCTTCTGGGGCAGAATTAGGTCATTTGGTCCATCAAGTCTACTCCACCATTCAATTATGGCTGATCTCTCTTTTCCTCTCAACCCCATTCTTCTGACTTCTCCCCGTAACCCCTGACACCCATATTAATCAAGAGTCTGTCAATCCCCGCATTAAAAATATCCATTGACTTGGCCTCCACAGCCGTCTGTGGCGATGAATTCCAGAGAATCACCACCCTCTGACTAAAGAAATTCCTCCTCATCTCCTTTCAAAGGTATGTCCTTTTATTCTTAGACTATGGCCTCTGGTCCTAGACTCCCTCAATCTAGATTGTCCTCTGTAAAATTGCCCCTAGTGTGTAAGTAGTGGATGAGAACGTGGGATAATGTAGAACTAGCGTGTAAATAATGGGTTATTAATGGTCAGCGTGGACTCAGTAGACCGAAGGGTCTGTT
Organism: Okamejei kenojei; assembly: GCA_035221665.1. Classification (NCBI taxonomy): domain Eukaryota; kingdom Metazoa; phylum Chordata; class Chondrichthyes; order Rajiformes; family Rajidae; genus Okamejei; species Okamejei kenojei. Next base: position 68,541,860 of record CM069136.1, on the reverse strand, counting down.
TCTGTGCTGTATCTCTGAACTAAACTAAACAAAGTATATCCTAATGAACCTTACATTTTACTCTACCTTTTAACATCCCCTTCAATTAATTCCCACTGTTAGGTTCAAACATTCCATGTGCAAGCAAGTTGTTACTTCGTTTTCTTCTTAAAACCTCCTAAAATATGATAAGAATATTGGTTATACGATAGATTGAACTGCATTTGTTTAGTTTAGTTTGTTGTCATGTGTAGCGAGGTACAGTGAAAAGCCTTTTTGTTGTAAGCTATCCAGTCAGCGGAGAGACTATATATGATTACAATCACTTGCAATAATTGTACATACACTTATAATTGTAATGTATTTAAGCATGCTAATTATGCATAGTAAGTAATTAAAAAGCTAAAACTCTCCAGAGGTATTGGTTTTGGGACAGCGGTAAACGTAAAGCATGTTGACAAGGTGACATTTTGCAGCCAGCAAACGTGTGAATCTGTTTGGTATGGGGTAGGGTGCGGTAATTGTACTTTGTAGCTACCTTGATATTAGCCATCTGCTCACACATCTCTTCTGGGTACTGTATTGGTGCTGTGCATCTCTGCAAAGGCAAACATTGCAACCTCCTTAAATCTCCTTAATCAACCTCCTTAAATCATGCAGTGGAACCTACACTCTGCCATCTGTCTTATCAGCACAAAGTGACGGAAAGGTCACGGCTCGGATTGAAGTCATTAACCATCAAGTCTGTGCTGGCTTTGTGCAAGTGCATTCCTGCTCCATTGCCCTCTCTCCTCACTCCTGCAAATACTTCCCATTCAAGTACTCATCTGGCTCGCCTTTCAACACAATGACTGAATCTTCCTCCACAACCCTCCTGGCAATGCTCTCCAGATTCTAAATATTAATCGCACGAAGATAAACTTCTTTCTTTGGTCCCAAGAACCAAAGTGACAATCGTCTTCAATCTGTACGGGTCCATCACCGATTTTCCGGCATCCCTTGGTTCCAGAGCTTTTCTGGATTATCCATTTTGCCGGACCAACAGAGGTCACGGCCTCCAAGAGGAATCGAACGATACCGGAATGGTCCACCCAGGCCGCCGGGAGGCCGAGATACCGGCCCACAAAGTCAGCCCCGGAATGGATCTGCCGGCTCCTGCCAGGCCAGAGTTCCAGAGCCCCAGCCGCATGGGGCCAATTCGACTCACCGACCGGCCACGGAAATCCCGATGGGGTCGAGATTGGCCACTTCACCCGGCCTAGGCGGCACATTTTCGGGGGGACTTCTGGGGGGATTTCAAGTGCCTCTCAATTGGTATCATAAGTTTTTCATCTTTTGCCAATGGAAACATCTCTCTCTATGCACTCTCTCTTCCAAGATTTTAAATAGCTATCAGATTTTCTCAAAAACCTCCTCAGCTACAAATACAAAACTCCCAGCCTCACCAGCCTCTCCACAATACTAGAATTTCCCATTCCAGGAAAAATTATATTGTATCTTCTCTAAGGCCTTTAGATCTTTCTTAAAGTATTTCTGGATTATCATTTTGTGGTGTCCAGAACGAGGCAGCATGTTGACCGGACTTTAGGCTTTGGTCTTTGTATTTTTTTTTGTAAACCGCGCCAAAATATGGCGAGTGTGCATTTTTGGGTCGTGCAAAAGAATATCACCGTGCTGTGCATATGTGACAATGTAGAACCATTGATTGAAATACATATTTCCATATTTTACTTAGCTCAGCATCCTAGAAATAGGAAAGCACAAAGTGCAGGAGTAACTCAGCGGGTCGGGCAGCGTTGTTGGAGGGAATGGACAGATGACGTTTTGGGTGGAGACTCTTCTGCAGACTCAAAGTGTTATGTGTCCATTTGCTGCACCAATGCAGCCTGACCTGCTGAATTACTTCAGTACTTTCAATTTTGTGCAATATTCCAGCATCCGTGTAGACTCTGCGACCATTTTGCCGAACTCTTACGCTCAGTCTGCCAAGGCCCACAGGGTCTCCCCGTTCCTAACCATTTTAACTCCCCTTCTCATTCCCAAACTGACCTTTCTGTCCTGGCCTCCTCCATTGCCAGAGTGAGGTCACATGCAAACTGGAGGAAATGCACCTCATATTCCGATTGAGCAGTTTACAACCCAACTACATTAACATTGAATTCTCCAATTTTAGGTAACAAACCTACAAACCACCTTCTTTTTTCCTTTTCCTCCCCCCTCTCTTCCCTGTGCCCCACCTGGACTCACATCAATTTCTTCTTTTCCCACTCCCTGGTCCCCTTCCACCTGTATTCCTTCCTCTGGCTGCACAATTCACATCTCTCCTTATCTCACACATTTTTGTTTTCATTTCTGGCCTTTGTCTAACCATCTGCCTATCAACCCCTCCCCCCCACCCCCCTTTCCTCCCTCACCTGTATCCACCTAACACTCACCAGGCATTGTCCTGCACCTCCTCTCGTCCAACTGTTTCACCCCACCCCCACCACAGTCAGACTGAAGAATGGTACTGACTCAAAAACATCACCTACGTTTGTTCTCCAGAGATGCTGCCTGACCCGCTGAGTTGCTCCAGTACTTTGTGTCTATTTCTCCAGCATCTGCACTTTCTTGCATCTCTAGTGATTCAACAATAGTTTATTGTCACATGAACCTGAAATTAGGTACACTGAGCCTGCAAAATATGTCATGGCTTCATCCAACTCAGTCCCGTACCTGCCTTCTCTCCACCCTCTGATACACAAGGGCCACATCCAACTCACTCTTAAATATCTGGCCTCAACTACCGTGGCAGAGAGTTCCACCACCACTGTTTCTTTCTCATCTCCTTAGAACATGAACATGAACGGCAAAAAATGTTACAAAGAACTCCTTAGAGTCCCGATGGTCCATCATTGTTCACCACACCCACCCTTACCCCCCTCCCCCCCCTCTCCCTCACAGGTCCTTCTTTGTTCAGCGGACTGACCGCCTCCCTCCGTGGCCTGTCCTCGATACCATTGCCTCTTCCCCTCATATGGTTCACCAGCGAGCCGGCCCTCTCCCCTCTCCTCTCCAATCATGCAGCCTTCATGCCCCAGGGAGGTCCTCCTGCAGCTGACCTTGAGGTCGCAGTAGGTCAGACCCCCCCCCCCCCCCCCCTCGAACCTACTCCTGCCGGCCCTGTACGACCAAAACTACTCAACCTAGAAACAGTGCCTGCCCCACTTTCCATTGCCCCAGTGGCCCCAATTTAACCTCGTGAGCCTACGCTGCACTCCCTCAATAGCAAGAATGTCCTTCCTCAAGTTTGGAGACCAAAATTGCACACAATACTCCAGGTGTGGTCTCACTAGGACCCTGTACAACTGCAGGAGGACCTCTTTGCTCCTATACTCAACTGCCAACAATGGGTGCAGAGAAATACAAGGATGTTGCCAGATCTCGACTGCCTGATCTATAGGTCAGATAAATGCACAGAATCTTTTACCCAGAGTATCTAGAAGCAGTTGCTTAGGGTGAGTGGGGAAAGATTTAGTCGGAATCTGAGAATCATAGAAAATAGGTGCAGGAGTAGGCCATTCGGCCCTTCAAGCCTGCACCGCCATTCAATATGATCATGGCTGATCATCCAACTCAGTACCCTGTAACTACCTTCTCTCCATACCCCCTGATCCATTTAGCCACAAGGGCCACATCTAACTCCCTCTTAAATATAGCCAATGAACTGGCCTCAACTACCTTCTGTGGCAAAGAAGTGGCTGAGGGTTAACATTTTTACACAAAGGGTGGTAGGTATATAGAATGAGCTGCTGGAGAAGGTAGTTGAGGCAGGTACCACCACAACATTTAAGAAACATTTAGACAGGTACATGGATATGATGGGTTTGGAGGGATATGGGCCAAACACAGGCAGGGTGGACTAATGTAGATGTGGCATGTTGGTCAGCTTGTGCAAGTTGGGCTGAAGGGTCTGTTTCCACACTCTATGATTCTATGACAAAGGAATTTAAATTAGCTTGGAATACTTAGTTTAACCATGTCACCAATTTCAGGACAATTAGCTCAGCCACATATTGAATAATTGCCTTGCCAAATCCACATCAGAACATCTGCACTATCAAAAAACAGTGTATCACATTTTAGAGGCTTTCTGATTCTCCTGAACCTAGTTTCAGTTCTCACACCTTGGGTCACTCTCAAGTATTTTGTAAATTGGCAGTCTTTGACTTGCTTATCCTTGTCTTATGAACCAGATAATCTTTTGGTAATATGACAAAGATTCAAAAATTCCTGACCGTTGATGGCATTCATCTGTTGGACTTTGCAATGTAAGTTCTTTTAAATTGATAGAATATCCATCTATTCTAATACTTGGAGTTTTAGACTTTAGAGAAACGGAAACAGGCCCAACAGCACGGAAACAGGCCATTCGGCCCACTGAGTCCACCCCGACCAGTGATCACCCCGTACATTAGCACCATCCTACACACTAGGGGTATTTACAATTTTACATGTCCATTAACCTACAAACCTGCACGCCTTTGAAATGTGGGAGGTAACCAGAGCATCTGTAGAAAGCCCACACAGGTCACGGGTAGAATGTACCATCTCCGTACCGACAGCACCCCTAGTCAGGATTGATCCCGGGTCTCTGGCGCTGTAAGGCAGCAACTCTACCACTGTGCCACTGTGCCGTATCTTTTATAAACCTTCCTTAAGCTTTTTTACACAATAAGCATTTTACCTTTGCAAAGTTGTGTTAAGCAAGGAGTCATAATGCAGAGAAAAATGGTATCGAGGTTATTGTTTTAAGTAAGAAACATTGATCCTAGTTCTTCCTTCAGTGCAGATGCAATTGAGATTCTAATAAAGGATATGCATTCACTTTGTGGATAAAACAACGACTCGCTGTGATCAGTCGTCAATAGTTTCCTTTGTAGGAAGGAATTACAGATGCTGGTTTACACTGAAGATAGTCACAAAATGCTGGAGTGACTCAGCAGGTCAGGCAGCATCTCTGGAGAAAACGAATATGTGAGTTTTTGGGTTGAGACACTTCTTCGGACTGAGAGTCAGGGGAGAGGGAAACTAGAGGTATGAAAAGGTACAGAACAAATCAGACCTGGCATTGATGACTCAAGAAAAGTGAAGCACACAATGGTCCATTGTTGGCTGTGGAAGAGGTGGTAATGAAGGAACACAAACAGTGGAACTAGCAGGATGACTAGGGTGGGGAAGGGACGAGGAGGGAGGGCATGCAAGGGTTACTTGAAATTAGAGAAATCAATATTCTTACTGTTCAGTTGCAAGTTGCCCATTTTCTTTTCCTATCTATTCCTTTTCTCCATAGATGCTGCCTGACCCTCTGAGTTACTCCAGCATTTTGTGTCTATCAATAGTTTCCTATTGGAAAAAGCAAAGATGGGCCTGAATACTTCAAAGAAAATCTAAATAGCGAGCAACACCATTTAAAGTATGCAGCAAAGTATCAATAAAAATGGTTTACAAATCCCTGTTGCATTTATTTCTTGGCTGCTGGTTGTTCAGAGGATTTATTGCACTGTAATCTCACCTGGAGCTATTGCTCAGACTGGCATCTTGTCAACTGGCAACAGTGACTCCGTTGTATTAAAACCCTTGCAGTGAAAATGCTGGTGTTTGATTATTTGAAATTGCAAGTCACACTCAACTGGGTAAAGGCATGATGTGCAAAATTGGGATTAACAGTACGAGCACTGAGCCACTAAAACTAAAATAAATACTCTTTCAAAAACAAATAGTCAGTGGACAATTTGCATGAAAATGCGAAACAGCTGACTAATTTGCATTGTTTCCTATTGACCCCCAATGAGTTGGCAGAAGATCACATTTGATTATAATCAGCCTGATGGCTGTCTTTATGCATTTGCAGTCCTGGGTCTAATTGCTAATTGGATGTAGCCTTTCAAGCCACAGTGCAATCTGACAGTGAAATATGATCCTTATGGCCATATTGCTTCATATTCCTCAACTAAAAGATGATTCATGATATTTTATTCTGGTGAACTTGGATTCTTTGATGAAAGGGATAGACAGAGTTGACGTGGATACGTTTTTCCCATTGAGGGTAGGGAAGATTCAAACAAGAGGGCATGACATGAGAATTAAGGGACAGAAGTTTAGGGGTAACGTGAGGGGGAACTTCTTTACTCAGAGGGTGGTGGCTGTGTGGAATGAGCTTCCAGCAGAAGTGGTGGAGGCAGGATCGATTTTAACATTTAAGAGTAAAGTGGATAGGTATATGGACGTGAAGGGAATGGAGGGGTATGGTCTGAGTGCAGGTAGATGGGACTAGGGGAAAACAAATGGTCGGCACGGACTGGAAGGGCCGAGAGGGCCTGTTTCCGTGCTGTAATTGTTATATGGTTATATGGTTATATGGATTATCTGGATGGGCCGCCGAGAATAAAGAGGGACCCAGCGTGCGGGGGGCGGGGGGTCACCAAGAACAAAGAAGGACCATTGGGAACCACATTGAACATTTGTAACTTTGTCCACACCCCATACATGGCGACTCTTTGCATACTTTGTGTGTGGCACGTAAAACAAAGAATTTCGCTGTGACATGTCACATGTGATAATAAAGTAACAATCAATCAATTGAACCATTATTGTGCAATATATTGAAAACATTCACATGGTATTGTTGAGATAAGGGTGGCACAGTGGAGCAGCTGGTAGAGCAGCTTCCTCACAGCGCAGGGCCTGGGTTCAGTCCTGCTCTCGGGTACTGTCTGCGTGGAGTTTGCATGTTCACCCTGTGACCACTTGGGTTTCCTCTGGGTGCTCCGGTTTCCTCCCACATCCCAAAGATGTGCGGGTTTGTAGCTTAATTGGCTGCTATAAATTGCCCCCAGTATGTAAAGAGTGCATGAGAAAGTGGGATAACACATAACTATTGTGACCGGGTGATCGATGGTCATCATGGACCCGATACTCTGACGGGCTTGTAAGCATGCTGCATCTCTAAACTAAACTAAACCCTCAACATAATAATGTAGGCACAAAGTGCTGGAGTAACTCAGCGGATCAGGCAGCATCTCTGGAAGAAAAGGATAGGTGACGATTTGGGTCAGGACCCTTCTTCATGCTGAAAAATCTGACCTGAAACATCATCTATCCACATCCTTCAAAGATGCTGCCCGACCCACTGTGTTACTCCAGCACTTTGTGCCTATCTTTGGTATAAACCAGCATCTGCAGTTCTTAGTTTCAACATAATGACGTTGGCTATAGAACAAGCTTAACATTTTGTAAAGCTTTCACAAAGCAGCTGCAGAAGCTTATAAACCAAATTCATTGACATATTAATACTAAACCCTGCAACAGGATCAAGATGGATATGCAACAGGGCATAAAGAGTTGAGCGTGTTGTTGGTGCATCATCTGACCATTGAAGAGGGGAGCTGGACGAAGTGGTTTCCCAAAGCCAGGCCTGTTGGTTAGGCTGTGCCAGTGGTCAAGGTTTTATTCGCTTTTTATCTGTAGATCTGATTTACAATTCCAGCTACATTACAAACATGTGTTAATAATATAAGTTCCCTGCAGTTACCTCATTTAAAACTTGCTCCGTGTGCTTTTAAGGTTAAAAAAAGTTTTGAAGATAGAGACCCAAGATCAGAGGAAACAATAACGCGCGGGAAAAAAAGATACAAAGTGCCAGAGTAACTCAGCGGGTCAGGCAGCATCTCTTGAGAACATGGATAGGTGACGCTTCGGATTGGGACACTTCTTCACACTGACTACAATCATCACCATCGGCGGTCACTCGAAACGAGTATGACTCCTCTCCTGAGGACGCCTGTGCGTGACTTTGTTTAGCGGGGGGAGACTGGTGCACAGACAGCCACCACACGGTCCTTGACCGATTTGGGTCAGGATCCAGCATTCAGAATTAGAGTCCAAGCCGAATGGGGACCCGAATGGGCAGCCTTCATCCGCTTTCCCAGCCGTTGTGACGCTCCACTAAGTCAGCCATCATCCTCTGCCTGTTCTACCGTTGAGGTCTTGGTTGGATTGCTCTTTGTCAAGGACCTCCCCCTCAACCTTGCCGCCATGGGTGGCCCTACCAGGAGCAAAGCTCCAGACAGTTTCGCTCTCAGGATCTCAGTACCACACAAGCTTCTCCACCACGACAAGGTGACAATCCACTGCAATGTGCAACGTTTGGAAGGCAATTCTGAATGTTTAAGGCATCACCATCTTCTTCAAAACTAGTCCCAGGTTTTTAAATCTCTGACATAGTACCTGTGTGAGGCTCAAGGGTGAACTTGATACCGAGAGTCCTAGAATCATAGGTTCATACAACACAGAAACAGGTCTTTCCGCCCAACCCACCATACCAACCAAGGTGCCCCATCTAATTTCCATCAGGCAACTCCCATCAAGCAAGAGGAACAGAAGTGTGATAAGGCACACCTCCAGATTCAGGGACATTTTCTTCACAGCTGTGTTCAGGCAACTGCTAAAGTGCAGTCCTGACCGCCCATCTACTTCATTGGAGACCATTGAACTATCTTTAATATTTAATCAGACTTTAACAGACTTCAATGTTATATCTTGCACTGAATGTTTTACCCTTTGTCCTTTATTCTACATAGTGAACGGCTCAATTTTAATCATGTCGTCTTTTCTCTGACTGGATAGCAGACAACAAAAGCTTTTCACTGTAAACAAGGTGGATATGGGGAATTCTTTAGAGTTTAGGATCATCAATGAATATACCTTGGAAAGGTTAATTTAGTGTGTGAATGGAAGGTCTGAATGGTGGTGTGTGGGGTAAATATGTGAAGTCTTATATGGGTCATGATTGTTCACAGTTTATGAAAGTGAATAATAACCCAATTGTCTAAATGTGCAGAGGATGCCAAACTGTTTGGTGAGGTCACTAAGGCTAATTAATGTATAACAATTCAAAAGGCTTCAACCCCAGAAAGAGGAGATTAATTTCAACAAATTACACAGAGAATAGTGAGAGGAGATGAAAGCAATGCAAATGGAAGGGATATGTTAGGTGAAAAACTGCTTGAGCTAAATCAACAGGAAAGAGATCTGGATAGGCAAGTTCAATGATGAACAGTCAAGCAAATTATAAACAGTTGGGATTAAAAAAGGCACAACTTTTAAATCAAGGAACTGATGTTGAATTTTGTATAGGGACACAAGGAACTACAGATGCTGGTTTATAAAGAAAACACAAAGAGCTGAAGTAACTCAGCAGGTCAGGCAGCATCTCCGGAGAAAGTGGATAGGTGACATTTCAAGTCGGGACTTTTCTTCAGAATTTTGTATCATGCTTCAACTAGGCCGTGCCTGGGATTTTGATCTCCGTTTTATTGAAAAGATCTGGCACTGAATAGGAGTTCAATATTCCTTTGAAATCACCAGAAAGTTAATGCTGAACTAAAAGGCTTAGCTCAAGATTTGATTTGCCGAATTAGAGAACAAGAGAGACTTCACGGAGATCTGTAAACTTAGTTTAGTTTATTGCCACACTGAAAAGCTTGTTATTCTGTGCTGTCCACTCAGTGGAAAAACTATACATGATTGCAAATGAGCCCATCACAGTGTACAGGTACATGGTGAAGGGAATAGCTTTTAGTGCAAGGTAAAGTCCAGTAAAATCCGATTCAATATAGTCCCCGTATCTCAATGAGGTAGATAGTAGCTCAGGACCACTCTCTAGTTAATGATAGGATGGTTCAGTTGCCGTGCAACAGCTGGGGGAAACTGTCACTGAATCTGGAGGTATGTGTTTTCACACTTCTGTACCTCTTGCCTGATGGGAGAAGGAGTGACCGGGATGAGACTTGTTTCTAGATTTAGGGCATAAAGGGCATGCTGGGTCAGCACAGATTAGCTGCTTGACAATCTCTGGCCAAACCTACTGGATTCCATATGGTTTGTAAGCATCAGCTCGGATTTAGACTATGTTGACTGGGCTTGCAGGCGTGAGATTTAAGGAGAGGTTGGATAGGCTGGGACCTATTTCCCATGAAGTGCAGAGGGCTGAGGGGTGACCTTCATGAGGTGTACAATATCATGAGGGGCGTGGATGAATTGAACGCTAGGTCATTTTCCCAGGATAGAGGATTCTAAAACTAGAGGATATAGGTTTAAGGTGAGAAGAGAGAGATTTAAGAGGGATCTCATGGGCAACTTTTTAATTCAGAGTGTGGTCCATATCTGCAGTGTTACCAAAAGAAGTTATGGAAGCGTATACACTTATGACTTTTAAAAGATACGAGACTAAGTGGGACCCATTGGGTCCCAGGTTTACACGGGAGGACTGGTGCCCCAACGCAATATTCCACCTCTCCACTAGTTCCAATATTGGTGGTCAGTGGGGCGAGGGGGGGTTCTGGAGTGCTAGGATGGATGTTGTGGGTCAAGTCAAGTCAAGCACAGTGAGTGCAGGGCCAACAATCAATTTCAATCCATTTCATGTCAAGTCAAGCACAGGGCAGGCGGACCAGCCAACAATACAATCCATTTGCTTTCATTTCAGGTGAGGTCAAGCAAAGCAAAGGCAAAGCAAAAGCACAGGGCAGGCCAAACAACTAATTTCATTTCATTTCCATTTCCATTTCAATTTCAAGCACAGGGCAGGCCAAACAATTCATTTCATTAAGGGCTAACAAATCATTTATTGCAAGCACATCAAGGGTTAACAAATCATCATTCATTGCAAGCACATTGTTGGCTAACAAATCATTTATTGCAAACGTATTAAGGGTTAACAAATGATCCTTCATTGCAAGCACATTACTGGCTAACAAATCATTTATTGCAAGCACATCAAGGGTAACAAACCATCAATCATTGCAAGCACATTGCTGGCTAACAAATCATTTATTGCAAGCACATGTAGGGTTAACCACATAAACCAAATAACCACATAAAGCACATAAAGTGTAGACTCACAGTTCAGTACACTCGCAGTTCAGTACACTCACAGTTCAGTACACTCACAGCAGAATCTGAGTTGTGGCCTCTCTCTCGCGATCTTCCAGAGTGACTGACTCACATCCAGGCATACGGGGTTTTATTGTCCTGCTCCCCCAAGAAAGGGCGTTACCTTCATCATGGTGATTGACAGGTGAGAGGACCAATCAGCTGATATCAAGATTTTTTAAACATCCAGAACCTTTTTATTTTACATCAATCAGAAAAAGCCTTGGGGCTGCATCAACGGAGGAGGACTGTGGGTAAGATGGCCAAAAATCATAGCGATATATGGTAGCGTTTTTTCTAAAATCAATACACAGCGCTGACAGTGGTCAAGATGAGACTTTTAGTTATATATGGGCAATATAAGATTTTGACAGAGGTATCGATAGGAATGGTTAAGAGAGGCATGGGCCAAATGCAGGCAAATGGGACTCGCCTGGTATCCCAATTTGGTCAGCATGGACAAGGTGGTCCAAAGGACGTGTGTCAGTGCTGGATAACTCTGTGATTCTATGACTCTAGAGTGATGCTAAGTTTAGTTTAGATTAGAGATACAGCGAGGAAACAGGTCCTTCGGCCCACCGAGTCCCCGCCGACCATCGATCCCCGTACACTAACACTGTCCAACACACATACCAGGGCCAATTTACAATGTTTACCAACGCTAATTAACCTACAAACCTGTATGTCTTTGGAGTGTGGGAGAAACCTGGAGAAAACCCACGTGTTCACGGGGAGAACGTACAAACTCCGTACAGACAGCACCCATAGTCAGGATCAAACCCATATCTCTGGGCGCTGTAAAGCAGAAACTCTACCACTGCACCACTGTGCCATCCATGGATCGCGAGCTGACCCACAAATCAACCTAGCAGCCTTTGAAAGGAAGGGATTAGGGGCAGAATCTTATCTTCTTTCAAAGTCTGTAAAGCTTTGCAACAAAATCTCAATATTGTTGATAAGCAAAGATATTTACAATTATTTAGTAACTATTAAAATTAATTGATTCCTTTTAAAATTAACCACATGAAAACCAGTTATTAGAAAAATCAAAACTCTAATAAGTAATTTAAAATATTAAATTAAATTAAAGCAAACCTAAACAAAAGTATATTGCCTTCTTTCTTGTCTCCAGAGAATCCAACAGAATAAAAACAATCCCTTCTGCGATGACCAAGATGTCCACCTAAACTAATCCCACTTGTCCGTAGATGGGACATGTTGGTCGGTGTGGGAGTGTTGGGCCAAAGGGCCTGTTTCCACGATGTATGACTCTATGATTCTATGACTACATAACCTGTATGCCAATAGTCCCCTTTGGACCCATCGACTACATACCCAGGTGCACTTTAGCCCATTGATATTAAACCATACACTATGGGCCTGAGTCAGGTGCAGACCAAACTGGAAGGGGATGGTGGGTTCACTTCCGCAGAAAGATCTTAGGGAATGTTTTGTTAAATAACCAGCAGCTGGTCACGATCTTGTGTCACACCTTTGTTGCTGGTTGGCAAATTATAGGCGTATAGAATTTGTTGACAGTAGTGAAATCAAATTGGGCTGTAGCCCATCTAATAACAAGCAGCATGTGCCATGACACAGATTTGTATTACTCTTTCAGCACAAGTAGTTCCTTCTGTTTGGCTAGATTGTCTTGGACATTAGAAAGTTTGCAATTGAAGGATAAAATATTCTTCTTTCGCAATTAGGTGTTTTTTCTTATTTATAAATTTATGGTGATATCAGTGCTGAAGGATGGAATAATGTCATGTTTAGGGCACTCAGTGTGGGGTTTAGTGAATCCCACGCCAGTGAATGCAAGATTGCAAATCTTTCTGCCTGACTGTCAATGCACCATCCTGTTTTCAGACTTCTTTCATAACTAAGGTCTGTGTTAAAACCACTCATTCACAATAGCCTGTTGTGTGTGGACCTACAAGGATAGCACAGTGGTGAAACATAACCTTCCCAAAGCATCGAACAAACTGAACATTAATTGTTGGTTATTTGGAGTATTGCATGTTCTGGTTGCCCTGCTACATGGTGGCGCAGCGGTAGAGTTGCTGCCTTACAGCGCCAGAGACCCTGACTATGGGTGCTGTCTGTACGGATTTGTATGTTCTCCCCGTGACCGTGTTGGTTTTCTCCAGGTGCTCTGGTTTCCCCCAATACTCCAAAGCCATACAGGTTTGTTGGTTCATTGGCTTTGTAAAAATTATAAATTGTTCCTAGTGTGTAGGATAGTGTAGGATAGTGTTAGTGTATGGCGTGATCATTGGCCGGTTGAAGGGCCTGTTTCCACGTTGTTTCTCTAAAGTCTAAAGTCTAAATTCTAAAGACTCTGCAAGTGGACCTGTTGCGGCAATAGGCAAAATGATACAGACACAGGTCGTTTCCGAAGCTGTAGTTGATTCAATCTCATGATCAAACCTATCAGAGTTCACCTCTTTGCTTGTGTATTAACACAATCCAAAGGCTTGCCTGCTTAGAAATGGTGGAGGCCTTCCCGAGGTGCTGCAGCCTCGTTGCCCGGCCGGAGGACCTGAAGGCTCGTCGGGTAGCGGGATCCACCCGAAAGCTGGTCGGACAGCGGGACCGGGAGGGAGCTGGAGATGTCAGACACAAGGAGCAAGGGCCGGTAGGAGGTTGAATCGGGCTATTGCCTCCAGTGCCTTCAAGATTGGTTGCAGCAGGCTCCCCCAGGACACAAGATGGCTGGGCGAGGAGAGGGACGTCAGTTTGTCAGTTCATGGAAACTGCGACAGTGCATTGAGAATGTGGGCCGACCAGACTTTGGACTTTGGAAATGGCGCCTAAACATGGCGGCGCCTGCATGTGTAATTTCTGCAAAAGTAATCTCACTGTGAAGTTGCATATGTGATAAATAAAGCACCAGTGAAACACTGAACCACTGAAGCAGCTCAGCTTTTCATCTGAAGCCCACAATTGTACTGCAGAAGGCAACACACCCAAATCGACACATACTCCACAGCTAACTATGTGTCAGTGGTGTGTTGTTTACTGCAGTTGTGAACAATTAATGACTGTACTGCTAAAAACAGGGTCGCCTAGTTATTTATTTCATTTACAGAATGTTCTTGTTAATAATAGCCCAGAGTTCTGCTATTCCAGATGATCCATTAAGTATCTAATCTGAGTGTAATTGTTTATGGGGTTATTGTAATTATGCACTCCAGCATTCTGTTAGGCTTGTTGTTAGGTATTGGGAATTAAGCTTGAAGAAAAGTCTTCAGTTTGGAGTGAAACCAGTGGATTGATCTGCTCCAGGTAGACTGGGTGCTTCACGGCCTGGTTCAGCAACTCCAATGCCCTGGAGTGAAGGAGATTACAATATGTGGTGGACATTGCCCTGTCCATTACGGGTACTGACCTTCCCACCATCGAAGGGATCTACAGGAGGCGCTGCCTCTAAATGGAAGTCATGAGGGACCCAAATGGCCACACTCTCGTTTCACTCCTGCCATCGGAAAGAAGGTACATGAGTCTGAAAACCGTGACCTCCAGGTTCAGGAACAGCTTCTTCCCAGCAACCATCGGACTCTTGAACACGAACTGAACAACAAACTACAAACTTGTTTGGTTGCACATGGGACTTTAGGATTTTGTTTTGCACTAATATTGTTTTTTTTAATTCATTGAACTGGTTTTTTTTGGTTTATGACGTTATCTATGAGCACTGTTGTGCTGCAGCAAGTAAGCATTTCATTGTTTCATTTTCGGTACATATGACAATTAGAAGCCCTTGACTCTCAGGAGGGGAAGTTCAGTAGGGCAGATGGAAGTGCGACAGAAAACTCTGCAATCTCAAACCAAAACGTTAGCCATAGAAACCCAGGATAAAAAGATCTAGACATTGTGAGACGTGTGAGCTGGGATTTGAGTAAAAGTAGGTCAATGTTCACAGCATCTTAAAGCTCCCAGGGTAGATCTCAGCAGCTTCTTCTTATGTAGTCTGGAAAAGAAACTTGGCAGGTCATGTGCAATCAATCTGAGAAATTAGGAGCAATCTTAATCCTATCTACATGACGGAGAGTAGGCTGGTAAATAATTAAAATGATCCCAAGGCATGCCCCTACCTTACCAAGAGATTACGTGTAGAATATAGAATATAGAGTTAGAGAGTCATAGAGTCACACAACATGGAAACAGGCCCATCAGCCCAACCTGCCTACGCTGACCAACATGTCCCATCTATACTAGTCCCACCTGCCATATCCCCCTAGACTTATCCTATCCATGTAATGTTTCTTAAACATTGTGATCACACCTGTCTCTGGCAGCTCATTCCATACACCCACCACTCTTTGTGTTAAAAAAATTAACCCTCAGGTTCTTATTAAATCTTCACACCATCCCCAACCCCCCTCCCCCCCACCTAAACCTGCAACACGGAACAGTTCTGCACAAAAAATAGGCCAATTTGACCCCCAATGTCAAACATAATGCCAAGACTAACTCTTATCTGCATGCACATAATGCATATCCCTCCATTCCCGTTATCGATGAGTCTTTCCAAGAGTCTCTTAAATCTGCCTCCACCACTCCCAGCAGTGAGTTCCAGGCACTCACCATGGGAAATAGAGAACTTAGTAACATGATGTCAGGACAATAACCTCTCCCCCAGTGGCCACAAGATGAAGGGGCTAGTTATTGACTAACTGCCTCAAAAAGGCCGCCAGCATTATCAGAGACGCACAAGATCCTGACCACACACTAATTTCACTCCTCCCAATGGGAAGAAGATATGGGAGCCTGAAAACTGTAATCTCCAGGTTCAGGAACAGCTTCTACAACCATTAGGCAATTAAACACTACAATCTCTAAGTAAGCTCTGAACTACTTAGACTTGGGAGCATTGGTTTTGTCTTTTTGCACTATTTTGTTTGTTTGGTTGTTTTATGTATATATTGTAGCGGCGTCTAGTGGTGGCTTGAGGCAATGCGAACCCTCGCTATTGGCTGGTGCCGTCGGGTGACCTCAGTTAGTTGAGCTCCACCTGTGTAGCAGGAGCTTCAAGATATTTGGCTGACCCAACTTATTGTGTTATACATTCTGTTTGTCGTTACAAACAAAACCTTATTTTACTCAACCTGCTCGTCTCGCCAAAGTGGAGACCCCGCCAGTCCGATCGTGATTTCGGACCACAACAATAAATGCCGCCGCTAACCTCAATGCTCAGCCTGCCCAGCAAAATGTCATGGGCCTGAAACTGCCCGTTTTCTGGGCGGTGCTGCCTCAAGAGTGGTTCACCTACATTGAGGCCCAGTTTGGACTCCGCAATATCGGCGCGGACGCCACTCGCTATTTTTACGTGGTTGGGACGCTCAGCCAAGAGACTGCCACCCGTTATAAGTTGTGCTGCTGCACGTCAGTGTTTCATTGTTCTGTTTGGGAAACATGACAATAAAACACTCCTGAGGAAACATGATGGAGTACATGCCCCAATCAGCTTCAATGGTGCCGAGTAGAAAGGATGGAGAGCTTCTAGTTCCTTGGCGGTAATATTACCAACGATTTGTCGTGGACCAGCCATTTCAATATGACAGCCAAGAAGACATACCAACGCCTCTACTTCCTGAGGAGACTGAGGAGAATTGGCTGGTCTTCAATGACTTGCAAATTTCTACAGATGCACCATAGAAAGCATACTATCGGGTTGCATCACAGTTTGGTTTGAGAACAGCTCTGACCAAGACTGCAAGATATTGCAGAGAGTTGTAGATGTAACCCAGTCCATGACACCGACCAGGCTTCCCACCATTGACTCCATCTACACTCCATGCTGCCTCAGAAACCAGCTGACATAATCAAGGACTTGGCCCACCCTGGTCATTCCATCTTCTCGCCACTCCGGTTGGGCAGAAGGTACAGAAAGTAAAGGGCCTGTCCCACCAGCATGCGACTCCATGCAGTGAGCCCGACCTAACGTGGTCGCTTGAGCCGTCCGGCCTCACGGGGCCGGTCCCACTTCGATCGCCGGAGCCGTATGGAGTTATGCGGAGCTGGTCCCGACATCGCGCGGGGCTCCGAAAAACTGATTCAAAAAACAGGTTCAAAAATTCCGCGCGGCAACGGCTTGTCGGCCCGCAGCCGCCTCGACGCATTACGCACCGCCTCGCCGTCGTGCCTCCATGACCCTTTCTGTGTGCCTCCGTATCCCTCTCTGTGTGGCACCGTGACCCTCTCTGCGTGCCTGTGTGTCCCTCTCTGTGACCCTCTCTGTGTGCCTCCGTGTCCCTCTCTGTGTGCCTCCCTCTCTGTGTGCCTCCGTGGCCCTCTCTCTGTGTGTCCCTCTCTGTCCTTGCGAACCTACCGCGGACTTCGCTCCAACTTTGCGCCACTTCGCGCCACTCACCCGACCTCTGCGCGGACCCCGCTTCCAGTTTGGTCGCGCTTGCCGCATGCAGGTCGCATGCTCGTGGGACAGGCCCTATAAGGCTATAGTACACACCACCAATTCTTCACCTTGACTCCATTCCTTTTTTTTTAAAGGGTGGCACAGAGATGCGGCAGGAGAGTTGCTACCTTACAGCCCCAGAGATGGGGGTTAGATATTGACGACGGGTGCTGGCTGTATGGAGTTTGTACGTTCTCCCTATGACCGCGTGACCTTTCTCCCAAATTACCTCCTAAATGTCGAAGGAAGGTCTCTGAAAATCCTGAGAATTGTTCCTTCTAATTGTAGGTATGTTACAAAACTTACCTTTAGCGGTGTTGCAGTTCTGCCGCTGGCCGTGTGCGCGACTTTGGCGCCTTTAAGGGGGGGGCGGAGTTAAAATGCGGATTTTTCCCTTGCCATCCGGAATAATATTTTGTCGGAGTGCGATCTATTTCTGGCGATTAGTTCCGACTGCCGGTAAGTTCTTTTTTTTTTTTAATCACCCGACTATTTCTGCGCTGCAGTAAAATAAAAATTAGCTCTTAATGCCGTGAACGCCGACAACGGGGACCGATTTTACGTAGGGGACAGGGAAGTGAAAACTGTTTATTTTTACATATACACTTGCTTGTTTAGGGGACTTTAATCGATGTTTCATGTTGCGAAACGGTGATTTAGTCCCCATACGAACCGGCAGAATTTTTCCTGCTGATATGGGGTTTAAATTCACCGCAACCGCAACGTTCTAATCCATCGCATTCCAGAAAATCCCACTCGCAAGCTGATTTAAATGCCTATTCATTTACAGGCATTAAACACAAAATTCCTTCAATTTGGCCTATAAATTAATGACCATTAGATTTAAAAATCATGTCGTATTGTGAATTCTTGTATGAATGTTATTTGGACACTTAGGCTTTAAAAAAATGTAAATATTTTCTTAAGAAATGGATAGATGTTTAGATCTAGTAATTGAATTTTGTAATTAGCTACAATTGGGTAACTAACTAATTACATGCTTTAATTTCAGGTCATCCATGTAAGATTATTTCATATTAGTTTCAGAATGCTTCAATCTATAATAACTGAAAATTTCTTTCAGTTCTCTTAATTTTTAAGAAGGTTATGGGCTTTTGACTGTCCTCGATCACAACTTTTGTGTTGTCAATGGAAAGGCAATGGGGAACAAGATGCTAATTTCCGAGTATGAAAATGGCCATAACCTTTTTAATACTGAAGATATGAAAGTGAATTAGGTGTCAAATTAAACTTCTTTGTATGCTCTATCTGATGGGATAAATTGCAGACTTGATTTTTAAAATCTCAAAATTTTGTAACATTGCTACTAATTGGGTGGCACAGTTTATTTATTTATTTATTTATTTTTAATTAAAAAATGTATTCAATTATTAAAAAATAATATTTACTCTACAATAAAGCAAGCCAGAACCCACCACCATAATACAATACACATATATATCCATAACAAACTGCTATACAACTATGTTACAATCCTTATTGAGGATACATTCAACACCCTGCGGAGCCCAGCGGTCACGGAACTCCCCCAGGGTGCCCGTGGACAGGGCATATTCCCTTTATAACCCCACCCGAGCACAGACATAACCCCGGAAAAGGGGCAGGCAGCCGGCTTTGGGTGGCACAGTGGTTGTGCTACTTCCCTACACACCAGACACTGGGGTTCGATCCTGACTAAGGGTGGTGTCTGTATGGAGTTGGCATCTTTTCCCTGTAACTGCATGGGTTTTCTCCGGGTGCTCCGGTTTCCTCCCACACTCGAAAGACATACAGGCTTGTAGGTTAATTGGCTTTGGTAAAATTGTAAATTGTCCCTAATGTGTAGGATAGTGCTAGGGCTGAGTGGGCCGAAGGGCATGTCTCCACACTGCATCTGTAAACTAAAGAAGCTTGTAGGCGTGCACTGGCAGACCTGGGAACAGCTTCATCCCCTCTGTTATCAGGCTTCTGAATGGTCCTTCCATAAACTAGGGTACTGTCTGATTCACATTCAGGGATCTCACACCTACCATGCTGTCCAAGACTATTGCAGCTGCTTTCTACCGCAGTATAACAGCTCTAAATTCCCCGCTACTGATTTCAATCTGTCCTGCGATAAAGATCCATCTGAATCAAAAACTTATTAATGATGAGATTTTTTACTGACTTTTGGTGAGCTAACTTTCTCACTTTCATCAATTTTCTACACAAATGCGATGTAAACTGGGTTTGTTTAATGGACTAGAATGGAATACTTTATTGTCACATGTGACTAGGCATAGTGATATTCTTTGCTTCCGAGATATGCAAACAGTCATCACATAAACACCGCTGACAAAGTTTCAAAGTACCCCCGCCGGCTCCTTTGTCCCCCCCCCGCCGGGTCCTCCAATGTTTGCTTCTGATATGGATCTTTTGAGGGGGGTGGTGGCACTCGGGTAGGGACGGGACATCACCGGAGACCAATCTGGGATCGATCCTGGGTGCAGATGAGGCGCAGGTCTGTGCCACGTCTCCCTCCTCCAATCACCGCACTCTATCCTCAGTCCCACCCCCTCCCCCCCACTCCTCCCTCCTCCAATCATCGCGCTGAATCATCATGTCCAGCCCCCATTCCCTGCTGTCCGACATCTCTCTCGTCCAATCTGCGCCCTCGATCAGCAGTCCCACCTCCACTGTCTCGCAGAATGCAGAGATTTTAAAATCCGGATTGCAAAAACTTGGGGTGGATGTCCCCCACCTCTCAAAACATGGGGGAGGATGTGTCCCCTCTGCCCCCCCCCCCCCCCGTGTTTTCCACCCCTGAATGGTGGTGCTGCCTCGAAGGGCTGAATGGCCTACTCCTGCACCTATTGTCTATTGTCTATTATCAAATCTCCTTTAAACTTTGCCGCTCTCACCTTGAAGCAGAGGGGCGGCACAGTGAAGCAGCAGTTGAGTTGCTGCCTTACAGTGCTTGAGAGCCGAGTTCAATCCTGACTATGGGTGCTGTCAGTACGGAGTTTGTGACCTTGTGGGTTTTCGTTGTGACCGTGTGGCTTTTCTGCAGGTGCTCTGGTTTTTTTCCACATCCCAAAGACGTGCAGGTTTGTAGGTTAATTGGCTTCTGTAAATTGTCCCTCGTGCATAGCATAGAGCTAATGTATAGGTGATCATTGGTCTGCATGGACTCGATGGGCCTTTGAGCCTGTTTCCACACTTTATCGCTAATCTAAATGACTAAACTAAACTAAACTAGACTAAATTAATCTACTGTGTGGCATTACCTTTCACAAGTTAACATAGGCTTATTGTAGATCAGACCTCAGATCAATGTTACTTAAAACTACATCAGGCACAAAATTGCTGCAGCCAACAATGGTGTGGAAATATTTGGCACATTCTTGCAGCAGTGTTTTGTACTTCGTTTTAATGGACCCATTAACCTCCTAACTGTGAACTAGTTAACCCTTCCCTTAAACTATCAAAACTGTGATATTTGGTACACATTGTAGTATTCTGTTCTGTGTTATGGGGAGTTTTTACTGTGATCCTTTCAAGCCCATGTCATGCTGAGAGCCAGGCATCAACACAGGCATATCCGATCATTGTTAATAAACTGTGTCATCGTTAGTTGCAGTATATTTTTTATTTTGAGATTTACATTCCAGTTTACAGACTCTGAACTGAAGTGGTATTTGGTTTAGTTTAGTTTAGTTTAGTTTACTTTAGTTTACTTTAGTTTAGTTTAGAGATACAGCGTAAAAACAAGCCCTTCGGCCTACCGAGTCCACACCGACCAGCAATCACCCCGTACACACTAGAGAAAATTTACAATCTTTTTACCAAAGTCAATCAACCTACAAACCTTTGCGTACTGGGAGTGTGGAAGGAAACTGGAGGTCCCGGGGAAAACGCATGCCGTCACGGGAAAAACGTACAAAGCCCGTACATACAGCACCCGCAGTCAGGATCGAACCCGGGTTTCTGGCGCTGTAAAGCAGCAACTCTACCACTGTGTCACCATGCTGCCCTGGTTGGAGCATTCAACCTCCAAGTTGTGGGGTTGTTTTAGATATTCAGAGATATAAACACATCACAAGATAGACGGTGTATCTGCAGAATGTGACAGTATCGTACTCTTCACATTTATTGAAAGATTGTGTGATCACAAACACATCTTGCACTGAACCCAACTCGCTGCTGAGATCCCCTTTTCATGCGGAATTTCAAAATTAGATTGTAACAGCAGAAAACCCATCTCCCTTACTTGATTTTATTTTCTCTGTTCGTCTCACTGCCACCACCAATGTTATGGCGTTAAACCCCAGTAGAACATGACCCTTATGCATGTGGATGAAATATTGTTGGACCCACAAGAACACAGAGACCTCTTCTTTCTCAAATGAATATGTGACAAGAGCAGCCAACAATCTCCCACTTGCATAATATTATTTTTCTTCATCAGTGTTTTGCCACAAAACAGCTATTAAAGAAGTGCTGCTGATTTATTTAATTCATTAAATAATTAGCGACTTGCCACATAAAGAGGCACTATAAGATTCTTCTGTCGGAATTAAATTACCATCAGTGATTAGAAAGTGTTTGCTCTATTTGCAGCCTTTTCAGTGCTCAGCTGAGAGTTTGGGAAAATGAATCTTTAGCTGGAAAGGACAGGATTTCCCATGGTCTGCTCATTCAATTGTGATAGTAATGATTGCTGACATCCCTGCTCATGTCAGAATGTGAATAAAGAACTCTTTCAATAATCTCCTACATACATTAAGAAAAAAAGCATTTTTGTTTCGAAAGCATAAGATTGGATTCTCTGTATATCATCTTACTATTTTGTGGCCAGCAAATTTGTAATTCTAGGATTATAGTTTTAGGATGGATTTTGGGATCGAGAACCATAGTCAATACATATACATTGGGTGACCACCGAAACTAAATAATTTTAAGTGCGGTACAGAGGCGCAGTGGTAGAGTTGCTGCCTTAAACCCCTGTCTCACTGTGCGAGTTGGCCCACGAGTGACCCCGAGTTTTCACTCGTGGTGATCACGTAGCGGGAACGTCGGAACTCGCACGAGCAACTTATCGACTCGTGGCGCTAACGGCAGGTATTCGGGAAACTTGTTAACTCGTGAAAAAAATCAAACATGTTTGATTTTTTCCACGAGTCAAATTAACTGTTCAAGTTAAAAATGGAAACATTTAAACTCGTTGTAATAACGTAGTGGCCCCGTGCGTTTATCTTAGTGTCTCGTGAGTCTACCGTGGGAACTTTAATAATCTGTTCTTTTGCTCGAGTAAAGACTGAACCAAAGATAGACACAAAATGCTGGAGTAACTCAGCGGACCAGGCAGCATCTCTGGAGAGAAGGAATAGAGTCGAGACCCTTCTTCAGACTTACCCGAAATGCCACCCATTCCTTCGCTCCAGAGATGCAGCCTGTCCCGCCGAGTTACTCCAGCATTTTGTGTCTATCTTCGGCCTTTCTGCCACTTGTCCTTTATTACTGAGGCGCCTGCCCCGTGGCTTCACTCTGTCTCAATGAACGGCTTAGGACACGGTTAAAGACCTGCCGAAGGGGCAAGTCTGGGGTGGTGGGTGGGATGTGTCCACGTGTGATGCTCCATCCACCCCCCGGGGCCGAGAGTGTGGGATTGGGAAGGAACTGCAGATGCTGGTTCACACCGGAGATAGACACACACAATGCTGGAGTAACTCCGAGGGACAGGCAGCATCTCTGGAGAGATGGGATGGGTGAGATTTCGGGTCGAGACCTTACTTCAGACTTCTCCAGAGATCCCGCTGAGTTTACTCCAGTAGTTGGTGTCTATCCCGGTGGCGGGGAGCCCGGCTTGGCCGACCCGCCACCTCTACTTACCGGTCAGTCCGGTGATCATCGCCCTCCGCCCGGGATGCAGCGGAGGTTTCCATCCGGTGAGTTGTCCAGCGCTCACGGTGGACGAGGGAGGACAGCAATAGGCCAGGTGAATGAATACAGCACATAAATGAGTCGACATTTAATATTTTTTGATTTTATGTTTTAATTTACAAGCTGCTTCAAGCAAGGCAAGTTTTATTTTCAGTCCGAAGAAGGGTCTCGACCCGAAACGTCACCCATTCAACGAAAAAGCTGGAGTAACTCAGCGGGTCAGGCAGCAACTCTGGAGAGAAGGAATAGGTGACTTTTCGGGTCGAGATCCTTCTTCAGAAGACGAGCCCTTATCCAAAACGTCACCTTCTCCAGAGATGTTACCTGGCCCGCGTTACGCCAGCTTGTTGCGTCTGCCTTCCGTTTCTGCCCCTAAAGCCTTGGGATCGTTGCCCTTTGTGTTGGCGTGGAGGGGGAGGGGGCTATTGTGCTGCTTGAATGCCCCCTGCTATCATAGGGACAGGGAAACACAGCGGCTTTTGAGGCTGGTGGGCAATCACTACCAAAGTGTCTGCCTGCAGTCAGCACTCCTCTCCTACACATGTCTCCCGCGCTAACCATCCCGCAGAGAATGATCTTCATCAGCCGAGGTCCCAAGCTAGTCTTCAGCTCATTAAAGAGCTCAGGTGAAATTCGGAGGAAATTTTTAAATGCTGATTTGTCCTCTTGGCACAGCACTTTAAGCAGCTTTTCATATTGTCCAAAGCGAGATCTCCTTTCAAAGAGGGGCTTCACCCACTGAGACCTCTTCTTAATTTTCCTCTTTACTCTTACTCTCTCCCTTCTGCTGTCATTTAACAAGCGTAGTTGCATCAGATTTTGGGCTGCTGCATACAGTGCTTGAACAAAAAACAGCAACACACCTGCTCTCAAATTGCCTTGTTGCAGACATGTTACCAAATGAGCCAATTTAACCAAGGGACGATTTTTATAGTGTGTGAATAAAAGATCATGACGAGTTTTCAACACGTCATGTTGCCTCTCTGTGTGTGTGTGTGTGTGTGTGTTTGTGTGTGTGTATCTGTGTGTATCTGTGTGTGTGTCTGCTGTCGGGTCCCGGCGGCCGCTCAATGTCAGTCACCCGAGCTGCTTCCTTCCTCTGAAGTGGCGGCCAGTCCTGCTGTCTGTGTGTATCTCTGTGTGTGTGTGTGTGTGTGTGTGTGTGTCTCTGTCTGTCTGTGTGTATCTGTGTGTGTGTGTGTGTGTGTGTGTCTCTCTCTCTCTCTCCCTCTCTGTCTATCTGTGTGTATCTGTGTGTGTGTGTGCTGTCGGGTCCCGGCGGCCGCTCAAAGTCACCCGAGCTGCTTCCTTCCTCTGAAGTGGTGGCCAGTCCTGCTGTCTGTGTGTATCTGTGTGTGTGTGTGTGTGTGTGTGTGTCTCTGTCTGTCTGTGTGTATCTGTGTGTGTGTGTGTGTGTGTGTGTCTCTCTCTCTCCCTCTCTGTCTATCTGTGTGTATCTGTGTGTGTGTGTGTGTGTGTGTGTGTGTGTGTGTGTGTGTGTGTGTGTGTGTGTGTGTGTGTGTGTGTGTGTCTCTCTCCCTCTCTGTCTATCTGTGTGTATCTGTGTGTGTGTGTGCTGTCGGGTCCCGGCGGCCGCTCAAAGTCACCCGAGCTGCTTCCTTCCTCTGAAGTGGCGGCCAGTCCTGCTGTCTGTGTGTATCTCTCTCTCTCTCTGTGTGTGTGTGTGTGTGTGTGTGTCTGCTGTCGGGTCCCGGCGGCCGCTCAATGTCAGTCACCCGAGCTGCTTCCTTTTTTAAAATTATTTAAAATAGAGATCCATTGCAAAAAAGTATTTAAAAACATAAAACAACAAGAAATGCTTGGTTACTGGAGGATGCGCATTTTCCCATTGTAGGTCATATCAATAGATGCCGCCGCGCTGAAATAACTCAAAACCACAGGATGGAGATGTATTTTAACATTGTTGCTTTATTAAAACATACCTTCATTCACGGTTGGCTCAAGAGTAACGGGAGAGGAACTTGGTAACTCGGGAGAGGAACTTGGAACATCGCAGCAATGACATACCCGTGGGAACTCGGTTACACACTTGATCGTAAACTTGCAGTCTCGTGCACAGCCACGAGTCTGTCACTCGGGGTACCTCGTGGGTCAACTCGCACAGTGAGACAGGGCCATTACAGTGCCAGAGACCCAAGTTCAATCCTGAATACAGGTGCTGTTTGTCCGGAGTCTCTACGTTCTCCCTGTGACCGCGTGGGTTTTCTCTGGGTGCTCCAGTTTCCCCCACACTCCAAAGTCGTACAGGCTTGTAGGTTGTGTAGGAAAGAACTACAGATGCTGGTTTATACCGAAGGTAGACACAGAGTGCTGGAGGAACTCAGCAAGTCAGCCGGCATCTCTGGAGAAAAAGGATGGGTGACATTTCAGGCTGGAACATTTCAAAGTCTGAAGAAGGATTCCGACCCAAAACATCACCCGTCCTTTTTCTCCAGAGATGCTGCCTGGCGTGTTGAGTTACTCCAGCTTTGTAGATCAATTGGCTATGGTAAAATTGTAAATTGTCCCTAATGTATAGGATAGTGCTAGTATACGGGGTGATCGCTGTTCAGCGTGAACTCGGTGGGCCAAAGGACTTCTGCGCTTTACCCTCTAAAGTCCAGTCTAAAGGCAGTTCTTAGTTTTTAGATAGATTGAAATAAAGACAGAGCAGCTTAGAAAAACCATCAACACAGGACTTCAAGAAAGCAGACCGTGAGAGGATTAAATGATGAATGAAAGAAGTATAATGGAACGAAGTTAAAATAGATGGGAGATAAGAGTGATGCATGAATGTTTTTTTCTCACATTTCAGGCAGGTACAGTACTTGGCACAATCCTGTATAACAGATAGTATCATTAGATATACATACAAAGAATAAACACCAAAGTTGGCTGCTTTACCACGGCAGCGTGAAGTGTAGATGGAGTCAATGTTGAGGAGCTATGTCTGTGTGATGGACTGGGCTACATCCACAACTCTACAATTTCTTGCGGCCTTGGGCAGAGCTGTTCCCAAACCAAGCTGTGATGCAATCCGACGGTATGCGTTGCATCTCGTGGAGTAAATTATGGTATCAAATATGGTGTCGATGAATCGGCTACAATAAAATTGTATAGTACTGGTAAACGGGGTGGTCGCTGGTCAGCATGGACTCAGTGGGCAGAAGGGCCTGGTTCTGCACAGTATCCTCTAAAGTCTAAAGTCGGTTCTTAATTTTTAGATAGATTGAAATAAAGACAGAGCAGCTTAGAAAAACCATCAACACTGGACTTTAAGAAAGCAGATCTTGAGAGGATAAAATAGTAAGATTAAACGAGAACTTACCAAGTTCGAAGGTTGATCTTTATTTTATGAGGAGTTGCGTTGAGGGTATTTCGTGAAGACCCCGCCAGCACGCATGCGCGACATCCTTCAAAGCAGCGGTGTGGAATCACAGAACGCACCATGACTGAAAATAGTAAGATGAAGAACGTAGAACTTCCCAGTTGACCTTATGATAGAGGGTGGGAGCGGAGGGCACGAAATCCCTCACCGCAGCTCCTCATAAAATAAAGATCAACCTTCGAACTTGGTAAGTTCTCGTTTAATCTTACTATTTTACTTCGGAGTCACGTGAGTGACTTCGTGAAGATTTCAAAGCTCTGTGATTTCACGCCCTGGACAACGTCCATGCTATCACACTGCCGCAATCCTGATGGAGGAAGGCTGTTAATGCAGTTCAGTCGAAACAGGCTGAAAAATAATGCATATTTATTAAACAAATAATAATAAACAAATAACCCCTAACTCGGGGACAAACATTCACTGAGCGGCTCCCAGCACAGCTTCTGCGAATGTTGCGGGGGCGACCAGTGGTTTATTGTAGAACCTTTGGAAGGTTGCTTCACTGGCCCAGCCCGCGGTGGCGAGGATGTGGTCCATGGGCACCTCCATGGTCCTCGCCGCTGATGTGGATGCAGCCCTAGTAGAATGAGATTTTAAAATGTTAGTAACGACTCATGCTGCACCCAACACCACCCTGAGCCACCTGGCGATAGTCAGTACAGTCACCCGGTGATGCGGAGGCTTGTGGCTGATGAGGAGCCCCTGCTCCTTCTTCCTGATGGTTCGTGTAATTCGGATGTAGTGGTGGAGATGGGTGACTATGCAGAGGGTGGCATCAGTGGGGTATGCCCGAAACTCCAACTGCAGCCCATGAGCCCCAGGCCTGTGCTGCTTCAATAAGTCCTGGACAAAGAAATTCACCTGTGTAGGGGTGGAGACCATGCTATCCAGCCGCAGCTTTTGTAATGCCTGGACTCGTTGAGCTGTAGTCAGTGCCATCAGCATCACCACTTTGAGGGTGAGCTGTTTGAGTGGTAACTCGATCATTGGACACCAGCTCCTCAGTAGGGTCAGAACGATCCCTACATCCCAGGTGAAGTTGTATCTGGGCCGTGGAGGGTTGGTGTTAAACACTCCCCTCATGAATTTAGACACCAGGTGGTTGGAGCCTAGACCTATGTCCAGGTATGAGGACAGTGCACTCCTGGCGCTATTGATGGCACTGTAGCTAAGGCCAGCATCGAAATGAAGGCCAGCTAGGAATTCGAGGACATCAGGGATTGTTGCCGTGTTGGTAGTCGTGTTGGTACGAGAGCAGAATGCCTCCCACTTCCTGATCTGTGTGAGGTACTGCCTCCGGGTTGATACTCGGCATGATGCTGAGATGAGTTCCATGGCTCGTGGTGAGATGCCCGCCTTGACGAGTGGTCTTTTTAGAACCTGCAGGCCAACAAGTTTAGGTGACCATGGCACGGGTGACAGTCCCCCGTAATGGGGTGAGTAATTAATTTGGGGTGTTTCCCAATCGGAAGCCATGGCTGTTTCAAAATTCTAAGGACCACCGGGTCCCATGGCTGTGTAGGCCAGTCGGGAATGATCAATATGCCAGTTGCAGAGTCCAGTTTAATTTTCTGCAATACCCGACTGATGAGGCAAAATGGGGGAAATGCGTAGCAAAACCATTTCCCCCAATGGATAGAAAACGCATCCATTGCTATTGCCCCAGGGTTTGGTTCCCAAGACACATACGTTGGTATCTGATGGTTCAACCTGGACGCAAAGAGGTCAATATCTGGTGTCCCATAGTGAGCTATAATGTCAGCAAAAATTTGGGGGGTTCAACATCCACTCGATGTTGTCATTGAATAGTCGTGACCTGGTGTCCGCCACTGTATTAAGCTTCCCAGGCAAATTGGTCGCTGTAATCCAAATATTTCTCTCGATGCACCAGTGCCAAATTGTGTTTGCCAATTCAACACAAGATAGCGACCTGATACCACCCATATGATTGATATAAGCCACCACCGTTGTGTTATCTATTTGGAGGAGGACATGTAAGTCCGGTGAGTTAGTACAGTAAGCCCGCAGTCCATGGAAAGCCCCTAACATCTCAATATAATTTCTCCCTTGTGACTGAAGGAGGGTCGACTCATGAGAGTCCCATCTGCCACCACAACTGGACATGGTGTCAGTTGCACCCCAGCCTTGTGCGCTTGCGTCAGTCTGTAGCACGACGGATGGGTTGCTTACTATGATGGGTCTGTGACACTCGCTAATATTGACAATCCACCATTATAGCTCGGCTCTAGCCTTTTGTGGTAATCGGATTGGTCGATCAAAGTGCCCAGCATTTGCTTTTAATGCTGCGATCTTTGTTCTTTGTAAATTTTGGTAATGTAATGGGCCGAATTGCACAGCTGAGAATGTAGCTACCAGCTTCCCAATTACTTTTGCCGTTTGCCGGATGGTCGGAACCCTGGCGCAAGCAAGGCTGTGGCACACTTCTTTTATAGCGATAGCTTTGTTGGTTGGGATAGTGATCATCATTAAGGTTGTGTCAAAGGTGAAACCCAGATAATCCATAATTGGAGAGGGGTGCAGTTTAGATTTGTCTGGATGGATTACAAATCCTAGCTTCTCGAATAAAGATTTAGTCGCTCTAACTGCCCGTATAGCTAATTGGAGGGTCTGACCCACAATAAGGATATCATCTAAATATGCCATGACAATGTCATTTTGTTGTCGGAGGAGGGCCAATATAGGTTTCACTAATTTGGTAAATAGTCTGGGGGCTGTGGTGAGCCCATTAGGCAATGCTTTGTATTTCCACAACTGTTCCTTCCAGACACATTTCAGAAACTATCTGTGCGATTCAGTGATGGGCACTGTATAGTATGCATCTTTTAAATCGATGCAGGCCATAAAGTACCCCGGGTAAAGCATCTGCTTGGCTGTTTCAAAGGTATCCATTTTAAAGTGGGTATATTGTACAAAAGTGTTCAGCTCAGTTAGGTCTATAATAATTCGACACCCCCCATCTTTTTTGGTTTTGGTGAAGATGTTGGACACAAACTCAAGGGGTTCGTGCGTTGTTTTCCCAATCACCCCTTTTGCTGCGAGCCGTAAGATTTCGGCATGTCCTGCCTCAACCTCATTTTGAGAGAGTGTAAATTTTCGATGAGGCGAATGCTGGGTAGGGGGAATTTGACCATCAATGAATTCTATGACATAACCTTGAACACTTTGTAGAATAAACACGTCAGTGGTGATAGTGTCCCAAACTCCCCGAAAGGCCTGCAATCGTCCCCCAATTTGTGCAGGAAGGGATGCTACTGTCTGAGAGGAACCAGACCCCCTTACCTTCATGGTTAACGGCGGGTCCTGGTGTATGGCGTTTTGGGTGGACGTTGCGGAGGTTGTCGGGATGGCGGCCACATCTTCCATGCGGGCCGCTGTAGGCCTTGCCCTAAAAATGGCCACTGTGGTTGGGGAAGTGGAGGGGGATAGGTCCTTGGCGTCCTATCCGGCTGGCACGGTTTCCAGTTAGTGTATGGTTGTTGACGGTGATATGGGTGGGGTTTAGTCGGAGGAGGTTTCATAAGGCCCGCTGTTTTGGCCTCCTCGTCTAGTTCCTTCACTTGTTTGGAAAGATCTGTTCCAAACAGTTGATGAGGTGGTGGAGCGGTAGATGGACGGCAAAACCCCGCAAATTTGGGGTTGAGAGTGGGCTTAATGGAGCTCTTGTGCAGGCAGTTTATTTCGAACTGGGCGTTGCATAAGAGTGCCAGAGCATCCTGTTGCTCGCTGGACACATTGTCCCCATCGAGGGTCCTAGCATACGCCGTAATGCCCCTGGAGAGGAGCTTCAGGATACGCTGGAGACGGACATCCTGCATCTTGGTGGCCGTGCTCAAATGTCCCCAGATATGAGCATTGACCACGGGAACACTGAGGTTGATGCAGTTCTCAGGTGGTTTGATTTTCTCCATTGTCTCATTAAGTACCTGACCCTGAACTTGGTGAGTGGTCAGGTAATTAATGGTGCCCGGCAGTTTATGGTGCAGGGGTTCCCCAGTTTGTGTGGCCGTGGCAAACCTGTCCACCATGTCCAGCATATCCTCCTCGTGCTCTGGCTCTGTGGTCTCCGGCAGTCCCGGGTCGTCTTCGAAAACAGCGGCCGGGCAACTGCCGGCACTCCTGGCTGGTGAAGACAAGAGGCTGAGTGGACTCCTGGCGTGGCTTGTAGATGCCCGCGAGTCCCATTCATCCCGGTCCCTGTCCCGCTGGAGGAGTTGCTCCACTAAGAGCTCCAACCGCTCAATGCGACCGTCCCTGCTATTTGCAGCGGACAAGCCGACTTCCCCAGGCCCTGCAAATTCACTGGGGCTTCCACCATCGGACCACACCTCCGTAAGGTGCTGACTAGGGTCCGATGGCAGGTCGTCGTGGCCTACCGCCCGTGTAGGCTCATACGACTCTCCGCTAGTCTGTCTCCTCGCAGGCTGTGGCGGCCCACCTGCCCGGTGCGAAGGCAGGTGAGTTGGATCGGCGCCGGCCCCCGGAACCTGGCTCCCCGGAGTCCGTGCAGGCTTACCTCCACTGTCGCCCAATGTTCTGCGTGGAGGCGCATGGTCGGCAGCTGCCAGAGCTAAGCTGACCGACCGTCTACTGCTGCCACCAACGCCCTTGACCGCAGCCTGACGAGGTGTTTTGCCGGCAGCACCTGCTCCTGCAGGGCTGCTCGACGCAGCAGCAGTTCTGCCAGACTGCCCTATGGCAGATATCCCTGGCATTTGTACGTGGCGGAGTGCGGCTGCTGGGCTCCCCTGTAGCGCAGCCGTTCCCCGGCCCGGTCCCCGTGGGTCTACTGGAACTCGGGGTGAGGTCGCTGGCGACGAGCGAGGCTCCTTTCCACATATCTGTTTGCTCCCCCTCTTCCTGGGGGATGGGGGCACGAAGTCTGGGTCAGCAGGCTCCAGCTCCGGTGCGGTGAACCATTCAGGTGATGAGTCGGGCGCTGGTGTAACGGGAGCGCCCGACTTCCGCATTCTTACCCCCGACCGTCCCGAAGCTGCCGGTGGTGCTTGCAGCTCCGGTGACAAAGGCCGCTGGCTAGTCGATGCCCCACGGCTCCTGGATAGCGTTGCCTTCCTTTTACAGGAGCAGGGAGGTTCTACTTCCGTTGTACAGGGTCTTGGTGAGACCACACCTGGAGTATTGCGTACAGTTTTGGTCTCCAAATCTGAGGAAGGACATTATTGCCATAGAGGGAGTGCAGAGAAGGTTCACTAGACTGATTCCTGGGATGTCAGGACTGTCTTATGAAGAAAGACTGGATAGACTCGGTTTATACTCTCTGGAATTTAGGAGATTGAGAGGGGATCTTATAGAAACTTACAAAATTCTTAAGGGGTTGGACAGGCTAGATGCAGGAAGATTGTTCCCGATGTTGGGGAAGTCCAGGACAAGGGGTCACAGCTTAAGGATAAGGGGGAAATCCTTTAAGACCGAGATGAGAAAGACTTTTTTCACACAGAGAGTGGTGAGTCTCTGGAACTCTCTGCCACAGAGGGTAGTTGAGGCCAGTTCATTGGCTATATTTAAGAGTGAGTTGGATGTGGCCCTTGTGGCTAAGGGGATCAGAGGGTATGGAGAGAAGGCAGGTACGGGATACTGAGTTGGATGATCAGCCATGATCATATTGAATGGCGGTGCAGGCTCGAAGGGTTGAATGGCCTACTCCTGCACCTAATTTCTATGTTTCTATGTTTCTATGTTTTACCTTTGTCCATACTGTTGGAATAAGGTTAGTAACTTACCTGACGGCCTTTTGAAGGAGCTGGTGGAGAGAGCGCACTCCCCACCCCCCAGCTTGTCGAAGCTAATGCGCGCGACGATATGTCGCGCATGCGTGCTGGCGGGGTCTTCACGAAGTCACTCACGTGACTCTGAAGTAAAATATGAATGAAAGAATCTTAAAAATTAGATCTTGAAATGTTAGGAAGACCAACTTCAGTGATGAATGTGCTGTACCGAGGCATCTCACAACATTAGGGGCATTTTTCATAGTCAAACAGCTTCCTAAAAAAGGAAATAGACTGGCCAGTGAGCATGTTTAGTTTAGTTTAGTTTAGTTCAGAGATACAGAGCGCAAACAAACCCTTCATCCCACCAAGCTCGTACCAACCAGCAATCGTCTGTACACTAACACTCTCCTACAATTTCATAATTTTCAACAAAGCTAATTGACCTACAAACCTGCACATCTTTAGAGTGCCGGTGGAACTGGAACATCAAGGGGAAACCCATGTGGTCTCGAGGAGAACATACAAACCCTGTACAGGCAGCACCCGTAGTCAGGATCGAACCTGGGTCTCTGGCGCTGTATGGCAGCAACTCTACCCCTCACCACCATGTCGCCACAGTTTTACAATGTAAATAGGGCCAGCTGCCTATGCTGTATGAACAGACACTGGCAGCTTGACAATGCAATGTCATGGATATCTAATGCCCAATTTCCGGCCAGACGATGGGTCTCTTAATCATGGTGCACATTGCCTGAATCCAACCAACTAAATGCTGAAAAGTAGGTCATGGCCAATTTATAGACCTGGACCTTTGAGTGAAATGTGCGTAGACATATCAGCTGAAGAATGTCCTGTGTTTCTAAGAATAAATTAGCATATTATTGGGATGCATCACAGCATGCTTTTGGAACAGCTCCATCCAAGACCGCAAGAAGCAGAGAATGGCGGACACAGCCCAGACCATCACACAAACTAACCTCCCTTCCATTGACTTCATTTACACTTCACGCTGCCTCGGCAAGGCCACCAGCATAATCAAGGATGAATATCACCCCGGTCACTCCCTCTTCACCCCTCTCCCATCAGGCAAGAGGTACAGAAATGTGAAAACACACACCTCTAGATTCAGGGACAGTTTCTTCACAGCTGTTAGCAGGCAACTGAACTATCCAATCAGCAACTGGAGAGCAGTCCCGAGCTATTATCTACATCACTGGAGACCCTCGGATTATCTTTCGGTAGACGAAAATGCTGGAGCGGGTGAGGCAGTATCTACAGAGCGAAGGAAATAGGCAACGTTTCGGGTCGAGACCCTTCTTCAGATTGATTCTCGGATTATCTTTAGTAGGACTTTATCTTGCACTAAAGGTTATTCCCTTTATAATGCATCTGTACACTGTGGATGGCTCGATTGTAATCATGTATACATACAGTGAAACAGTACTCTCTATCAACAACTAGAGAGCGGTCCTGAGCTACTATCCACCTCACCTGATACCCTCAGACTATCTTTGATCGGACTTTACTGGATTTTATCTTGCACTAAACATTACTCCCTTTAGCCTGTATCTGTACATTGTGGACGGCTGGATTGTAATCATGTATTGTCGTTCCACTGACTGGCTAGCACGCAACAAAAGCTTTTCACTGTACCTCGGTACACGTGACAATAAACTAAACTGATTACAAAGAATTAGTCATGCAGCAAATACTCAAATATTAGAGTATTGTCTGAGGTGTGATATTTGTAAAACTATCTCTTGGGCTACAAAGCACAAAGAACTGGGCTGGAAAATTTGTGATTATTTGTGAGTGCCTTTGTGATTATTTGTATTTTACCAGGGACACCTTTTCAACACCACTTGAAACCAGATTGGCCATTCCTGGACTTCATTCAAACTCACTCCGTCCAGTGTGAAAGGTTGAATAACAGGCAGGCTATCTGTTAATCTGGTTGATGGCACAAGAAGTAATGTCAAACTCAAATACTTTATTTACAAATTAAGTAATTTACAAAGAACAAAGCTGTTTCTTGATCAATGTTAAATAATAAGGAAAGGATCACAGAATCTGTGAGCAAATTGTAGTATAATTTGTCACACTATACGTTAATTGCAGGAAATATGACTGCACTGGTGTGTTAAAACTTCTGCCAGAATCATTTAAAAGCTTTTCTGACAGAGTATTGTTGGCATATGAATAGCAGGTTGGAATCTTGTTTATTCCAGAACGAACAATGGTATTACTGTGTTTGCACCAATTTATCCAGCTTGCTTTCGACATGGGATGCTTTTGATTGCCTGGGCTGTACAAGGGTTACATTTTGCTGAATTGGTTAACTCTCTCACATCACAGACAGTTTTATACACCACCTAGGTTGTTGCTATGCTTTTAGTACTTTTATTTTAATATCTTAAAAATGTAAATTCATTTGCCTTGCATTTTAGAAATGCAGGAAGGTAATTATTATTAATAGATCTACTTCTCCTTAAACTGGACAGGATTGATTCAAGATGATCAAAAATATAGTGTCTGTCCATCAGAAGAGTACATAATAGTCAGAGCATTTTTCCACATGATGGAAATATCAACTACTAAAGGGCTTAGCTTTACGATGAGTGGCAGATACGATAGTGGTGTTTAGGAGGCTTTTGGTTGGCACATGGATATACAGGCAATGATGGGATATGGATTATGTGCAGGTAGTTAAGAATTTGTCTTGGCATCATGTTCAGCACAAACATTGTGGGCAGAAGGGCCTGTTCCTGTGCTCTACCGTTCTAAGTTGTATGCTCTTCTGTGTGTGACGGGAATCATTCAAAATAGATGTACAGGGCAAGTTTTTCCACAGATTGTGGTGGGTGCCTGGAACACATTGCCACGGGTGGTGGTGGAGGCAGATTCAATAGTAGTCTTTAAAATGCTTTTGGATAGGCATTGGTGAGATATGGATCACGTGCAGGCAGATTAGAGTTTTGTCTTGGCATATTGGCACAGCAGTGGAGTTGTTGCCTTACAGCGCCAGAGTCCCAGGTTCCATCCTGACTACGGGTGCTGTCTGTATGGAGCTTGAACGTTCTCCCTGTGACCGCATGGGCTTTCCCCAGGTGATCTGGTTTCCTCCCACACTCCAAAGATGTACAGGTTGGTAGGTTTATTAGCTTTGATAAAAAATAGTACATACTCCCTAGTGTCTAGGATAGTGCTAGTGTGTGGGATCATCGCTGGTCGGCACGGACTCGGTGGGCTGAAGGGCCTGTTTCCGTGCTGCATCTTTAAGGTTGGAAGTAAAGTCTAAAACAATCATGTACGGCACAATCATTGTGGGCCGAAGGGTCTGTTGTGCTTAATTGTTGTTTGAGGTTTGTTTAAGAAAATCTGGAAGCTGTTTACATGTGGTGAATGTGCTGTTACTTTTATGTGAGAACTGAGAGGTCCACGATGTTCAGAAGGTCTCCTTGTAAACCACCACAGAAGCAGCTGCTGCTTTTCTTGTGTCAACGCTGTATATTCACCTGCAATACCACACCCAAAGTTTAAAATAGCAATAAGAAAATGATTGTTTGTCTTTCTGTCCAACCCACGATTTCTTTGAATGAAACTGCCAGCTTGTAGCATCCAATTCCAAACCATCGAACAGTTTGGTCTGTAGATGTGAATCTGAGAGCCACACTAACACTTGGCCAAACTTAGACCCTGTGGAGAGAAAGGGGACTTTTGTCACCATTAACGTGAGCAAGCTTCAAACACAGGTCAAAGAGGCAAATGGAAAGTGTCCTAAATAAATAAATCATCCAAGAATCTGTTTTTCATTCATTAAAATTCTGTCCTGGCAAATGAAAACGTACCGTAGATGTGGGAATGCAGCTGTGAACTGCAATCGACTGCGAGTGGAAACAAGGAACTGCCGATGCTGGTTTACAGAAAATGACATAAAGTGGCTCTGGACACAATCACAAACACAGAGGACACAAACTCAGCGGGTCAGGCAGCATCCCTGGAGAACATGGAGAGGTTATATTTCGGGTTGAGGCCCTTCTTCAGACAGAATCAGTCTGAAGAAGGGTCTTGGTCCAAAATGTCACTCATCCATGTTCTCCAGGGATGCTGCCTGACCTGCTGAGTTACTCTAACACTTTGTGTCCCTTCTTCAGACTGTTTGAAGGTGGGGGGAGAAGGAAGCTGAAAGAAAGCTCTTCCAGCTGATTACTGTTTGGAAGCAGTCCCATTTGAACAAGAAGGTTTAGGTTTATTATTGTCACAAGTACGGAGATACAGTGAAAAACTTTGTTTTACCTGCTATCCAGACAGATATATCATACACAAATACAGCCAAGTCAACTCAAGTACAGTAGATAGAGCAAAGGGGTAGATACAAAGTGCAGAATGTAGTTCTCAGCATTGTAGCATGTCAGTTCCATTGGCAAAGTCCAATGTCCGCAATGGGGTGGAGGTGAAGCAGACAGTACCCTAGCTTATGGAACAACTGTTCAGAAGCCTTATAACAGAAGGAAGCTGTTCCTGAATCTGGTGGCACGCTTTCAAACCTCTAGAGAAGGACAAGTCTTTAATTATGTCAATTGCTTTTCTAAGTAGCGTGAAGTGTAGATAGAGTCAATTGCGGTGTTTGTGATGGACTGGACCTCATCTACAACTCACTGTCATTTCTTAGAGTTTTGGGCAGAGCTGTTCCAAAACCAAACTGTGAGACAGCCTGACAGTATGCTTTATATGGTGTATCTGTTTGTAGGTCATTGAAGACATGTTGCATTTCCTCAGTCCCCTGCCTTCGTAGCCGTTGCTTCAACGTGGTTGGTCCACGACAGAATAAATGAGTAACAAAATAAAAACATTTCCAAACGGGGAAGTGCCAAAGATAAAAATTTTGTTCAATAATTGTGGATGAGGACTATTTGCTTCTGAATTTCTGGAGGACACAAAGTTCTGGAGTAACTCAGCGGGTCAGGCAGCATTGCTGGAGAATATGGATAGGTGGCATTTTGGTTGAGATTCTTCATCGCACTGACATTTTGGGTCGAGACCCTTCTACATATTGCCAGTGCCAGCTGGATTCTCAGCTCCGCACACCGCAGAAATCTTTTTAGTTTAGAGATACTGCGTGAAAACAAGCCCCTCGGTCCACCAAGTCTGCGCCGACCATCAATCACCCGGGTGGAAACCGGAGCACCCGGAGAAGTTCCACATGGTCATAGGGAGAACATGCGAACTTCACATGGACAGCACCCAAGTTCAGGATCAAACCTGGTTCTGTGGCGCTGTAAGGCAGCAACTCTACAGCTGTGCCATTATGTTACCCTGAGTATTATCCCTACATAGTTCATGCCAACCTAGCCCAAGATAACAGTTGGAATGGGCAGTGCCAGTTTAGGGTTCCAATTCTGGACTGAAAGAACATAGAGCAGTACAGCAGAGGAACATGTCCTTCAGACCTCAGTGTCTGTGCCACTCATGATGCTAAGACAAAAAAATATCATCCGCCTGTCTCGACCCGAAACGTCGCCTATCTCCTTCGCTCCTTAGATGCTGCTGCACCCGCTGAGTTTCTCCAGCTTTTTGTGTACCCTCGATTCTCCAGCATCTGCAGTTCCTTCTTTAACACTCATCCACCCGAATGTTTTTGTGTTTAGTTTAGAGATACAGCACGGAAACAGGCCCTTCTGTCCACCTGTCCTTTAAATGCTGCTATAGTACCAGCCTCAACTATCACCTCTGACAGCTCATTCCATATACCCACCACCCTGTTAAAAAGTCACCCTTCAAGTTCCTACTAAGTCTTTCACCTCCACAGATAGATATACAGTCTATCTTTCCTCTGCACACTCAGTCTGCTTCAGGGTCTTGGCTTGAAACATTGACCATCTATTTGCCTCCATAGATGCTGCTTGACCTGTTGCATCCCTCCAGCGGTTTGTTTTATGCAAGAGAATTGTGAGATTTCCATATTTGATCTTGTAGATGTGTATAAAATCATGAGAGGAACAGATCGGGATGACGCACAGAGTCTTGCCCAGAGTGGGGGAATCAAGAACCAAAGGGCATAGGTTTACGGTGGAAGAGTTTCATAGCCACTTGAGGAGCAACCTTTTCACACAATAGGTGGTGGATGTAAAGAATGAGCTGCCGGAGGAGGTAGCTGAGGCAGGGACGATCGCAACATTTAAGAAGCAATTAGACAGGTACATGAATCTGACAGATTTAGAGCGATATGGGCCAAACACAGGCATGTGGGATACACAGAAAGCTGGAGAAACTCAGCGGGTGCAGCAGCATCTAAGAGGCGAAGGAGATAGGCGACGTTTCGGGTCGAGAGCCTTCTTCAGACTGGTCAGGGATCAGGGAAACGAGAGATATAGACAGTGATGTGGAGAGATAAAGAACAATGAATGAAATATATGCAAAAAAGTATCGATGATAAAGGGAACAAGCCATTTTAAGCTGTTTGTGGTGTGAAAATGAGAAGCTAGTGCGACTAGGGTGGGGGAGGGAGATAGAGATAGAGGGAATGCCAGGGCCCGAGGGCTGAGAGAGAGGTGGGAAGGGGAGGAGACAGCAAGGGCTAACAGAATTTACTATGTGGGACTAGTAAAGGCATGTGGGACTAGTGCAGATGGGACATGTTGGTTGGTATGGGCAAGTTGGGCCGAAGGGCCTGATTCCACATTGTATGACTATGACTATGATTCTAAGCGATAATCCATCTCTCACAGGGCTACGCTTACATCTTGTAATTAGATTCTTGAAGCAATGTTTTTCAAATAACAAATGTCATCAAATAATAAATAAAAGTTACATTTACGTCATAATGAATGAAAACAAATACCCTCCTGTTTACCCTTCACTATTGCTATTTAAGGACTGAACTCCCAATGTGATTTAGAGCTACAAATACCAGCCATGAGACTAAACTCTTTGTTTGTCTCGATCCACTCTGCCCGCCTAATTTGGTCAGACTGGTCAGTGAGAATGATAAGTTTAGTTTAGTTTAGTTTAGAGATACAAGGTGGACGTGTCGGGCGACAATTCTGTCAACATGTTGGATGATGACAGAAGCCAACAGCGAGCTACATCGTCTGACACACGAGTGAACAAACTATCCAGTAAGTTTCAGTGAAGTCCCCCCTCATCCTTCTAAACTCCAGCGAGTATATGCCCAGGCCTAAACTCCAGAGTACAGGCAAGTACATATACAACTCATCAAATGTTAACCCAATCATCCCTGGGAGCATTCTCGTAAACCTCCTCTGGACCCCTCTCCAACACCAGCACATCCTTCCTCAGATATGGGCCACAAGACTTAAATAAGGCTTATCCCTTATTTAAGAATAAGGGGTAAGCCATTTAGAACAGAGATGAGGAAACACTTTTTCACTCAGAGAGTTGTGAGTCTGTGGAATTCTCTACCTCGGAGGGTGGTGGAGGCCGGTTTGCTGGCTACTTTCAAGAGAGAGCTAGACAGGGCTCGTAAAGATAGTGGAGTCAGGGGATATGGGGAGAAGGCAGGAACTGGGTACTGATTGGGGGTGACCAGCCATGACTGGCAGTGCTGGCTCGAAGAGCCGAATGGCCTACCCCTGCACCTATTGCCTGATGTTTATTGTCTAAAACTGCCCACATTACTCCAAATGTGGTCTGACCTTATAAAGTCTCAGCATTACATCCCTTTTGATTTTGTGGATACTATGATTTTCTGGATAATGCTCCTGAATTTCATATTACTGTGAACAACTCTGTTTCTTTGCCTGCTGTACCCTACACCTGAAGATGATGGCTTGCTCAATCCTGTGTGTGGCTAAATATGCAGTATGTGGTTAGTCCAATAACCGGGATCCACTTGAATAGTTGCACGTAATTCAAGCAACGTCATATCATTATCCTGAAGCTTTGGAAGCCTTTAATCACTGTTTTATCAAAATAAAAACCCTCCAAGCCACGTGACACAAAGTCACAAAAATCTTGATTGTAAAACTGTCAGTGTTTACTTTTCTTACCAGAGAGCAGAGGAA
This sequence comes from Okamejei kenojei, assembly GCA_035221665.1. NCBI lineage: Eukaryota > Metazoa > Chordata > Chondrichthyes > Rajiformes > Rajidae > Okamejei > Okamejei kenojei. The sequence goes on along the minus strand of CM069136.1, from coordinate 68,501,411 downwards.
AAAAAAAATCACTTTGTACTTTATTTCAATTATAGGATTCAGAAATACCTGTCAGAGCTTTGAGATGTAAACAATGTTGATATCTGAAATGCAGCTTGTTCTGCTTTATTTAACGTATCTGGGTTGACCTGGAGCTCGTAAAAAACATTTGCAGTTGGGCTATGACAGTTTACAACCCAGCGGTATGAACGCTGATTTCTTGAATTTCAGGTATCTCCTGCATAAATTGCCCCCCCTCCCATCTCTCTCCCCTCTCCCCACACCAATTGTCCTATCATTTCCACTTCTACACACCCTTGTATCACTGTCGTTAGCACATCTTCCCCAGCCAACAATGCGCCAATAAGGGGCTCCACCCTTCCTGAGGTCATCTATTGCCAGGCCTACACATGACAATAAACTAAACTGAAACTGAACTGAACTGCACTGAACCTCTATCCTTCAGTGTGAAGATGGGTTCCAACCCGAAACGTCACCCATTCCTTTTTGTAACAGTTCAGTGGTTCAATTATGCTTTATTTGTCACATGTGCAACTGCAGTGAAATTCTTTCTGCGTACATGACACATGAAGGGTACCGCCACGTTTTAGTGCCATTTCCAAAGTCCGGTGGGCCCAGGCACTCAATATCCTGGAACAGTTCCCGCAACGTTGGGTAATCACTGTCCAACCACTACGCCCCGTAGGGATGGATAGGAAAGGTTTGGAGGAATACGGGCCAAATGCAGGCAGGTGGGATGAAGTGTAGACAGGTCATGTTTGTCAGCATGGGCAAGTTGGGCCGAAGGACCTGTTTCAGTGACTTTATCACTCCATCACTCTATAACTCTATTTCTCTTTCCACAGATACTGCTGATCTGCTGAGGTTTTCTGATTTTGACGGGTGATATGTGATGCTCAGTTCTATAAATCTGAGGAAGTGTCTGCTTCATTTGGAACTGAAACGTTAAAATAAAAATCACTCCACGCTGATAAAATTATTCTGCAGCCAATTCTCAATTGGTGCTACAGCTGTGCCCCTATCCTCTCTTTAAAGTGTGTGCAGGAAGTTTATACAATAATTTTCCGTTCAGGCTCGTGAGTTAATATTTCAGGCTGGCTTTGATAACAGCTTTGGGATCAAAAGTACAAATATATAAAAGGGCCATGCTGGCATTAGGCCAAATGCTCAGTTAATCATGTTAAACACCAAACTATGCTAAATACAGACACAAAGTGCTGGAGTAACTCAGCAGGTTAGGCAGCATCCCTGGAGAACATGGATAGGTGACAAGAGACAATAGACAATAGACAATAGGTGCAGGAGTAGGCCATTTGGCCCTTCGAGCCAGCACCGCCATTCAATGTGATCATGGCTGATCATCCCCAATCAGTACCCCGTTCCTGCCTTCTCCCCATATCCCCTGACTCCGCTATCTTTAAAAGCCCTATCTAGCTCTCTCTTGAAAGCCTCCACCACCCTCTGAGGCAGAGAATTCCACAGACTCACCACTCTCTGTGAGAAAAAGTGTTTTCTCGTCTCCGTTCTAAATGGCCTACTCCTTATTGTCAAACTGTGGCCCCTGGTTCTGGACTCCCCCAACATCGGGAACATGTTTCCTACCTCTAGTGTGTCCAAGCCCTTAACAATCTTATATGTTTCAATGAGATTCCCTCTCATCCTTCTAAACTCCAGAGTGTACAAGTCCAGCTGCTCCATTCTCTCAACATATGACAAGCCCGCCATCCTGGGAATTATCCTTGTGAACCTACGCTGCATTCCTTCAATAGCAAGAATGTCCTTCCTCAAATTAGGGGACCAAAACTGCACACAATACTCCAGGTGTGGTCTCACTAGGGCTCTGTACAACTGCAGAAGGACATCTTTGCTCCTATATTCAATTCCTCTTGTTATAAAGGCCAACATGCCATTCGCTTTCTTCACTGCCTGCTGTACCTGCATGCTTACTTTCATAGACTGATGTAACCATATAACCATATAACCATATAACAATTACAGCACAGAGACAGGCCCTCTCGGCCCTTCCAGTCCGTGCCGACCATTTGTTTTCCCCTAGTCCCATCTACCTGCACTCAGACCATACCCCTCCATTCCCTTCACGTCCATATACCTATCCACTTTACTTTTAAATGTTAAAATCGATCCTGCCTCCACCACTTCTGCTGGAAGCTCATTCCACACAGCCACCACCCTCTGAGTAAAGAAGTTCCCCCTCACGTTACCCCTAAACTTCTGTCCCTTAATTCTCATGTCATGCCCTCTTGTTTGAATCTTCCCTACCCTCAATGGGAAAAGCTTATCCACGTCAACTCTGTCTATCCCTTTCATCATTTTAAAGACCTCAATCAAGTCCCCCCTTAACCTTCTGCGCTCCAAAGAATAAAGACCTAACTTGCTCAACCTTTCTCTGTAACATAGTTGCTGGAACCCTGGCAACATTCTAGTAAATCTCCTCTGTACTCTCTCTATTTTGTTGACATCCTTCCTATAACTAGGCGACCAAAATTGTACACCATACTCCAGAATTGGTCTTACCAATGCCTTGTACAATTTTAACATTACTTCCCTACTCCTATATTCAATGCTCTGATTTATAAAGGCCAGCACACCAAAGGCTTTCTTTACCACCCTATCTACATGCGATTCCACCTTCAGGGAACTATGCACAGTTATTCCTAGATCCCTCTGTTCCACAGCATTCCTCAATTCCCTACCATTTACCATGTACGTCCTATTTTGATTTGTCCTGCCAAGATGTAGCACTTCACACTTATCAGCATTAAACTCCATCTGCCATTTTTTCAGCCCACTTTTCCAAATGGCCCAAATCTCTCTGTAGACTTTGAGAATCTACTTCATTATCCACAATACCACCTATCTTAGTATCATCTGCATACTTACTTATCCAATTTTCCACCCCATCATCCAGATCATTGATGTACATGACAAACAACAGTGGACCCAACACAGATCCCTGAGGCACCCCACTGGTCACCGGCTTCCAACCTGACAAACAGCCATCCACCATTACTCTCTGACATCTCCCATTCAGCCACTGTTGAATCCATCTTGCTACTCCGCCATTAACACCCAAAGATTGAACCTTCTGAACCAACCTTCCATGGGGAACCTTGTCAAAGGCCTTACTGAAATCCATATAGACAACATCCACTGCTTTACCCTCATCAATTTCCCTAGTTACCGCTTCAAAAAATTCAAGAAGGTTTGTCAAACATGACCTTCCAGGCACAAATCCATGTTGACTGTTCCTGATCAGACCCTGTTTATCCAGATGCTTATATATATTATCTCTAAGTATCCTTTCCATTAATTTGCCCACCACTGACGTCAAACTAATAGGTCTATAATTGCTAGGTTTATTCTTTGAACCCTTTTTAAACAATGGAACAACATGCGCAGTACGCCAATCCTCCGGCACTATTCCCGTTTCTAATGACATTTGAAATATTTCTGTCATAGCTCCTGCTATTTCTACACTAACTTCCCTCAATGTCCTAGGGAATATCCTGTCAGGACCTGGAGACTTATCCACCTTTATATTTTTCAAAAGTGTCAGTACTTCCTCCTCTTTGAATCTCATAGTTTCCATAGCTACTCTACTTTTTTCCCTTACCTCACAGAGTTCAATATCCTTCTCCTTGGTGAATACCGAAGAAAATAAATTGTTCAATATCTCCCCCATCTCTTTTGGCTCTGCAGATAGCTGTCTATTCTGGTTCTCTAATGGTCCAATTTTATCCCTCGTTATCCTTTTGCTATGTACAAGGACTCCCAGATCCCGTTGTACTTCCCTTTTTCCCAACTTGACACCATTTAGATAGTAATCTGCCATCCTGTTTTTGCTACCAAACTGGATAACCTCACATCTATCCGCATTAAACTTCATCTGCCATGCATCTGCCCACTCCCCCAACCTGTCCAAGTCACCCTGCATTCTCATAGCATCCTCCTCACAGTTCACACTGCCACCCAGCTTTGTGTCATCTGCAAATTTACTAATGTTACTTTGAATCCCTTCATCCAAATCATTGATGTATATTGTAAATAGCTGCAGTCCCAGCACCGAGCCTTGCGGTACCCCACTAGTCACTGCCTGCCATTCTGAAAGGGGCCCGATAATCCCTGTCAGATGTTTCCTGTCAGACCAGAGATGAAAAGACAAAATGGTGTGAAATAAGTATAATTACTCAAAGTCATTTATCCATAGTCAAGGAATTATGCAGCGTGTAAACAGGCCCTTCGGCCCAACTTACCCAAGTCAACTAAGATGCCCTTTCTACACTAGTCCCATCTGCCTGCATTTAGCCCATACCCTCTAAACCTTTCCTATCCAGGAATGTATACAAATACCTTTTAAATGTTGTTATTGTACCTTAGACAATACTAACCACCTATCCTCCTGACAAGTTAAAATAACCACCAAGTCAGTCGTTCTGAAGAAGGGTCCCAACCCAAAACCCCACCCATCCTTTTTCGCCAGAGATGTTGCCTGACCTGCTGAGTTACTCCAGCACTTTGTGTCTATTTTCAGTAGAAACCAGCGCCTGCAATTCCTTACAAACCGAATCAATCAAATTTGATTTTAATCCCTCCATTTTTCAATGCTCCACCCTCATCATCCCTTCCCCCCAACCTAACCCTCCTCACCCCCACCCCCACCCTCATGCACACCTGTCTCCACCCCCACCTCTCATTTCATGGCTACTGGGTAAATTCAACCTGCAACTTGATATTAAAACTGTGCAGGGGAAGGTTCCCTTTTTAATCCCTAGTCTGAGCTGACACTTTTGATCGCAGGCAGGTTTCAAATACTCTTCTTTACAGCCCTTCGCATAAGGAAATGTAATTGCTTTAATCGGGGAGGTGCCTCTCACTCACGGGCATGCGTATAAATATGCTGAGACAGTCTTGTCTCTGGCTTTTCACAACTCTCTCCCCTTGCTCTGCTGGAAGGGAAGGCAGATGCTTAAATTTCTGAACAAATGAGTCGGAAGTGATGGTTCATTCATAAGTTACAAAGTTCACAAGTTCATAGGAACAAACTTAGGCCATTCGGCCCATCGTGTCTACTACGCCATTCAACCACGACCAATCCAGCTTTCCCTCTCAACACCAATCTCCTGCCTATTATCTGGTTATCAAATCAGATAATACTATGCATAGATACAATCAAGCCAAACTCAAACAAAGGGAAGATACAGAGTATATAGTTCTTGGCATTGTGGAGCATCAGTTCCAGATACAAAGTCCAATGTTATGTTTATGTCATAGGAGCAGAATTAGACTGCCATTCAATCTTGGCTATCCCTCTTAACCCTATTCTCCTGCATTCTCCCCATAACCCTTAAAACCCTTAACAACCAAGTATCTGTCAATCTCCACCTTAAAAATACCCAATGACTTGGCCTCCACAGCCATCCGTGGCGATGAATTCCAGAGATTCACCACCCTTCCTCCTCATCTCCTTTATTCTGAGGCTTTGCCCTCTTGTCCTAGACTCTCCCACTAGTGCAAACATCCACTGCACATCCTCGCTATCCAGGCCTTTCACTATTCGGTATGTTTCTATGAAGTTCCTCTCATCCTTAGAAACTCTACAATTCAGTTTAGCTGACTGCATTTTTTATACTTCTGAACTATCAGAGCACTCTAGCCTCAATCTATGCTGTTTGGCCCTCTGTCGATATGGATGCCACTGGAATTAAAGTTTGTTTGACCTCGTGTGTGGGAGAGTCTCTCAATGATAAATATTGTGATGAACCTTTCAGCGAACCACACACGGTTTACAGACACTCTGACTTGTTAAGTTTCTAAATAATCTGCCAGGACTCCTTTGGGAAAATCCTTCATGAAATCCTTTCAGGAATGCTGACAGCATGTTTTTGAGTCTGCGTCGCCAGGCTTTCTCTACCTTACACATTCCACGTGTAAACAAGTAAGCATTTGAAGAATTACAGTTGCATCGGACAGCGGAAAATCTACACGGACAGAAATTGCTCATTTCCACACACTACTATGAGAATAGTGCAGTTCTTCACTATGAGCAGATTTTGAGTCAAGTGCTCACACTGGACACAGTTGTGTAGTCCTCACACTGTTTAGTTCAGTCCAAAAATAAAGTCTTGTGTATTAAAGCAGCCTCTCTTGACTAGAGAAAGATACAAAGCAGAGGGATCTAGAAGGGCAGGTACATAGTACCTTGAAAGTGGCATCACAGGTAGATAGGGTGGTCAAGAAGGATTTCAGTACATCAGGTACTATTACAACATTTAAAAGAACACTTACTCCATGGACAGGTACATGGATGAAATGTTTAGAGGGAGGTGGGCAGGTGGGACTAGAGTAGATGGTTCTTCTTGGTCAGCATGGATGAGTTAGGTCATGTTGTCATGCTGGACAAAGTCCGATGCCACAAATTCATGTCACAGGAGCAGAATTAGGCCATTTGGTCCATCAGGTCTACTCCACCATAGCCGATCTAGTTTTCGCTCTCAACCCCATTCTCCCCGTAACCTTTACTAATCAGATACCTGACAATTTCTGCCCTACAAAATAGCCAATTAATTCATCCTCTAAGACATAGTATATAGTTCACATCAGGTTATTAAATGAGATAGCTCCCTGATTGCACATAAATGCTTTTTTAATGTATCAGTAATATTTCCCTTTTTTTGTTAAAATGAATCTAAAAGTCTCTTAATCACAACAATTGTGTCTGCCTCCACCACCAACACTGGCAATGCATTCCAGGCACTCACCACTTTCTGCATAAAAAAACTTAAAACCTAATTAGCTTAACGTTATTTTGGGAAATAAATTCTGGTGTTGATGTAAATTTTACCAAGTGAACTGTTTTTTTTCAGTCCCAAAGGACTAATTAAGTTTCCTCTGTGATTGATTTAATATTGTGGTGCAGTCTGATAATCATAGTATATGGTGTCACCTAAAATATTTTACAATAATAAACATGTACTTGTGCCATGTATACATTCTTTATAGATTAGAGGTTTCATGATTGCACTACAAGAGCTTCATTTGTGAAGATGCAGGTCCAATAGTAGAGTGCATCTCTTGGACAAAAGAAGAATGTTTTTCCCAAGGTTGTAAATGTCATAGACTCGAGGGCATAGCTTTATGGTGAGAGAGGCAATCATTAAAGGGTATGTAACTTTAGACTTTACTTTAGACTAGAGATACAGCACGGAACCAGGCCCTTCAGCCCACTGAGTCCAAACCAGTGATGCCCGTACATTAGCACTGTCCTACTCACGAGGGACAATTTACAATTTTACCGAAGCCACTTAACCTACAAACCTGCACGCCTTTGGAGTGTGGGAGGAAGCCGGAGCACCCGGGGAAAACCCGCGTGATCCCAGGAGAATGTACAAGCTCCGTACAAACAGTACACATAGTCAGGATCGAGCCTGGGTCTCTGGAGCTGCAAGGCAGCATCTCTACCACTCCGCCACTGTGCCACCCCGAAGTGCGAGGAACATTTTTTACAAAGCACGTTTGGGATGCCTGAACGTACTGCCACAGTGGTGGTGGAAGCAGATGCAAGAGTGGCATTTAAAAGGCTTTTGGATAGGCACACGGATATGCGGGGAATGGAGGGATATGCATCATGTATTGGCAGATGAGATTATGTTATCTTGGCATCACATTCATCACAGAATTGTGGGCTGAAGATCCTGTTCCTGTGTTACACTCTTCCATGTTCTACGTACATTTCTCAGTGTCTTGGTTCAGACTAAACATATTTCATTTGGGCAGCCTACAATTCAGCGGTGTGGACATTAATTTCTCTAATTTCAAGTAACCCTTGCATTCCCGCTCTCTCCATCTCTCCCCCACCCTAGTCATCTTGCTAGTATCACTCTCCTTCACCCTCTGTTGTCACCTCATCACTCCAGTGTAATGGGGTGATCACTGGTCGGTGTGGACTCGGTAGGGCCAAAGGTCATGTTTCTGCACTGCATATCTAAAGTCTAAAGTAAAGGCTGTGTTGGTAAACATACTTGGAGATAGTGAAGCATGATGAGTGTACAGGCACACCTAAACCATGTGCTCCTGCCTCGTCATTATTTTAATATCCAGCTGCAGTGTTGGTTGATGCTTCAGAGGGGAAATCCTTCCATCTGTTCCTAGCAGAGAGTGGCTCTGCGCTTCCTCAAAGCAGATGTCCATCTGAGAGAGTAGACAGCAGCACTGGCGAATGTCCCATTCCTGATCACCAAAGGTAGCACATCCAACATTGTGAGCTGCCAGCATACTGAGACAAATGGACATAAAACCATTGGACCGAGAGAGCTTCATAACTGAGCAAGAGCTGAGTATCAACTTTCCAGGGTTTGAAATGAGGTTCAAGAACATCTTCTTCCCAACAACCATCAGGCTCATGAACACGGCAAACACTGCACGGTGGGTGGCACAGAGGTAGAGATGCTGCTTCACGGTGCCAGGGACCCGGGTTCGATCCTGAACACGGGTGCTGACAGTATGGAGTTTGTACGTTCTCCCCGTGACCGCGTGGGTTTTTCTCCGGGTGCATCGGTTTCCTCCCACACTCCAAAGACGTACAGATTTGTAGGTTAATCCGCTTCAGTAAAAATTGTAAAATTGCCCCTAGTGTGTAGGATAGTGCTAGTGTACGGGGTAATCACTGGTCGACCCGGTAGGCCAAAGGACCTGTTTCCGTGCTGTATCTCTAAAGATTTTTAAAATAAAGACCAATATGGGGCGGCAAAGACGTTCAGGTTCAGTGCATGCTAGTGTAACAGGGATCGCTGGTTGAAGATTGTGATTGACTTCAGGAAGAGAAGCAGTACACGCACCCCAGTCTACATTGCTAAGAAGACATGCCAAAGAAGAGATGGTTGAAAGCACCAAATCCTAGGGATAAATATCACTAACAATTTGTTTTGGACTAGGAACATCAAAGCTACAGCCAAGAAAGTACACCAATGTCTCTGCTTCCTTCGAAGGCTTACGAAGTTTGGCATGCCCCCCTAACCAACCTCACTAACCTCTACAGATGCGCCGTTAAAAGCATCTTATCGAGATACCTCACAGCATGGTTTGGGAACAGCTCAGTCCAAGACCACTCTCTGCAGGTTCCTATTACATCTCTCTGACTGCAGAGAGTTGTAGGTGCAGCACAGACCATCACACAAACCAATCTCCCTTTCATTGACTCCATCTGCACATCACACAGCCTCAGCAAGGCCACCAGCATAACCAAGGACGAGTCTCATTCCCTCTTCTCCCCTCTCCCATCAGGCAAGAGGTACAGAGCAGTGAAAATGCAAACCTCCAGATTCAGAGACAGTTTCTTCCCAGCTATTGTCAGGCAACTGAACGGCCCTCTCACCAGCTAGAGTGCGGAACTGACCTCCCAGCTACATCATTGGAGATCTTTCAACTATCTTTAATCTGAAACTATCGGACTTTATCTTGCATTAAATGTTGTATCCTTTATCCTCTACCTGTACACTGTTAATGGCTTGATTGTAATCGTGTATAGTCTTTTCTTTGACTGGATAGCACACAAACAAAAGCTTTTCACTATACGTGACAATACACGATTACAATACACATTTCGGTACACGTGACAATAATATATTAAACTAAACTAAAACTGTAGCTGGGAACCCATCATCTCCCTGACTGACCATGCTGTTAAAATACAACAATTTCTGACACTCACAAATTCTATCAGCAGTACAATTAGAAAGAAAATTGAGGCCATGACATTGAGACATAGCTCGCAATTTGTAAAACCATTAAAAACAATCCTACAAAATCATGAAAGGAATGAAGAGAGCAGGCACACAGAGTTGTTTGCCCAGAGCAGGAATCAAGAACCAGATGACATAGGTTTAAGGTGAGATGTAATGGGAACCTGAGGAGTAACTTTTTCACACAAACGGAACAAACTGCCGGAGGAGGCAGCTGAGGCAGGTACTATTCCAACATTTAAGAGACATTTAAACAGGTACATGGATAGGACAGGTTTAGAGGGATATGGGCAAAACGCAGGCAGGTAGAACTAGTGTAGATGGGACATGTTGACTGGTGTGGGCAAGTTAGGCTGAAGGGCCTTTTTCCACACTGTATGACTCTATGACTCTAATCACATAGTAATTTTCTATCTGTACTACTTAACACATGTATCGGACATGTCGAGACATACACGCCATGTCAGCTATCTCAGAATACAAAAACAGAGTGTTACAATCAAAGCCCATCTGAATGTACAGTATACGGATTTACGTTTAGCACTGGAGGGTGCAGTGTTCATAAATGTGATGACAGTTTGGCTGAACAATTACTTTTTCATGCAGAGCTCGAAAGAACAAAGCTTTCGTATTTGACAAGGTTGATATCAGTTCCATTTCTGTCTGATTATATCCTAATGGAATTTGCACTTAAGCTTTACAGCCATCACCAGCCATGATCCTGCTATTCCTCGTCGGCATATTTACTCTGTCTCAACATGTCATTATCTGCAATTTTTTTTATAGCCATTGGCACCTGCTTCTATACTGTAATTTTGCAATTCAGTTTAGTTTAGTTTAGAGATTCAGCATGGAAACAGGCGCTTCGGACCACTGAGTCCATGCCGTTCACACTAGTTCCATGTTTTCCCACTTTTGCATCCTCTCCCTGCAAACCGTGAGGACAACTAATCTACAAACCCACATGTCCTTTGGGATAGAGTCATAGAGTCATACAGCATGGCAACAGGCCCTTCTGCCCAACCTGCCCACACTGACTAACATGTGCCATTTACACTACTTCCATCTGCCTGCATTTATCCCGCTCTCCCTCTAAACCTATCCTATCCATGTACATGAGGAAACCGGAGCACTTGGTGGAAACCCACGCAGTTACAGGGAAAACATGAAAACTCCACACAAACAGCACCCAATGAAACCAAGTCTCTGACGCCGTGAGGCAGCAGCTCTACCAGCTGCGCCACTGTGCGCCACTGTGTGCCACTTTTATTTTTATTTTGACGGTTGTATTTTTTAAATCAGATCATATAAGGGCAGCACAGTGGCACAGTGGTAAGGTTGCTGCCTTACAGCACCAGAGACACGAGTTCAATCTTGACTATGGGCGCTGTCTGCACAGAATTTGTACATTCTCGCTGTGTACGATTTCCCCGGGCGCTCCGATTTCCTCCAACACTTCAAAGACGTACAGGTTTGTAGGTTAATTGGCTTGGTAAAATTCTAAATTGTCCCTAATGTGTGCAGGACGGTGTTAGTGTATGGAGATCGTTGGTAGGCGTAGACCTGGTGGGCCGAAGGACCTGTTCCCGAGTGGTAACTCTAAACTAAACTAAACTAAACTAAACATAGGGATGAGATGGAATACATTCATTCCCAGCCATGAACACTAAGCACCCGCAGCACATCGGTTACTAAGTCCTGCGCAACTCCACACACACTTATCCTGTGGGAGGAAACCCACGCAGTCACAAAGAGAACGTGCAAACTCTATACAACAGCACCTGAGGTCAGGATCGAACCTGGATCTCTGGCGCTGTAAGGCAGAGGCACTAACAGTGGAGCCACTGTGCCGCCCCAAACGGGTGGAAGTGTGGGGTGAGGGGTTGCATTACTTTTAATCAACTGAACTGTCTTTTTAATGTCCATTCTCCAGAACCCAGGAACTTCAGAATTCTACACTAATTTTATATAAGGAGTTTAGTTTATTGTCACACGTACCAAGGTACAGTGAAAAGCTTTTGTTGCATGCTAACATTATTGTCAGATGAAAGACAATACATGATTACAATCGAGCCATCCACAGTGTACAGATACAATGATGAAGAGAATAACGTGAATAAGCCAAGAAAAGTACGATCACAATTAGTCTGAGAGTCTCCATTGTGGTAGATAATAGCTCAGGACTGTTCTCTCATTGTTGATAGGATGGTTCAGTTACCTGATAACATCTGGGAAGAAACTGTCCATGAATCTGGAGCTGTGTGTTTTCATACTTACGTATCTCTTGGCTGATAGGAGATGGGAGAAGAAGACATGTCATCCTTGATTAAGCTGCTAGCCTTGCCGAGGCAGCGTGAGGTGTAAATGGAGTCAATGGAAGGGAGGTTGGTTTTTCTCCAGAATTCTCTACAATTTCTTGTAGTCTTGGATGGATCTGTTCCCAAACTATGCTGTGATGCACCCTGATACAATGCTTTATACAGCACAACTGTAGAAGTTGGTGAGAGTTGTTGGGATTTACTGATAGAGTCCAAGTTAAGCTAACCCAGAAATCTATTGAAAAGCTCCACAAATAACTTCCTTTAACACTAGCAGACCATTTCTCCGGTTATATTACAATGCAAAACATCTCGCTCGCTCTCTTGTTGACAAGCTATCTTCCACTGCAAATCATCAGTGAAATAGATACAGTATACCTAATTAACAGACTTTTACAATTCACGACTTCTACAAAAAAAGAGGCATGATTTTGCTTGCACCTCAAACAAAATCGATTTAGGAAGCATTTCTATTACCGATTGATGCCTTTAAAGCAAAATATTATTTTTATGTTAACGGCAATTAAAATGTATATATTACCTTTAACAAGGTAAAATGTCGCTGGGAATTTCACATAAGCACTTGCAGAGTGAGATTCATTGTCAATTGAAGGGACAATCACAAGGCATGTTATTGCATTAAAACAGGGAACTGGGGTCTGGCCTGCTGTGCCCTCGTGGTTGACCACGGGAAGCACCCCAGGGGAACAAAGGTGGTCGGGCAAGGAGAGGGACGTGGCGTCCAAGCAAGGAGATGGATGGAGGCCTGCAACAGCCTGGGGCTTGCCTGGAACAGGCATCGCTCATAAGAATTGGAACACGGACTTCGAAAATGGCACCAAAACATGGCGCCTCTTGCATGTGGGCTCAGTAGACTATTTCTATACACTTGCGATGCGATTCTATACACTCTGCTTGACTGTTTGTAAGATAAAGAATTTCACTTTGTTAGCACTTCGCACATGTGACAATAAAAGCATCATTGAACCATCAATAATATAAATCCCAAAGCAGGTTTTAATGTTTTTCTTCATGCCAAATCTTAATTGCTGATTGATTCAAAAGAATTTCTAAAAATACAAAATGTATTAAATGAAGATAATTCACTCCATATTTGGCTATGCCCAATGTAGAAGCAAAGAGATTTACCAATGCAGCATAATGTTAGCTCAACGAATAATGCAAAGAAAAAATAAAATTAGTTCAGAAAGGTAAGAGTGTGGTTTGCAGCAACCATTCACCTGATGTTTTCAAAGAATGGAACAAAGCCAACACAGGGAAAATGAATGCAACTTTTCACTTCTAGTTGTACTGCCCCAGGACACCTGAAGTAGCAGGGAAGCTACAAGCTGAGGCAATGCCATGATAATCGTGCTGCTTTAGTCAACAGGTCATGAATAGTTTTTCTGTAAAACTGTTTTGAAGCCCTTGTTTGGCAGTGAAAGATGAACAGTCAGCTAATCCTCTGATCTCTATGAGAGTATTGTTCTCTCTGTAATAATACTCCCAGAGTGTAGTAGGGAAGTTTACGTGGCAAAAAATGTTTGACATTCTAATTACCACCTTGGTGTAGTTTGGAACGGGAGTACATTGCCACTATCCACATTCTCTTACCTCACACCGATAGAACTGGAGTGCGCAACTGGGTGAAATGAAGAGCTTTTGTCAATACAGATTTAGAAGAGAGGGTGTGATTCATAAATAGTTCAATTTAATGATTCAATTCAATTCAATGACACCTTATTGCCACATATACCTAGGTACGGTTAAAACGCTTTCTTTTGCCTGCAACCCGGTAAATCATGCAGCAGACCTCACCTAGGCAGTACACAAGTGTCGCCATGTTTTGCTGCCAACAAACATACAATAGTTCACCAAACAGACCTGTCCACTGACCACCGCCGCACGCGGCAACAGGCCTCCAAAGCTGTACAGGTTTTTCAGTTAATTGGCTTTCGTAAAATTGTAAATTGTAAATTGTCCCGAGTGTGCAGGAATAGTTTGATAGAGCTCTTAAAGATAGCGGAGTCAAGGGATATGGGGAGAAGGCAGGAACGGGGTACTGATTGTGGATAATCAGCCAGGATCACAGAGAATGGCGGTGCTGGCTCAAAGGGCCGAATGGCCTACTCCTGCACCTCTTGTCTATTGTCTATTGAAAGTGCTAGTGTACAGGGTGTTTGCTAGTCAGCACGAACTCGGTGAATGTTGGCTGGACTCGAGAGCCTGAGCGATAGGGAGAGGTTGAGCAGTCTAGGACTTTGTTCTTTGGAGCACAGGAGGATGAGGGGTGATCTTATAGAGGTGTACAAAATCATAGGAGGAATAGATCGGCTAGACACACAGTCTCTTGCCCAGGATGGGGGATTCGAGAACCAGACAACATAGGTTAAGGTGAAGGGGGATAGGTAATAGATTCCTGAGGGGTAACTTTTTTGCATAAAGAGTGATGAATATATGGAAAGAGCTGCCGAAGGAGGTACTACTATCACAATGTTTAAGGTATATTTAGAGAGGTTTAGAGGGTTATGGGTCAAACGCAGGCAGCTGGGACTAGTGAAGATGGGACATTTGTTCGGTGTGGGCAAGTTGTGCCGAAGGGCCTGTTTCCACATTGTATGATTCTCTATGATTCTAAATCACACAATAACAGAAACAAGTGTAATGGACAGGAATAAAGTATTGCTGTCATCTCAACATTCTGCAGCTGTAGTCCCTTTTTATTTTCTAAGAAATCCAGAATGAATGTAAGACAAATGGTGGGCCTTATTTCTGACATTTACATCTAGAGAAGTCCTTGGCAGCCCTTGGACTCCAAACACTTGGCAAACGGGGTGAACTTTGAAGATTTCCTCTTCAACTCCTTTCTTGTGCAAATCGTAAAAGATTGGATCAACATCTTAAAGATATTTCAAGATATCCTCCTTGCAGAAAACATGTAAATCACATTCATTACACACAAGAGTCTAAACCATGCACGTTAAGTGATATTTTATTGAAATATGGTCAAATAAATAAAGAAGCAGTGGAGTGTAAAACCTATTCAAGACAGAAAGGAAGTTATTTTGGCATGGGGATATAAAGAGCCAATAAACAGGTAGCAAAATCATAATATTTTTGCTGCCCAGATATGGCACACTATTTTGGTTCTATTTGCAGAGGTATTAAATGCAGGTATTAATCTGGAAAAGGGTGGGACGATTAATTTTCCTGCCAGTCTCAGATAAGGACTTTGACGGGATGCCCAGAGAGAGAGGCTGCTGGGCACGGGTAGTGGAATGTCTGGTGCATTGACAGACCTGCCAGCAATAACACTGACAGCAATTTGAAGGAGCATGCAACTATCCAGAGCCAACTTCCAGTTTCGCTCTCCCCCTGACTCTCAGTCTGAAGAAGGGTCTCGACCCAAAACGTCACCTATTCCTTTTCTCAAGAGGTGTTGCCTAACCTGTTGAGTTACTCCAGCATGTTGTGTCTATCCTCAGTGCCACCTTCACACGGGGCTTCATGTAGGATAGTAGCCCATTCTGTTCAGCATCCATTGGCAAGTGTGTCAAGTTCCTTTGCAAGTGAAGTCAATGCTGTCCCACATCCAGGGCTGCTTTTGACACAACCTTCCACTAACCTTGACACAACCTTCCACTAACCTTGACACAACCTTCCAATAACCTTGACACAACCTTCCAATAACCTTGACACAACCTTCCACTAACCTTGACACAACCTTCCACTAACCTTGACACAACCTTCCAATAACCTTGACACAACCTTCCAATAACCTTGACACAACCTTCCACTAACCATAACACCACTTTCCACTAACCACCACACAACCTCCCACGAACCATCACACAACATAGAAACATAGAAACATAGAAAATAAGTGCAGGAGTAGACCATTCAGCCCTTCGGGCCAGCACCGCCATTCAATATGATCATATCTGATCATCCAGAATCAGTACACCTTCGCTCAGCCTGCGTGAACCAACCTAATCTCCCGGTTGCTGGACTCTTTAATTCTCCTTCTCATCCCTAAACAGGTCTTTCTGTCCTCGGTCTCCTTCATTGTCAGAGTGAGGCTAAATGCAAATTGCAGGAACAGCATCTCATATTTCGCTTGGGCAGCTTACAGCCCAGTGGTATGAATATTAATTTCCCTCACTTCAGGTAGCCGCGGCATTCCATCTCTCTTTATCCCTCCCCGACCCAAGTCGCGCTAGCTTCCCATTTTCACCCTACAAACAGCTCATGATGGCCTGTTTCCTTTATCATCGTTACTTTTTTGCATATCTTTAATTCATTGTTCGTTATCTCAAGTCAAGTCGTCAAGAGAGTTTATTGTCATGTGTCCCAGATAGGACAATGACATTCTTGCTTGCTGCAGCACAACAGAATATTGTAAGCATAAATACAGAACAGTTCAGTGTGTCTATATAAGCATAGACCATATATATACACATAAATAAACAGATAAATAGGCTGTTATAGTTCAGAGTTTTTTTGATGGCGAGTTTAATAACCTGATGGCTGTGGGGAAGTAGCTGTTCCTGAACCTGGATGTACCAGATTTCAGGCTCCTGTACCTTCTACCTGATGGCAGCGGGGAGATGAGTGTGTGGCCTGGATGGTATGGGTCCTTGATGATGTTGGCAGCCTTTTCGAGGCAGTGACTGCGATAGATCCCTTCGATGGTGGGGAGGTCAGAGCCAATGATGGACTGGGCAGTCCATTCTGCATTCTGCATTCCACTTTCTGCATTCTTTTCCGCTCCTGAATGCTCAGGTTGTTGAACCAAGCCACAATGCAACCGGTCAGCATGCGCTCTACTGTGCACCTGTAGAAGTTCGAGGGAGTCCTCTTTGACATACCGACTCTCCGTAATGTTCTCAGGAAGTAGAGGCGCTGATGTGCTTTCTTTATAATTGCATCAGTGTGCTGGGACCAGGAACGATCTTCGGAAATGTGCACGCCCAGGAATTTGAAGTTCTTGACCCTTTCCACCATTGATATAAACGGGACTGTGGGACCCCATCCTACCCCGTCCAAAGTCCACAATCAGTTCCTTGGTTTTGCTGGTGTTGAGAGCCAAGTTGTTGTGCTGGCACCATTTGGTCAATCTCTCCATAATCACCGCCTATATCGCTCGTTTCCCTTATCCCTATCCAGTTTGAAGAAGGGTCTCGACCCGAAATGTCACCCATTGCTTCCCTTCAGAGATGCTGCCAGCCCCACTGAGTTACTCCAACTTTTTTTGTCTATAACCAGAATTAGTACCCTGTTCCTGCTTTGTCCCCATATCCCTTGATTCCTTTAGCCCCAAGTTTATCTAACTCTTTCTTGAATGCATCCAGTGAATTGGCCTCCACTGCCTTCTGTGGCAGAGAATTCCACAGATTCACAACTCTGGCTGAAAAGGTTTTTCCTCATCTCAATCCTAAATGTCCTACCCCTTATTCCCATTAACCACCACACAACCTTCTACTAACCACAACTTAAACTTCCATTAACTACAACACATCCTTCCACTAACCGGCACAAAACCTCCCACTAACCACCACACAACCTTCTACTAATCACAGCCTCCCACTAACCACCATCTAATCTTTCACTAACAAAGGCTAGAGACTAAAACAGAAGATCAAAGATCAAAGGATTGAAGAGTTGTTAATTGTGAAGCCAGAGGAAGGAATGTTGGTGGAGGGGTTGGGGGGAGGTGGGAGGGAAGAAATAGGTGTGTCCAGATGGGGTGTAGGAGAGAGGTGGGAAGAAATGGGGGGTGTGGGGGAGAAAGTGAAGGGGAGTGGAGGTAGTGGTTAGGAGTTATGTAAAATTGGAGAATTCAATGTCACAGATTAATTCCATTGAGGAGAAGGACGACAGTTGCTGGACGAATCGGACGGAGGCGACGGCTGCAGGCCCTGCACCGATTCAGGAGACCGAGCGCGGACCCGACTGGACTTTGGTGTCAAAACCTGGCAACTCTTGCACGCGGGTTCAGTGGACCATTTCTATGCACTTGTATTAATCAGGGATTGTGCCTGGGTACGGTAATACTTCACTGAACTATATGCAAAAAAAAAAAACGAATTTCACCATGCATATTTACATGTGATAAGATGGAACCATTGAACCATTAAACCATTGAGTTGGTACAGTTGCAAATCCCATAGACTCAAAATAAAAGGACGTACCTTTAGAAAGGAGATAATTTCTTTAGTCAGAGCATGGAGAATCTGTAGAATTCACTGCCACAAACAGTGGTGGAGGCCAGGGGCGGAAAACCCGGGGGGCCAAAGGGGACACATCCCCTCCATGTTTTGAGAGGTGGGGGACATCCCCCCCAAGTTTTTGTCATCCGGATTTTAAAGTTTCCGCTTTCTGCGAGACAGTGGAGGTGGGACTGCTGATCGAAGGCGCCGATTGGCCGAGAGAGACGTCAGTCAGCAGGTAATGGGGGCGGGACATGATGTGGGTGAGTGCGCGTATGCACGCGCGGCCGCCAAAAAGTTGTGTCCCCGTCCTCTCCATGTTTTTATAGCGAGTTCCGCTCTTGGTGGAGGCCAAGTCAGTGGGTGTTTTGAAGGCGGAGATTAACAGGCTCTTGATTAGTAAGGGTGTCAGGTGTTATGGGGAGAATGGGGTTGAGAGTTAAAGATAGTTCAGCCAAGATCTTGATGAACTTCATTCTTCTCCTGAACTTCATTTGAATGTAATCAAAAATCCCTTTAACCAGAAACTTCATGTGAATGCACTTCTGGGAGGGTAAGCCACAAAGAATCTCATCTCAATGTCTATCAAACACTGATTTCACCGAAAATCAGAAGGATTTTTATTTTAATTCTTACTCTTTTGTAAACATATTTAAACATTTTAGTGAATGATATTATTAGGAACTAGAAAAGGGAGACGTCAATACCACAATAAACAGTCCACCTCTGAGATTAAGTGTCATCTAATTTTAGAAATGGCCTCAAAAACTAGCTAACTGGAAGGAAATCCTTGTTGAACACTGAACAGGGAAATTGGCGGTGATTTATATTGATTGCCCTCAAAGGCAAATTGTATTGAAAATGCTGAGTTTTAAATATTGATGTATCAAGATAAAGGAGTCACAGACCCATTGAACTGTGTGCAGAGAATTCACATTGCTTTCCAAGCCCTGGTTTATGATAACAGTGCGGCAGTAGAGCTGCTGCCTTGCAACGCCAAAGACCCAGGTTCGATCCTGACCACGGGTGATGTCTGTTTTCTCCGGGTGCTCCAGTGTCCTCCCACACTTCAAAGACGTACAGGTTTGTAGGCTAATTGACTTGGTAAAATTATAAAATGCCCCTAGAACGAGTAGGATAGTGTTCGTGTGCAGGGATCACTGGTCGGCACGGACTCTATGGGCCACATAGGGCCTGTTCCGCGATGTATCTCTAAACTAAACTGAACTTTAAAATATTTTTGTTCTTATGTTTGCTGCTATATTTTTCCATTTAATATTTATCAGAATCGAATGATAAACAGCAGCTGTTACTACTGCTGATGATTAGAAGCTTTTGTGATTTATGTAGAACTCATGGGGCAGAAGTGGACAACTGTTCACCACAAGAAGGCCCACAACCTGTGCTCAAAAGTATTTAAACCTGATCCTTAGGCAACAGAATTAAGTCAGTTTCTCACAACACTGATGGTTTGTCATTAGCCACAGTGCACTCATAGGTAATTGATGTCAGCCTCTCTACTAATAGGTTATCATTGAGCAGTCATGTCAATGTAATTCTTGATAGCTCAGCTAAGCCTTAGGCCATCTACATGACCAAGTCATTTGCGTGTTTAATTTTTAATATATCTATCAGCTTTAAGTTTACCCAAGGTTAACCGTCAGATGTAATAACACAGCCCATTCATTAAATACTCTTAACCAAAGTCGACACACAGAACAATTTTTAGAAATTTTTTAGAAACATTTTGAATAAACATCTTATTTGTCCCAAATTAAAATATAGATATAAATTACATTTTCCTGTTAGGTTAGTTTCATTTAAAAGTATTACATCATTGTTTAAGGATAAATTGAACCAACATTTTGAAATGAGAGCTTGACCCTTTAGACTTTACTTTAGACATTAGAGATACAGCATGGAAACAGGCCCTTCAGCCCATAGATTCCGTGCTAGCCAGTGATCACCCCATGCACTAACACTAGGGACAATTTACAATTTTTTAACCGATACCAATTTACCTAACAAACCTGTACGTCTTTGGAATGTGGGAGGAAACCAGCGCACCCGGAGAAAACCCACGCAGCCATGGGGAGAACGTACAAACTCCATACAGACAGCACCCGTGGTCAGGATCAAACGTGGCTCTTTGCTGCTGTAAAGCAGCAACTCTACCGCTGCACCTCAGTGCTGCTCAGGATAATGTCCTCAAGGGATAAAGTGTAAATGAGAAAGAGGAAATGTTCAAGAATGGTCCTTGGGGAAGACAGAAAGTTCTCTGATAATTCATAAAAGTCATATTGATAGTCTGGCTGGGTCCTTCGCTCCATAGATGCTGCTGCACCCGCTGAGTTTCTCCAGCACTTTTGTCTACCTATCACAAACTACATTTCATTTTCATTGAATTTCATTGTTGATTCCTAATGGACATGAGCTTAAGCTAAATCTAATACACATTTTATAAAATGATCTAATTCTGGTAAGTTGCATGAATAAGACAAATCAGGATTGTGCATGGATGGTGAAAGTTCTGGTCAATAGCGTATTTCCAGTAAGTGGCTCAGATGCTTCTTCCTGCAATGCTGCAAGTAATAGACACAAAGTGTTGGAGTAACTCAGTGGGTCAGGCAGCATCTGTGGAGAACATGGATAGGTGATGTTTTGAGTTGGAACCCTTCTACAGACTGAAAGATAGGTTTGGGGGAGGGGAAAAACTGGGGTCGAGTTTTCCCACCCCCACTGCTAGCTTTCAGCCTGAAGAAGGGTCTTGACACCAAACATCACCTTTTCTCCAGAGATTCTGCCTGACCCGCTGAGTTACACCAGCACTTTTCATCTATTTTCGGTATCTTCCTACACATGCTGCAGGTGATTCCTGAGTCTGAGCCAAACAGCCAGTGGGAGTAGTTATAATATGGCTTATGTTACAATTGTTAATTCTTTCCTTTCACTTCTTAATGAATTACACCTGGATGGTGTAAACCATCTTTAAGCTATATTTTTCATTCTTGGTACATTCTGTCAGACTAAAAATAAAATTAAACTTTGATTTCCTACTCTAACAATGAATGACATAATCCTGGAATTAGGTTGTGCTTTAATTTTTTACCCGACAGTACAGAAACATTTTGGTAACTGATGGAAATAAAAGACTTGTGAAATAGTCCACAACATTATCGACTTTATACTTTAGGCTCTAGAGATACAGCGTGGAAACAAGCACTTTGGCCCATCAAATCTGCGCCGACCTGCGATCACCCCATGCACTAACACTATCCTGCACACTAGGGACAATTTACAATGTTACTCAAGCCAATTAACCTACAAACCCATACGTATTTGGAATGTGGGAGGAAACCGAAGCACCCGGAGAAAACCCACATGCCACAGGGAAAACGTACAAACTCCGTACAGACAGCACCCAGAGCCAGGATCGAACCCGGATCTCTGTAAGTCTACTGCTGTGCAATAGTGCTGCCCCGTCTCAAAAGATAACCATGACCAAAGTCATAATAGATAAGCGTAGAAAAGGGTGCAATGTGGTTATCAGAATGATGCCAGGATTAGGAGGTATTAGCTACAAGGAGAATTTGGACAGACTTGCATTGTTTTATCTGGATCACTGGAAGTTGAAGGGAGACCTGATAGAAGCATATACAATTATGAGAGGCATAGATAGGATCTACAGTCTGAACCTATTTCCCAGGATGGAAATATCAAACGCTAGACAAAAGGTGAATGAGACAAAGTTTAATGGAGATGTGCGGGGCAATTATTTTACACAAAGGTGGTGAGTGTCAAGAACGCACTGCTGGGGGCTGTGTTGTCGGCAGATGTGATAGTGGCATTCAAGAATCTTTCAGATAGGCACATACTGTTCGTATGCAGGGATATGGATAAAGGCAGACAAGAGTTGGTGGTACCATGGCACAGCAGTAGAGTTGCTACCTTATAGCGCCAGACACCCGGACTACATCCTGACTATGGGTACTGTCTGTATGGAGTTTGTACATTCTCCCTCTGACCATGTAGGTTTTCTGCAGGTGCTCCGGTTTCCTCCCACATTTCAAAGACGTGTAGATTTGTAAGTTTTTATTGGCTTTTGTACATTGTCCTTAGTGCGTAAGATAGAACTAGTGTTCAGATGATCGCTGATCGGTGGGCCGAAGGGCCTGTTTCTGCACTTTATCTCTACAACTAAAAACTAAGTTAAAGTCGGTCTTGGCATCATGTTTGGCAAAGACATCATGGGCCAAAGGGCCTGTTCCTATGCTCGGTTCTGTGTTCTATGTTCTAACAGAAAATAATATTCTTTACAGAAAATGACAATTTGATGAAGCCTTTTGAAATTTTATTCCAAAAGAAACAAGGAAGAAAATTGAACAGAACAGGTGATGCAGATGTTTTTTTCCTAAATAGCCTCAATTGTAAGGACTCTTATTGCTTCCGTCCTTGGCCAAAAGCCAAATGAGTGTCATCCGCAACACCTGATCTGTGAGGAACTGCCACAGATGCCTATGAGGGGAAACGCAAATGATACTTGAAACTGCAAACCATTCATGAGATCGCAGTTCCTTATGTGTTAGGTTACCTAGGCAGTGACACGAAAGATTTTTAATACCTTGATGTCCTAACCACGATGGTAGACAAAGACGGCCTTGCCGAGATGTAGCATGAACCTCATCACCTCCTGACTGTTATTTTCATCTTCATGCCTTTGCCAGATTAGGGACTGCATCACCCATGACTGGCTTCATCAGTGAATATTGCTAGTCATTAATTATTGATTAATGGTGGGTGTATAGAACAAGCTGCCAGAGGAGGTAGTTGAGACAGGAACCATTGTAATGTTTAACAAACAATTGGACAGGTACATGGATAGGAGAGGTTTAGAGGGATATGGGCCAAACGCAAGCAGGTGGGACTAGTGCAGATGGAACATATTAGTTGACGTGGGCAAGTTGGGCCATAGGGCCTGTTTCCACATTCTATGACTCTGACTATGATTCATTTGGCATCCCATTTGAGATCATCTTGTGACAGTGGATAGGACAGGTTTGGAGGGATAAGGGCCGATGCGGGCAGGTGGGACAAGTGTAGCTGGGAGATGTTGGCCGGTAGGGGCAAGTTGGGCCGAAGGGCCTGTTTCCACACTGTATCACTCTATGACTCTAAGAGTGATGTATCTCCGCTAACCTAAACTGTACGAGAAGTGATTTGAACTCAGTTAAGAGGGGTTTCATTATAAAGGGCATATGTTTTCTCTGGGAGCTCTTTCTGGTCCTAATGCACAAGGAGGGAGGAGATTGCATGCTTTTAATGCGGTGATGCACTTGAAAATGAACAGCAAAAATAAATTCAAATACCCTGAAATTCAAACATATGTAAAAAGGGCTTCTTTCTGCTCTTAATCTATTGAAGCCACATCCTTTCCTCCCCACACATTTTGTTGAACAAGTTGTGTTCCATTTTAGACAAAACAAGTGCTGGTGTAACTCAATGGGTCAGACAGCATCTCTGGAGAAATAGGATGGGTGACGTTTCGGGACGGGATCCTTCTTCAGACTGAAGAAAGGGAGGGAGAGGGGTACTGGAGGTGGGAATAGGCCCAAGTAGGAGGATATGTTCAATTTGTTCCATTTTGTTGTCCTGATTATTTTATCTGCTGTCAGATGGGGCAATGTTTCAAAATCAATGCTCCATGGCTTCGGAGAGACAATATCTGTCATGCCGACACGAAAATAAAACATAGAGAAACAAGGAATTGCAGATGCTTATTTACAAAAAAACAACATAAAGTGCTGGAGTAATTCAGCGGGTCAGGCAGCATCTCTGGAGAATATGGATAGATGATTTTTGGGGTCAGAACCCATCTTCAGACAAAATAATACAGTTATAGGCACAAAATGCTGGAGTAACTCAGCGGATCAGGCAGCATCTTTGGAGTAAGTGGATAGGTGATGTTTCGGCCGAAATGTCACCTCTCCATTTTCTCCAGAGATGCTGCCTGACCCATTGAGTTACTCCGACATTTTGTATTTACATTTAGTATAGTCCTTCATCTGCAGTTTATTTTTATATCAAAATAAAACAGTTGTCTGACTATTTAATATTTTTCCTATATCGAGTTCTACTCGGATATGAAGCCTTGCAAACAATTCTGACAAACACATTTTTTCAGTCCCTTACAATCGCAGTTAGTTCAGCAGCTGTCAGGTTAAGAGAGAAATTGTAATTAACAGCACCACTTTATATTTCTGCATATGACTGTGTCCTGATTGAACTCAATCTTTGAAGCATGTATGAAACTCTGCCTAGCCCATTGTGCAGTTGAAGATTTATCATCTGCCTGCATGTAAATTACATTCACAGATGAAACGAAACGTAAAATTTCAAGTAGCTTTTGTGCCCAGGTTTGAAATGTGAGAAGGTTACATTTCTGGGTTTATTTATAGCCTGTTAACACTTGGGATTAAAGTCCTTTTGTTTTCCCTAGAAAAATACTGCCAAATTGTTAATTCCCTATGCACAACCTTGTTATGCTAGGTGAGGGCATAGATTAGACTATCATTCAGGGGAGACTCATGTTGCTGTGTGATTTTTGTCAGGATGTCTCTTACTGCACTCAATAAAAGCAAGATCTTGCCATTACATTGCATCTTTCAAAACCACCAAGCATCCCAAGGCATTTCACAAGTAATTAAGTATTTGCGAATGTAATCAGAGATGCCTCCCACATTTTGCTATATTACAATCTGGTCTTTCTGAGGTCTCACAAGCAGTAAGGACATCAATGTGACAAGAACTGTATGGTTTCTCACACCTTTATATGAATACCTGGTGCTTTGATTAGCTCCGAGAAAGGTAACAATACTATTTGCATCCAGCAGCTTGCTTATCCTCAATGGTTTAGTTAAAAATAGCAGAGTCAGGGGATATGGGGAGAAGGCAGGAATGGGGCACTGATTCTTGGTTTCTTGGTTTCTTGGCTTCTTGGTCCTCCAAAATATTCCAAATAGAATTTAAACTGGAGGTGGATGATCAGCCATGATCACATTGAATGGCAGTGCTGGCTCGAAGGGCTGAACTGCACCTATTGTCTATTGTCTATTGTTTCTGTTTCCTTCCTTGGTTCAATAAGGTTTGGAACAACGCTTGCTTCCACCACCACATACCTTCCATAGCAAATGTCTCTGGGTCCAACTTATTCCATGAGGAATCCAACTGAATCTCCCTCTTCTCCCCTCTCCTATCAGGCAAGAGGTACCAACGTGTGAAAACACACACCTCCAGATTCAGGAACAGTTTCTTCTCAGTTGTTATCAGGCAACTGTACCATCCTATCACCAACTAGCGTGCAGTCCTGACTTACCATCTACCTTATCAGAGACCCACAAACTTTTATCGGACATTACTAGACTTTACCTTGCACCAAACAATGTGTCCCTTATCCTGTATCTGTACACTGTGGACAGCTGGATTGTAATCATGTATAATCTTTCTGCTGATTGGATAACATGCAACAAAAACTTTTCAGTGTATCTTGGTACGCGTGACAATTAACTAAAATAAACTAACCTAAAAGGTTGCATTTAGACAGATACATGGATATGAGAGGTTTAGGAGGATATGGGCCAAATGCAGGCAGGTGGGACTAGTGTAGGTGGGTTATGTTGGTCAGTATGGTCAAGTTGAGCCAAAGGGCCTGTTTCCATGCTCTATGTCCTCCAGTATTTGCTTTTTAATGCCCATGTTTGATTCCACATTGAGTTGTCTGATCTCAAAAATAATTGCACTCAAATGCAGGAGTAGGACATCCCATGTCCAATCCATTGACCCATAGCCACCATTTTGTCATTTATCAACCTTGTGAATCCCATTAACCTGCCTTCTCCCTTGAGGAGTGGTTCTGCACTTGGGCATTCCCAATGGGAAACTCCATTCTCAGCGAGTGCATTTTGCAAAATCATTGAAGCACAGGCCGTGATTTTCCATCCATTAGTTTTAATGAATGGAAAATCACCGCCTGCATCTTTGTGATTTCCCAAGATGCGTTCTCAATGAGCCTTGCCTTTCAGCTGGTGGTGCTGAACCACAAAATCAACCCTCAAATGTTTTAATAACCTCACTCCTCAATGAGCTGCCATGTTCCTCTGCACATCACAAATTCATTATTTCAAAAGTTCATACCTTTTCGGAGGAGATTTAGGCCATTTGGCCCAACAAATGTACTTCGCCATTCAATCATGGCTGATCTGTCTTTTCCTCTCAACCCCATTCTCCTGTCTTCTCCCCATAACCCCGGACATCCATATTTGTTATTTTACATCCAAGGCTTCTGGGCTGCTGTGCTTACAAGGATGGAGCCATCCCCTATTTTGTATGTCAATCCCATTCATTATTATAGACATCTCAACCAAATCACTCCTTAAAAAGACACACAGCTTGAATAACTCAGCAGGTCAGGCAGAATTCCACATAAGGAACTGCAGATGCTGCTTTACATAAAAAGACAATGTGCTGACCTGCTAAGTTTTGGTTTAGTTTAGGTTTCATTCAGGTTTGTAGGTTAATTGGCTTTGGTAATTGACTATGGGTGCAGACTGTACAGATCTGGAAATCGTCCCTAGAATGTAGGATAGTGTACGGGGATCACTGGTAGGTGTGTACTCAGTGGGCCGACAGGTCTGTTTCCATGCTGTGTCTCTAAACTGAACTAAACTTTAGAGATATAGCATGGAAACATGCCCATTGGCCCACCATGTCTGCACCGACTAGTGATCCCCATACACTAGCACGATCCTACACACTAGGGACAATTTACAGCTCTGTACACACTGTACCCATAGTCAATTACCAAAGCCAATTAGCCTACAAACCTGTACGTCTTTGGAGTGTGGGAGGTAACTGGAGCACCCCGAGAAAATCCATGCAGGTCACGGGAAGAACGTACAAACTCTGTACAGACAACACCCGTGATCAGGATTGAACCTGGATCTCTGATGCTGTAAGGCAGCAGCTCTACCGCTGTGCTACTGTGCCACCCATTAGTCACTCCAGCATTATGCATCTTTTTTTTTGTTGCAGCATCTGCAGTTCCTTGCGTCTCCAAATCTTTAACCTCTTTGCCTCCAAGAAAAACAATCAAAATTTACCCATTCACTTTCAACCAAGTCTGTCCTTCTGAGATTTATCCTGGTTAATGATCAATGCAATGCCACTAAACTAGAATTTTCAAACCCAAAATGTTATTCAAAGGGTACACAAAAGGCTGGAGAAACTCAGCGGGTGCAGCAGCATCTTAGGAGTGAAGGAGATAGGCGACATTTCGGGTCGAGACCCTTCTTCAGTCTGGTCAGGGATCAGGGAAACGAGAGATATAGATGGTGATGTGGAGAGATAAAGAACAATGAATGAAAGATATGCAAAAAAGTATCGATGATAAAGGGAACAAGCAATTGTAAGCTGTTTGTGGTGTGAAAATGAGAAGCTAGTGCGACTAGGGTGGGGGAGGGAGATAGAGAGAGAGGGAATGCCAGGGCCCGAGGGCTGAGGGAGAGGTGGGAAGGGGAGGAGACAGCAAGGGTTAACAGAATTGAGAAAATTCAATGTTCAAGCCCAGAGGATGCAGACTCCCAAGCGGAATATGAGGTGCTGTTCCTCCAACTTGCGGTGTTGCTCACTCTGGCCGTGGAGGAGGCCCAGGACCGAGAGGTCAGATACGGAATGGGAGGGGGAGTTGAAGTGCTGAGCCACTGGGAGGTCGGCTTGGTTATTGCGGACCGAGCGGAGGTGTTCGGCGAAACGATCGCCAAGCCTCTGCTTGGTCTCACCGATATAGATCATCTGACATCTGGAGCAGCGGATGCAGTAGATGAGGTTGGAGGAGGTGCAGGTGAACCTCTATCGGACCTGGAAGGACTGCTTGGGTCCCTGAAAGGAGTGGTGGGGGGAGGTGAAGGGACATGTGTAACATTTCTTGCGGTTGCAAGGGAAAGTGCCCGGGGGAAGGGGTAGAGTGGGAGGGAAGGGAAGAATTGACAAAGGAGTTGCGGAGGGAGCGGTCTTTGCGGAAGGCAGACAGGGGGGGAGATGGGAAGATGTGGCGAGTGGAGGGGTCACATTGGAGGTGGCAAAACTGGCGGAGGACTATGTGTTGTATTTGCCGGCTGGTGGGGTGAAAGGTGAGGACCAGGGGGACTGCCCTGTTTGCGAATGGGGGAATGGGGAGAGAGGGCAGTGTTGCGGGGTATGGAGGAGACCCTGGTGCGAGCCTCATCTATAGTGGGGAAGGGGAATCCCCGTTCTCTGAAGAATGAGGCCATTTGTGATGACCTGGTGTGGAACACCTCATCCTGGGAGCAGATGCGGCGTAGACGGAGGAATTGGGAATAGGGGATGGATTCCTTACATGAAGCAGGGTGGGAGGAAGAGTAGTCCAGGTAGCTGTGGGAGTCAGTTGGTTTGTAGTGGATGTCGGTCAGGAGTGTATCACCTGCAATAGAGATGGTGAGGTCAAGGAATGGTAGGGAAACGTCGGAAATGGTCCAAGTGTATTTGAGTGCCGGATGGAAGTTGGTGAAATGGATGAAGTCAGTCAGTTGTGTGTGGGTGCAGGAGGTGACACCAAAGCAGTCGTCGATGTAACGGAGGTAGAGGTCGGGGATGGGGCCCTGGTACGCCGAGAACAAGGATTGTTCGACGTACCCGACAAAGAGGCAAGCGTAGCTGGGGCCCATGCGTGTGCCCATAGCTACGCCTTGTGTTTGGAGGAAATGGGAGGAGTCAAAAGAGAAGTTATTGAGGGTTATTCAAAGTAAGTCCATTCAGCCTAAGAAAAATTGAATGATTAGATGAGGGTCCTGAACGCTATATAGGCATATAAGATCTTGAGAGGAATAGATTGGGTAAATGCACAGTCTTTCACCCAGAGTTGGGCAATCGAACCAAAGGACATAGGTTTAAGGTGAGAGGGGAAAGATTTAATAGAAACCTGAAGGGCATCTTTTTCACAGAGGGTAGTGGACATATGAAATGAACTGGCAGAAGGGGTAGTTAAGGCAGGCACTATCAAAATTTAAATGACATTTGGACAGGTACATGGACAGGATATGTTTAGAAGGATATGGGCCAAACACAGACAGGTGGAACTAATGTAGATGGGACATGTTGGTCAGTGTGGGCAAGTTGGGCTGAAGGACCTATTTCCATGCTGTATGACTCTATGACTCTTTGACTTGCACTGAACTGAGACAAAAGTCTGTCAATGAACATAGCCAAAATCAAATAAAAGGGTTTGAAAATTTTCACCACATACAGATCATTGTTATATTACCATTCATCATTCTCACTTCATCTATAAATCTTGCCTTAATCTAGAAACAGATGTTGGCTACATTTAGTTCCTGTGATTAGCCAGTTGAAGTAAGCTAATACCAGTGCTCTGAAAAACATACCAGACACATTATGCCAACAATTGCAAAAGAACTAACTCTAAGTTCGAAACATGACTGGTTGTTATTCCACCTTGTGGATTAACTGGAATTACATTTTCATTAAATGACACAACCAGAATACAGAGGCCAAGTCAATGGAATACCAAAAATGTGTTATACAGTAAACCTTTGTTATTACAGACCTCTTTATAACGGATTTTGGTTATAGCAGACTGTCTAAGAACACAGGCTGCTAGTTACATTTCCAAGGATATTGAAATTGACAAGGCATTGAAATTGACAAGCCATCCCTTCGATGGACCCTTACCTCTATTAAACAATGTAACAAACAGCCTTTAATATTTTTAGCTTGCAATAACAAAAATAAATTTTCAGCTGTTAAAAAGGACTTTGTATTTGAAAACAACTCATTGTTTCAAAGTAACTGCTAGGTGGTTGGAATTAAACCTTTACTCGGTTATGGCAGACAATTGACCATAACGGACACCATCCCCCCCCCCCCCCCCCCCTCACCTATGGTCCATTATAATGAGGGGTTACAGTAGTCTCTATCTAGGATATTGTAACATATTAAACAATGATCAACCCAATATTGAGAGTCTGGAGTGTCTGTGTCAGGAGCTCAACGTCCAGTATAAATAGTGGAAGGATCACCTCACTTGCCAACCCACCCCTCAGCCCATCTCATCAAGCATCTCCACCCCCATCCTTGGCATCAATTTTGACCACCCACCCCCTCATCCTCTCCCCCATCGGCCTCCTCAAATCCACAGAACTGGAATGGAAGCAGAGGTGTGTGTTTTGCAGTGCGTGCATTCTACTGCCATACACAGGAGTGGAGGGACTGGATGTCAACGATCCTATCACCAACTTGAGAGCGTCCCGACCTACCATCTACCTCATTGGAGACCTTCGGACTATGTCTAATGCGACTTAACTGGACTTTATCTTGCACTAAACATTATTCTGTACACTGTGGATGGCTCAATGGATATCATGCCTAGTCTTTCTGCTGACTGGATAGCATGCAACATAGAGCTTTATACTGTAGCTCGGTAAACATAACACTAAACTAAACTAAATTAAACCAAGCATTTTGAGTATTGTTGGAACTGTATTTCTACAGCAAAGTAGAGAGTTTTCTGTACAAGAGTCTCCTGTTCAGTCTTCCCTTTTCAGAGATGGCCATTGACTGGTATTCAAGTGGCTTAACGGTTGTTTACCCTTTGTCAGCCACCATCTAAAATAGTAAGATTAAACGAGAAATTCTTACCAAGTTTGAAGTTTGATCTGTATTTTACGAGGAGTCGCGGTGAGGGATTTCGTGAAGACCCCCGCCAGCACGCTTGCGCAGCATCCTTCAAAGCAGCGGTGTGGAATCACAGAACCAACCATGACTGAAAATAGTAAGATGAAAACCGTAGAACTACCTGTTTGACCTGATGATAGAGGGTGGGAGCGGTGGCACGAAATCCCTCACCGCGACTCCTCGTAAAATACAGATCAAACTTCAAACTTGGTAAGTTCTCGTTTAATCTTACTATTTTACTTCGGAGTCACGTGAGTGACTTCGTGAAGATTTCAAAGCTCTGTGATTTCACGCCCTGAACAACGTCCATGCTTATCACACTGCCGCCATTCTGATGGAGTAAGACTGTTAATGGAGTTCAGTTGACAGCGGCTGAAAAATCAACACAATTTATTAATCAACTAAACAACAACCCCTAATTCGGGGCCAGACATTTACTGAGCGGTACCCAGGATAGCTTCTGCGAATGTCGCAGGAACGGCCAGAGACTTGTTATAGAACCATTGAAAGGTTTTTCCCCCACTGGCCCAGCCCGCAGTGGCGAAAATGTGGTCCATGGGCACCTTCATGGCTCTCGCTGCAGCCCTGGTGGAATAAGACTTAAAAACGTTAGTAGCAACTCCTGTTTTAATAACTCTTTACCAAAGAATTTTATTTGACCAGGGTTGGCCACCATGGTGTCCAGTCGCAGTTTTTGTAACATCTGGGCTCGTAGGGCTGTCGCCAGTGCCATGAGCATCACCACCTTAAGGGTGAGCTGTTTCAAATGGTAGCTCATCTATTGGAGCCCAGCTCCTCAGTAGGGTCAGCATGATCCCCACATCCCACGTTACTGTATATCTGGGTCGTGGAGGGATTGGTATTGAATACTCCCCTCATTAGTTTAGACACCAGGTGGTGGGAGCTGATACTTATATCCAGGTATGAATACAGCGTACTCCTGTCGCTGTTGATGGCACTGTAGCTGAGGCCTGCATCAAAATGGAGGCCTGCTAGAAACTCCAACACATCCAGTATTGTTGCCGAGTTGGAGGACGTTGTTCCGGGCACAGAAACCTCCCACTTTCTGATTTGAGTGAGATATTGTTTGCGGGTGGATTCCCGATACGATGCTGCAATAAGGTTCATGGCTCTTGACGAGATGCCTGCCCGGTTGAGCGGTCTTTTCAGAACCTGCAAGCCAACAAGTTTAATGACCATGGCAAGGATGACTGACCCCCCTGTAATGGAGTGAGTAATCAATTTGGGATGTTTCCCAATCGCCATCCATGGTTGTTGTACATTTCTATAACCATCGGGTACCATGGTTTGTGTAGGCCAGTCGGGAATGATCAATATGTCAGTTGCAGAGTCTAGTTTAATTTTCTGCAATACCCGACTGGTGAGGCAGCATGGGGGAAACGCGTAGTAACCCATTTCCCCCAATGGATAAAAATGCATCCAATGCTATTACCCCAGGGTCTGGTTCCCACAACACATACGTTGGTATTCGATGGTTCAGCCTGGACGCAAATAGGTCAATATCTGGTGTCCCCAATTTGAGCTATAATATCTCCAAAATCTGGGGGTTCAACATCCACTCAATGTTGTCATTGAAGACACGTGACCTGGTGTCCGCCACTGAATTAAGCTTCCCAGGCAAATAGGTCGCAGTAATCCAAATATTTATTTCAATGTTCAATTTCATCCAACATGCCATCACTATAATCTTGTTGTCGGAGAAGAGCCAATACAGGTAAATACCAACTTGGTAAACAGCCTAAGCTGTGATGGTTCCATTAGGCAATGCACCCTTCCAGACAACTTCAGAATTCCCTGTGAGCCTCAGCGATGTCACCGTATAGCATGCTTCTTTCAAACTGATACATGCCATAAAGTACCCTGAGTAAAGCATCCACCTAGCTGTTCCAAAAGCATCCATTTTGACATGGGTATATTGTACAAAAGTGTTCAACTCAGCTAAATCGATTATAACTCAATATGTCCATGCTTGGTTATGCCAATTACCACTTTTCCCTGCTCGCCATATAATATTCAGCATGCCCTGCCTCCACCTCTTTTCGGGATAGAGTAAATTCCTACGAGGCGAATGCTGGGTATGGGAATCTATACCTCCCACGAATTATATACCCTTGAACACTTTGTAAAATAAACTCATCTGTGGTTACAGTTTTCCCCATATGTCCAAGGCCGCCCGCAATCGCCCACCTATTCGTACAGGAGGGATACTACGGCGTGAGAGGAGCCAGACCCCCTTACCTCCATAGTGAACGGCGGTTCCATACATACGGTGCTTCGGGTGGACGTTATGGAGGTCGGTAGAATCTTTGTGCCCTATCCGGCAGCCTTGGTTCACTGGTTGTATTAGGCTGTTGCCGGTGATATGGGTGAACTCTGACCGATGGAGTTTCATGAGGCCCACTGTTTTGGCCTCCTTTGTCCAGTCCCTTCACCTGTTTGTACAGGTCTTCAAGCAACTGATGCGGCGGTGGAGCGGTAATGGTCGGCACAACCCCGCGAATTTGGGGTTTAGTATGGGCTATATGGAGCTCTTACGCAGGCAATATATCTCATACTGGGCGTTGCATAGGAGTGCTAGCGCATCATGCTATTTACTGGACACATTATCCCCGATCAGGGTTTTCCAGAACGCCGTTATGCCCGTGGAGAACCTTTCTCCAAGGTATTATTGAGAATCTGACTCCAGAGTTGGTGCATACGTAGGCAATCAATGGTGCCCGCCAATTCGTGGTGCAGGGTTCACCTGTCTGGGTAGAAACGGCAAACTTCACTCACCACATCCAGCATCCTCCTCATGCTCTGGTTCAGCGGTCACTGGCTGTCCCTGGTCGTCGTCAAACTCAGCAGCTGGGCAATCATTAATGCTTCTGGCTGGAGACGATGAGGAGCTGAGCGGAGTCCTTGCACGGCTAGTGGATGCCGTTCTTCTCGTTCTTGGTCCCGATGGAGATGTTGGACCATTTAAGAGCTCCAACCGCTCAATGCGACCGTCCCTGCTATATGCAGCGGACAAGCCGACTTCCCCAGGCCCTGCGAATTCACTGGGGCTTCCACCATCGGACCTCACCCCTTTAGGGTCTATGGTCCAATGGCAGGTCGTCGTGACCTACAGCCCAAGTAGGGTCATACGACTCCCGCACGGACTCTCCGCTAGTCTGTCTTCTCCCAGACTGTGGCGGCCCACCTGGCAGATAAGAAGGCAGGTGAGTTGACTCGGCGCCGGCCCCCGGAACCTGGCTCCCCGGAGTCCGTGCAGGCTTACCTCCACACTTACACCATTACTTGGCGTGGAGGCGCATGGTCGGCCGCTCGCAGCGCTGAGCTGACCGACCGCTTCCTGCTGCCACCTCCGTCCTTGACCGCAGCCTGACGGGGTGTGTTGTCGGCGGTATCTGCTCCAGCAGGCCTACACGACGCAGCAGTGTTATGCCCGGGCTGCACGATGGCAGATATCCCTGGCTGCGGTACGCAATGCACTTTGCAGGGCTCCCCTGTCGTGCGGCTGTCCCCCGGCCCAGCCCCCTCGGGTCTACTGGAGCTCGGGGAGAGGTTGCCTGTAAAAGAAAAACAAGACCCCTTGCCACGTACCTGTATCCCCCCCTTATTCTCTTGGGGGACGGGGGGCTCGGAGTCTGGACCCGTTGCTTGCAGCTCCATAGCGGTAACCCATTCGGGTGAGTCGGCCCCTGTATTAGCGGGAGCGCCCGACTCTGCATTCCAGCCCCCACCGTTGCGTTGAAGCTGCCGGCGTTCCGTGCAGCTCCGGGGACAAGGGCCGTCGGCTGGCCGCAGCTCAGCTCCGCGCCCGACTTCCTCATTCCTGCCCCCACCGTTGCGTTGAAGCTGCCGGCGTTCCGTGCAGCTCCGGGGACAAGGGCCGTCGGCTGGCCGCAGCTCAGCTCCGCGCCCGACTCTGCATTCCTGCCCCCACCGTTGCGATAAAGCTGCCGGCGTTCCGTGCAGCTCCGGGGACAAGGGCCGTCGGCTGGCCGCAGCTCAGCTCCGCTCCCCGACTTCCACATGTGTTGAAGCTGCCGGCGTTCCGTGCAGCTCCGGGGACAGGGCCGTCGGCTGGCCGCAGCACAACTCAGCTCCCCGACAGCGTCGTCCTGCGGCCCTTGTCCATGCTGTAAAGGAAGGTAATACTTACCTGCCGGTCTTGTGAAGGAGGCCGGTGGGGAGAGCGCACTCCCCCCCCAGCTGCCGCTGCAAATGCGCGCGACGATATGCTGCGCAAGCGTGCTGGCGGGTTCTTCACGAAGTCACTCACGTGACTCCGAAGTAAAATTTGCCTCAGTTCTACTGCTGATGAGAATTCATTACCAAAGTTGCCCAGTTCTGACCTTCTGTTGGAGGGAAGGCCATTGATGAAAATGACTGGGTCATGGAACCTGCCATGAGGGGACCCCATGGCAAAACCCTGCAACTGAACTGGTGATGGCAAAGTGGCGCCTAAACAAAATGTTGTGATTACTTACTAGTACTTACTCTAGAGTTTGAGTTATAAAGGTTGGGCTGGCTAGGACTTTAGATTCAGATTCACATTTATTGTCACATGCACCAATTAAAGGCACAGTGATATTTGAGTTACCGTGCAGCCATACAATTAAAAGAACACAACATAATTAAAAAGAACGATAGAAAACTTAACATCCACCACAGTGATCACTATGATGGAAGGCAATAACGTTCAGTCAGTCTTCCTCCTTTTGTTCACCCATGTTTGGGGCCTTGACCCTCGGCAGTCGCTGCTATGGCCGGCCCGATGTACAAGCCCTCTCGTCGGGGTGATCGAAGCTCACGGATGGAACGCTCTTCGCAGCTTGGAGTGCTCGAATCGGCCACTTTCTTACCGGAGACCGCGGCCTCTCTGTGTTATAGGCCGCAGGCAGGCCAGCGGTCGGAGCTCTCCTCCGGCGATCCCTGGCAAGGGTTTCCTGGCTCCGGGATGGTAACCTCCGCTCCACGTCTGCTGATAGAAGCTCCACAGACCGCGGTTTCACGATAGTTAAAGTCAGCTGGCCGGCGGTCGGAGCCTTTCTTCTGGCTCCGCGATGTTAAAGTCCACGGCGCACCTGCGGCTGAAGCTCTGGGCCAGTCTCCGGGATAGGCCGCCCCAATCCAAATTGTTAGGCCACGAGGGAGGACAAAAATGCGACAGAGAAAAGGCGCATCTCTCTCGAGGTAAGGACTTGAAATGGTTTTCCCCTTCCCCCCCCCCCCCCCCACCACCCCTACATAAAAACATACCGAGAGACATTAACACATACATTTAGACATACTAAAAAATTTTTTAAAAGTCAAAATGACAAACAAACTGCTGGCGAGGCTGCCACACGCAGCGCCACCACTTTATTCCTTGGAACACCTGAAAAGTGTTCTTATAGAAGTGTAAAAAATCATGAAGGGAATAAATAGAGTAAATGTAGAGAGTCTTTCACCCAGGATAGGGGAATCAAGAACCAGAGGACACAGGTTTAAGATGAGAGGGGCAAGATTTAATAGAAATCTGAGGAGCAGCTTTTTCACTCAGAGTGTGGTGGGTATATGGAACGAGCAGCCAGAGGAGGTAGTCGAGGTAGGTATAATAGCAACATTATTAGTTTTGTTTAGTTTAGTTAAGAGATACAGCGCGGAAACAGGCCCTTCTGCCCACCGAGTCCACACCGACCTGCAATCACCCCACACACGAGCACTATTCTACACACGAGGGACGGTTTCGAATTTTACTGAAGCCAATTAACCTCCAAAGCTGTATGTCTTTGAAGTGTGGGAGATAATCGGAGCACCCGGAGAAAACCTACACAGGTCACAGGAAGAACGTACAAACTCCATACAGACAGCACCGTGGTCAGGATCGAACCAGAGTGTCTGGTGCTGTAAGGCAGCAATTAAACCGCTGCACCACGGGATACTTAGGACACTTAACACTGGACACTGGACACAAAGGTCACTTTGACAATGATACTTTATTGTCACATGTATCTGGGTAACGGCTGCATGACTCTACCTGTATCTACCTCATTAGATACCCTCGGACTACCTTTGATTGGATTTTACTGGCTTTATCTTGGACTAAACGTTATTCCTTTTATCATGTATCTGTACACTGTGGGTGGCTCAATTGTAATCATGTATTGTCTTTCCGGTTCGCACGCAACAAAGGCTTTTCACTGTACCTTGGTACATGTGACAATAAACTAAACTCAACTAAACCCAACTAACTCTATGACTCTAAAATGTGAATTTCATTTTGAGTAACAATCTGTAATAACTTCATCATGGGCCACCATAGGGGAATACGCAGCATTTTGGGGACCCAATCTGCTATTCAAGAGGTCCGACTGTTATCTAATTTGCTGATACTGTTCAACTAGAGAGGCAGCTCCTGGCTCAAGTCCCTGTAACACGATGGGTGGTGCAGTGGCTCCCTGCTAATCCAGCTCTCGCTTTTATTCACTGCCTTGGGTTTGACAGTCATTCAAATAATGAATTCTGTCGCTTCCTCTGCAGGGAAGCAGGAGAGATGCTTCACAGAATGTCATTCTGCATTTTAGAACTTAATGACACACAAGCAAACAGTTTTGAACAACCCCCAAGGGTGAATGTATATATGTGTTGTGCTTACAGGAGGGGTGTTTTTCTAAATCTGAATATAATTAAAGCTGGTGGGCTTCTCCAAGGTGGTCGCTCGTGTTCATTTAGTTCAGAGATTCAGTGGAGTGGACTTAGTGGAATGACACCAACCAAGGGGAGGGCATCTGCTTCCTTGCACTGGCATTGGTGTGTGCAGCGTGTGGGAGACGCAGTAACAAAAATAGCAATATTCTCCAGGGTGACTGCAACGTTACTTCAACATGCGATGAGGCTAATGCAAGCAGAGAGCTGTTGGCTCAATGCGACAATGGTAGCAATGTGGGCCGTCAACTCAGAATACCCACAAACAGATGATTAAAGTGTCTTTAATAATCACAAAGTGACGTATAGAAAATAAAACATAGTTCAATTACGCTCGGACCGCCAAGGCCTATTGTATTTCCCGGTTGCTAACCATTTTAACTCCCCTTCCCATTCCCACACTGACCTTTCTGTCCTCGGCCTCCTCCACTGCCGGAGTGAGGCCAAACGCAAATTGGTGGAACAGCGCCTCATATTTCGCTTACAACCCAGCGTATGAATGTTGAATTCTCTCATTTTAGATTACTTATACAAACACTCCCCTCCCCCTCCCCCTTCCTCCATTCAAAGTCCATTAACCAGTTGTACAGTGTGCAACTATGTATCCCTCTTGGGATCGCACTGTCCCTGGCCAACAGTTGGCCCACCAGAGAACCTCCCTGCCTGACTTCATCTGTTGCCAGACCTGATTTGTCCTGGATGATCTCTCCACCTCTCATCTTGTAGCTATACGCTCTCGTGTTGGACATTTCCACGCTGGGAAAAAGATTCTTAGTATCTACCTTATCTATGCCTCTCATAATTTTATAATAATAGTAGACAACTCTATTGGGTCCCCGTTGTGACGCCAGAGATTCCCGTTGTGACGCCAATCAAGTGCAACCCGCTCAGTTATTTCAAATTCCGTCGGCGCAGCTGACGGGCCCAACAAGTGGGAGCGCACTGCCGTTCACATTAGAAAGTTAATTAAAGTTTATAAAGGGAATTACTTTGTAAAATTGAACAAAACTTAATACTGCACACCGCAGGCAAATGGTGACTAAGGGGCCACTAAAATTATTGTGCTGTCGTGTGCCGTTTTGGTTGTATTTCGAGAACATACATACATACATACATACATACATACATACATACATACATACATACATACATACATACATACAAGATGAGAGTTTTAGTTATATACTAGACTAAGTGGGACCCATTGGCTCAGGGGACTGGTTTCCAGAGGGCTAGTATGAACATTGTGGGCCAAATGGATTCTTGGGGTGGCAGCTCAGTCACTCAAGTCTGATGTGCTGGCAGCTCACTCACGCCCGATGGGCTGGAGTTAACTCATGGCTATTCCTTGAAATTCCACTTCAAGCAGGGTGCAAGTCCACCAAACTCAAGTGCAGTTTCATACCACTTCAAGCAGGATGCAAGGCCACCAAATTCAAGTGCAGTTTCCTACCACTTCAAGCAGAGTGCAGGGCCACCAAACTCAAGTGCAGTTTCCTACCACTTCAAGCAGAGTGCAGGGCCACCAAACTCAAGTGCAGTTTCCTACCACTTCAAGCAGGGTGCAGGGCCACAAAACTCAAGTGCCGTTTCCTACCACTTCAAGCAGGATGCAAGGCCACCAAACTCAAGTGCAGTTTCATGCCACTTCAAGGGTGAAACCACCATAAAACCACCATAAAACCACACAAAACACCACAAAATAGTAAGATTAAAATGAGAACTTACCAGTTTGGTTTGATCTTGATTTTATGAGGAGTTACGTTGGTGATTACGTGAAGAAGGCCCGCCAGGCTGCATGTGCAGCAAACTTCAAAGCAGCGGTATGAAATCACAAATAAACAACACCGAAGTAAACAGTAAGATCAGTGACTCGAGAACTACCAGATGATCTTTTATGAGAGAGGGTTGGGCGTGGTGGGCACGTAATCACCAACGTAACTCCTCATAAAATCAAGATCAAATTTCAAACTGATAAGTTCTCGTTTAATCTTACTATTTTACTTTGTAGTCACATGAGTGATTCCGTGAAGAGTTCAAAGCTTTGTGATTTCATGCCGCAAATTACAATCTCAGCATCCCACTGCATTTTATTGACTCGAAAGAGAAATAAATGCATTAGAAATAACATTGTATTCAATGTAATGATAGGGTTTATTTAACAAAGTAAACAAACAACAGTACCCCTAAAATTTAGGTACTTAAAATGTCATTGGCAAACAGCCCTGGATTGACAATTGGCCGATGATAAAATTCTGAAACATCAGCTCATTTGCCCATCCGACGGCTGCTAAAATTTGGTCGAAGGACACATCCCTCCCTTTGGCCGCCAACATAGCTGCTGCCCTAGTATAATGAGATGTAAACACACTATCTAAATGATATACTGATGTTGATGCTGACCTGGTGGAATGAGACATACAATCGTCAATGTTAATACCTGTTGCAGCCAACTTGAAATAGTCTTAACCGATCTTCTCTTGTGTAATTGTTTATTAACTAATACACAGAGCTGAATCCATACTTCTAAG
The DNA here is from genome assembly GCA_035221665.1 of Okamejei kenojei. Taxonomy (NCBI): domain Eukaryota; kingdom Metazoa; phylum Chordata; class Chondrichthyes; order Rajiformes; family Rajidae; genus Okamejei; species Okamejei kenojei. The sequence continues at coordinate 68,461,131 of CM069136.1, read as the reverse complement.
GATTCTGGTGGCCTTGATAACATAAAAATGAGACCGTGGGGTATTCGAAATGATCTTAAAAATCATGCCAGCCCTGGTCTGCTCTGCTAGTGTAGACCAGAATGTAAAATGTAATGGCATGAACAGCCAATTCCATCTTGTCCAGCCACAGTGTTTGGAATGTTTTGCCGTTGTTGTGCTGATATTAGAGTCATGACTAAGGATGTAGCTGGAACCCCTTGGTGAAATAATGTTTACACATTTACAATAACCAACTGCATAATCTTGTGATGTGTGTACTTGTATCAAGATCTTTCTAACAACTTGATATCCGGGTTGGACCCGACAATGTAGTTCCCTTATGTTACAGCTGTACTTTCTCTATAACTGAACTAATGTCAATATCACTTAAAATGAACTGGAAATGTCAGTAATTTGTATCGTATCAAATGTATCATTAATATTTAACAAACATTTCTGATCCCCTGAATAGAGATGTACTGCTTTTTTGGATGCTATCCATGCATACTGCAGTGAACACCCTCATGGCTAAATGTGACAACCTGAGGCATAAGTCAATCCATTGAAAATGTGTAAGTCAATAATCGTTTTACTGTGCAAAGACCAGTCTCCTGAACCACAGTTTAAAACAGCAAGTTCTAGCTTTTTGGCATAACTGTATACCGTTGTGCCATAATGCCTGATGAAGCAAGCAACATGGATGCTTGGCCAGTCCCATAGTACGAATCCAAACAAGGTCTTGCTAACTGAGGAAGACATAAAGTCCATTCCTCCTATTGAAGCGAGAATGTATTTCTCCACACTGTTGTGTCACATATTTTTGCAAACAGTGAAACATGCATAAACATGACGAACATTTGATGAAGTATTGAATCATGCTTTCATCATACTTTGAGATCCAACACTTATTCTGTGTTATCATCAATCTAAGCTGGACGATACACCAGTGGCAAGGAGATTAATTACAGGATATTATTCCTAATTACCATGAGACTAACATATGTCACCATTGTAAAGTAGCAACTTAAATTTGTGCATGAAGAATATGTATATTCACTCAAAACCTTACTCAAAGGTGCATTTAGTGTATATATTTGATTGATACTAACAACTGAAGAATTGGTAACTCATGCAATCTCCACTACCTTTGAGTAGGTGATGGTATTTGGAACTTCTCATCTTAGAGTTCTAAACATCAGTTCATAATAACTGAATTCAACCAACCACACTACTGTAGTGAGTTTCAAGTTCAATGAGTTATTGTCATGTTCAGCAATGCTGAATACTGTTACTTCATCATTGTGCCTGAAGTAGCCTCAGCTGACAATAGCACAAGGTTGTTAGCAATGATCTAATTGCTACTTACACAATATCAGTTCCTTGATTTGCTCAGCTGCAACACAGCTGCTATATTGCCAATTACTCTTAAAGAAAATAACTCAGTTTTGTAACAGATTGCTATAACCCCAATCTCTTGCCACAAGGCGGAGACAAGGCTAATAATAATTAAAGGTAAAACCCAATGACCAACAGACAGTTTATCCCATACTGCAAAGCTTTACTGTTAATGTACAGTTATATTGTTTTTGATAACCTTTGTAATGGGATTTGTATAACATTTATCTCTTACCTTATGAATCTGTTGGTCAGGAATACGTTTTTACATTCGAAAAGTTCATATGCCCGATACTCTCCATTCTTCAATAATAACATGCCAATCCTGCCTTATTGCATGGGTGGTTTGCATGAGAACCTCTGCCCAATTTCCAAACACTGGCCATAATCCAACTTACTTGGAATGCTCCGGCTGTGCCTCAACCAAATATTTTTACCCTTTGTGTGTTGTACAAACAATGTCGTACTGCTTACAACTTGTGAATGGTGCACTACCCAAATTGTGAAAGTGCTAGACCCATTTAGTTGAGCATGATTGGAAGGTGCATGGAATTTCTTAGCTATCATGCTGCCCCCAGCTCCAGTGAACCGCTACTGCTGATGAGCGCCTGGGGTGAGTTCTGAAAGATGACTTTAGCCCGTTGTTGGCCAAATTAATTCATCTGCCAGGCTTCTTCCCCTGTAGAATAGACCTACCTGAATAACCGATTCAGCGGCTGGCTCTCACATCCCCCTGTTGCCGTTGTTCACTGCCGGCACATATGTGCTTGAGTCTGTTCTGTTGACATCTTTAGAGCCCGGAGTCATCTTGACCTTTTGCTCTGCCCTCCTCAGAGAGGGTGATTCGTAGGCAACTCTAACAGGTGCTGCCGCAGGCCGTAGGATACAAATACTGATACAAACCCATTGGCCTTAACCCAATAGAATATTTTACTGGGTTGGCAACTTTATTGTCAGGAAAGGTACCTCTAACACGTGCCCTTCATCCCTTTGGGTATGCCCCACGGCCATACCCTGAGACTCAGTGTCTGCAGGATACTGACCCATCTTGGTCTCTGCCACCGAGAGGGAGACCTTTGCAGCACTGTATACAACAGTTGCTGTATTTAGGATAGTCGTTTCAACGCACTATCCAGCCCCGGTGAGGAATTCATCTCCCGACTCTGTGGGCGAGCAGATATGTGTGAATTTGAGCAACCCTGTCCCAGGCGTTGCTGGTGCCGCCTTTCATAAAGGCCGGCGCTTTTTGACATGAACAGTCCTGCATCAGGCGCTGTTTGCACGGCTGTCCCATAGGCTGGCACTTCACACATGAAGCAGCCCTGTCAGGCGCTGCTGGTACGGCTCTCCCATAGACCGGTAATGTCACAAATGAAACAGCCCTGTATCAGGTGCTGCTGGCACAGCTCTCCCATAGGCCGGCACTTTCATATATGAAGCAGCCCTGTCAGACGCTGCTGGCGCGGCCTGTCCCATAGGCCTGCACATTTTACACATGAAGCAGCCCTGTCAGGCGCTGCTGGCGCGGCCTGTCCCATAGGCCCGCGCTATTGCTGTGTAAGCTCACTAAATCAACATTTAGTGTACAGCTTTACCTGTGAAGGGTAAAAATAAATCATAGCAACCTGTGCTTAAACAATTATAACATTGTCAGAACATATAGCAATAACTTTTTACTTTGCCTTTAGCTTTTACTTAAAGAAAAAACACTATAAAATAGATACTTTTTATTATAAGGAGACACCCTTTATAGCCCAACTCACCTGAGTCCAAATAGGGCTGAATGAGTCCCAGTAATTTCTTGACTGGGGACCAACGTCTGTGAGCCACTGACCCCACTGTCAGTGGCTCCAGCATTGCTTCCTTGCTGTTCCAACGGCATCCCACAGGCAGCGACTCTGTTTGAATTTCTTGCCAATCCCACGGCATCCCTGCAGGCTGGGGAGCCGCCGACCCCCCTGTCAGCGACTCTGTTTAAATCTCTTGCTGTTTTTACGGCATCCCTGCAGGCTGGGGAGCCGCTGACCCCCCTGTCAGCGACTCTGCTTAAATTTCTTGCTGTTTTTACGGCATCCCTGCAGGCTGGGGAGCCGCTGACCCCCCCTGTCAGCGACTCTGTTTAAATTTCTTGCTGTTTTTACGGCATCCCTGCAGGCTGGGGAGCCACTGACCCCCCTGTCAGCGACTCTGCTTAAATGTCCTGCCATTTTCACGGCATTCCTGCAGGCTGGGGAGCTGCTAACTGCACTGTTAGCGGCTCCTAATCTCTCAACCCGATCAATTTTGCCGGTTTATCCGCATTTGCGGTCGGACTGGAATTTCCCCACAGTCCATAACCGGCAACTTGTCCAAAACTGGCAAAAAAAACCTTTGGAAAAAGAGGCTCCTGCCTAAAAACCCCTGGTAAGTAAAAAACCAAACTTACCTTTTAAGGTTAACTTACCACCGGCAGGAGCTCTGTCCTGCCAGACTGGTGCTTGTGCCAATGTGGCTGACATAATGCTGCGCATGCGGCCTGGTGGGCCTTCTTCACGGAATCACTCACGTGACTCCGAAGTAAAACACCACATAAACACCACACTCACAGTTCAATAGACATTCAGTGTGTTCAGTTGATTTACAGCTCAGACAGAGTCGTGACCTCTCCGTCCCCCATCTTGCAGAGACTGAACCACACCCACACTTCCGGGTTTTATAATCCCTCCAATGTGATTGACAGGTGAGAGATTCTCAACATTTTTTAAACACTAATAACACTTTTATTTTTCATTGATGGGAAGAATCATCTGCACCTGATGAGCAGAAGGGGACTAAGTAAGATGGGCGAAAATCACAACCGTAGGTGGTAGCGATTTATCTAAAATCAATATACTGTGCAAACAGAAAGTTGTCAAGTTTAGACTTTTAATAATTTGACATTTAAAACCAACCACCACCAACCATTTGCTGTGCTTTATTTCAAACCAACCACCACCAACCATTTGCTGTGCTTTATTTCAAATCAACCACCACCAACCATTTGCTGTGCTTTATTTCAAACCAACCACCACCAACCATTTGCTGTGCTTTATTTCAAAGCAAGTACATTTTCATTTTCAAACCACATTAATGGCACTCAAGGTCAGTAAAACCACACTCACAGTTTAGTAGATATGTGTTCAGTGTTATTCACAGCTCAGACTAAGAGATGTGACCCTCACGCTCCAAAAATCACAGCCGTAAGTGGTAGCATTTAATCTAAAATCAATATATTGTGCAAACAGGAAGTTGTCAAGTTTAGACTTTTAATCATTTGCCATTTCAAACCAACCACCACCAACCATTTGCTGTGCTTTATTTCAAACCAACCACCACCAACCATTTGCTGTGCTTTATTTCAAACCAAGTACATTTTCATTTTCAAACCACATTAAGGGCACTCAAGGTCAGTAAAACCACACTCACAGTTTACTAGTCATGTGTTCAGTGTTATTCACAGCTCAGACTGAGAGACGTGACCCTCACGCTCCCCCATCTTGCAGAGACTGACTGAGGCATTCAACACTTCCGGGTTTTATAGTCCCTCCGGAAGGGGCGTGGCCTTCAGGAGAGAGAATCTCAACAGTTTTTAAACACTAAAAACTCTTTTAATATTAATCGATGGGAAAAATCCTCTTGCCCTACCAAGCGGAGGGGGTCTCTGAGTAAGATGGCCAAAAATCACAGTAAGTGGCAGCAGTTTTTTTCTAAATTTTATATACAGAACAACAGGAAGTGGTCAAGATCAGACTTTTAGTAATATAGACTAGACCAAGTGGGACCCGTTGGGCCCCGTCCCCCAATGCGTGGGGTGGGGGTGTGGTGGGCGAGGCATCGGCCTACACCCCGGAGACAGGCATCCCCTAAGACCCAAACAAGGAAAATTCTGGAATTTACGGAGGCAATCAATCATTCCCACGTGGGGGGGTGGAGGGGGGTGAAGTGGGCGGAAGGCGGGGAGTATCAGGGAGTATAACCCCCCCTCCCCCCATGAAAAACCTCCTCCCAAGAAATCTTGTTTTTTTTAAATCCCAGATTTGCTGCTAAATGAGATTCCATTGCGATATTCTCATTCCCCCAACGCAAGCAAGGGGGGGGGGGAGTGGAGACACTCTGTGTGTGTGTGTGTGTGTGTGTGTGTGTGTGTGTGTGTGTGTCTCCCACTCTCTCTCTCTCTCTCTCTCTCTATCTCTCTCTCTCTCTCTCTCTCTCTCTCTCTCTCTCTCTCTCTCTCTCTCTCTCTCTGTCTCTGTATGTATATATATATTATATATAATATATATATATATATATATATATATATACATATATATCTGTCTCTCTGTGTCTGTGTCCAGTGTGCTTATTTTAATGTAATTGAGATCCCATTGTGCTGTCTTGAGCCGCAGGAGGGGGAGGGAGGATTGCGGCTCCGGGCCCTGTCTCTGTGTCTCTGTCTCTCTGTCTCTCTCTGTCTCTCTGTCTCTCTCTCTTTCTCTCTCTCTCTCTCTCTCTCTCAGTCTCTCTCTCTGTCTGTCTGTCTCTCTCTCTCTCTCTTTTCTCTCTCTCTGTCTCTCTCTCTCTCTGCCTCGCCACTCCCCCCGACACTCCGGTCAGGAAAGGCCACACTGAGGACCCATGGGGTGTCATTTTGACGCCAGCCAGGTAAACAAGGGAGGGGTGGGGCAAGTTTAAAATGTGAATAACGTATAATAAACCATCAATCTGAATGAAACTTGCCACAGCACACCACAGGACAATAGGTAGTGATGTGGGCCAAAAATTGTAGTGCTATCGTGTACCGTTTTAGCGTAGTTTCGGGATCACATACACACACACATGCATACAAACAAATAAGATGAGAGATTTAGTAATATATACCAGACCAAATGAGACCCGTTGGGTCCCTGTCACAGGGGAGGATTGGTCCCCCAACGCAACCCATTCCCCAACACAATATTCCACCACTCACCCATAGCCCCCACTGGAGGCCTGGTCCCCCAACGCAATCCGTTCCCCAAAGCAGTATTCCATATTCAAGCGCTCACCCATAACCCCCAACTGTGCAGGGGCTTATCTCCCAGCACTGCCTCCCCCTCCTCTTGCTTTGAGAATTTAATAAAAATAATGCAATTGTTCCCCCCCCCCCCCCCCCCCCCCACCCCACTCCTGTTAAGCTAAGAAACTTGCTGGAAGGACTGAGTGTTCCTCAATTGCAAGCTGGGCCAGCAAGGATTTGGATCCCAATAGCTGTTAAATGTTTCTTAAACTTGAATTTGTAAATTTTTAAATGTCATTTTTAAATATAACATCAACGTGAATGAAACTTGACACAAACAACCACAGGACAATGGTAAGGTGGTGCAACCTTTTTAGCACTATCGTGTACCGATTTGGTGTAGTTCCTGGATCACATTGGCAAACACGGATAGATAGATAGATAGATAGATACAAGACGAGAGTTTTAGTAATATATAGATATAAATAGATAGATAGATACCTCTCATAATAATATACCTCGATCAAGTCTCCCCTCACCCTCCGATGTTCCAGCGTAAGTCTATCCGATCTCTTTCTGCTGCAGAAATCATCTAATCCAGGCAGCAGGATATCCTTCTACACACACCTCGGTAAGGTAATTAGATAAACTGCGTATGATGCATCTGCTAACAGATGACCTGGCATCAGGCGAAAAAAATGCACCATTAATTTAGTGTCTGTAATTAAAGTGTCCAAAAGTCTCAGATTTCTACCTTTCCATCTAATTTTTTATTTGATGTTGTCCTCAATCACGTTAATTATTTCAAGAGATTGCATGATTTCCCCAGAAATGAATATTGTGTTTTAGTTTGTAAATGCAGCAGAATTGAAGCAAAAATTGCATAGTGACTGCCTTCCTTCACAAACAGGGCGCAAGGATCAGCTCCCTTACCGAGAAAAAATGGGTCACCTGCCTTCGGGTAGGCCCAATTGACCTACAAACATTTATGCCTTTGGAGGTGTTCTGCCAATCTGGTTGTGGTTTGCTGGTTGGCCTGATGGCTATTCCCAATATTCTCTTTTACTTTAGATTTCCAGCAAATGCTGTGTTTTGCAACTTATATTTCCAGAATTGTTTGTCTCTCTCTCATTTTCTTATTCCCCTTCTGCCACTTGCATCTCCTGTAGTCCATTCATTCACTGCCATCTATCACTCAGTATCATCTTCATTAACAGACACGATCGCCCTTGCTTTGGTCGGCACAGTCATCACCTTCATATACGCCACCAACAACAAGGAACATGTATATTTTCTAACGTGACCTAGTTCTGATTAAAGCTTATTAATATGAAATATTACCACCAGAGGCAGAAGGAACTGCAGATACTGGTTTGCCAAAAAAAACACCATGTAAAGCTGGAGTAACTCAGCGGGTCAGGCAGCATCTCTGGACGACATGAATATGCAATGTTTTGGGTTGAGTCCTTTCTTCAAATGCTCTCTCTCCTTCCTTCCCCACAGATACTATCTATTCTATTGTCTATTTCCGGCATTTTCTGTTTTTATTTCAGGTTTTCAGCCTCTGCTGTTTCCTTTACCCTGTCAAAGAGTCATTCATGCAGCACAGAAACAGGCTCTTCGGCCCAATTTGTCCATGTCGATCAAGGTGCCTAATCTAAGCAAGGCCCATCTACCTGTGTTTGGCCCCTATCCCCCCAATCCTTTCTTATCCACGTACTTGTCCAACTGTCTTTTAAATGTCGAAGCAAAGAACTGCAAATGCTGGTTTGCACAACAGAACACAAAATCTGGAATAACTCAGCAGGTCAGGCAGCATCTCTGGAGAACATGGATAGATGATAGGTTTTGGATTCTGACCTGAAATGCCAGCTATCCCTGTTCTCCAGAGATGCTGCCTGATCCACTGAGTTACTCCAGCACTTTGAGTCTTTTAAATATTGATATAGTACCTGGCTTAATTTCCTCATCTGGCAGCCTGTTCCACATACCCACCACTCTCTGAGTGAAAAGGTTGTCCCTCAGGTTCATATTAAATCCTTCCCCTCTCACCTTACACCTCTGTCCTTTGTTTTGTTATTGAGATTGTGTTAATAAAATCAGGATGAATTGTGTGGACCTCGGCTAGCTTGGGTTAATGGTGGTACTGGCACCTGTTTAGCCTTGCTATCCAATGCAGTGCCCTGTATATTAAAGAGTATAATATAGGAACACGAGTTTCTTTTTTATTAACACACTGCAGCAAATAATGAGCAGCAGCTGGAAGTAACTTCATCAGGAGTTATGCCTCCGTTTGTTCCTCCCCCTTTCCTCTTCCCATCTCCAGCAAGTGTGACTCAGAAGGATAGTAACTTTTACAGAAATTGACTTTAGACAGCTGCTGCTGGTTTGCACAAAATTAGAACCTTCTGTTTGAAGGCAGTCAAGATTTTTTTTTTAATTTGCCATTTTTTCAGTGCTGGCCCTGAAATTGAGATGGAAGATTTGTTTGATAGCATTTCTATGGAGTGCCTTGGGTTATTTAATTTTGTTAAAGGCACTATATAAACGCACTGTATTATGAACTATGCACTACATTAAGGCAGTACATTAAATCCAATTGCTTTGCAGGTTTTCTGTGACCCAGATGTTGCCATGTGGCCAGCTGTTCGTGAGCGGGTCCTCGTGCCTGTACTTACTGCTCCCATTCTCTGCTCCCAGTCAGGCAGAGGATGCAGAAGCTTGAAAACGTGTATCACCGGACCCAGAATGGCTTCTTCCCCTCTACTATCCGTTTTCTGAACGGTCCTTCCATAAGTCAGGGAGCAGTCCAATTTTCCAACCAAACTCTGGAAATGTTGCGTTACCACGCTGAAAATACCAGAGGCGGCACAGTGGCACAGCAGTAGACTGGCTGTCTTACAGTGCCAGAGACCCAAGTATGATCCAAGTCCTCCCTGTGACCTGTGTGGGTTTCCTCCGGATGCTCCGGTTTCCTCCCACACACCAAATACGTGCAGGTCTGTAGGTTACATGGCTTTGATAAAAATTGTAAATTGTGTGTAGGATAGTGCTAGTGTGATCACTGGTCGACGTCGACTCGGTGGGCCAAAGGGCCTGTTTCTGCTCTGTATCTCTGAATTCTAAAATAAACTATTCAGGTGCATATACAGTCGTCTGTCTTTTTTTTAATTTTTGTCGTGTTAAATGTATGTCTTGAGCTAGTTTTTATTTTTTTTTAGCTGTTATTTTTTTCCCTGTCGGGTCTCGGATGTCATTGGGCCTAACATCGAGGAGCCGGTGGCGGCCTCCGGCCGGGGACTAAGCTGAGGGCTCCAGTCGCGGAGCCTGCAGATTCGCCGTCGCGGAGCTGGCCGTCTTCGGAACTGGGAGAGCTGTGGTGGCGCGCGACTGTGACCCGACCGGAGTTTCGGAGGCTCCAGCCGCAAGCCCGGTGGACAGGAACATCGGGAGCTCGCAGGTCCCTGGTGGGAGACCGCTTTTCCGATCTCCGCAACGGCAACTTCTCCCGCTGGATCACAGGGTTTAAAAGACACGGAGCCGGGGCCTAACATCGCCCGGCATGGCTTAAACGGCCAAAGGACTTACCATCACCCGCCGGGGGCTTTAACATCGGAGCCCCAGTCGCCTCGACGCTGCAGTTGGACCGCTAGACCGCAGGAGAAGAACAAAGGGAAGAGATAAGACTTTGCCTTCCATCACAGTGAGGAGGTGTTGGAGATTGACTGTGATGGACGTTTACGTAAACTGTGTTTAAGTGTGGGTCTTGGTTTTTTTTGTAATGTAAAAAACTGTAGAAAATGAAATTTCGCTCAAGCCTAGTTGTTTGAATGACAATAAATAGCATTCCATTCCATTTCTCTACACTCGACCTTTTGTTTTTGATAGATTGATTGATTGAAAGACCTAGCATGGAAACAGGCTTTTCGGCCCTCTGATTTCACGCCGACCATCGATCACCCGTTCACACGAGTTCTATGTTATTCCATTCTTTCATTCCTTCCCTGCACATTGGGGAGAAATTTACACATGCCAATTAACTTACAAATCAGCACATCTTTGGGAATCCACGTGTTCGCAGGGAGATCATGCAAACTCCATACAGACAGACAAGATTTAATCCATTCTCCTGTGCTGTGAGGCAGCAATTTACCAGCTGCACCACTGCGCCACTTTAAATTAGCTCCTTAACTATCATTGCATCTCTATCTTTCTCTCCTATTTTAATACACTCCTCAAAATCTACCCTGATTATATCTAAAGTGATCTGGTTCAATTTGACTCAGTAAAGATTGTTGTGAAGCTATTTCTCAGCTGATAATGGCACTTAAATGCAAGTTGTAGGTATTTCTTATTGTTAAATTCTGTTCAAACCTTTCTTGGCCATCAATATAAAGTGAGAGGGGTTAAGTTTATTGGGGATGTGCGCGACGTTTTATACACAGTGAGTAGCCAGGGCCTGGAACGCATTGCCAGGGGGGGTGGTGGAGGCAGATACAATAGTGGCATTTAAGAAGCTTTTAGATAGGCAAGTAGAAGTGCATGGAATAGAGGGACATGGACCATGAGATCAGTTTAGCGGTGCATCATGTTCAGCACAAATACCGTGAGCCGAGGGGCCCGCTCCTGTGCTATACTGTTCTAATATTATTTATTTGTTTTGTTCAATTTAGAGATATAGTGAGGAAGCAGGCCCTTCGACCCACCGAGTCTGCACCGACCAATGATCACCCCATACACTAGTTCTATCCCATAGTCTAGGGACAATTTACAGAGGTCAATTAACCTTCAAACCTGCATGTGTTTGGAGTGTGGGAGGAAACTGGAGCACCCAGAGGAAACCCACGCAGTCTCATGGAGAACGTAAAAACTCTGTACAGACAGCACCCATAGACAGGATCAAACCCAGGTCCCTGGCGCAGTAAGGAAGCAACTCTACCGCTGCGCCACAGTGCCTCCCGTCATTTAGATGATGAACCGAGTGTTATTCCAGTTGGACTCTGCAGGGATCAGCCTCCTTCTCCAGATCCCTGATCGAGTGCACTGCCTGGCCACAGTTTCAGTTACTTAGACAGATCAGGCTTGTGAAGAGAATGGGCCACAACACCCAGTAGCTAGCACAGCTTGCAGCTCCAGATGCATACAATGGTGCGGTAGCAGTCCAAGAAAACATGAATAGACGCTCAGACCATCTGGGCCAATAATTACAGTGCAGGTAATTTCTGTCAGGCTGGCTGTCACTATGTATGAAGAAACCAGGTGTAAAATATTCCTCCACTTCAGTGTTCCAATCTTACATCACTGCAAAGGAATTGTTAGCGTCTGAGAAATATTTTTTTTCATTTACATTTTTCTTCTTCCAAAGAGCTAACTTGCATTGGCCACAGATTGGTGGAAGATATTGTGGCGCTTACACAAGCTAGGGTGGTACAGTGGCACTGCAGTAGAGTCACTGCCTCTCATTGCCAGAGACCCAGTCGATCCTGACTACAGGTACTGTCTGTACGGAGTTTGTACGATCTCTCAGTGACTGTGTGGGATTTCTCTGGGTGCATCGGATTATTCCCAGATTCCAAAGACGTGCAAGTTTGTAGGTTAATTGGCTTTGGTAAAAATTATCCCACGAGTGTAGGGTAGAACTAGTGTTCGGGTGATCGTTGGTCAGCGTAGACTTGGTCGGCCGAAGGGTCTGTTTCCATGCTCTATCACTAAACTAAACAAAGCTCTTTAGTTAAAAATGCTGGAGTAACTCAACGGGTTGGGCAGCATATCTGGAGAACACGGATATGTGACATTTCAGGTTGGGACCCTTCTTCATCCTTGTTCCTACATGTTAGTTAAAATATCTTTGTCTGAGCCTACATGAGTGTCTGGTCTGTAAAAACCACACACTGTAACCTTTGGTCCACCTTATACAGAAAGTCTTAGGTTCAATTCCTAGCTAATGCCAGGGTGATTACATAAACTTTGAGCAAATGTTTGTCCATTACAATCAATCAGGAAAGTAAAGCAAAGAGCCTGCCAGTTTTCGATCATAATACTCTGTTTATATTCAAGTTATAGGAGTAGAATAAAGCCATTCAGCCCATCGAGTCTACACCATTCAATCGTGGTTGATCTTTCTTTCTCTAAACCCATTCTCCTGCCTTCTCTTCATAACCTTTGATGCCATCGTTAATCAAGAATCTATCAATCTCTGCCTTAAAAATATCCATTGACTTGGCCTCCACAGTTGTCTGTGGCGATGAATTCCACAAATTCACCGCCCTCTGGCTAATGAAATTCCTCCTCATTTCCTTTCTAAAGGTACATCCTTTTATTCTGAGACTGTGCCCTCTGGTCCTAGACTCTCCAACTAGTGGAAACATCCTCTCCACACCCACTCTATCCATACATTTAATTATTCACTATTCAGCATCTCTGGAGGACATGGATAGGTGATGTATCGGGTCAGGACCATTCCCCAGGCTGATTGGAGTAGAGGAGGAGAAAGCTGGAAAAGAGGTGGATATACATGAAGGGTGGGGGGTGTGATAAAGGCTGGAAATGAATAGGAGACAAATGGATGACCAAAGGGAATAAAAGGGAGACAAGCCAAAAGGGTGTCAGATAAGGAGAGGCGTGACAGAGGAATGAAATGCAAAGCCAGATGGGGGGGGGGGGGGGGGGGGGGGGATATAGGTGAAAACGAACAGTTGTGAAGGGGCGGATGTGGAAGGGGGAGGGCAGGATAGTGGGGCAAATGTTGCTATGTGTTCTACTGGCTTTCACCATCTTGATAAGGAGTGGCACAGTGGCACAGCGGTAGAGTTGCTGCCTTACAGCGCCAGAGACCCGGGTTCCATCCTGACTACGGGTGCTGCCTGTCGAGGGGTTGTGCGTCTGCCCTGTGACCGCGTGGGTTTTCTCCAGATGCTCCAGGTTCCCCCCACACTCTAACGAGGTACAGATTTGTAGGTTAACTGGCTTCGGAAAAATTATAAATTGCTCCTATTGTGTAGGATATTGCTGGTGTATCGGGTGATCACTGGTTGGCACGGACTCCTTGGGCGGAAGTACTCGTTTCCGCACTGTTTCTCTAAAGTCTGAGGATATCAGAAAGATAGACTTGAGGAAAAGACAAAGCAAAGCCCTAAACATAATTACATATCAGCCTACTATACACCACCATAGATACTGTAACCGATATAAGGGTTACGTGCCTGGCTAAAACATCCTGGTGAAGAGCCTGCAGGGGAGTTGTTGCATGACTAACAGTCATATAGCTTTGTAAAAAGAATCTGGCATGTTTAATACAATTAAGTAAAAGTGATGACTTAAACAGGGTGAGTGAAAATAAATGTTGTCTGATGTCAACCAAGATCATTGCACGCAGCAAATTATATTTTTTTAAGTCAAAAACAACTGGAAACTATTGCGGAAAAAAGCTTGGCTAAGTTACTTGACCAAAGTCCAATGGATCTGGAAGGGAATTACTGCAGTATATTACACATTGAGATCAATTAAAAAATCATCGGGTCAGGCAGAAATCTGGTGAAAAGGAAGAAGGTGACGTTTCGGGTCGCGATACCTCTTCTTCTTATACCTGTCCAAATGTGCCAAACAGGCGCAAGTGGGACTAATGTAGATGGGGCAAATTGGTCGGCATGGGCAAGATGGGCCGAAGGGCCTGTTTCCATGCAGCATAACTCTATGACTCAATGACTCTATGTAAGTCATGTGTAAATATTTGCAGAGTGAACTGAATCTGACGATGGGCCCCAACCCAAAACATCGCCCATTTCCTTCCACAGATGCTGTTTGACCCTCTGAGTTCCTCCAGCACTTTGTGCTTTGCTCAGGTTCCAGCAGCTGCAATCTCTTGTATCTCCAGCCTGTATGGAAGACTCTTTGCCCCACTGCTACTTCAATCTATTTTCAGCAGCATTGTGCATGAACCATGCGGCCCCTTGAGATCCAAGTGTTTGCCGAGATGGCGTTCATACTGCTGCCAGGAATCGTTAACCATATCTAAAGGGCAAACTATGGAGAAGGAGCTGCAGTGTCCCAGTTGAACAGAGGATTCGCTGCCCATAAACACTGCAGGGAAACTGCCTGCCGTGAGGAATGGCAAAGGGAATGGGTGGAGATTGGTGCATTCTCTTTTTCACATTCAATAGAAATTCCTGAAGACACAAAGGATGGTGGGTGTGCGGAAAGAGCTGCTGGAGGAGGTAGTTGGGACAGGTACTGTCATAATGTTTAAGAAACATTTGGACAGGTACATGGATAGGACAGGTTTAGAAGGTTATGGGCCAAGCACAGGCAGGTGAGACTAGTGTAGATGGGACATGTTGGTCAGTGTGAGCAAGTTGGGCCGAAGGGCCTCTTCCACACTGTATGACTATAATTCTATGACTCTATTTCTGAAAATAGGATGAATGCTCTTCAATAAATAAAAGGAAGGTTCAAATCCAAATGGCGATAGTATATCTCAGAAGAGCTACTCAAACCTGGCTACCCAAGTAGACTTTAGATTTTCACCTTTACTTAAAGTAGTGGAAGTAGGCCCTTCGGCCTACCGAGCCCATGCTGACCAGTGATAGTTACCAGTACCAGTACACTGGCACTATCCCACACACTAGGGACAATTTACAACTGTACTGACGCCAATTAACGTACAAATATGTACGTCTGTGGAGCGTGGGAGGAAACGCCATCCCGACGGGCCAAAATATGTTCCTCTGTAGGTCACGGCTTGCTGGGTCTTGTGCCAACTTTCCAAGATATGGGAAATGGTTCACCTATCCCAGCCTTGCCTCAGGGATCTTTACTCTCAGAGGTGGGGAGCGTGCAACGGTTGAAGGTCGATGGAGTAATTTCTTGATCAATTACTTAATCCATTAACCAATCTGTTCAATCTATCTGACCTGCTACCAACTCAAGCTACACCTCAATTAAAATGCCAAAATGTTAATAGCTGCACGTTGCAAAAACTTGAAAGAAAAAGCGGAATGAATTACATTTAAAGTTAAATTGACGTACAAATAAATAACTGAAAGATGGCATTATTTCTGCTCCAGTCACTCCCACCAAGGTCCTGCTTCACGTAGTTCCTGACTTTCACACTCCAATGGCCTCTCATAGCTCAGTGAGTGATCTTATCAGAGCCGCTTCCTGCTGAAACCGTGATGCACACTGAGGACAAATTTTATAGATTCACGCTTCATGCAATGGAAACATTTATCAGGTCCATACAGGGCAGAGTGCAAGAGATCTGAAAGATTTCCCGTTCAGTGTTCGGAAAGTAAGCTCACAAAATTCACCTGCAAGAGGCAAAGTGAAGTAGAATGCACATCGAAACATTCAGTTCTGAAAGTTACCGTATGGTTCATTGAACTTCTCCAAAAAGGCGCGACAGAACAACCAAGATCCAAGCTGTGGATTTTGAGCATGCGAAGAAAAACCCAAATCCTGCGGAAAATCTGGAAGATGCAACACCAAATGTTGCGCTTTCTTCTAAAAATTACATTGAGTAAAAATAACCTTAATATCCTTTCTCCACAATGAAGTTTGACATGGTGGTGGAGGCAGATTAGATAGTAGCATTGACAAGACTTTTGGATATATAGGCACATGGATACACAGGGAATTAAGTGATATGGATTATGTGCTGGCAGATAAGAGTTACTCTGAGAAGGGACAACAGCTTCTTTCTCTCTGTTATCAGGCTTCAGGTCTTTCCTTAAGCTAGGGTAAGCTGATCTTATAGAGGTGTATAAAAACATGAGAGGAATAGATCAGGTAGATGCACAGTTTCTTGCCCAGAATAGGTGAATCGAGGGGTACGTTTTTCACACAAAGGGTGGTGGGTGTATAGAACAAGATGCCAGAGGAGGTAGTTGAGGCAGGGACAATCCCAACATTTAAGAAATAGTTAGACAGGTACATGGATAGGACAGGTTTGGAGGGATATGGACCAAACACAGGCAGGTGGGACTAGTGTAGCTGGGACATATTGCCCGGTGTGGGCAAGTTGGGCCGAAGGGCCTGTTTCCACACAGTATCACTCTATGACTATGACTCTAGGGTACAGCCTGATTCACCTCTGCCCCATTGCGGACATTGGACTTTGTCTATAGAACTGTTGTGCTACAATGCTGAGAACTACATTACGCATCCTAATCTTTCCCTTCTGTCTACCTATTGTACTTGAGTTTGGCTTGATTGTTTTTTTGAATAGTATTGTCTGATTTTTTTTTGGAAAGCACACAAAATAAAGCTTTTCACTGCACCTTCATACACATGACAACAATAAACCTGAATCTAAACAGATAGATTCTGCTGCCAAAGCCTAATTTTGATGGGCCAGCCTATAGCCTACGGAAGAAGACTGATGAGTACACACAACAAAATGTTCAATGCTAATCTGCATCAAAAAAATAAACCAGCTGATGCTAGAAATCTGAAACAAAATCATAAAATTTTGGAAACATCCAGCAGGTCAGCCATCTTGGGCAGCACGGTGGTACAGCGATGGAGTTGCTGCCTCACAACACCAGACCCCTGGGTTCAATCCTGATACCACATTTTACAACACTTTATGAAAAAAGGTTGTCCGTCAGGTTCCTGTTACATCTCTCCCCCCCTCACCTTAAACCCGTGTCCTCTTGTTCTTAATTCCATTATTCTGGGTAAAAGACATTGTGCATTTACTCCATCTATTCCTCTCATGATCTTATAGACCTCTATAAGAACAGCCCTCATCCTCCAGCGCTCCAAGGATTAGAGTCCCAGCCTGTCCAACATCTCCCTGAACACCCTGTTGCCCCCCAACGCACACACACACACACCTCACCCAAAACACACACACGCGCTACACTGGCCCCTCACATCAATATCAACCACTACGCACCTCGCACCACAGCCCCGCGAGGAACGCCATTTCCTTCAAATGTATACTTATATGTTCAAATGACAAATAAATTATTATTGTCTAAGAAGGAACTGCAGATGCTAGAAAATCGAAGGTAGACAAAAATGCTGGAGAAACTCAGCGGGTGAGGCAGCATCTATGGAACGAAGGAAATAGGCAATGTTTCGGGTCGAAACCCTTCATCAGACGAAGGGTCTCGACCCGAAACTTTGCCTTTTTCCTTCGCTCCACAGATGCTGCCTCACCCGCTGAGTTTCTCCAGCATTTTCGTCTCCAATAAAGTATTATTATTAGTATAATTATTAAAGTTCAAGGCCTCCAGTTGATGCAACATCCTCCTCAATCTCCTCTGCACCCTTTCCAGCTTAACAACATTTTTCCTCTACCAGGGTGACTAAAACTGCACACCATACTCTAAATATGGCCTCATCTATGTCTTGTACAATTGTAACATGACCTCCCAACTTCTATACTCAATACTCTGACTAATATATTCCAATGTGCCAAAAGCCTTCTTGACCACCCTATCTAGCTGTGATGCCACTTTCAATGAACTATGCACCTGGACTCCTAGACCTCTCTCCTCTACAACACTCCCCCAGATCCTGCCCATGTTAGACTTTCCAAAATGCTCCACCTCACACTTCTCTGAATTAAACTCCATCAACCATCCCTCAGGCAACCTGCTCAGCCGATCAAGATCCTGCTGCAAATTTTGACAACGTTATTTCTACAATACCACACACTTTAGTGTCACCTGCAAACTTACTAATCATGCCTTGTACGTTCTCATCCAAATCATTGATATAAATGACGAAAGCAATGGGCCCAGCACCGAACCTTGCGACACACCACTAGTCACTAGCATGCCACATTTTTTGTTTCTTTTTCTGCATTTTATTTGCTTAACATAAGCTAATAGAAATGTGGAAACAAGAAACTGCGGATGCTGCTATACCAGGGAAGGACACAAAATGCTGAAGAAATTCAGGTCCCTGGTGAACATGGATAGATGTGACCCGCTGAGTTACTCCAACATTTTGTGTCTTTCATGAGCTGATAGAAACTTCAAAGATCAATGGTACTTGGGATTTTAGCAGTGTCTTTCATTGGCCATTCCCATCTTAATGTCAGTCTGAAGAAGGGTCTTGACCCAAAAAGTCACCTAGCCATGTTCTCCAGAGATGCTGCCTGACCCAATGAGTCACTTTGTGTTCTTTTGTTTACAAACATCTATGGGTTTTTTTATCAAAGATAATATGAGGAGAGTAATATTGTCTAGAACTAGAGAGCACAGCCTCAGAATAAATGGACATACCTTCAAAATGGAGATGAGGAGGAATTTCTTTAGCCAGAAGGTGGTGAATCTGTGGAATTAATTGCCACAGATGGCTGTGGAGGCCAGGACATTTTTGAAGGCAGAGATTGATAGATTCTTGGTTAGGGAGATTACAGGGATAAGGCAGGAGAATGGGGTTGAGAGGGAAAAATAGATCAGCCATGATCGAATTGCGGAGGAGACTCGATAGGCCGAATAGCCTAATTCTGCTCTGATGTCATATGGTCTTGTCTCTTTATGTTTGAGTTTATAAGAATTTACTGCCACAACTCATACTCATTGTTGCCCTGTACAAAATACCCTGAGCAGATGACTGAGCTACATTAAGCAGCATACTTATTACAGTCCATCTTAATTTAAACCATGTTCAGTAAAAAAACAAAGGCATGGCAGGTATGCACAACTTTGTGTCTGTTTTAGTTTAAAATGAATCCCTGGAGTGTGCAAAGTAACTTTCATAAGCCCAGAAGAGAGAATGCTGATTTATAGCCACCTGTTAGCATAGCACTAACATAGCTCATTCCTGTTTGTAGATATTACACATGCAGTGAGCGTTTCATTAGGAGGTGGCTGCAGGGTGAGGCTGCTCTGTAAACTACAGCTGTTTAATCATTTCTTGTTAGTGAACTTTCTCCATTTGCACCTTGGTACGTTTAATAAAAACTTATGCAAAATGGTCAACTGTCATCAGAGGGAGATAATTAGTTTAGTTTAGTTTAGTTTAGAGATACGGCGTGGAAATAGGCTTTTCGGCCCACCGTGTCAGCGCCGACCAGTGATCGCCCATACACTTGTTCTATCTACAAATTAGAGTGTAGGAGGAAACCGGAGCACCCAGAGAAAGCCCACGCTGTCACAGGGAGAACATACAAACTCCGTACAGACAGCATCTATAGCCAGGATCGAGCCGATGTTTAGTTTATGAAACAGCGTGGAAACAGGCCCTTCGCCTGCCAATTCCACGCTAACCATCAATCATCCATACATTAGCATTATCCTACGGACTAGGAACAATTTACAATTTTTACCAAAGCCAAATTAACCTACAAACCTGTACGTCTTTGGAGTGTGAGAGGAAACTGGAGCACTTGGAGAAAGCTCATGCGGAGAATGTACAAACTCCATTCTACTTGATGGCACAGCAGTCAGGGTCGAACCCGGATCTCTGGCGCTGTAAAGCAGCAACTTTACTGCTGTGCCACTCTGCAGCCCATTTAGAAGGATCAATTCTCAGGATTTTATGAAATTAGAGTTGTTTCTTTTTTAAGTTAAATCAATTGAATAGGTCTGACCTATTTATCTGCAGGTGAATGTATTAGGTGGACGTCACTGCTAAATAATTCCATCATTTAACCTTGCATATGTGACGTAATATAACACACAATGAAAATGAACTGCAGATACAGGTTGATAATATTTATGCCAGGGCTTGAAGCTCTCAACCATTTCCACTTCAGCACCATGTAGAATATTGGATCAACATACTCTTCTACAGATGGGCCAGAACGTGGCTGATGAAAAGAATACGTGAATAAAACATAAAGTGATGGAGTAACTCAGCGGGTTAGGCAGCATCTCTGGAGAGCATAGATAGGTGATATTGCGGGTCGGGCCCCTTCTTCAGACTGATTGTGAGGTGGGGGGAAGAAAGCTGGGAGAGGGGAAGGGCAGCACAAAGCTGGTAATAGGTAATAGTCCCGAAACAACACCTATTCATTTTCTCCAGAGATGCTGCCTGATCCGCTGAGTTACTCCAGCATTTTGTGTCTATCTTTGATGTGCTACAAGGCTGAGAACTATATTCTACATGCTGTACTTTCCCCTTTGCTCTATCTATTGTTCTTGAGGTTGCCTTGATTGTATTTATGCATTATATTATTTGATCTGATTGGATAGCACGCAAAACACTGCTTTTCACTGATACACGTGACATTAATAAACCCACACCTAAACCAAAGGAAGTGCTAATAATGTGAGTGTTTGGTACCATTGTTTTTTTTAATGTGATTATTTAAATTATTTAAAGTTTTTTTTACGTGTAATTAATAATACATATTGATTAACATAATAGTTCTTGAATGACTTTTAATATCAAGTTCAGAAACATTGAAATGTAGAAACAAGGAACAGCAGATATTGGTTTGCAAAAAAAGGGACAAAGTGCTGAAGTAACTCAGCGAGTCAGTCAGCATCTCTGGAGATGCTACTTGGCCCATTCAGTTACTCCAATACTTTGTGCCTTTTTTCAGAAACATTGAAAGCTTCTCTCCTCTCCCCATCCACAATCGTGCCCCATTCTTCCCATCCTCTACCACACTACACACAATTCCACCCCCACATTTAAAACCATTTACAAGGCAGAAGGCCTTACCAATATAAACATTCTCTTCACCACGTAGTGAGACTGTTTCCTTCAAGTAATCCATGCTGGTATAACCACACAACATAATTCAGAACTTTATTCAGAGATTTAAAGGCAAATGTTAGAAAATGACCATTGATAGCAAACTCTGAACTAATAACTCTGCTTCTCTTTTACACAGATGTTTCTGATTCCACAATCAACATAAGCTTGATGCAAAAGTCACGAGTGTTTAATTGTCAAGTGTGGGGACAGCAGAACAATGAAATTCATATTTACACCAGCAGAACAGGCCTGTAAACACAGTGCAAATTTTATTGTCATATGTTGCAGATAGGACAATTAAATTCTTACTCGCTGCAGCACAACAGAATATGCAAACATAGCACACTGTAAACAATATAATAAATGAGAGAGAAAAAAAAAGATCAGTGTGTATATACAGTGGCTTGCAAAAGTTTTCATACCCCTTGAACTTTTCCACATTTTGTCACGTTACAACCACAAACGTAAATGTATTTTATTGGGATTTTATGTGATAGACCAACACAAAGTGGCGCATAATTGTGAAGTGGAAGGAAAATGATACATGGTTTTCAAATTTTTTTACAAATAAAAACTGAAAAGTGTGGCGTGCAAAGGTATTCAGCCCCCTTTACTCTGATACCCCTAAATAAAATCCAGTGCAACTAATTACTTTCAGAAGTCACCTAATTAGTAAATAGAGTCCACTTGTGTGTAATCTAATCTCAGTATAAATATAGCTGTTTCTGTGAAGGCCTCAGAGGTTTGTTAGAGAACATTAGTGAACAAACAGCATCATGAAGCCCAAGGAACACACCAGACAGGTCAGGGATAAAGTTGTGGAGATGTTAGGTTCAAAGCAGGGTTAGGTTATAAAAAAATATCCCAAGCTTTGAACATCTCATGGAGCACTGTTCAATCCATCATCCGAAAATGGAAAGAGTATGGCACAACTGCAAACCTACCAAGACATGGCCGTCCTCCTAAACAGAGAGGCCGGGCAAGGAGAGAAGCAGCCAAGAAGCCCATGGTAACTCTGGAGGAGCTGCAGAGATCCACAGCTCAGGTGGGAGAATCTGTCCACAGGACAACTATTAGTCGTGCACTCCACAAATCGGGCCTTTATGGAAGGATTGCAAGAAGAAAGCCATTGTTGAAACAAAGTCATAAGAAGTCCCGTTTGCAGCTTGCCACAAGCCATGTGGGGGACTCAGCAAACATGTGGAGGAAGGTGCTCTGGTCTGATGAGACCAAAATTGAAGTTTTTGGCCCAAATGCAAAACGCTATGTGTGGCGGAAAAATAACTCTGCACATCACTTTGAACACACCATCCCCACTGTGAAACATGGTGGTGGCAGCATCATGCTGTGGGGATGCTTTTCTTCAGCAGGGACAGGGAAGCTGATGGGAAGATGGATGGAGCCAAATACAGGGCAATCTTGGAAGAAAACCTGTTAGAGTCTGCAAAAGACTTGAGACTGGGGCGGAAGTTCACCTTCCAGCAGGAAAACGACCCTTAACATACAGCCAGAGCTACAATGGAATGGTTTAGATAAAAGAATATTCATGTGTTAGAATGGCCCAGTCAAAGTCCAGACCTAAATCCAATTGGGAATCTCTGGCAAGACTTAAAAATTGCTGTTCACAGACGCTCTCCATCCAATCTGACTGAGCTTGAGCTATTTTGCAAAGAAGAATGGGCAAAAATTTCAGTCTCTAGATGTGCAAAGCAGGTAGAGACATACCCCAAAAGACTTGCAGCTGTAATTACAGCGAAAGGTGGTTCTACAAAGTATTGACTCAGGGGGGCTGAATACTCTTGCACGCCACACTTTTCAGTTTTTTGTTTGTAATAAAATTTGGAAACCATGTATCATTTTCCTCCCACTTCACAATTATGCAACACTTTGTGTTGGTCTATCACATAAAATCCCAATAAAATACATTTACGTTTGTGGTTGTAACGTGACAAAATGTGGAAAAGTTCAAGGGGTATGAAAACTTTTGCAAGCCACTGTATACACATACTCACAAGTACACACACATATACATGTCCCGAGTGCCACGAAAGAAAGTCCATAGTTTATTGTTGAGGTTAATGTTGTGTAGTGTTCAGGAACCTGATGGATGTTGAAGTTTGCTTAAGCGGGTGGCCATTGTTTTAGGACTCCTAAACACACTTCCCCATGGATGTCAATAAAACATTTCAATCTACAGAACCACCACCAATGTTCCAGCACCCTTGATTCCAGAGGCTTTCTGGATTATCCGTTTACCGGACCAACAAAGTTCACGGCCTCTGAGAGGAGTCCACGGTACCAGAACAGTCCGCCTAGGCCGTTGGGGAACCGAGATAACGGCCCACAAAGTTGGCCTTGGATCTCAGGTATGGGAACGGATCTGCCGGCTCCGACCAGGCCAGAGTTCCAGAGTCCCGGCCACAGGGGGAAAATTTGACCTGCCGATCGGCGCAGAAGTCCCGAGGAGGTTAAGATCGAGAGGTTATCAAGTTGCTGGAAAATCGATGGTGGACCTGCATTGGTTCTTCATGAATTTGGAGTAGGAAATGAAAGGCATGTAGAGATTAATACTGATCAAAGATTAGAAATGCTGAACAGGTAGTAAGTAACTGGGTTAGAAAGATGGATGTACATTAACTCTCTCAGCAGAACATGTTGCATGTATCTATGATAATAAGACTCAGATGTGTTCTGTTTACAATAATCAAATCAGAATAATTGTGGTAGGTTTTACAAATTAGCACTTAAAACAGAATTTTGCACAGTACAAATGTGTATTGGAAATGTGCGGACCGAGATCAAAGTCTCCCATACATTTTTCCATTCATTAATTGTAACCATACCTCAAGGCCCGAAGCACTGAACTCCATAAAGTCTGACTCTTACAGCAAGTTCATTGGCCTTCCAAATGCTTTGGAAATAATATAATACAAGTCTTTCATAGTAAGTGAATAATCCTTTAACAAGATACAAAATTTAATGTAAAGGATCCAAAATAAGATGACCTGAATTCAGCTATGGCTTTGAATGTTTAAAGACCGAAGGGTGATAATTGAATATCAGTGGTGGGCGGCACAGTGCCGCTCAACAAGGTATTGCAAGGGGCACTCCGTCAAAGTGAGCTAGAAGCATGGGCGGAAATCCCGGGAGGGGGACACGTCCCCCCTTTTTTTGAGAGGTGGGGGACAATCCCCCCCATATTTTGTAATCCAGATTTTAAAATTTGATGAAAAAAATCTATTAAAAATCTCCACTTTCCGCAAGAAAGTGGGGGTGGTACTGATGGTCTAGGGCGCCAATTGGACGAGAGAGACGTCGGTCAGCAAACTGTCGGGGGGGGGGGGTGACATGATGATTCAGTGCGATCATTGGAGGAAGGAGGTGTCGGTCGGAGGCAGAAGTAGGGGGATGGGACTGAGGATAGAGCGCGGTGATTAGAGGAGGGTGACATCCTGGAGGAGTAAAGATCGGAGAGCGGAGCTTGAATCGGCCTGTTTGCGGGGCCTTTCATTGCCCGGCACGGCGTAAAATCGGCTGCAGGATTTTCCATCGCCCCGTGGTCAAATTTCTGCGTCGAGGCTCCCGATGTTGAAGCCCCCGCCGGGCGATGGATGATCCCACTGCTGGTTTTAAGCCACACCAGGCGATGAAAGGCCCCACGAACGGGCCGATTCAAGCCCCACGATTCGGGGCAGACGAAGCTGCTGTTGCTGGAGTTCGGAGTCGCTCGCCAACCAGGTCAGCTTCCAATGTTATCGTCCACAGGGCCCACGACCGAAGCCTCCGAACCCTCGCGTGTGTGTGTGCGGAGCATGCGGCCACCAAGTAATTGTGCCCCCCCCCATGTTTTTATAGCAATTTCCACCCCTGGCTAGAAGCCATCCAGCATTCAGCCGCTCCCAGTTGTTTAGCCATGGAAGGGAACTAATACAAAAAGCGCAACGCACTCACTAATTCTGCAGCAGGTGATAGTTCACAATAGAGTCAAATGGATGTGGAGAGATGGAGAGTCTAGTACCAGAGGGAACCGCCTCAAAATAAAAGGGCATATGAGGAGGAATTTATTTGGCCAGAGGATGGTGAACCTGTGGAATTCATTGCCACAGACGGCAGTGGAGGCCAAGTCAATGGATAATTTTAAGGCGGAGAATGATGGAGCAATTTGATGGGCTTAAATGGCCTTATTCTATTCCTATATTGTATGAACCTGAGCCAAGGGAGTCAAGAGGGTTTAATTGTCATAGGTGCCAACAATGGAACAGTGAAATTCTTACAGAATCAAAGGGTCATACTACTATTATTTCCATTCATCCAACTTTCCTCAGAAGTCAGCTGCTATCCAATCATACAGCATGTAAACACATCCTTCGGCCCAACTCCTCTATGCCAACCAAGGTGCCACATTTAAGTTGGCCCTATTTGCTCGCATTTGGACTATATCCCCCTTTCCTAACCATGTACCAAGTGTCTTTTATATGCTGTTGTACCTGCTTCAATTACCTCTCTCTAGCAGCTTGTTCCCTACACCCACCACCCTCTGAATTAAAACATTGCTCCTCAGGATCCAATGAAACCTACCCCTCCCACAAATATGTCCTCTGGTTCTTGATTCCCCTACGCTGGATAAGAGACTTTATGCATTTGCCCTATCAATGACCCTCATGATTTAATGCACCTCTATAAGATCACCTCTCAGCCTCCTGTGCTCCAAGGAATAAAGTCCTAGCCCACCCAACCTCTCTCTATAGCTCAGGCCCTCGAGTCCTGGCAACATTGGCCAGTTCCTACCTTGCCCGGGAGTGCACAGATATTATTTCATCACAGCTGGTGGCACGGAGGCATAGCGGTAGAGTAGCTGCCTTACAGCCCCAGATTCGATGCTTACTACGGGTGATGTCTGTACGGAGCTGGTGTGTTCTCCTCATGACCACATCGTTTTTCACCGGGTGCTCCGGTTTCTTCTCACATGCCAAAGACGTACAAGTTTGTAGGTTAAAATTGAAAATTTCCCTAGTGTGTAGGATAGTGTACGGGGATTTGGTGGGCTGAAGGGCCTGTTTCCATGCTGTGTCTCTGAACTAAATTAAACTAAACACAGCTATGGCGGCAAACTCTCACAGATTCCACATTCCCCGACCCGAAACATCAACGGGACCCATCTTCAGACTGATTGTGGTGGTGAGGGGGGAGGTGAAAGAAAGCCGGAAGAGATGATGCACAGGACAAAGGCACAAAGTGCTGGAGTGACCCAGCAGGTCAGGCAGCATCTCTGGAGAACATATATTGGTGATGTTTTGGGTTAGGATCCTTTTTCAGGCTGATTGTGAAGGTGGTGGGGGGTGGGGGGGGGGGGGGGGTTGACGGGGGAGGCCAAAAAATAGGTGAAGGCAGGAAAAAGCCTGGCATGTGGCAAGTGCTACAAATGCCATCCAGCTTTGACAAGAGACAAAGTTTAATGCCAAGTATTTACCTCTGTAATCCAAGGAATTGGATTACAGAGGTATGCAGCCATGAAACTTACTCAGCACTAAGGACTTGCTAGAATATCTACCTTGGGTGCAGAATCAGGCCCCTTTAGCAGGCAAGCGGGGCAGGGTTGGAAGGGCAAATCCAGGTCATAATGATCTAATGAGATACAAAATGCTCGTGTAACTCAACAAGTCAACTAGCATCTTTGGAATAAAGGAATAAGTGACGTTTCAGGTCGGAACACATTCTTCAGACCGAAATCATCACCTGTTCTCTTTCTCCATCGATGCTGCCTGACCCACTGATTTACCCCAGCACATTGTGCCCTTTTTTGTAAACCTGCATCAGCAGTTCCTTGTTTCTACTGTTCCAACATCCCATGGTCATGCATAAAAGGATTGAGTACGGAGTAAAGCCCGCCCCATTCTGCCCGGTAAATGGGCCTCAACTCCAAGGTGCCCGACTGGATTAATTTCCCACACAATTCCCGCGGTCGACCTCTCTTGAGTGAAACAGGCCAAATGATGCCAAATTAGACCCTGTGTCATTGGGAACTGGACTGGGGCTGTCTGAGCTCATTTCACTTAAAGGTCTTACAGGAAAACAGCTGGGGGAGATTTTCATCACATCAAGATTTATGTCCAGATACCAGAGGTCAAAGGTTGGCATCAACCTCTCAGTAACACCCAGCACCTTCCCACCCACCCTACGATTTATTGGTTGTTGTTTTAAATCCAAGGCTTCAGGAACTGGGACCCGCTAATACACACGCAGCCTGTTAATAATTTGAGTAGATGTAGACACCACAATTTGTTTGAGTTGTTATGCACTTGTACTTATTTTAACATTTTATACCACGGCAGCATCTGGACCTCATTTTCTCTGTCAACCTATCAAATGCAACACTTGGCTCTAATCTGACCAATCTCTGGAGTGCTGGCTGGATTTCACTAAATCCCATTATAATAACGTTACTTTGTACCTTAAAATCGAAGGAAATCTAACTTTCAGTTTGATTTGGAATGGAACCTTGCTGCTATTTATACAAAGTTCTTAACTAAACATCAGTGAAAATTATTTCAGTAAAGGTGGCACCGTGTTTTTATGCATTACTGTCCAGAGTTGGAGAAGCTTAGCTTGTGGTTTTGGTTTAGTTTAGTTTAGTTTAGTTTACAGATACAGAGTAGAAACAGGCCATTCGGCCTACCAAGTCCATGCCGACCAGCGATCACCTGTTCACTCTACGTGGCGCCGCTTTGCATACTTTGTGTAGTGTATGCAAAACAAAGAATTTCACCTAAGGTACATGTGACAGTAAAGTGTCAAAACCAGTTCTATCCTACACGCTAGGGACAATTTACAGAAGCCAATTAACCTACAAACCCGCATGTCTTTGGAGTGTGGAAGGAAACCGGAAAACTCACACAGGTCACAGGGAGAACGCACAATCTCAGTTCAGACAGCAGCCGTAGTCAGGATCGAACCCGGGTCACTGGCGTTGTAAGACAGCAACTCTTACAAGCTGCTGCCTTACAACAACTTGTAAGTTGCTTCACCCTTACAAGTGCAAGGGTGAAGCAACCCTTGTTTCTTCAACAAGGGTTGCTTCACCACCCTTTACAGGTCCCATTACATGGTTTTATGACCTTGTCATGTTTGCATAATCACTTTGCTAGTTATCAGGTTTCTGAGTGCAGGGCTTCACTTGGTAAATGCCTGCCTCAGACTGGCTGCCCATTCAATGTAAGAAATTCAGAGGAAACCAGTTTAATTACATAATAAGAAGACACAAAGTGCTGGTGTCAGGCAGCATCTCTAAAGAACTCAAGGCCCCATATCTGAGGAAATATGTGCTGGTGTTAGAATGGGGCCAGAGAAGGTTCAAGAGAATGATCTATGAAAGATCTCCTATCTTATATATTCTTATAAGAATTTAGGCCCGAGCATTTGATGGCTCGGGCCTATATTCGCTAGAATTTAGAAGGTTGAGGGGGTATCTCAATGAAACCTACTCAATAATGAAAGGCCTAGACAGAGTGGATGTGGTGGGGATGTTTTCAATAGTGCAAGATTCTGGGACCAGAGGGCACAGCCTCAGAATTAAAGGACGTGCATTTAGAAAGAAGATGAGAATGAATTTAGCCAGAGGGTGGTGAATATGTTGAATGAATTGCCACCAACAGTGGTGTAGGCCACGACATTGGGTATTTTTGAAGCGGAGATCGATGGGTTCTGGATGGGTGATGAGTATTTGGAACGATCTGCCAGAGAAGGTAGTTGAGATAGATACTATAACTAGGTATGTTACAAAACTTACCTTCAGCGGCGCTGCAGTTCTGTCACTGCCCATGTGCGCGACTTTGGCGCCTTTGAGAGGGATGCGGGTTTAAAATGCCGTTTTCTCCAGCCTGTTCAAATCGATCTTTGTCAGGCTGTTTAGTTGCTGAAGAAAAATCGCTCCGACATACGTTCTCTGAAGTTTTTTTAAACTACGCTGGATAATTTAATAGCAGGAGTAAATTAAAAAACGTCTTCTAAAGCTGTCAACGCCGACAACGGGACGGATCTCATGTACGAGACAAAGCAAGGTACGCTGTTTATTTTTACATATAAATGTGCTTCTTAGGATGCCTTTAATCAAAATTTCAAGTTGCGAAAAGGTGACTTACGAAACGGGAGTATTTTTCCTGCCGATATGAGGTTTAAATTCACCGCAAATGCAACGTTCCAAACGATCGGGTTCCACAAAATCCCACTCGCAAGATGATTTAAATGGCCATTAATTTATGGGAATTCAATACAAAATTCCTTCAATTTGGCCTATAAATTCATGGCAATGAGATTTAAAAATCATGTTATATTGTGAATTCTTGTGTGAATGTTATTTGGACACCTAGGCTATTTAAAAATGTTAACCTTTTCTTAAGGAATGGATAGATGTTTAGATCTAGTAATTGAATTTTGTAATTAGCTACAATTAGGTAACAAACTAATTATATGCTTTAATTTCAGGTCATCCAAGTAAGATTGTTTCATATTTGCTTCAATCTATAATAACTGAACATTTCATTCAGTTCTCTTAATTTTTAAGAACGTTATGGGCTTTTGACTGTTCTTGATCACAGCTTTTGAGTTAAGTTAATGGAAAAACAATAGGGAACAAGATGCTAATTTCAGAGTATGAAAATGGCAATAGTTTTTTTTAATACTGAAGATGAAAGTGAATTTGGTGTCAAATTAAACTTCTTTTTATGCTTTATCTGATGGGATAAATTGCAGACTTGATTTTTTAAATCTCAAAATTTTGTAACATTGCTACTATGACACTATTTAAAAGACACTTGGACAGGTACATGGATAGGAAAGGTTTAGAAGGTATGGGCCAAACGCAGGATGGTGGGACTAGTGTAAATGGGGCATCTTGGTGAACTGACCAGCGATCACCTGCACACTAACAAGTATTCTACACAATTATACCAAGCCAATTAGCCTACAAACCTGTACGTCTTTGGAATGTGGGAGAAAACCGGAGATCTCGGAGAAAACCCACGTAGGTCACGGGGAGAACGTACAAACTCCATGCAGACGCCACCCGAAGTCAGGATCGAACCTGGCTCTCTGGCACTGTAAGGCTGCAACTCTTGCTGCGTCACCGTGCCGCCCTAAGTAGTTGGGTTTATTTCAAGACGCTGAGCCTAGTCTGCCAGCAGCTGTAGGAGAGGAGCGCTGACATAAAAACTAGTTAAAGTGCCTTTTATTGCTGTTAACTACAGTAGGTGGAGGCTGGAGGGCAGTGGTTTTTAATAAGCTCCATTTGCAAACCTTGCTTGGTGTGTTTGTCACGGCAGTTGTCTTGCTGGTTGGTGTTTGTATTGCTAACAGATGGGAATCTGGCTCAATTGTTTTAATTTATGCAGATGTGCTATAAAATGAGCAGCTACATAAAGTAATTGCAATGTAAATCTGACATGACCTTCTCATCATAAGACCATAAGACATAGGAGCAGAATTAGACCAATCAGCCCATCGAGTCTACTCTGCCATTCAATCATGGCTGTTCTATCTTGCCCTCTCAACCCCATTCTCCTGCCTTCTCCCTGTAACCCATGATGACCTTACTAATCAAGAATCTATCAATCCCCGCTTTAAAAATACCTAATGACGTGGCCTCCACAGATTCCACAGATTCACCACCCTTGGCTAAAGAAATCTCTCCTCATCTCCTTTCTAAAAGTACATCCTTTTATTCTGAGGCTGTGCACTCTGGTCCGACAGTCTCCCACTAGTGAAAACATCCTCACAACATTCATTCTATCCAGGCCTTTCATTATTCTATTAGTTTCAATTAGGTTCCCCCTCATCCTTATAAACCTCAGCGAGAAAAGGCCCAAAAATCAAAAACTTATCATCCCTTAACCCAATCATCCCTGCGATCATTCTTGTAAACCTCCTCTGGACCCTCTCCGATGCCAGCACATCCTTCTTCAGATATGGGGCCTAAAACTGCTCACAATACTCAAAATGCTGTCTGAATGATGTTTTATAAAGCCTTAGCATTACATCCCTGCTTCATTGCCTTCATTATTTCCATTATATGACCAATTCAGGTGTCATTCACAAACTTTAATAACCATGACAATTACATTCTCATCCAAATCATTAATATAGATGACAATAACAGTGATCCCTATGGCACATCAGAGGTGTTAGGACTCCAATCTGAATAATGCCCCTCTACTATCAGTCTGATTCCTACCAACAAGCCAATTTTGTATCAAGTCAGCTACACCCAGATCTAACTTTCCGGACTAGCCTGCCATTCGGGACCTGTCAAAGTCCTTGCAAATAACCATATAGACATCATCTACCACCCTTCCCTCATCAATCCTCTTTATCACCTCCTCAAATAACTCCGGCAAATTTGTGAGGCACGATTTAATAGGCATGGGTCACACAGAGTGGAAACAGGCCCTTAGGCCCAACTTGCCCACACTGACCAACATGTCCTATCTACACTAGTCCACCTGCCTGAGTTTGCCCAGATCCCTCTAAACCTACCCCATTCATGTATCTGCCAAAATGTTTCCTAAACATTGCAACATTACCAGCTTCAACTACCTTCTCCGGCAGTTCATTCCATACACCCACCACCATTTCTGCCGAAAAGTTATGCCTCGGGTTCCTCTCCCTTTAAACCAATGTCATCTGGTTCTCAATTCCCTTACTATGGTAAGAGACTTTGTGCGTTTACTCAATCTATTC
The DNA here is from genome assembly GCA_035221665.1 of Okamejei kenojei. Taxonomy (NCBI): domain Eukaryota; kingdom Metazoa; phylum Chordata; class Chondrichthyes; order Rajiformes; family Rajidae; genus Okamejei; species Okamejei kenojei. Next base: position 68,429,348 of record CM069136.1, on the reverse strand, counting down.
CTCTCATGATTTTGTACACCTCTATAAGATCACCACCTCATCGTCCTGCACTCCAATTAATAGTCTTCGGCTCTAACTAACCTCTCCCTAAAGCTCAGGCCCCTGAGTCCTGGCGACATCCTCTTAATTCTTCTCTGCACCCTAGTGTGTAGGATGGTCCTAGTGTATGGGGTGAACACTGGTCGGCACGGACTAGGTGGGCCAAAGGATCTGTGTCTGCAATGTAACTAAAGACTCAAGCCTCGAGTCTAATAGTATAAATGTGGGCCAAGATATCAGGAGAAAAAACTCCACTCTCAGTTTGAAGAAGGGTCTCAACCTAAAAAGTCGCCAATGCCCTTTCTCCAGAGGTGCTGCCTGACCCACTGAGTTACCCCAGCATTTTGTGTCTATCTTCGGTGTAAAACAGCATCTGCAGTTCCTTCCATCACAAGAAAAATTCCTGCTCTTCTTTGAAAATAACCACTGGATCATTGACGCCCACCTACACACCTCATCATCATCGGCAGTCACTCAAAACGAGTATGACTGTCCTCTCCTCTCGATACGGTCATCTACTTGTGGGTCTGCAGATGTCTGCGATCCGCGATCCACACACTTTGGTGAAACTTGGGCAGTGGAGACTGGTGGTGGTCTTCTCCCTCTCCTTACGGTGCTGTCGCTTAGTCTCTGCAACATGGCATAGTTCCATTTCATGACGTGCAGCTCTTTCCTGCACAGATTTCCTCCAGGAGCGCCTGTCCAGTGCAATGTGCTCCCAGTTGCTTGATGTGATGTAGAATTTCTTCAGTCTGTTCTTGATGTTGTCCTTGAAGCGTTTATTTGGCCCGCCGGGGGCTCGCCGACCTTCCTTCAATTGAGAGTACAGACCTAGAGTCAAAGAGACACGGTAACATTTGATTCAACAGCTGGTGTCTCTGGCATTGTAGTAACCCTTTGGTACAACGCTGATAATTCATTGCAGATTATATGTTCAAGTCCTGAACCAAGTTTCTATTTCAGGCAAAACTGCTCAGAGCAGAGCTGGCATCTCAAATGAAATGGAAATCATGTAACAACGAGTTATTATTGTTCATTGCCTTTAATGTAGAAGAACATCCTAAGGCATTTCCAAAAGATCTAAGAAAAATAAATACTGAGCCAACATTAAAGATTAGAGTCTTGACAAAAGCTTTGTTTAAATGGGTTGGTATTAAGGAGGGTCACTAAGAAAGGGAGATGAAGAGAAGTTCAGGCAAAAAATTTGGTGGATTGGAACTTGGAAGCTGAAGAACAGTCCCCAGCAAAACAAAAGATGCAAAGCGCTGGAGGAACTCAGCAGGTCAGGCAGCTTCTCAAGACAACATGGATAGGCAACACTTTTGGTCAGGACCCTTCTTCATACTTAATGTCATTTATCCATGCTCTCCAGAGATGCTGCCTGACCCGCTGAGTTACGCCAGCACTTTGTGTCTTTTTTTTTGTAAACCGGCATCTGCAGTTCCTTGTGTCTACAGTCGCAGCAGGACGGTGAAGGGGGAGAGGAGTTCACAAGCGGATGGTGTAAATGAGGTTGATCTGAATGGATCATATGGGGGGGAATGGAGGTGGGGAAATCGCAGTAGAAATTGAACATGGAGTTAAGAAATTAACGTTAAAAGCTTGTAGACTGGAATACCATAATAAGTCAGTAAGTACATGTGCGTTGGGACAATGCTGTGTGAAATGCGCTGCTGTTTCTTGGCCAGACGATTTCAACGTCACTGTTCAAAACCTGTAATCTCAACTACCAAGATGGAACTTTTTTGTTTTTTCCAACCCTACTTTATCTGCCACCACAAGAATTCTCGTCTCTTCTTAGAATGGATTGTCTAAAAGAGACAGGCCAACCAACTGCAATATAAATGTTGAAAGGACTGAAGAAAGGTGTGACACTTAGTTTAGTTTAGTTTAGTTTAGTTCAGTTTAGTTTAGTTTAGTTTACAGGTGCAGCGTGGCCCACCTTATCTGCACCAACCATCAATCATAAGGGATAATTTACTATTTTACCAAAGCCTATTAACTTTCAAACCTGCACATCTTTGCGATGTAGAAGGTAACCGGACGACCAGGAGAAAACCCACACGGTCACAGGGAGAATGTACCATCTCTGTACAGACAACCCCTGAAGTCAGTATCGAACACGAGACTCTCACGCTGTAAGGCAGCACCTCTACCACTGCAAACAGTTGGCTTCTTTGCAGGCAACAATAGGTAGAGTTTCATCATGAATGGAACAACAAGTTATTTTCAAGCAGGAATTAACAATCCAGATATATAAATGTGATCACATTTTTCTTAGAATTTCTTAGAATTTCTGTCAAATTTAATTTCTTTAAAATAATTTCTTTAAATTTCTTACAGCATCTGTGAGAAATTAATTAGTTAATTAATTGACAGAATTTAAAAGAAAAGTCTTGGTAACGTGTTGATGACGTCCGTGTGCAGCTATTAAAGAGATTTTACGCTCTCAAAAATTTCCCTCCTGCATTTTTGTAAGGAAACTACCCATTGCTACATTAATATGTTGTGATGATGACATTAACATAGCAGTTGAACAAGACGTTGGTGAGGCCGCATTTGGAGTACTGTGTTAATTCTTGGTCCCCCTTCGCAAGGAAGGATGGCGCTAAGGTGGAAAGAGTGCAGAGACGATTTACGAGGATGTTGCCAGGACTTCAGGTTCTGAGCTCCACCGGCTGCGCCACTGTGTGCCTCCCACTGTGGCTGGAGTTTAGTTCCACATTCGTTCAGACACTGTTGGCAGCAAACAGTGACAGGTCAGGTATATAAAGTGTCAGAGGAAGGTTAAGGCTTAAATCTACCCCAATATACCTTCCAACATATCTGCATGACATTGAAGGGGTGATCTGTGGTCGGCGTGGAATGAAGTACCTGTTTCCATGCTGTATCTCTAAACTAATACTCTGCGGCAATGTAAATGTTTCTAATCTCATTCCAATTATTCTTGTGAACTTTCTGTAGGATGCTGACAATTTCATGCAGATTTATGCTAAATTATGTGTTTCCGTACTGTACCGTTTCTAAAAGGAAGGAGAGTTAAGGTTGAACAAAATCACTTCGTAGAGAGCCAAACATATAAATCCATCAAAGAAAAAGGGTTAGAAAGAGAATACAAGCTGCATTTCAGATGGTTTACTATAACACACCTAGCCATCCAGCCCTAAGATCTAAACTCTCTGTACAAGAATCCAGAGTTTTTCAAGGAGGAATGGAAACATTTGTTTAATTCAATTATGGGAAAAGGAAATGACCACCAGACATCATTAACACCTTTCTAGGAGGCACAGTGGAACAGCTGGTTGTGCGGCTGCCTCCCAGCCCCAGAGATCCTGGCTTGATCCTGACCTCGGGTGCTGTCAGTATGGAATTTGCATGTTCTCACAGTCTTCTTCTTTCGTGTGGCGTACACGGCCTAAAGTTGTAGGACAACTTGTTCTATTTGATCTTCTGTTTGCGCACATCGAGTTGATTGCATTAGTCGAAACAGGGCGGACCACGTGAAGGTTGCAATCTTCCACCCCTGTTCTCACTGTGACCGCGTGCGTGGGCTTCCTCTGGGAGCTTCGGTTTCCTCACACTACAAACCCGTGCAGGTTTGTAGGTTAATTAGCCTCTATAATCGTCCCTGATGTGTGGGTTGTGGGATGGCATAAAACTAGTGTGAAGTGCTGATCAATGGTAAGCATGGTCTCGGGTATGAAGAGCCCATATCCAACTAACGTTTGTTTACTAAAACTATGGGAAAAATAAATTGACCAATAGATACATTTTACATTATTTTGGGTGGCACAATGGCAAAGCTGGTAGAGCAGCTGCCTCACAGTGTCAGAGACCTGGGTTTGATCCTGATCTCGGGTGCAGTTTGTGTGAAAGGGAGTGGGTGAGCAAGTGGGATAACACAGAGCCAGTGTGAATGAGTGATCGAAGTTTGGTATAGACTCAGTGGGCTGATCAATCAGTTTCCATGTAGAAACAAGAAACTGGGGCTGTTTTAATGCACAAAATGACACAGATAGGCCTTTCCCACTTTATGGGCGACTACGGGCAACTGCTGCAAAAACCTTTTTGGCGACAGTGGCGACAATTTTTGCGCAGGTTGTCGTAGGTTGGCGTAGGTGCTGTTGTAGGTTGTCGCCAGGTGTCGTGGGTGAATTCCATTAAAACTAGTCCCTGGCAGTCGCCTAAAGAGTTGCCTAAGTGGGACAGGCCCAAAAGTGTGTAGGAAGGAACAGCAGCTGCTGGTTTATAGACCCCAAACGTCACCTATCCATGTGCTCCAGAGATGTTGCCTGGCCCGCTAAGTTACGCCCACACTTTGTGTGGATCTGTTTCCATGCTGTTTCTTCAAACCTTTCCAAAATATAAATAATTCTTCTAGCCGAAGAAGATGTCTTGAAAAACAGCGCTGCTAAAATTCACAGGTACTTTATAAGATTTGATTTTTTTTTCAATAATACAAATCTGTACCATATTACTTATGTTCCACAGAGCTAGTCATAAGTTCATAAGTGATAGGAGCAGAATTTGGCCATTTGGCCCATCAAGTCTGCTCTGTCATTCAATCATGGCCGATTTAACTTTCCCTCTCCTGCCTTCTCCCCATAACTCCTGACACCCGTACTAATCACGTCTTGCATATGCATTCAGCTTCTTACCATTATTACCTTTCCACCTGCATGAGACTATTTATACTTTGTTCAGAGTATCTGCTCATGATGTTGGGAAAAGTAAAGTGAATGATAATATTTAGAAAAAATAAACTTTGAACTACCTTACAACAAAGAGAATAAATCAAAGAAGGTAATTCAATCTCTGGATTCTGTTGACATTGATACGCTGCTCAAGCTTTGCTTTCATGGTCTACAATATTAACAGTGCAGTTTATTCTGCCAGCCACCTATTATTTTCACTTGGTGTTCCCTTCCCTCCTTAATACATTAAGGACAAAATGGCAATTTGGTAAAGCAGATTCTTTTTTGTGTTTTTCAGATAACAGACGAAATACAAGTTCGCTCAGGAAAGCTTTCTCGTACTAATTTCCTATGAATACTTTGTTAACTTGACACATAAAAATGAGCCCATGTACTCATCTTAAACATTGCAATATCATCTAGCTTGTTCCAAACACCCACCACCCTCTGTGTGAAAAAGTTACCCCTCAGGTTAATATATTGTCAGGTTCCTATTTGTTTCCCTCCTCACCTTAAACCTCTGGTTCGTAATTCCCCTCCTCTGGAGATCAAACTGAATTATAATGGTTTTATACTGAATAACAGTATTTTGTCATTTTTTATTAAAGCATCTGATAGTAACAACATTTAAGTGATGGGTTGCTGACAGATCAACACTTGCACTTACCAAACCCAGTGAGAGAGCAACTGGCTAGCATCCAAAATGGATGTTTGCATTATGCAATTATTGCACAGTTATTCATCATAGTGGAGGCACTGTGGTAAGTTCCCGCTGCCCACAGCCTGGCATGAGCTCTGCGTGAAGCTAACACTCCCCCACTATTCCAAGCACATTTACAGTGGAGATCAATAGTGCTGGTGTTTGGCACTACTTAAAAGCAGAAGGAACTCTTGAAGAGGAGGCATCTTGTGGTTTCAAGGAGTGGTGAGAATCACATGAAAACTACATCCACTGCTGTAATACTTTGAGCAACGATTTTAAAAATGTGTTATGATTCGTGGGTGAATGAGCACTGTGATAATGAGTCCATGTGATGGCACTCGCAGTCACGTTTTGCATGACATGCAGGTGATAGAGGGGAGGATGGTGTCAGTGTGCAATGGTTGTGGTGAAAGATTAGATTTAGGTTTAGGTTTAGTATTGTCACATGTACCAAGGTATTGCGAAAAGCTTTGTTTTGCATGCTACCCAAACAGATCAGATATGACATATGTAACCAGATACCATACAATCAGTCCAAACTCAAGTACAATAGGCAGAGCAAAGGGGAAGATACAGAGTGCAGAATATCGTTCTCAGCATTGTAGCGCATCAGTTCCTTAGAAATAGTCCAATGTCCCCAATGGGTGGAGGTGAATTGAACAGTCTGCCAATAATTAGTTTGGGGGAGTTTCTTCTCATCCAGTAGTTACAGTGGAAAAGCAGTCGTGACAATGTATGTGTAGTGGCGATGAGATGGAGCTCGGATCCTTGGTGTACCTATGGAGACTGATGTGTTTTCGAATGAGGTGGCCAAAGAAGAGCATGAGAATAGAAGATCAGTATAGTAGGAAATCGAGGAAGAGGGGCAGAGATCCTTTCAATAAGCTCTATAAATCCATGGTGTCAATGTGTCCCAGCAATTTCATCTCCACCCCATCAAGAGGGCTGCTGCAGGATTACCCACACAACTGCCTGTGGCTCCTTGGAGCCAAAACCTTTCTTTATTTAGGCTGACCGCATTCTTGCTTTCACCATCCCACTTTGACAGAGAGTTTCATGTTGCCCATTGTAGGAAAACCATGTTACCCGATATATTCGAATATTGAACAGTACAGCACAGAAGGCAATCACTGCCAAACATGATGCCAAGACCAACTCTTATCTGGGTGGACACAATCCATACCCCTCCATTCCCCACATAGCCATGTGCCTATGGGGTGGCAGAGTGGCGCAGCGGTAGAGTTGCTGCCTTACAGCGCCAGAGACCCGGGTTTCACCCTGATTATGGTTGCTGTCCGTATGGGATTTCTCCGTGTGCCCCGGTTTCCTCCAACACTCCAAAGACGTACAGGTTTGTAGGTTAATTGGCTTCGGGAAATTTGTAAAATGTCCCTAATGTGAAGGATAGTGTTAGTGTATGGGGGGATTGCTGGTCAGCACAGACTCGGAGGGCTGAAGGGCCTGTTTCTGCGCTGCATCTCTAAAGACTAAAGTCTAAAGTCTATCCAAAAGTCTCTTTAATGCCATCATTGTATCTACCTCCAACACCAGTCCCGGCAGTGCGTTCCATATTTCTCATATTTCCTTTCAATTCTGCCACTTTCACCTTAAAGCTATGCCGTCTAGTATATGATTTTTCCATTCGGAGTCACGTGAGTGACTACGTGAAGACCCCGCCAGGACGCATGCGCGACATATCGTCGAACGCATTGCGGAAGCGACAGTCGGGAGGAGCGCCGCTCCTCCAGCGCGAATTTTGAAAAATTACTGAAGGTAAGTCTTACCTTTTCTGGTGAGCGTGGCGACTCGGTGTGATTTCTTTTTCAGGAGGAAGCACCATGGAGTCGCGTAAGGGAGAGCAGCAGCTGATACCGCTGCTGTGGAAGCAGCCATCAGCGTGCCGTCTCTCCAGAGCTGCAGGTGCTGCCAGCAGCTCCCGGCTTCTCGCCGCTACAGACCGCAGGTGCGCCGCGGGCGGCGGCAAAACCACCCGGAAGTCGGACAGGTCCGTTGACTCGGCTGGGTCCGGACCTGAAGACACCCCGTTCACGGATAGCGACGGCGGGCGTCTTTCCCGCGGGAGCGGGTGGGGAGCAGTGCTCCAGCGTGACCTGCTTATGCAGGGGCAGAGTCACAGTGGGTCTCTTCGCAGACCCACGGCAGCATCCTTTCAAGGACTGCCAAATGTCTCACCCTCTTCGCAGGGGAGCATTAGGGGTCAGAGCTGGGCTGACCCTGAAGAAGGGGCAATGGCTGAACAGTCAACTGTGAGGGGTGCCAGAAGAGAGAGCAGCAGAAGATTGTGGGACACATGCTGTATCAACTCAAGAAGGACTGCCTATACAAAGCTGCAAGCCAGTAAAAAATACATGGCTACAAACCAGCTACAGGAGCAAGCCATTAACTTTATGGCTGGGAAGTACATTGCTCCAGAGAACTCCATTTCTCATAAAGTACCAGCAGTCTATGACCCCATCTGGGGCAACAGGAGCCCATCTATAAGGAGCCAGGAGGTGAAGCTCCAGAGGAAACTGCTGGCTGCTAAAATCACAGCAGTACCAGGACAACTGATGGGGTTGATTTGCCTGAAGAGTTACGTGATGCTCTAGCAGACTGTGTAATACTCAGTGGAGATTTACAGTTACAGGAAGAGCATCATCAAGAAGTGCGGAATTATGCAAGACAAGTAGCACACAGGCGCCAAAATTGCTGTTGGGGGACCTCCCGAAGCAGGTGAAAGACCTGCATGAGGAAGCCAAGGCTCTAAAACCCACTATCAACAGCGGCAGCACCCCTACACACCCACCAGACATCGGTGCTATGGAAGACCATCTGGTGGTGAAAGCTCGAAGGCCGGCCCACCTGCACAGCGGTCTTTCAGACCATGGCCCAGCCCGGCCTTCATGGAAAACGCGCCAACCCCACAACGCAGCAACACAATACCAGAAGAAACAACTGCGGAGACAACCCACACAACACCGGTAACCATGGAGGTAGGTGGGTCTGGTTGTCTTAAAAAACATTGCATGTCCGATTCATTAAAGTTGGGGGACGGTTGCACTTGTTTCATCATGTGTGCTGCGCTTTTACCTCTGAACTTTTACATACTCGGAAGTATTCAGAATTACAAAATTGAATTTGTATACGAACTACCGTCCCAGTTCAGCATACGCCTAGCAGGAAGTTCATACTTCACAAAAAGAGAGAACAGCAGGCCATGCTGAACTGTTAAGACTAAACACAAAAGGGATTGAGAAAACAATCAGAGAATTTCAAGAGTTCGTATCAAATATATTTATAAAAAACTAAAAAGATGGTGGTTGCCGTATCATTACAGATTTGACCGAACTAAATACTTCCGTTCAGTATGCCCATTTCAAAATAGACACGTTTGTCACACACAGGGTCATCGTAAATACCTGAAATTTATCTGGATGGGACAGCAATGGCAGTATGCCTTATCCAATGGGTTGTCATCAGCACCCAGGCTATTACAAATTTATTAAAACCAGCTTTAGCATACTTAAAGAAACATAACCATATCGTCATGGCTTACCTTGATGATATTCTCATTGTAGGTGAAAATTGGAGCTGGCTACATTGGTGGTATCAGCCACAACAGAGAGGTTTAACGTACATCCAGATAAATCAAAATTGGAACCCTCCACTACCATGGATTATTTGGGGTTCACTATTGACTCTGTTCATATGTCTATCACCTTGCCACCAAACAAAGTGACAGACTTGATGGGAGTATGCAAAAGCCTCACTGGCATCAGGGAACCATCCATTCGGCAAGGAGCAAGAGTGATTGGGAATTGGTGGCTGCGTTCCCAGCAGCACAATTGGACCACTCCATTATTAAAACCTGGAAGAGGGAAATTTTAGCTCTCAAAAATCATACAGGCCATTTCAATAGGCCTATGCAACTACCAGGGAAAGTAAATTAGAATTAAACTGGTGGATAGAAATGTTCCATATTATCCTAACCCCATCACCCCATTCTATATCCCTAGGGTACATTACAGACTGATGCCAGTGCTAAAGGTTGGGGAGCAACTAATACCACCGCAAGTTGTGGTGGCAGATGAGTGCACAAAAAATTATTCTGTTTAAAGCACTAGGAATTAATTATCTAGAAATGCTGGGAGCGTTTCATGGACTCAGGGCCTACTGCTCAGATGAGCACCAGTTGCATGTACGGTACAGATTGATACCACACTGGGGGCCTATATATAATCATATGGGTGAAATAAAGTCGATATCATGTGATGAATTGCCTAATAATATCTGGCACTGGTGTCTGGGAGAGAGATTTGGATCTCAACCACTTACCTTCCAGGTAAGCTAAATACAGTGGCAGACATCAGGTCACGTAAATTCAACGACAACATTAAATGGATGTTGGATCGGAAAGTGTTTACAGATATTATAGACCGGTATGGGACACCAGATATCGACCTTTTTTCCATCCGGACTAATTCACCAACTACCAACATATGTTGCTTGGGAACCAGACCCAGGGGCAGCAGCGATGGACGATTTCTCGCTGCAAATGGGGGGGGGGGGATTTGTTTTGCTATGCATTTTCCCCTTCTGCCTCATCAGGCGAGTCTTACAATAATTAAACAAGACGCCGCAACGGGTACCATGGTTCCCAACAGTACAAAGATGGTCTCAGAACCCTGCATCTGGATCAACAACGGCCAAGGAGGTTGGCACACACCCCGTGCGGGAAAGTATCCGTGCCATGACTGTATGAACTTGTTGATTTGCAGTTTCTGAACAGGCCATTTCTGGGATACGGACTCTCCGACAGGACGATCAATGCCATCTCAGCGTCGTGCAGGGAGTCCACGAGAAGACAGTACCTGACATATGTCAGGAAATGGGAAGTGTTCTGCACCAGGACGAACACTACATATGACTCAGCCACCAACACTGAAGTGCTGGAGTTCTGGCCACCCTTCATTTCGATGAAGGATTGAGTTACAGTGCCATTATTGTGCAAGGAGTGCCCTATCTAATATCTGGGCAGAGGGAGTGATCACCTGGCTATAGGATCACACCCACTAGTACCTAAACGAATGAGGGGTATTTGTACTCTATTCCCCCCAGGCCCAGATACACCCATATATGGGACATAGGTAGTACACCATGTTACGAGGATGGACACCAATATCGGGGCTCACTCTGGACAAACTAATATCCTAGATGGGAATGATTATGGCACTTGGATCAGCACAACGGGTCCAGTCCTTACACAAGCTAGAATAGGACGTCATGTCTGTCACAAATGGCAGATAACCTGCTACATACAGGGGTACTTAAACTAGACTGACCCGGTTCCTTTGGCCAATATTAGAGTTCTGGCCTATCCTGCAGATAGTCGGCCCTGCATAGTGACACATACTTTCCAATATATAGTCACCAAGACACTTATGGGCACGGAGAGAACTTTCTCATTAGCCATAAATGCCCTCACCTAAGGTCACAGTGCAAACCATATCCAGATGGTTCGGGTGGTATTACGTGCAGTTGTGAATACTAATGTTTCAAATCTCACTCCAACAGGGCTGCATCTACATCGGACGCTAGGATGATGGGAGTTCCTATGGACCACATCCTTGCCACAGCGGGGTGGAGCAATGAACGCATTCAATGCTTTATAATAAACCCGTGGCCGATCCTGAGACGTTTGCAGGGAAAAATTAAGTTCTGTAAAATAAATTACCCAATGTGGGGCATATTATTTTAGGTATGAATAATACCTTTATTGTTTTCAGCACAGTGTCGTGTGTGAAATACGTTCATCCTCTGTCCCAGAATGGCAGTGTGTGAGCATGGTCTCGTTCCAGGGCATGAAATCACAGAGCTTTGAAATCTTCACGTGACTCCGAAGTAAAATAGTAAGATTAAATGAGAACTTACCAGTTTGAAGTTTGATCTTTATTTTATGAGGAGTTACGATGAGGGATTACGTGCCCTCCGCTCCCAAAACCCTCTATTATAAAGTTCAACTGGTATGGAAGTTCTCTCTTATCTTACTATATTAGTCTACTCTGGTATCTGTGATTTCACACCACTGCTTTGAAGAATGTCGCGCATGCGTCCTGGCGGGGTCTTCACGTAATCCCTCATCGTAACTCCTCATAAAATAAAGATCAAACTTCAAACTGGTAAGTTCTCGTCTAGTATATGATTTTTCTATACGGGGTGAAAGGTTCTGAATGTCTACACTATCTATGCCTCACATCATTTTATATAATTCTATCAGGTCTCCCCTCCTATTTCAGGGGAAACAATCCAAGTTTCTCCCTGTAACTAATACCCCCTAATCCAGGTATAATTCTAGTATTCGGCACCCTCTCCAAAACTCCGCTCTGTACCACTTGGACAACAAAAACTCATATGTCAGGCTGTTATTCATTGATCACAGCTCGGCATTTAATACAATCATCCCCTCCAAGCTGGTAAGCAAGCTCTCAGATCTGGGTCTCTGTGCATCCCTCTGCAATTGGATCCTCAACTTCCTCATCCAAAGACCACAGACTGATCGTATTGGTGGAAATGTGTCAGCCTCGATAACAATCAGCACGGGAGCACCTCAAGACTGCGTGCTCAGCCCCCTGCTCTACTCACTCTATACTCATGACTGCGTAGCCGGTCATAGTGCGAACTACATCATCAAGTTCGCTGACGACACCACTGTGTGGGACGTATCACTGATGGGGACGAGTCAGAGCATAGAAGTCAGATTGACCGACTGACCAAATGGTGCCAGCACAATAACCTGGCCCTCAACACCAGCAAAACCAAGGAACTGATTTTGGACTTTGGAAGGGGTAGGATGGGGACCCACAGTCCCGTTTATATCAATGGGTTGATGGTGGAGAGGGTCAAGAGCTTCAAATTCCTGGGCATGCATATTTCAGAAGATCTCTCCTGGTCCGAGAACACTGATGCAATTATTAAGAAAGGACATCAGCGACAACTTCCTGAGAAGATTACGGAGAGTCGGTTTGTCAAGGAGGACTCTCTCTAACCTCTACACGTGCACAGTAGAGAGCTTGCTGACCGGTTGCATCGTGGCTTGGTTCGGCAACTTGAGCGCCCTGGAGAGGAAAAGACTTCAAAAAGTAGTAAGCACTGCCCAGTCCATCATCGGCTCTGACCTTCCTTCCATCGAGGGGATTTATCGCAGTCACTGCCTCAAAAAGGCTGGCAGTATCATCAAAGACCCACACCATCCTGGCCACACTCATCTCCCTGCTACCTTCAGGTAGAAGGTACAGGAGCCTGAAGACTGCAACAACCCAGGTTTAGGAATAGCTACTTCCCCATAGCCATCAAGCTATTAAACCTGGCTCGGACAAAACTCTGAACATTAATAACCCATTATCTGTTATTTGCACTTTATCAGTTTATTTATTCATGTGTGTATATATTTATATAATAGTAAGATTAAACGAGAACGTACCAGTTTGAAGTTTGATCCTTATTTTATGAGGAGTTACGATGAGGGATTTCGTGAAGATCCCGCCAGCACGCATGCGCGACATTCTTCAAAGCAGCGGTGTGAAATCACAGATAGCAGAACTGACTGGAGATAGCAAGATTAAGAGAAACCATATACCAGTTGACCTTATGATAGAGGGTTGGGAGCAGAGGGCACGAAATCCCTCATCGTAACTCCTCATAAAATAAGGATCAAACTTCAAACTGGTAAGTTCTCGTTTAATCTTACTATTTTACTTCGGAGTCACGTGAGTGACTTTGTGAAGATTTCAAAGCTCTGTGATTTCATGCCCTGGATCACATACTGCTGTAATAACTGATGGAGGAAGTGTGTTAACGTATTTCAGACTTGTAACACAGGTGAAAAACAATAATGTATTCATTAATACAAACAAAAAATCCCTGAGTTCGGGAATCGTTCAGGGAACAGAACTTAAAACAGTATCTGCAAACGTCGCAGGAGTGGCCACAGGTTTGTTATAAAACCGTTGAGACGTGTCTCCATTGGCCAAGCCCGCTGTTGCGAGGACATGGTCCATGGGTACCTCCATTGTCCTCGCCGCTGATGTGGATGCAGCCCTGATAGAATGAGATTTGAATATCAGTGTCTACCCCTGCTGCATCCAACACCACCCTGAGCCACCTGGAAATTGTCTGCACAGTTACCCTGTGATGTGGGCTTTAAAAACTGATGTATAGACCTGTTTCCATTCTCCTTATATTTTGTGTGACATTAATATAATGTCAGAGATGGGTGGCTATACAGAGGCGTACATCATTGGGATATGCATGGAATTCCAAATTAAGACCGGTTGTACCAGGTCTATGGTGTTTAAGTAATTCATCAATGAAAAAGGTTACCTTGGTAGGGGTCGAGACCATCCTGTCCAGTTTAGTTTGTGGAGGGTCTGGACCCACTGAGCTGTATAAGTGCCATTAGCATCACCACTTTGTAGGTGAGTTTGGCCAGTGGGAGTTCCGAAACTAGTGACCAACTCCTGAGTAGGGACAACACTACCCCAATATCACAGGTCATATTGTATCGTGGTCTACGAGGGTAAGAATAAGGGTACCCCTCAAGAGTTGAGGGTGCCCCTCAAGAGTTTTGACACCAACTGATGGGATCCTACTCCGATAGTGAGGTAGGATGACAATGCGCTTCTGGCATTATTAACACTAATAAAATCAGTACTTTTACATTTCATACATAGAAAGGGACAAAAGATATTCCCACCAACATAAAGAGACCAGTTAAAAAATAAAGCAATATACAATAGTGAAGGCCCGCGAGGAATTCCAGCACATCTGTGATGGTGGCAGAGTCGTAGGTGATATTAGTCCTGGAACAGAAGGCCTCCCATTTCCTTACATGGGTAAGGTACTGCTCCCTCGTGGACTCTCTGCACGATGCCGTGACGATATCCATGGTCCTGTTCGACAGCCCGAATTCCAGCAAAGGTCTTTTCAGAACCTGCAAGCCAACAGGTTCAGATGACCACGGCACGGATGATTCTCCCCTGATATGGGATGTATCAGTAGGTTCGGGCATTTAGGACCCTGCACCCATGGTTTCTTCACCATGTCGAGGACCACCGGGAACCATGGCTGTGTGGGGCAGACGGCTATTATCAGAATCCCTGATGCAGAATCTAGCTGGATTTACTGCAATACCGGACTGATGAGGCAGAAAGGGGGAAATGCATAGAAGAACAATTTCCCCCAATGTAGCGAGAACGCATCCATCGCTACTGCCCCAGGATCTAGCTCCCACGAGACATATGTTGGTATCTGATGGTTCAACCTGGACGGAAAGAGGTCGATATCTGGTGTTCCATACTGAGCTATAACATTAGCAATATTCAACATCCACTTGGTGTTGTCATTGAATACTTGTGACCTGGTGTCCGCCACTGTATTAAGCTTACCTGGAAGGTATGTAACTGATATCCAAATATTTCAATGCATCAGTGCCAAGTTATTTTTGCCAATTCATCCCAATATATCGACTTAATACCACCCATATGGTTTAATATGCCAACACTGTGGTATTGTCTATCTGTAGATGGACATGTTTCTGTCCTTTCTAGGGTTGCTGTGGTGTAGGCTTGACGCATTTTTCAGGCTGGACGCTGTGGGCCTTGGCTTAAACTGGCCTCTGATGATAAGGCGCGACCTTTGGGTTTGCTCCCGTCACTCTATCGGGTTGAATTCGGGCCTGTTAGATGTTGCATGTGGATGCTGCCGACGATACGCTGGAGGTCTGCTAGAGGAAGGCGGTTTTATCAAACCTACTGCTTTAACTTCCTCATCTAGGTCTTTCCCCTGTTTGGGCAGGTCATCACCAAACAACTGTCTTAGTGGTGGCGTAGCAATTTTTGGGGTTGAGTGTAGGACGGATAGAGCTTTTCTGAAGCAATTGAACTCATATTGCGTATTGCAGAGCATACGCTTCTTGGATGCATCCTGCTGCTCTTCCGTCATATCCATACCGTCAACTGACCTGGCAAACGCAGTGATGCCTGAGGTCAGTAGTTTCAGGA
This sequence comes from Okamejei kenojei, assembly GCA_035221665.1. NCBI lineage: Eukaryota > Metazoa > Chordata > Chondrichthyes > Rajiformes > Rajidae > Okamejei > Okamejei kenojei. Next base: position 68,413,854 of record CM069136.1, on the reverse strand, counting down.
CTTTTTGATTTTTTCCCTGTGCCCTTATCCCAGGGCTGATGTTTCCCCATATGGGTGTGTTCACGGTATGGACGTTCAGCGACACGCAATTTTCCGAGCCATGTATTCGCTTGTGGTCCCCGAAATTACCTGTTCCTGTAATTGGTGTGTTGTCAGGTAGTTTATGCTTGCCGCTAGCCTTGGCTGAAGAGGTTGCCCTTTCTGGGATGGTCGAGTGAACTTAGACACCATTCCCAGAAGTTCCTCTTCTTGCATCCCTTGCAACTGTAGGTCTTCAGCCAACCCCTCTTCGAAGTCAGCTAGTGCCTGAGGAGGGAGAGATGTTGGACAGCCCTGTCATGGTCCCTGCCGTGGATCTTCGGGATCCTAGGGACGCACGCTCCTGATGGAATAGTTCCCTTTCGAGCAGCTGCTCGACCATGCGCTCCATTCGAGCCGTGCGACCGCCACCGCTATCTGCGGACGGCAAGTCGTCTTCCCCAAGTTCTGATGAACAAATGGGGCCCCTACCGACAGTCCGCACCTCGTCGAGGTGATGTCTATGGGACTGAGGTAGGTAGTCGGTGCCTGCGGGGCTACACGACTCTCGCGCGGATTTGCCGCTTGTCCGCGGTCTTCCGGACTGAAGCGGTGAAGAGCTGGTGCCAGCCGCTCCTGCGGGGCTACACAACCTCCTGTTGGTTTTTCCGCCTGTCTATTGCGACTGCGACGGTGATGAGTCGGTGCCAGCCGCTCCAGCGGGGCTACGTGACATCCGCGCGGGATTGCCGCCAGTCCCGTGTCTTCGGGACTGATGCGACGCAAAGTCGGTGCCAGCCGCTCCTGCGGGGCTACTCGACTTGTGTTTAGTTTTGCCACCGGTCCGCAATCTAGCGGACTGAAGCGGTGGTGAGTCGGTGTCAGCCGCTCCTGCGGGGCTACGCAACTTTTGTGCGGTTTTGCCACTGGTCCGCCCTCTTGCGAACTGATGCGGTGGTGAGTCGGGGTGTCCCTTAACCTGGCCCCGTCTTCCGCACTTTTTTGCCACTGGTCTGTTTTCGTACAGACTGAGGCGGTGGGGAGTCGGGGTCTTAGCTACCCTGATCCCGCGCAGTCCTACCGCCAGTATGCAGCGCCCTGGACTGCTGCGGTGGAGAGTCGGGTCCCGACTGTGCGGGGCTCCCCGACTTCTGCGATGTCTTCCCGGCCCGAGGTACGGGTGCTGCCAGAAATCAACAGTCAGCTCCAGGAATGTTGGCCGCCGACCTTCAATGGCATGCTTGAAGCAGCCTTCTTTTTGCTCGTTTTCTGCGTTACGAAGTTTCTGTAAGGGATTTAAACAATACAGAAACCCAACCAACTCAAGGTTAGTACAACTTACCTGTTGGTCATATTTCCGTCAGGTTTGGCCCCTGGTGGAGCAGCGCTCCCCCCCAGCCAGACATTGCGTAATGCGATTCCCTCCTTCAGAGTCAGCCTAGGCCTGACTCCTTATGCTCCCCCGTGATGTGGGTGAGCATTTGGAAGCCCTGTAAAGGGTACTGCCATGGGTCTGCTCGGAGACCCATGATGACTAGACTCCTGCTGGAGTGTGTCACGTTGGAGGTAGTGCTCCCCACTTGCTCATGCGGGAATAAAGACTGCCCCAAACGGCAAGTCTGTGAGCCCGAACCCCGCCGGGTCAACGGTGTGCCCACTTCCAGGTGTTGCGCCACCTGCGTTTGAGTCAGGGCCCCGGCTCTGTCTCGGAGGTCCCGACTTCCGGGTAGCATTGTCATCAGTCCGCAGGCTGATCCTGTGGGCTGCGGTGTTTAAGTCGGGCTGCCGCTCTGCCGTCGCTACCCGCGAACAGCGAGTCTGTGAGCCCAGTCTGAGGTGAGTTCTGCCGCCGCTGACTGCCCGCGGTCCGCGGTCCGCAGTCAGTCTCTCGAGGTGGCACGTTGGTGGGGTACTCTGTCCCACAGAGTCCCTGAAAGAAAAAAGAAAAACCTTACCTGCAGGTCCGTTCCGGTGATGGAGCGACCTTCCTCCCTGCCTTACTCACATGACTCCGAAGTAAAATGGTATGTGGGGACACTGATCTGTTTTGTAGTCAATGCCTATTATGTTCTGTTGTGCTGAAGCAAAGCAAGAATTTCATTGTCCTATCAGGGACACATGACAATAAACTCACTTCAACTTGAACTTGTTTTAACCAGTACGTGCAATATTTAGTCATAATGTGAGCCATATCTGTGCAGCCAGACAGATTCTATAATGCATAACTTATTTAATGCTGGCTACATCAACCCTCTCTGTCCTCTGGTAGAGATGCTGCTCTTTCTACAGCTACTGTTCTTCTTGCTGACAGAGATATAAAAGTAATGGATTATTGCTATAGCATTTTCAATTATGAGCCAAAATGGGCCAATTAAGGTGTAATTCCAATTTAACCTCATTAGGAAGTACTGATCCTGAAGAAATTATGCAAGTGAATACATATTAGCACATGTATAGGAAGGAACTGCAGATACTGGTTTATCCGAAGATAGACACAAAGTGCTGGAGTCACTAAGCAGGTCAGGCAGCATCTCTGGAGAAAAGGAATGGGTGACGTTTCGGGTTGGAATCCTTCTTCAGACACTTCTTCAGGCTATTTGCAACTCTATGTTATTGTCACGTTATATTATTACAACATTAATCATGTGGAAGTGTTCATGACCATCTAAAAACGGGTTCCGACTTGAAACGTCACCTATTCCTTTTCTCCAGTGATGCTGCCTGACCCGCTGATTACTCCAGCATTTTGTGTCTATCTACATTTTAGCACATGCCTTAACTGAACGTCTTATCCAATTCATGAACAGTTGCAATAACAAGGAGCTGAAATGTTGGTTTGAACCAAAGAAAGACCCAAAATGCTGGAGTAGCAGGCCAGGCAGCATCTCTGGAGATAATGGATAGGCGATGTTTCAGGTTGGGATCCTTCTTCAGACTCCCATGAACATTTCCACCTGATTGAATAGCAATAATATAATGTGACAATAACATAGCATTGCAAATAACCTCTTAAAGTTCACAACTAAAATAGGGACAGGAGAAGAGTTGACAGTTGTACGCTGAGTAAAATACTTAAACGTCAACATAAATAACATGAAGACGTGTGGGCTTGTGAGTTAATTGGCCCTCTGTAAATAGCCCCCTAGTGTGTGGGACAACATAGAACTATTGTGAACGGGTGATTGATGGTCGGTGTGGGCTGAGAGGGCCGAAGCACCTGCTTCCAACGATCTTGTTTAGAGGGAACGTGAACTCAGTTGCAGTGTACAGCTTGGAACACACAGCTTTGCTCAGATTGCTAGCTTCACCATGGTGCTGTGTGGCGTTGAGTCTATACCTACAGCCTTGCACAGTCCTAATCTGCAGTCAGTCATTCTCTCAGCTGGAAGGGATGACATTCCTTCAGTGTGCAGCTGGTTTGCAGTCTCAGTCAGCACTTCGTGTAGGTAACATGTTGGCTGCCTTAGCCCTCTCTCCACGAGGGCAGAAGCTGCTCAGGATATCTGCTCACTTGAACACTGACATTGTTCATGAGCCACTCAAGCAATGCATGAAACATACAGAATAGTGAAAGGCTCAGATAGAGTGGATGTGGAGAGGATGTTTCCGTTAGTGGGAGAGTCCAAAACTAGAGGTCATAGCCTCAGAATTAAAGGACATTCTTTTAAAAAGATGAGGATAAATTTCTTTAGTCAGAGGGTGGTGAATTTGTGGAATTTGTTGCCACAGAAGGTTGGAGAGGCTAGGTCATTTTTAAGACAGAGATAAATAGATTATTGATTAGTACAGGTGTCAGAGGTTATGGGGAGAAGACAGGGGAATGGGGTTAGATGGGTGAGATGTTATTTAGGTATGTGAAGAGGAAACATCTTTTTAGGTATGTGAAGAGGAAAAACTAGTTAAGACTAGTTAAGTTGGACCCGTGAAGACTGAAAAGGGTGAATTTATTATTGGGAACAAGGAAAAGGCAGATGAGTTGAACAGGTACTTTGGATCCGTCTTCACTAGGGAAGACACAAACAATCTCCCTGATGTACTAGTGGCCAGAAGATCTAGGGTGGTGGAGGAACTGAAGGAGATTCACATTAGGCAGTAAATGGTGTTGGGTAGACTGATGGGATTGAAGGCTGATAAATCCCAGGGACAGATGGTCTGCATCCCAGGGTACATAAGGAAGTGGCTCTAGAAATCGTGGACACATTGGTGATCATTTTCCAATGTTCTATAGATTCAGGATCAGTTCCTGTGGATTGGAGGGTAGCTAATGTGATCCCACTTTTTAAGAAGGGCGGCAGAGAGAAAACAGAGAATTATAAACCATTTAGTCTGACATCGGTGGTGGGGAAGATGCTGGAGTCAATAGGTAAGATGAAATAGTGGCACATTTGGATAGCAGTAACTAAATCCATGCCGCATCAGCATGGATTTACAAAGGGGAAATCATGCTTGACTAATCTTCTGGAATTTTTTGAGGATGTAACCAGGATAATGGACATGGGAGAGCCAGTGGATGTAGTGTACCTGGACTTTCAGAAAGCATTTGATAAGGTCCCACATAGGAGATTAGTGGGCAAAATTAGAGCACATGGTATTGGGGGTAGAGTGCTGACATGGATAGAAAAGTGGTTGGCAGACAGGAAACAAAGGGTAGGAATTAACGGGTCCCTTTCAGAATGGCAGGCAGTGACTAGTGGGGTACCACAAGGCTCGGTGCTGGGACCACAGCTATTTACAATATATATTAATTGGTTGGATGAAGGGATTAAAAGTAACATTAGCAAATTTACAGATGACACAAAGCTGGGTGGCAGTGTGAACTGTGAGGAGGATGCTATGAGGATGTAGGGTGACTTGGACAGGTTGGGGGAGTGGGCAGATGCATGGCAGATGCAGTTTAATGTGCATAAATGTGAGGTTATCCACTTTGGTGGCAAAAACAGGAAGGCAGATTATTATCTAAATAGTGCCAAGTTGGGAAAAGGCAAAGTACAATGGGATCTGGGGGTCCTTGTTCATCAGTCACTGAAAGTAAGCATGCAGGCACAGCAGGCGTGAAGAAAGCGAATGGCATGTTGGCCTTCATAACAAGAGGAGTTGAGTATAGGAGCAAAGAGGTCCTCCTGCAGTTGTAGTGCCCTAGTGAGACCACACCTGGAGTAGTGTGTGCAGTTTTGGTCTCCAAACTTGAGGAAGGACAGTCTTGCTATTGAGGGAGTGCAGCGTAGGTTCACAAGATGGCGGGATTATCATATGTTGATAGATTGGAGCGGCTGGCCTTGTATACCCTGGAATTTAGAAGGATGAGAGGTTATCTTATTGAAACATATAAGATTATTAAGGATTTGGACACGCTAGACACAGGAAACATGTTCCCAATGTTGGGGGAGTCCAGAACCAGGGTCATAGTTTAAGAATAAGTGGTAAGCTATTTAGAACAGAGATGAGGAAAAACTTTTTCACACAGAGAGTTGTGAGTCTGTGGAATTCTCTGCTTCAGAAGGTGGTGGAGACTGGTTTAATCTCGTCCCTGTACGGGTCTCCGTACTTTTTCCTTGTCGGGTCTCCAGTGTCGTTGGGCCTAACATCGTGGAGCCGGAGGCGGCCTCCAACCGGAACCAACCTGAGGGCTCCGTTCGCGGAGCCTGCGGACCTGCCATCGCGGAGCTGGCCGACTTCAGAACTGGAAGAGCTGTGGTGGCACGCGGCTGCGACCCGACTTCAGAGCTTCGGAGGCTCCGGCCGCAAGCCCGGTGGACAGGAACATCGGGAGCTCGCAGGTCCCTGGTGGGAGACCGCTTTTCGGAGCTCCCGCAACGGCAACTCTCCCGCCGGAATCGCGGGGTTTAAATGACTCGGGCGGGGCCTAACATCACCCCGCGCGGCTTAAACGGCCGCGGGACTTACCATCGCCCACCGGGGGATTTAACATCGTGAGCTTCAGTTGCCTCGATGCTGCAGTTGGACTGCTGGACCGCGGGAGAAGAACAAAGGGAAGAGATAAGACTTTTGCCTTCCATCACAGTGAGGAGGTGTTGGAGATTCACTGTGATGGATGTTTGTGTAAAGTGTGTTAAGTGTGGGTCTTGGGTTTTTTTGTAATGTTAAGAAGGTAGGAATGAAAATTTGTTCAAACCAAGTTGTTTGAATGACAATAAAAGACATTCTATTCTATTCTAATATGATTGAAGGGCCGAATGGCATACTATTGCACCTATTGTCTATATTCAGCTATGATTGAATGGCGGAATAGATTTGATGGGCCAAATGGCCTAATTCTATGACTATTCCTTATGACCTTATGAACTTTTGACAATTCTCCATCCAGGATGAGGGGTTATATTTTAGAGGGGGTATCAAATAATAAAAGGAATAGATCAGGTAGATGCACAGTCTCTTGCCCAGAATGGGGAAACCGAGAACCAGAGGACATAGGTTTAAGGTGAAGGGGGGAAAGATTTTATAGGAATCTGAGGGGGAACTTTTTCACACAAAAGGAGTGAGCTGCTGGAGGAGATAGTTGAGGAATGTAGTATCACAACTTTTAAGCAGCAATTTAGCAGATACATGGATAGGACAAATTTAGTGTGATATGGGCCAAAAGGGCAGTGGGACTATTGTAGATGGGACATGTTGGTCAGTGTGGGCAAGTTGGGCCGAAGGCCCTGTTTCCACACTGTATGACTCTATGACCTTCATCTCCTCTCAATGACCTTCATCCCCATTCAATTCTCCACCAGTCGCACTCCCCTTCCATTTCCTCTAGGACTAACCAGCAGATAGTGTGGCACAGTAGCGCAGCAGGAGAGATCCGATCCTGACTACAAGTGCTGTCTGTACGGAGTTTGTACGTTCTCCCTGTGACCGCGTGGGTTTTCTCATGGCTGCACCATCGCCCACAATATCAAAATTCTAGCGCATGCTGTGCTTTGCACACTCCCTTGTTTGTGGAGCCCTTCTACAATTTTCCAAATTAATGTCTCAAGGGCTCCCATCACAGTTACCCGGCATAGCATGCTTTCATTTAAAGAATTGCAGTCATCCTTTAAGTTGATCTAACCACTCCGAATGTCATTCCCTTGCTAACACAGCAGACAATGAAGAACACAAACAGCATTGTCAACACTGAGTTATTGGCCCAAATTTAAAAAGCTGCCTGCAATGCAGTGAATAAGTGCATGCCGCAATCTCCGTGTCTTTGGCAATTTTTCGAATTTAACCCCAAAAACCCTTGCACCATTATACTCGCAGAGGCACCTGGACAATTCAAACCAGGCAGGAATTCTCATTAAGTAAACAAAGGACAATTAATTAAGCATGAACACAAAGGCATTTTAGTACTTGATATGCTTTTTTTACTAGAGACATCACCTCATTTATTGTTTAAATTATGGAAATAACAATGAAATGAAATGTCGCGTACCCAATCCAGGGTTCGTATGATGAGTGTTTGACCGCTCTGGGCCTGTACTCATTGAAGTTTAGAAGGATGAGGAGCGATCTCATTGACACCTAATGAATAGTGGAAGGACTGGATAGAGTGGATGTCGAGAGGATTTTCCACCAGTGGGAGAGTCTAGGTCATACTGAGTGGGTTGAAGGGCCTGTTTCCGCATTATAAAGTTTAAAGTCTAAATATCACTCCATATAAGATGTGGTTATCCACAATCTAATCATCATATTAGTACAGAGACTACAGTCTTAATTCACTGAAGCGTTTTGGGACATCATTATGGTTTTTTTTGCAATGGACTCTTATTCATTTAATCTCAAAAATCCAGGGAAAAAGAGATTCAACGGGGATATATCTAAATTCTGTCCCTTTCAATCTGCTGGTGAATGCAATACAAGTAACATGCAGATTGATCGGAACTTTCTTATCTGTTTCATATAAAGCCCAGCATCCAACAGAGGCTGTAGTGCTCAACACTCCACCAGAGAAGGCTTTCAGTAGGAGTACTTAACCTTCCCAGTATCGTTTCTGAAGTTTAGTTTAGTTTAGTTTATAGATACAGCATGTAAACAGGCCCTTAGAGTCTGCACCAACCAACGATCCCCGTACATTAACACTATCCAACACTGTGGGACAATTTTAATTTTTTTTACCGTAGACAATTAACCTACAAACCTGTACGTCTTTGGAGTGTGGGAGGGAACTGGAGCACCTGGGGAAAACCCATGCAGTTACGGGAAGAACGGACAAATTCTGTACAGACAGCACCCGCAGTCAGGATCAAACCCAGGTCTCTGGCGCTGTAAGGCAGCAACTCTGCCACTGCACCACTGTGCAGCCCTAAAGGCTCTTCAGCAGCACGGAAACAGGCCCTTCACCCATCAAGTCTGCGCTGACCATTGATCACCCATTCATCCTAGTTATATGTTATGCCACTTTCACACTCACTCCTGTGAGGCATTAAGGATGTTGGCAGCTATGGTCGGTGAGCTGGAGTGAAGCCTTCCTATTCATTTGGTGTCACAAACAGCACTGGAAAGCCTTCTGTCCCAACCATGTAGCCATCCTTTAGCTATTCTACCTTCCAAGGCTTGGCACACAAACTGTTAAATCTGATTCACAGAATAACCCAGGAACACTCGGTGAGAGAGTGTGAATTTGACATTATGTGGGAAGTCAGAGAGTTTGATTTTGTATGCGGAGTGTATCATAGGTTATATATTGGAGTGAATGTGTTCGCATGGGTCACATAGGAATTCAATGACAAATTGAATGATTTTTACCATGATATGATTGAATTTCAGTGCACAATTGTTTGCTAAATGTGATTGGTACTTGGTGCAGTACATAGTGCATACCAACACATTGGATCGCATATTTTGATGCATATGCACAAAGAGCAATGGTGTCAGTTGCCGGGCAACCCTTCCTTGACGTTGTTGCTGCCGGATTGGACTGCTCAAATGCTGCAATGAAGCAGCATGCACCACGGCCAGGAAAGCAGGTTCTTAGCAGCAGGAAGCGCATCAGCTTGTACACATGCGCACTTACCTGCACCCTTGTACGGGTGCCCCTTACAGATGACATTGAGAGGGCCAACTCTGTGGCAGAAATGGCCAGATTTCTAATAATCATTCAGGTGGATCCTGATATCCCTGAGTCGTACTATCCTTGCTGAGGTTGCCCAGAGTTGTGAATAAAATCATGATGGGAATAGACAGGATGAATGCACGGAGTCTTTTATCCAGAGCAGGGGATTGAAGATCCAGAGGACGTGGGTTTATGGTGAGAGGGAATTTTTTTAATAAGAACCTAAGGGGCAACTTTTACATTCATGTGTGGTATATGCCAGAGGATGTAGTTGAGGCAGATACTAATAACAACATTTAGAAGACTGGATAGGAAAGGATGGGAGGGAAATGTGCCAAACGCGGGCATATGGAATTAGCTTAGATGGGGCATTTTGGCCGGCATGGACCAGTTGGGCCAAAGGGCCTGTTTCTGTGCTGCATGACTCTATGACTCTATGATATCTGTCACTGTAATCTTCAGGCAGAGTGGTTTGTCACCTGTCCACGATGCTCTGTTCCATTTGGCAGCTAGAATGTATTTTGGATATTTCTGCTGTTACATTGCGTGGTGGAAATTCATTGACGCTTAGCATCCACCTCCTGAAAGTCTTTGCAGTCAATTTACCCAAATGTGCAGTCAATTGTGAAGAATGGCAGTAGGATGCCAGTGCACATATTCACCAGCAAAAAAACTATTTAGCACGTTTTTCACACAAACAAATATTTCTGGATGAGTGAGTTTGATTTTGCTTACGTCTAAAATTAGTTTTTACTTGAATTTGTTTATACAGCAGTTGTACATGTGACACAATAGTGCAGATGGTAGAGCTACTGCCTCACAGCACCAGAGATCCGGGTTTGATCCTGACCTGGGGTGCTGTCTGTGTAGAGTTTACACATTCTCCCTGTGACCATGTGGGTTGCATCCGAGTGCACTATACAATGGCGTCATTAATCATTCACAGGGAATGTTAATTATGTTTTAACAGGTCAAGTTACTGGACTCTTGGGCTGGCAACATTGTTTGCATATCACTCCTGATGTGAATAAAAATAAATGCTGGAATACATCGGTGTGTCAGGCAGCATCTCCTTTGAAAAATAAACACCATTGCTAAAAGTTTGATTGGAACATTTGATCTGCGTAAGGGGGCATTTGGATTCAGAATTCAAGAGGGCTGCACATTGGCACATCATAGAATTGATGCCTTGCAGGGCCAGAGACCCGGGTTCAATCCCGACTACAGGTGTTGTCTATACAGAGTTTGCACGTTCTCTCTGTTACTGCGTTTGATTTCTTCAGGATCTCCGGTTTTCTCCCACACTCCAAAGACGTGCAGGTTTGTAGGTTAATTGGCTTCTGTAAAATTGTCCCCAGTGTGTAGGATAGAACTAGTGTACGGATGATCGTTGGTCAGCGTGGACTCGGAGGGCCGCTGTATCTCTAAGTTAAACTGTATGTAAGGAGTTTGTTCTCCCAGTGACCACCTGAAAGTGGGACAACATAGAATTAGTGTACGGGTGATCGCTAGTGGGTGTGGACTCAGTGGTTCCATGCTGTATCTCTCGTCAAAAGTCCAAAAGTAAAGTCTGAAGTCTGAAGAAGGGTCCCGATCTGAAACGTCTCCTATCCGCCAAAACCTGGCGACTTTTGCATGCGGCCATGGTAGACTATTTCTATTCTCTTCGTACTAATCAGGCTTTTCTCCAGGTGCTCCAGTTTCCTCCCACATCCCAAAGACGTGCAGATTTGTGGATTCATTGACCTAAATAAATTGCCCCTAGTGTGTAGGATCTAAAACTAGGATAACAGAACTAGTGAACAGGTGATCACTGGTCGGTGCAAACTCAGGTGAGGCCGAGGGCCTGTTACCACACTGTATCTCTGAACTAAACTAAACTGAATTTCAGGAGGGGTTGCAACAGCCAATACTTCATTGACTGTACAGTGCTTGCAGCCAATGATAATTTTTTACAATGAGCTTTTCAGCAACAAGCAAATTTATATTCTGTTTGGATAATTTGTTTGCTTTTGGGTTTAAACGTTCTTTGTTTGAATCACTTCCAGCTGTTTGAGTATTTAAAACGCTGGGGCACTTTTAGACAACAAAAATAATCACACACCACACATTTCATCCCCAAATTACCATCCACTATTAATAGTTGAATGGCACTCATTGCACTTTGAGGATTGGTATTTACTGATTGGTATCATTTTACAGCTATATCAGTCTAATCGTAACCATTTCAAAGCCCAAATGCTCACTTACTTACCTCTCTATGTCTGTACCATTAATACAAAGGCAAAAATGTAAACAGATTTTAATTTGCTGTGAAAGTACAGTAACACCATCTGGCCACAAACATAGCCAGCAGAACCTCATCGCACATAACTCAGAGCCAGAACACTTAGTGAAAGCATTGTTTTGTCCAATTTAATCATCTTTACAATTGTGTGGGCAAGTCATAAGTATTCAGCCGAATATTCACACTCTGAAACAGGTCCTTAATCTGTAAGTCACCAACTCTGCAATCATGCCTGGGCCAGAAGAACTCTCTATTCTGTTGGGCATGATATTTTCACGTTCACAACCTCAGATGCAAGGTCAATGCAGCTGTAGAGCTGCTGCCCCGCAGTGCCAGAGATCCTGGCTCGATCCTGACATTGGTTGCTATCTATGCGGGGTTCTCCCTGTGACCGCAAGAATTTTCTCTGGATGTTCCGGTTTCCTCACACATCCCAAAGACGTGTTGGTTTGAGGGTGAGTCTGAAGAAGGGTCCCGACCCAAAACATATAACCATATAACCATATAACAATTACAGCACGGCGACAGGCCCTCTCGGCCCTTCCAGTCCGTGCCGACCATTTGTTTTCCCCTAGTCCCATCTACCTGCACTCAGACCATACCCCTCCATTCCCTTCACGTCCATATACCTATCCACTTTACTTTTAAATCACCCATCCTTTTTCTCCAGAGATGTTGCCTGACCCGCTGAGTTACTCCAGCACTTTGCTTCTACCTTCAGGTTTGTAGGTTAATTGACCTTTGTAAAGTTTCAAATCAATACGATCATTAAAGATCATAAAATATTCATTCTCTCTCGGTCTCCATAGATGTTGCCTTATCTCCTGAGTATCTACCATGCTGTGTTTTGATTTTTGTCGTACATGATATTGATTGCTTGTATTTATTGCGGTTTTAAGCTGTTCCTCTCAAAGTGTTGTCCCATTTGACTCTCAAGACTCCAGTATTGCTTAGAGTGTGAAATGTGCCAAAGTAGACAGCCTCAGTGACATGGGAATTCATTGCCATGGACGGCAGTGGAGGCCAAGACATTGGGTATTTTTAAAGCGGAGATTGAAAGGTTAAGGGGAGAAGGTAGGAGAATGGGGTTGAGAGGAAAAATTGATCAGCCATGATTGGATGGCAGAATAGACTCGATGGTCCGAATGGCCTCATTCTGCGCCCACGACTTATGAACTGATGTGCCTCTGTGAAAGAAAGCCACAGATATAAATGCTGTCCTGACACAATGAACTTCTTGCTGGTTTGACTTGCTGATTATTTAGCTGGCACCTTAGAGAAAGATATGGAGTCATTGACCCATACTGCTATACAGTACAGAATAGGTCCTTCGGCCCACTAGTCCGTCCTCACCAAATTGCTTGACAGAGCTAGTCTCACTTGCTTGTACCTGGCCCATACCCCTCCAAACCTTACTTACCCGCATACCTGTTCAAGTCTCATTATTGTAGCCACATCCCCAACTTCCTCTGGCAGCTTGTTCCATGTACACACCACCCTCTGTGTGAAAAGATTACCCCTCAGGTTCCTATGCCCTCTCAGCTTGACCAATTAGCTCGCATTTGGTCCATATCTCTTAAAACCTTTCCTATCCACATACCTGTCCAAGCGTCCTCATGTATCTTGAATGTATTCATGTACTTTGATTGTACTCACGTACCTTGAATGTATTCAGGTACCTTGATTCTTCTTCCTGCGTATGGTGTGCACAGCCTTAAGTTGTAGGTCAACTTGTTCTATTTGATCTATTTGTTTGTGCATGTCGGGTTGATTGCATAAGTCGAAACAGGGTGGACCACGTGAAGCTTGCAATCTCCCACCCCGGTACCTTGATTGTAATCATATATAGCCATTTCTTTGACAGGATAGCACACAAACAAAAGATTTTCACTGTACCTTGGTTCACACGACAATAATAAACTAAAGTAAACTAAACTAAATTATACCGAACTCCACTAAACTGTACATTTCACCCTGTCCCCAGAGGTCTATTCCATTGGGGTCAATCAATCTGAATCGCTGATTCTATAACCTCTAATCAGACTGACGTTGACGCGTTTTGAAACTTACAAAACAGCCTTTTCCTAAATGACAGTGGTTCCGTTCAACTTGACACCAGGACAATGTTCTCTCATGTTTTACTGGCAGCGTTCGCTCACTACCAGATGCTAGCACGGCGGAATATTCGCACTTAGCTACTAGATCCTTGCCAATACGGATATTGTTAGATTTACACCCACTGAGTGCCAAATGGAATCCCCTCAAACAATTTAAAGTGCTACAATAGACTCTATCCCATCTAGCCAGAGACTGTATCAGAAGAAACATTCTGTACTTTGCAACAAACAACTTCACAGACTACATCGGCGCTACTTAACAGATTCAATGTTTTAATTCCTTTAAATCTGGGAGAAGCGGGTGGGGATGGACTGAATTAATCTTTTGATGACGGTCCCTCTCTTTAAATTCACTCAGCCACCTGTGAACGGTGAGCATATGCCAGCCTGTTAAAGAATCCATGCAACCAGCGATTCATGAAAGGGCTGCAATGTCCTTAAAGATGAAATGAGGCAGCAATAGATTGCAATCAGAATATTGCCATCAATATGCCAGTGACCTTAGAACATAGAACAGGACAGCACAGGAACAGGCCCTTCGGCCCACATTGTTTGTGCCGAACACAATGCCAATTTAAACTGATCTCATCTGCCTGTCCATGATCCATATCCATCTATTCCTTGCACTTCCATGTGCCTTTCTAAAAACTTAATAAATGCCACTATCATACCTGCCTCCTTCACCACCCCATCAATGCGTTCCAAGTTCCCATTATTCCCTGCCTCGCACATCTCCATTAAACTTTATGAAGTCTGAAGAAGGGTCTCGACCCGAAACGTCGCCTATCTCCATCGCTCCTTAAATGCTGCTGCACCCGCTGAGTTTCTCCAGCCTTTTGTGTACCCTCCATTAAACTTTCCTCCTCTCTCTTTATAGCATGTGGGACATTTCCACCCTGCCTACCCTATCAATGCCTCTCGTAATTTTATATATTTCTATCATCTTCCCTTGACCTCTGACGTTCCAGGGGAAACAATCCAAGTCTCTCCAACCTCTCCCTGTAGCTGAAACCCTCTAATCCTGGGGGAGACACAGTGGCATAGCAGTAGAGCTGCTGCCTCTCAGCACCAGAGACATGGGTTTGATCCTGACAACTAGTGCTGTCTGTACGGAGTTTGTACGTTCTCCCTGTGACCATGTGGGTTTTCTCCGGGTGCTCCTGTTTCCTCCCACACTCCAAAGATGTACAGTTTTCTAGGTTAATTGGCTTTAGTAAAAATTGTAAACAGTCGCTAGTGAGTAGGATAGTGCTAGTGTACGGAGTGATCACTGGGTGATAGCAGGTTGATCACAGCACCAGTAGGTGCAGCAGTAGACTTGCTGGCTTACAGCACCAGAGACCTGAATTCAATCCTGACTATGGGTGCTGCCTGTTCTCCCTGTGGGTTTTCTCCAGATGCTCCAGTTTCCTCTCACACTCCAAAGATATAGTTTTCTAGGCTAAGTGGCTTTGGTATAAATTGTAAATCGGCCCTAGCGTGCAGGATAGTACTAGCACACAACGGTTATCGCTGGTCATCATGGACTAGATGGGCTGAAGGGCCTATTTCCACGCTGTATCTTTAAAGTCTAAAGTCTAGTTTCTTCCAATGCTCTAGGGGTGGGATTAGTTTAAGGTGCAAGACAAGAGCATAACTGGTGTAAATCCTGAACTCAGGTTCATGTTAAATCTTGCCCCTTAAACATATGCCCTCTTACTTTTCATTCCCCAAACCTGGACAAAAGACTCACCTTATCTATTCCCCTCATGATTTTATACACCTCTTTAAAATCATCCCATAGCCTCCTGTGCTCCAAAGAATACAGTCCCAGCCTGCCCAACCTTTCCCTATAGCTCAGCCCCTCAAGAGCTGACAACATCCTAGTAAATCTTCTCTGCACCCTTTCCAGCTGAATGACATCCTTCCTATATCAGGGGCATCATTTAAGAACTGCGTGCAGCCTTCAAGCAGTAACAAGCGATAGCCACTTTTGAAATTGGCCTCCACATAATTCATCCTGTCTATTAAGAGTAAAGTTAATGATGATTCAATGCTCTGGTCATAGTCATAGAGTGTTACAGTGTGGAAACAGGCCCTTCGGCCCAACATGCCCACACCGGCCAACGTGTCCCACCTACACTAGTCCTACCTGCCTGCATTTTGGCCCGTATCCCTCTAAACCTGTCCTATCTCCGTACCTGTCTAAATGGTTCTTAAACATTGCGATAGTACCTTTTGTGTTCTTTTTCTAGGTCTGCACAAAACTTGAGAGTCTTCAATTTACAATAGAAGTCTTTAATGCTTTCAAAATGGCTCTACCCTCACACACTACAGACAGGATAAACTATATACACCATCATCTCCCTTTGTCCTGTGCAGTGCCAGCTACTGCACGGGAGGAGCAACGGGTCTTCCCACCCCACACATTCCACCAAACATCACTGTACTTGCCCCAACTACCTCCTCCGGCAGCTTGTTCCATATACTTGCCACCCATTGCATGAAAACGTTACCCCCTAGGTTCCTATTATATCTTTACCCCCTCATATTAAACCTATGTCCTCTGGTTCTGGATTCCCTCACTCAAGAGACTCTGTGCGTCTACCCGACCTATTCCTCTCATGATTTTGTACACCGCTATAAGATCACCCCTCATCCTCCTGCCTCCAGGGAATAGAGTCATAACCTGCTCAACCTCTCTCTGTAGCTCAGGCCCTCGAGTCCTGGCAACATGCTCATAAATCTTCTCTGCACCCATTTCCAGTTTTACAACATCTTTCCTATAACATGGTGCCCAAAACTGAATACAATACTCTAAATGCAACCTCACCAACATTTTATACATGGTCATTGAAACTTGCAGGCTGGGAATATACGACACTCAGTAAAACTTGCGCCAGTTTTCATCAGCTGTTAAGCTTAGGCTTCTGCATATTTTAAACATTTCTGTACAAATTCACGAAAGACATGCAGGTTTGCAGACTACTTGGCTCGGCAAAATTGTAAATTGTCCCTAGTGTGTGTAAGATGGTGTTAGTGTGAGGAGATCACTGGTCAGCGTGGTCTCGGTGGCCGAAAGGCCTGTTTCCATGCTGTATCTCTGAACTAAACTAAACTGAAATAAAACTCAATTTGAAATCTGTTGTCTGTGAATTTATCATCAGCTCCCTCACCTCCTCACCAACTTAGGTTGAACCCTTCACCTGACGGGGTTATTTCCCTGCTAATGACAGGGCTGTAGCATTTTGGTTGCTTGAGCACAACTAATAAGATTTTGGTTGGTTTGTTATCCACATTCCATGAGAGTGAGAAACCCTGGCAGTTTTTTTTCTGAACTTCAAGCTGATATATACATCTGATCCTTTATTAGTGGTGAGTGCTGTATGCCGGAAACACTCCTTCATTTCTTGGCTTCAAAGCTTGTTTAGGAAGGAACACCTGCCTTCTGTAACATCCAATTGCCAGCTAACAGGCTTGCTTTGATGTGTCAGGTCCCGTATACCCTTCATTGTGGTCGTGAATCATGCGTCAGTTAAATGCTCAAATTAATATTTTGATCGTGACTGATTCCTGGTTTAACTATTAAGCCGCGACATTTCATCAGCCTTCTCATAACATTGAGAAGGTCATGGTGGAGGGAGATACGACAGTGACATTTATGAGGCTATTGGAGAGCACATGGATATGCAAGGTTTGGAGGATATGGATTATGTGCATGCAGATAAGAGTTGGACTTGCCATCATGTTTGACACCGACATTGTAGCCTGTAATATAAGGGGCACACAGTCATACAGCACGGAAACAGGTCCTTCCACCCAACATCAGCACTGACCAAGATGCACCTCTAAACTAGTCCCACCTGCCTCCAGTTGGTTCATATCCCTCAAATCCTTTCCTATTCACTACCTGTCTTTAGACTTTAGACTTTAGAGATGCAATGAGGAAATAGGACCCTTTGGCCCACTGAGTCCATGCCAATCAGCGATCACCCCAGCAATATCCTACACACTAGGGACAATTTACAATTTTTACCACAGCTAATTAACCTACAAACCTGTACATCATTGAACGTGGGAGGAAACCCGAACACCTATAGAAAACCCACGCGGTCACAGGGAGAACGTACAAACTCCGTACAGAGAGCACCCATAGTCAGGATCGAACCCAGGCCTCTGGTGCCATAAGGCAGCAACTTTACCACCGCACCACTGTGCCACCGTGTGCCATCGTTTAAATGTTGTTTTACGTACCTGCATAGACATTGAGGGCAGAAGGGCCTGTTCATGGGCTGTGCTGTTCCATACAGCAATCCCATCAATAATTGACTTCATTAGTGTGTGGCTCTGCACTGTACCATTTTAGTTAATTCAGTTAAAACTAATTACAACATGAAAAAGGTGCAATAACTCCCCAACCTAATGGCAGTCATTTTAAAAGCTCACAGCTAATAAAAGGAGCAGCTCGCGTTCATATAGCAACTTTCACGGGCCCGGGACGTCCTGTGGCACTTCACAGCCAATGAAGCTTTTGCTGGTGTATTTCCTGTTGTAGCCCATCTACACTCCATCTACACTTCACGCTGCCTCGCCAAGGCCACCAGCATAAACAAGAATGAGCCTCACCCCTCTCCCATCAGGCAAGAGGTACAGAAGTTAGAAAACACATACTTCCAGATTCAGGTGCAGTTTCTTCCCAGCTGTTATCAGGCAACTAAACCATCTGATCACCAACTGGAGAGCGGTTTTGACCTCCCATCTACCCTTCAGACCTTCAGGGCACGTTTGTGGGCTAATTTGTTTGGTAAAATTGTAAATTGTCCCCAGTGTGTAGGATAGTGTTAGTGTGCGGGAATCACTGGTTGGTGGAGATTCGTTGGGCCAAACGGCCTATTTCCGTGCTGTATCTAAACTAAACTAAACTAATGTAGAGAATATATGGACACGTTGCATCACGGCCTGGTTTGGCAACTCGAATGCCCAGGAACAAAGGAGATTACAAAAGGTGATGGTCCATCACGGGTACTGACCTCCCCACCGTCGAAGGGATCTATAGAAAGCGATACCTCAAAATGGCAGCTGGCATCATCAAGGACCCACACCATTCTGCCCCTGCTTGCATTTCACTCCTCCCATCAAGAAGAAGGTATAGGAGGAGCCTGAAAAATGTGTTCTCCAGGTTCAGGAGCAGCATCTAGATTATCGATTGCAATAAATACCAATTAAACTCCTAATTACCAACTATCTTGATTACACAAGGAACTTCAGGATTTTATTTTGTTTTGCAGTATATAGTGGTACATATTAAATATTTACAGGGTCATAACGGTTCGGCGCGAAGACTTGACTGAGGCCTGAATATCTGAATGGATGAAGAAACATATATAATAAATCATGAATATATCTCCAAGGACGAATTAATGAATAATATTTCAATCTCCATCAAACTTTCAACACTCTCTTTTCTATTTTCTATTCCTTTTTTTTTCTATCCTTAATTAGAAAAAAAGTATAGAAACACATTATATTAAATTTTTAATATTAATGCGAATATAGATATTATTACTTGTATGAAAATATTATTGATGTCCTGTATTTTTAATTACATAAAATTGTGTAGTTTCAACTATACAATAATTTGGAAATATAAAGTCAATAATAATACAAACACTCTTATTATTATGAAAATATAATGAATATTATAGAAGTTCGGTTAATATTGTGTATTATACAATTATAACATGGGGGACTTGTATTTTGAAATTAGAGGAAATATGGACATTATGACTAGTATGAGTATATTGCTAATACTAGGATGATACTATACACACTTCCAATTATACAAAATAATTAACCTTGATATGTATAATTGATAATATTATAAATAATATAAACAGTATCAATTTATCATTAATATTATATAGTTTTTATCGTTGTATAAGAGTGTATTTTGTAATTACTTTGTTTCTATAATAAAAAAATTAAAAAATAATTTAAAAAAAAATTTTAAAAAGTATATAGTGGTACATTAGTTATTTAACTTTTTTTTGCTTGTTTATTATGTTATATATTGAGTACTAGGCTAACTAATCTGTTGTGCTGCTTAGTTCAATTTAGTTTAGTTTAGAGATAAAGTGTGGAAACAGGCCCTACAGTCTGCTGAGTGTGTGCCAGCCAGCGATCACCCCACACACTAGCACGATCCAACACATGGGACAATTTTACAATCTTTACCGAAGGCAATGAACCTATAAACATGTACGACTTTGCAGTGTGGGAGGAAACCGGAGCACCTGTGGAAAATCTACGTGGTCAAGGTGGAGAACGTACAAACTTCGTACAGACAGCACCCGTAGTCAGGATCCAACCCGGGTCTCTGGCACTGTAAGGCAGCAACTCCACCACTGCGTCACCATGCCAAATTAAGTAAGTGCTGCAAATAAGAATGTCATTGTTCTGTTCTGGTATATATGACAATTAAACACTCTTGACTTTGGACTCTTGACTTGCATGTAACACGTTAATCAGCGTTCAAATCCAAATTATTGTATTTCATATTTAATAGTGCATTCAGCACTTTCGGCTAGTGGTAAGCCACTTGCGAGGGAAAAGTTTGGAGAGAATAAAGGCATTCTAACCTGTCTCACAAACTTCTGGTTTCTGTTTTCAGTTCCTGTGAGCACTGGTTGAGAATCCAGAGCTGTGGTTTGGGTTCCAGCCAAGCAGAACCCACTTGACATCTCTTGGTTTCTATTTGGCTGGTTGGTTAATTGCCCTGCCTCAGAACAACCTCAGTACATGCAAAGGCAAAGCTTCTCCCTGCAATTGACTGGGGAGTGTTGTGGAGCAGAGGGATCTAGGAGTGCAGGTACATAATTCCCCGAAAGTGGCCTCATAGGTTGATAGGGTGGTCAAGAAGGCTTTTGGTATGTTAGTTTAGTTTTGGTTTTGTTTTTTTAGTTTAGAGATACAGAGTAGAAACAGGCAGGAAATGCAGATGTTGCTTTAGACTGACGATAGACGCAACATGCTGGAGTAACTCCGCACATCAGGCAGCATCTCTGGAGAACCTGTTCCATTTCTATAGAGATGCTGCCTGACCCGCTGAGTTACTCCAGCATTTTATGTCTATCCCTGTACACAAATTCTATCCTACACACCAGGGACAATTTACACTTTTTGCCAATTAACCAGAGCACCCGGGAAGAACCCACAAGGTCATACGGAGAACGTACAAACTTCATACCCATAGTCAGGATTGAACCCGGGTGTCTCGCGCTGGGAGGCAGTAATTCAACCACTGCGCCACTGTGCTGCCCCTTTCAGTTTAGTTTAGTTTAGTTTGTTATTGTCATGTGTACCAAGGTACAGTGAAAAGCTTTGGTTTGCGTGCTATCCAGTCAATGAAAAGACTATACATGATTACAATCAAGCTGTCCACAATGCACTGATAAAAGATAAAGGGTTCAACATTTAGTGCAAGATATAGTCTGATAAAGATAATTCAAAGGTTTCCAATGAGGTGGATGACAGTTCAGGGCCACCCTCTAGCTGATGAGAGGACTGTTCAGTTGCTTGCTAACATCTGTAGATAGAATGAACACAAACCAGGATCCCTAATAGGGTCAAGGTGCAGGTGATTACAATTGGAGATTCTCAAGCAAAGTAACCACAAAAAGTAATATTATACAGAAATATTCAGTTTTAGTTTAGTTTAGTTTAGTTTCATGTGTACCAAGGTTCAGTGGAAAGCTAACCAGTCAGCGGAATGATTATACTTGATTACAATCGAGCCATCCACAATGTACAGGAGCCTTCATCAGTCAGGGTACTGAATATAGAAGTTGGGATGTTATGCTACAGTTGTACAAGAACATCTAACCCAGTTCTCTGGCGCTCTAAGCCACTCATGTCTTATGGCCTCTCATCCTCATTATTGCAATTCAAAGGTTTTAAGAGCTTGAGATGGTTGGTACCTTTTTACCCTTCACTGACAGTGAACTTCAGGCTGGGGGCTTGCAATGCATAATTAATGAGCCTGGCCCTGGAAAGTCACATGAGAGTGGCCTGGCGGTCAGATCAGAAAATCAGCCCTGTTAATACATATCCTACAAAGCCTGGAGCAGAAAACTCTGCAACAGTGAGCACAGTTATCGAAGCAGGTTTAGAAATATTTTTTTCTTAAAAGTCCAGTTAGCCAAGAGGATTCAATCTGAAACCTTGTAAATTGATACTTCAGTGGAATGCTTCACCTAAAGCAACATTATTAAACATTAATTAAGGGCAAAGTCAATGTGCCCTTGCTAACGATAACTTTTTAATAATGTAAAAAAAAAATCAACATGCTTTTCATGAATCTGCATGTATTTTAAAGATCTGAAAGGCAAATAGGGTTTGGGATTTTATTCTACAGTGAAATCTACCTTTTGCACACTTAAGTGGATGTGGGCCTTTACTAAGCTAACTTTCTGACTCTTGTGATGCAGGTTGAATGAGGCTGTTGGTACTCCATGTTTTAGTTTTTATTTTTATTTTTAGAGATACAGCATACACAGAGACCATGCCAACCATCACCTGTTCACACTTGTTCAATGTTATCCCACTTTCTCATCCATTCCCTACACAGTAGGTGCAAATTTATAGTTGCCAATCAAACCTACAAAACTGCACGTTTTGGGGATTGTGAGGTAACCGGAGAATCCGGAGAAAGCCCGAATAGTCACGCGGAGAACACACAAATTCCACCCAGACAGCACCCCAGGTCGGGATCGAACCTGGGTCTCTGGCACTGCGAGGAGGCAGCTCTACCAGCTGTGCCACTGTACCACTCATTTTGAACGTTCATATTTAACTTTGGGAATATTGGCCTGAAACTCGCATAAACTGACAAAATAAATGCCTTCAATCTTTCAGTTAGCTGTTAGGACCATAAATGTAAAAAAATTGTAAATCTTTATATTTTGGGCGGCAAATGGCTGCAAGATTCATTCCCTTCACCATGGGCACTAGGTAGTGTACTTGCTCACCTAGGCTTCTCCAACAACACTTAGTAAGCCCTCTAACTCTAGGAAGGATAAGTTAAAAAAATAGAAACATCTCCATCGATACTGTATGTTTCCTTACAAGTAGAGTTGCTGCCTTACAGCGCCAGAGATTCTGGTTCAATCTTGACTACAGGTTCTGCCTGTACGGAGTTTGCACGTTCTCCTTGAAACCACGTAGGCTTTCTCCAGGTTCTCCCACATCCCACAGACGTGCAGCTCTGAACTGACGTACAAGTGATTGTTGGTCAGCGTGGATTTGGCGGGCTGAAGGGTCTGTTCCATGCTGTATCTCTAAATTAAACTAAACAAAATTTAATGTGAGTCAATTAGAACCAGGGTAAACTCTCGTAGAGTCCTAGAGTCATACAGTCATGCGACGTGGAAACAGGCCCTTTAGCCCAACTTGCCCCCACCAACCAATTTGTCCCATCAACACCTGCCTGCATTTGGCCCATACCCCTCTAAAACTATCCATGTACCTGTCTAAATGTTTCTTAAACATTGCAATGGTATCTGTCTCAAGTACCTCCTCCAGCAGCTTATGCCATACACCCAATACCCTTTGTGTTAAAAAAGTTAGCACTTAGGTTCCCTCAGCCTAAACCTACTGTTTGTCCTCGGGTTCTCAATTCCCCTACTCTGGGCAAGAGAATCTGTGTGTCTACCCAATCTATTCCTCTTGTGATCTTATACACCTCTGTAAGATCACCCCTCATGCTCTTGCACTCCAGGGAACTCCAGAATCTTCTTCTTCTTAGCTATCTGCCAGCCCACTCTACCATCCACATGAATGCAGACAATATGTAACAATCACATGTAGATAAAGTGTTGCCATCTTATCCGGACTACTTATGATCATTTAAATGAAAAATTATTTGAGAATATAATGGTAGATATTCAGTGGAATAGATTCCTCTGACAAGAAGATTGAAAAGTAAAATAAGTGGGGTGTAGCTAAGATAAACGGGTGCACTTTCAACACCCTCAAGTGCCACACAAAAATGCCAGTGGCAAGAAAGGGGAATGGAGAAAGAATAAATTCACAAGAAAATTCAAGAGCTGCCAACCCAAAGGTCGTGAAGACTTACAGTACATTAATTCACAAATCATCTCAGCTTGACAAAAAGACTGGTTTCATTTGTGTGGGTAGGAAAAATATTTCAACCATATGTGAAAAGGATTGATTTTAATTCACACGTATACCATAAAGTAACAAAACCGCTGATAAATATACAGTTTGAAAGCTGGAATATGTTTTTTTAATTCGGTACAGGAAAGGGTAAATGGATTATCCTGGAAACCTGAGCTTTTATTTTCTACGATCAACCACATTGAGACTGCACTTGTCTGAGGAATATGCATGTCTGTACCTGCTTGGCTTTGCTGAATTTAGTTTAGTTTAGAGATACAACATGGAAACAGGCCCTTTGGCCCATTGATTCACAACGACCATCGATACCCTTTCTCCCTAGTTTTATGTTAGCCCACTTACTCATTCACTCCCTACACAGTAAGGACAATTTACAGAGGCCAATTAACCTACAAACCCACATGTCTTTGAGATGTGGGAGGAAACCAGAGAACCCGGAAGAATCACACGGGGTAACATGGAGAACATGCTAACTCCACACAGACAGCACTCGAGGTTGGGATCAAACCAGGGTCTTTAAAGCAGAGATTGACAGGTTTCTGATTGGTAAGGGTGTCAACGGTTATGGGGAGAATGGGGTTGAGAGGGAAAGATAAATCAGCCATGATTCAATGGTGGAGTAGAATCAATGGGCCGAATGGGCTAATTTTGCTCTTATGACTTATGAACATGAATTTGGGCGCTGTGAGGCAATTGCTTCCCTGAACAATTGATTCCCTGGACAAAGAGATAGGTAGTCAACAGTTGCAAAATATGGTAAGTGAATTGTTCTTAAACTATTGAAGCAAATCTTTTAGAAGGAGGCAAGTTGTGGCTTTGCAGGCAGTCAGTTTGCTTGATCAGCAATGTGGGCAAAATGACCTTCACCACTGACATTACAGGAAGTGTAAGCAAAGAAAGGAGCTAAAATAGACACAAAGTGCTGGAGTAACTCAACGGGTTAGGCAGCATCTCTGGAGACGTTTCGGGTCGGGATCTTTCTTCAGACTGATTGTAGGTGGGGGGAAGAAATTTAGGAGGGTCAGGACAAAGCAGGGCAGCTAATAGGTGATCACAGGCAAGAAGGTGTTGAAAGGCAGATAGTTGAACAAATGTCAGAGATGAAAAACAAGTTGTGAGGCAAATGGATCGAAGAGTTGTGAATTGGGAGGCCAGGGGGATCCCAAAGGTGTGCGGGTTTGTAGGTTAATTGTGTGCGGGTGTGTAGGTTAATTGGATTGTGTAAATTGCCCCAAGTGTGTAGTTAGCAGATGCGAAAGCAGGATAACGTAGAATTAGTGTGAATGGGTCGATGGTCGGTGTGGACTCTGTGGGCCGAAGGGCCCGTTTCCCTACTTTATCTCAAAAAGCATATGTTCCAAAGACAAGCTCTTTGTCCACCCCTGTCTTTACTTCACCTTCAGTACCCCTGAAATCCACACCCAGGCCGCTGAAGATGGGTCCTGACCGAAAACGTCACTTGTCCATTCCCTGCACGGACACTGCCTGACTCGCTGAGTCCCTCCAGTACATTGTGTTTTACACAAGATTCCAGCATTCCTTGGATCTCCTTTGTCATTAGTTTGCCCAAAGGGTTTCCTTGGTCCCTGCACAAACTTCAAGCAGTTCTCAACTCTTCTGCCTGTTTCCTATCACATACAAAGCCCCTGCTCATCCACCAACCTTTCTTTGCCAAGCATCAAGCATTCACTGTTCCCTGTACCCTGATGAGAATGCCTTTCTCCTCCGTAGTCAACAGAAACATTTGGCCCAAGCACGTACGTGATAATTTTTGCTGGGGCTGGACACTGTTAATCATGAGAATCAATCCAAGTAAATAATTCATAAACTAGTAAGTTGATAATTATTAGAATAACTTGAATTTCCAAACAGAGTATAGTTGAAGAAAGCAATATCAGGGGTGTCATAGAGACATAGAAACATAAAAAATAGGTGCAGGAGTAGACCATTCGCCCCTTCGAGCCTGCACCGCCATTCAATATGATCATGGCTGATCATCCAACTCAGTATCCCTTACCTGCCTTCTCTCCATACCCCCTGATCCCTTTAGCCACAAGGACCACATCTAACTCCCTCTTAAATATAGCCAACAAACTGGCCTCAACTACCTTCTGTGGCAGAGAATTCCAGAGATTCACCATTCTGTGTGAGTCATCTCAGTCCTAAAAGATTTCCCCTTATCCTTAAACTGTGACCCCTTGTGCTGGACTTCGCCAACATAGAAACATAGAAATTAGGTGCAGGAGTAGGCCATTCAGCCCTTCGAGCCTGCACCGCCATTCAATATGATCATGGCTGATCATCCAACTCAGTATCCCGTACCTGCCTTCTCTCCATACCCTCTGATCCCCTTCTCTCCATACCCTCTGATCCCACAAGGGCCACATCCAACTCACTCTTAAATATAGCCAATGAACTGGCCTCAACTACCCTCTGTGGCAGAGAGTTCCAGAGACTCACCACTCTCTGTGTAAAAAAAGTCCTTCTCATCTCGTCTTAAAGGATTTCCCCTTATCCTTAAGCTGTGACCCCTTGTCCTGGACTTCCCCAACATCGGGAACAATCTTCCTGCATCTAGCCTGTCCAACCCCCTAAGAATTTTGTAAGTTTCTATAAGATCCCCTCTCAATCTCCTAAATTCCAGAGAGTATAAACAAGTCTATCCAGTCTTTCTTCATAAGACAGTCCTGACATCCCAGGAATCAGTCTGGTGAACCTTCTCTGCACTCCCTCTATGGCAATAATGTCCTTCCTCAGATTTGGAGACAAAACTGTACGCAATACTCCAGGTGTGGTCTCACCAAGACCCTGTACAACTGAAGTAGAACCTCCCTGCTCCTGTACTCAAATCCTTTTGCTATGAAAGCTAACATACCATTCGCTTTTTTTCACTGCCTGCTGCACCTGCATGCCTACTTTCAATGACTGGTGTACCATGACACCCAGGTCTCGCTGCATCTCCCCTTTTCCTAATTGGCCACCATTTAAATAATAGTCTGCTTTCCTGTTTTTGCCACCAAAGTGGATAACCTCACATTTATCCACATTATACTGCATCTGCCAAACATCTGGAACAATCTTCCTCCATCTAGCCTGTCCAAACCCTTAAGGATTTTGTAAGTTTCTATAAGATCCCCCCTCAATCTTCTAAATTCTAGCGAGTACAAGCCGAGTCATTTAAGAACTGTATACAGCGTCAAGCGATGTGGGCTAGCTTTAACAAGCGATAGCCACTTTTGAAATTGGCCTCCACATAATTCGTCCTGTCTATTAAGAGTAAAGTTAATGATGATTCAATGCTCTGGTCATAGAGTCATATAGTCTTACAGCTTGGAAACAGGCCCTTCTGACCAACTTGCCCACACCGACCAACATGCCCCATCTAAACTAGTCCCACCTGCCTGCTTTTGGCCATATCCCTCTAAATCTACCCTATCTATGTAACTGTCTAAATGTTCCTTAAACGTTGTGATAGTCCCAGCCTCAACTACCTCCTCCAACAAATTGTTGCATACAGCCACCGCCCTTTGTGTAAAAAAGTTACTCCTCAGGTTCCTATTAAATCTTTTCACCCTCACCTTAAACCTATGTCCTCTGGTTCTTGATTCCCCTACTCTGGGCAAAAGACTGGGCAAAACCCAATCTATTCCTTTCATGATTTTGTACACCTCTATAAGATCACCCCTCACCCTCCTTCACTCCAAGGAATAAAGTCCTAGCCTGCTCAACCTCTCCCTATAGCTCAGGCCCCCGATTACTCACAACATCTAGTTAAATCTTCTCTGCACCCTTTCAAGCTTGACAACATCGTTCTTATAACATGTTGACCAAAACTGAACACGGTACTCTAAATATGGCCTCACCAACATCTTATATCGCAATCACAATCACATAAGACTTTATTAGCCAAGTATGTTTTGCAACATACGAGGAAATTAATTTGCCAAGTCGGTCATTATATAACTATAACATGACCTCCCAACTTCTATACTCAATTGTCTGACTGATGAAGGCCAATGTGCTGAAAGCCTTCTTGACCACCCTATCCACCTGTGACAGTAACTTTCAAGGAATTTTCCCTGCAGCCCTTCTTGAATAGAGGTACAACATTTCCCATCCACCAGTCTTTGTGCACTTCATCTGTATTTAATGATGACTCAGAAATCTCAGTCAATCTCCTGCAATCTCCTCTCTAGTCTCCCACAGTGTCCTCGGATATATCTGATCAGGCCCGGAGATTTGTCTACCTTCAGATGCATCAGGACCTTCAGCGCCTCCTCGACCATAGAAACATAGAAACATAGAAACATAGAAAATAGGTGCAGGAGGAGGCCATTCGGCCCTTCGAGCCAGCACCACCATTCAATATGATCATGGCTTATCGTCAGCTATCAATAACCCGTGCCTGCCTTCTCCCCATATCCCTTGACTCCACTAGCACCTAGAGCTCTATCCAACTCTCTCTTAAATCCATCCAGTGATTTGGCCACCACTGCCCTCTGTGGCAGGGAATTCCATAAATTCACAACTCTCTGGGTAAAAAAGTGTTTTCTTAGCTCAGTCTTAAATGACCTCCCCTTTATTCTAAGGCTGTGGCCCCTGGTTCTGGACTCACCCAACATTGGGAACATTTTTCCTGCATCTAGCTTGTGCACTTTTATAATTTTATATGTTTATTTTATAATTTTATATGTTTCTATAAGATCCCCCCTCATACTTCTAAACTCCAGTGAATACAAGCCTAGTCTTTTCAATCATTCCTCATATGAGAGTCCCGCCATCCCAGGGATCAATCTTGTGAACCTACGCTGCACTGCCTCAATCACAAGGATGTCCTTCCTCAAATTAGGAGACCAAAACTGTACACAATACTCCAGATGTGGTCTCACCAGAGCCCTATACAACTGCAGAAGAACCTGTTTACTCCTGTACTGAAATCCTCTTGTTATGAAGGCCAACTGTTCCATAACCATAATACTGACTGTTCTCAAGTCACTTCTATCGACTGCCCCAGAGGACCTAAAAACAGAGGATCTAAACCCCAGAAAATAAATTAATTCATTGTTCGCATTGCAGAATAGGATTCTGGATACCCCGGAGAAATTTAAAATAAATAATCTCATCTGGGGGGGCTGGAGGTTTCTATTAGAAAATGACGTCATATCAAATGGATTCCTCAGTCATGTTGCTGTATTGTAATCAAACCCAGGGGGTCCATTATTTTCTAATGTCATTAAACTGGAAAGCTGGAAAAGATGCAGAGAAGATTTACAAGGGTGGTGCCAGGACTCTAAGGGGCTGAGCTATAGGGAGAGGTTGAAAAGGCTAGGACTTTATTTCTTAGAGCGCAGGAGGTGATCTTTTAGAGATGCATAAAATCATGAAGGAAATAGATAGGGTGAATGCACAGAGTATATTACCCAGGGTAGGGGATGAAAAGATCTTTTAGATGAGAGGGGCAAGATTTAATATGAACCTGAGGGCCAATTCAGTTGGTGGTATATGGAACGAGCTGCCAGAGGAAGTGGTTGAGGCAGCTATTATCACAGCATGGGGCAGGTACATGGACAGGAAAGTTTTAGAGGGATATGGGCCAAACGCAGGCAAATGGCTAGTTTATTTAATGGGCGGGATGGACGAATTGGGTCGAAGGGTCTGTTTCCGTACTATATGACTGTGATTCTATGACTCTATATTTGCTTTACATTTCTAAATATTTTATATTGATATGTAGTTGCATAGCATTTCCTCTTCACGCAGCACATTATATATTCCGTCTGCCAGCAGTTCATCAGCACAGACTGACACGGAAAACACAGGGTGCTGGATTTATTTCAGATATAATGATTCTAAATAAAGAACATCTGCTTATCACTGCCTATTGATTTATTCAAAATAAGTTTACCATTTAAATTGGAATTATCTTTACTAGAGATAGTAAAATTTAACTCCGATAAAAGCAGTAATAAATTAAAAACATTTTTTTATTTCAAAGTTTGACTGTGAATCTATCCCTTTACAGATATCCTCTTTTATTCACGAGTTAGTCAGAATCATACAGCGTGAAAACAGGCCCTTTGGCCCAACTTGCCCACGCAGATCAACATGCCCCATCTACATCATAATATGATTAGTTTTAATCTGCAATTTGAGAAGAAGGTTAAATCAGAAGTGTCAGTGATGCAGTTGAACAAAGGGGATTATGAAGGCATGAGAGGGGAGCTGGCCAAGGTAGACGGGAAGGGGATCCTAGCAGAAATGACAGTGAAACAGCAATGTCACGGATTTCTGGGCATAATCCGGAAGACGTAGGATCATTTCATTCCAAAAAGGAAGCAAGATTCTAAGGGGAGTAGGAGGCAACCGTGGCTGACAAGAGAAGTTAGGGATAGAATAAAACTAAAAAAAAAGACATATAACACTGCAAAGAGTAGCCGGAAGCCAGCGGATTGGGAAACTTTCATAGGACAACAGAAGGAAACAAAACTGGTAATACGGGCTGAAAAGATGAAGTACGAGGGAAAGCTGGCCAGGAATATAAAGAAGGATAGTAAAAGCTTCTTTAGATATGTTAAGGGAAAAAGAGTAACAAAGTCAAATGTGGGTCCCTTGAAGGCAGACACGGGTGAAATTATTATGGCAGAAGAGTTGAACAGGTACTTCGGATCGGTCTTCACTAAGGAAGACACAAACAATCTTCCAAATGTACTGGAGGACAGAGGATCTAAGGGGGTAGAGGAACTGAAATAAATTGTCATTAGGCGAGAAATAGTATTGGGTAGGCTAATGAGACTGAAGGATGATAAATCCCCTGGGTCTGATGGTCTGCATCCCAGGGTCCTCAGGGAGGTGGCTCTAGAAATAGTGGACGCATTGGTGATCATTTTCCAATGGTCAATAGATTCAGGATCAGTTCCTATGGATTGGAGGATAGCTAATGTTATCCCACTTTTCAAGAAAGGAGCGAGAGAGAAAACGGGGAATTACAGACCAGTTAGCATGACTTCGGTGGTGGGAAAGATGCTGGAGTCAATTATTAAAGAGGTAATAATGGGGCATTTGGATAGCAGTAAAATGATTAGTCCAAGTCAACATGGATTTATGAAAGGAAAATCATGCTTGACTAATCTTCTGGAATTTTTTGAGGATGTGACACGTAAAATGGATGAAGGGGTGCCAGTGGATGTAGTGTATCTAGACTTTCAGAAAGCCTTTAATAAGGTCCCGCATGGGAGACTGGTGACTAAAATTAGAGCACATGGTATTGGGGGTAGGGTGTTGACATGGATAGAAAATTGGTTGGCAGACCGGAAGCAAAGAGTAGGAGTAAACGGGTCCTTTTCAGAATGGCAGGCAGTGGCGAGTGGAGTGCCGTAAGGCTCGGTGTTGGGGCCGCAACTGTTTACCATATATATTAATGATTTGGAAGAGGGAATTAGGAGCAACACTAGTAAGTTTGCGGATGACACAAAGCTGGGTCGAAGTGTGAACTGTGAAGAGGATGTTAGGAGGTTGCAGGGGGACCTGGACAGGTTGAGTGAGTGGGCAGATGCGTGGCAGATGCAGTATAATATAGATAAATGTGAGGTTATCCACTTTGGCGGCAAAAACAAGGGAGCAGATTATTATCACAATTAGGTTAGGTTAGGTAAGGAAGAGGTGCAGTGAGACCTGGGTGTCCTTGTACACCAGTCCCTGAAAGTTGGTGTGCAGCTACAGCAGGCAGTGAAGAAAGCTAATGGAATGTTGGCCTTCATAACAAGAGGATTTCAGTATAGGAGTAAAGAAGTTCTTCTGCAGTTGTATAGGGCTCTGGTAAGACCACATCTGGAGTATTGTGTACAGTTTTGGTCTCCTAATTTGAGGAAGGACATCCTTGTGATTGAGGCAGTGCAACGTAGGTGCACAAGATTGATCCCTAGGATGGAGGGACTGTCATATGAGGAAAGATTGAAAATACTGGGCTTGTATTCACTGGAGTTTAGGATGAGGGGGGATCTTATAGAAACATATAAAATTATGAAAGGACTGGGCAAGCCAGATGCAGGAAAAATGTTCCCAATGTTGGGCGAGTCCAGAACCAGGGGCCTCAGACAAATGGCCCTGTCCCACGGTACGAGTTCATTCCAAGAACTCTCCCGAGTTTTCCCTGATTCGAACGCGGAGATTTGCGGTAATGGCCGCTCGTCGGTACTCGGGGCTCTCGTGGACATTTTTCAACGTTGAAAAATCTTCACGAGTCTTCCCGAGCTTACCTGCCGTTAGCAAGTCTTCCCGAGCTTACCTGCCGTTAGCAAGTCTTCCCAAGTACTGCCGTTAGCGTTATGAGCTGCTAAGAGACATCCCCGAGCTCTGACATAACCTCTACGTTCATTCTCCGTGCTTACCACGAGTTTGATCTTTTTTAAACTCGGGAGAGCTCTTGGAATGAACTCGTACCATGGGACAGGGCCATTAGAATAAAGGTGAGGCCATTTAAGACTGAGGTGAGAAAAACTTTTTCACCCAGAGAGTTGTGAATTCGTGGAATTCCCTGCCACAGAGGGCAGTGGAGGCCAAATCACTGAATGGATTTAAGAGAGAGTTAGATAGAGCTCTAGGGGCTAGTGGAATTAAGAGATATGGGCAGAAGGCAGGCACGGGTTATTGATTGGGGCCGATCAGCCATGATCACAATGAATGGCGGTGCTGGCTTGAAGGGCCGAATGGCCTCCTCCTGCACATATTTTCTATGTTTCTATGTTTCTACACAAGTCCCACCTGCCTGTGTTTGGCCCATATCCGTCTACACCTATCCCACCCAGAGATAATATAAAAAGAATAAACAAACAATAAGAGTGCAAAGACTAAAACAATGCCCCCAAGTTCAGATCTTATTTGGAAGTTGTGGTTTTCAACAGCCTAATGGTTGTAAGGGTGAAGCTGCTCTGAAACCTGGACGTTACAGATTTCAGGCTCCAACTCCTTCTTCCTCATGGCAGGAGTGAAGTGAGAATGTGGTCAGGGCAATGTGGGACTCTGATGATGAAGCTGGCTGCCTTTTTGAGGCAGCGACTCCTGTAGATCCCTTCAATGGTGGGGAGGTCAGTACCTGTGGTGGACTGGGCAGTGTACATCACTTTCTGCAATCCTCTTTGTTCCTGGGCGTTTGAGTTGCCGAACCAGGTCATGATGCTTACATATCTGTTTCTCCATTTCCCAGTGATTATTGGGAAGACTTTAATGTAACTTCAGCAAAGTGATCGCCCTCCCTTCTTCCTATGCTCTCTCCATATGCCCATATTAGCCGTTTCCTCCATAATATCTTCTCCAAGCATGTGCTCTCTAATCATTTGTTTGTTTGAGGAGGATTCCCTCTTAAGAAATCCCCTCTGTCACATCTAAAACCTCTCCACCCCAAAACATTAAGCTGCCAGCTGCCCTTGCTCAACTATGCCAGTATGCGGAAAATTAAATTCAAATGGATTATCAGAATATGTCAAGTAAAGCCTCTAACATCTCCAAAAGCCAGCCTGCAAATGCCTAATGTGTTAGAAGAAGCATTAAAAATGTAGTAACCTCTACTAAAAATAGACACAAAAGACTGCAGATGCTGGAATCTATTGCAAACTGCTGGTGAAAGTTAGAAGTTGAGGTGAAGGGAAATGGGTTGACAATGTATCAGGGAAGCACAATGAAGCAGCGGTAGAGTTGTTGCCTTACAGCACAGCAGGGATAAAATTGGACCAGAGACCTGTGTTCAAAACCTAACTACGGAAACTATGTGCTTAAAAATATAAAAGTTTAATTTAGTTTAGTTTAGAGATACAGTGGGGAAAAAGGCCCTTCGGCTCACCGTGTCCGCCCCAACCAGCGATCCCCACACACAAACACTATCCTACACATTAGGGACAATTTACAATCTTTACTGAAGTGAATTATCCTATAAACCTGTGCGTATTTGGAGTGTGGGAGAAAACGAGAGCATGTGGGGACATTCCACACAGTCACGGGGGGAACGTACAAACACAATACAAACAGCACCCGTACAGCATCTCTGTAAGGCAATGACTACACCGCTGCGCTACTGTGCCACCCTCTTGGGTGCTGTCTGTACACAGTTTACATGTTCTCCGTGTGACCACGTAGGTTTTCTCTGCGAGCTCAAGCTTTCTCCCACATTCCAAAGACGTGGCGATTTGTAGGTTCATTGGCCTCTGTAAATTGCCCCAAGTGTGCAGAATCCAAAACTGGGATAACAGAGAACGGGTGAACCCGTGATCTTTGGTCAGCAAAGAATCCGTGTACCGAACGGCTGTTTCAGTGCTGCATCCCTCAAATAAAGACCTTTCTTCCTGGAATAGGGTGACATGAGCTGGTAGAAAGAGGGGAGGGGGTGGGGTAAGAGCTGGCAAGTGATATGTGGATCCAGGAAAGAAGGGTTTGATTGGTAGATGAGTCACGTGTGGGAAAGAAAGGTGGCGAAGACAAAAGGGCTGCAGATGGTTGAATCTGACAAGGAAGACAGAAAATTATCTGCACAAAAATCATTATTTTTGGCAAGGAGCCCATCAGTTCAATGTTGAGCTTTCAGCTAAGTTGTAATAAATATCCTTAACATGATATGAAGGAGGTCCTGTGTATGTATTATTTACGATACAATCTATGTCAAGTTGATTATGGTTCCAGGCATCAAAAAATATTGCAATAAGCAAACTGAAATTTCTGAGATTTCTTCATGATTTTCATTGTAAACATTGATCCTACCTGACTGCTGCAGGTGAACCAGGAAGCATTCAATTTTGCTAAGAAAGGAATAATACAACTAATCTTCATAAGAGGTAGACTTGACTGAGAGGCCACTGACATTCAGAATGGCAACGCTTTACTCTGGAATTCTTCAAAACCTCAAACTTGTTTTAGGGATTGAGACACAGCATGGAAACAGGTCCTTCGGCCCACCAAGCTGACCATTGATCATCCATTCCCGCTGGTTCTATGTTAACCCACTTATTAGGGACAATTTTCCAGAGGCCAATTAACCTACAAACTCGCACGTCTTTGGGTACTTGGGAGGAAACTGGAGCACCTGGAGGGAACCCACACATTCACCAGGGGAGAACGTGCAAACCCCACATGGACAGCACCGAGGTCAGGATCGAACGTGGGTCTCTCGCACTGTGGCGCAGTGGCTCTACCATCTGCAACACTGTGCCGCCCTAAGGTTTGTGTAAGAGACAGGATTTACCTCAGGATCTGCAGATATTGGAATCTTGAGCAAAAAAACAAAGTGCTGGATGAAGTCAGTGGGTCATACAAAAGATGCTGCCTTCTGTTATTTATCCAACCCTGAGGGTCTCTCTCATCCTTTCCTGACACCCTGTAATGGGAACAATACCCAGTGTGAAGAACGGTTCAGGCCCAAAACGTCACCTATCCATGTCCTCCAGAGATGCTGCCTGACCCACTGGGTTCCTACAGAACTGTGTGTGTTTTACTTAAAATACTTTGTTTGAAGCTTTTTTTTAGACAATAGGTGCAGGAGTAGGCCATTTGGACCTTCGAGCCACCACCGCCATTCAATGTGATCATGGCTGATCATCCCCAATCAGTACCCCGTTCCTGCCTTCTCCCCATATCCCCTGACTCTGGTATTTTTGAGAGCCCTATCTAGCACTCTCTTGAAAGCATCCAGAGAACCTGCCTCCCTCTGAGGCAAAGAATTCCACAGACTCACCACTCTCTGTGAGAAAAAGTGTTTCCTCGTCTCCGTTCTAAATGGCTTACTCCTTATTCTTAAACTGTGGCCCCTGGTTCTGGACTCCCCCAACATTGGGAACATGTTTCCTGCCTCTAGTGTGTCCAAGCCCTTATATGTTTCAATGAGATTCCCCTCTCATCCTTCTAAACTCCAGAGTGTACAAGCCCAGCTGCTCCATTCTCTCAGCATATGACAGTCCCGCCACCCGGGAATTAACCTTGTAAACTTATGCTGTGCTCCCTCAATAGCAAGAATGTCCTTCCTCAAATTAGGGGACCAAAACTGCACACAATACTCCAGGTGTGGTCTCACTAGGGCTATAACTGCAGAAGGACGTCTTTGCTCCTATATTCTATTCCTCTTGTTATAAAGACAAAAATGCCATTCGCTTTCTTCACTGCCTGCTGTACCTGCATTCTTACTTTCATAGACTGATGTACATGGAATCCCAGATCACGTTGTACTTCCCCTTTTCCCAACTTGACGCCATTTAGATAGTAATCAGCCTTCCTGTTTTTGCTACCAAAGTGGATAACCTCACATTTATCCGCATTAAACTTCATCTGCCATGCATCTGCCCACTCCCCCAACCTGTCCAAGTCACCCTGCATTCTCATAGCATCCTCCTCGCAGTTCACACTGCCACCCAGCTTTGTGTCATCTGCAAATTTGCTAATGTTACTTTGAATCCCTTCATCCAAATCATTGATGTATATTGTAAATAGCTGCGGTCCCAGCACCGAGCCTTGCGGTACCCCACTAGTCACTGCCTGCCATTCTGAAAGGGACCCGTTAATCCCTACTCTTTGTTTCCTGTCTGCCAACCACTTCTCTATCCATGTCAGCACTCTACCCCCAATACCATGTGCTCTAATTTTGCCCACTAATCTCCTATGTGGGACCTTATCAAATACTTTCTGAAAGTCCAGGAACACTACATCCATTGGCTCTCACTTGTCCATTTTCCTAGTTACATCTTCAAAAAATTCCATGATTAGTCACCATGATTTCCCCTTCGTAAATCCATGCTGACTCGGACCGATCCTGTTACTGCTATCCAAATGTGCGGCTATCTCATCTTTTATAATTGACTCCAGCATCTTCCCCACCACCTATGATGTCCGGCTAACTGGTTTATAATTCCCCGTTTTCTCTCTCCCGCCTTTCTTAAAAAGTGGGATAACATTAGCTACCCTCCAATCCAGAGGAACTGATCCTGAGTCTATAGAACAATGGAAAATTATCACCAATGCATCCACGATTTCTAGAGCCACTTTCTTAAGTATCCGGGGATGCAGACCATCAGGCCCTGTTATCAGCCAGTTATAGCTTAAAATGCTATAATTATATCTTATGTGTTCCTATTCTACAGTTGCAATGGGCCAGGGTTGTTGTATACTTCATTTCTTTGCGGTCTCCCTCAGAAGCAAAGTGAAAAGCAAATCAACACTCTGACTCGTCACAACATGAACATTCCGTGGATGGCCACAGCCAACAGCATCTCACACGAGCTCCAAACTCCACCTAATGGGACTATCATGAAGAAAAACGATACAAAGTGCTGGAGTAACTCAGCTGGTCACCCTTTGTGTGAAAAAGTTAGCCCTCGGATTCTTATTAAATCTTTCCCCCATTAGCTGAAACCTAAGTCCTCTAGGCAAGTAAATCTGTGCGTCCTCCCAATCTAATGATTTTATACACATCTAAAAGATCACCCCTCATCCTCCTGTACTCCAGGGAAAAGCGTCCTAGCCTGCTCAAGCTCTGCCTGTAGCTCTGACCCTTGAGTCCTGGCAACAGTTGTCATTTGACAGCTTTCCTTTTGTTTGTGAATTTTTGCTGCTTGCTTTAGACTTTCATAGAAACAAAAGCAAACTTTAACATTTTAAAAAGTATCTGTGGAATGTGTAACTGAGATGAACCCCTCAATAACGTGTGCTTCAGTGAACCTGTTTGCATGTCTAGTCTATTATAAATCCTCACACCACTGCTGTAGTCATAAAATTACCCACTGTCAGCATACAATAACAACCTGGATTACCTAGTCAAATCCTTCATTGGTTATTAATGGGCTGTCCCACTGCTGCGACCTAATCTGCGAGTTTAGACGAGTTTGAACTCAACTTAAACTCGCAGCATGGTCGACACATGGTCCTAGGAGGTCCTATGAGATCACTGGAACTCTCCTTCATGCTCAAGGGAAGTTCCCGAATACTCGCGGCCTCAGCGAGGTCGCGGAAAATATTTCAGCATGTTGAAAAATTTTATGCAAGTAAAATTTGGTCGGCATGGTTCTTTTGAACTCGTAGTGCAGTGGAGTGGGGTCGCTATTTAGTTAAAGGCAGTCGAGGGAAGTCTCGTTCGCTGACCGGCCATTTAGATTGGCTCATTGGAATTTTCATGTCCAGGTAAAACTGACTGGTAGGTAAAATGCCCGCTAAACTTTATTATACTTCTTAAAAGTCTCCAATCCTTCTCCCCCCCTTCTCTCCCCTTCTCTCCCCTTCTCTCCCCCCCCCCCCAAGGACTTACTTAAACTGTGCAGCTGTTTTACCTTCCTCTTCATCGCGGGTGTGAATTTCAGACAGCGTTTGCCCGCTTTCCCTGGCCCCCGCCTTTGCGATGTGTTTGTGTGTGTGCGCGGTCGGTTGATCCAGCTTGCGGTTTCAATGCGGACGGTCGATCCAGCTGGAGGTTTTACAGGCGAGTGCCCTCGAGCTTGAAGGTCGAAGACACTCTTCTTAACTCGTGAATTAGGTCGCTGCAGTGGGACAGCCCCTTTACTCGTTCGGCTTTTGACTTTAGAGATACAGCACGGAAGCAGGCACTTTGGCCCACCGAGTCCACAATGACCTGCGATCACTCCGTACACTTACACTATCCTACCCACTAGGGACAATTTACAATCTTTACTTTTTTAGAATGTGGAAGAAAACCAGAGCACCCGGATGTAGATCAGTGACTCATGTTATGAGTCATGTTTTTGTAGTTATTAGCTTATTAGCGTCGCGATCTACCGCACTCTTCAGTATGAGGTTAACTCTCAAGTGGGAGCTTGTAGTTGTTTATCCTAAATAAACAGTGTATAACCTGCCATGGTGTAAGGTCTTTATTATTACAAGGACTCAAAACCAACATGGTGTCAGAAGTGGGATCTGATGTGCCCAGCTTGCAGAGGTTCCTTGGAATGGCGAACTATTTGAACAAATTTATTCCTGATTTCAGCGAAACGTCAGCCCCATTATGCCTTCTCACACACAAAGACACTGCTTGGACCTGGCATGAACAACAACAAACGGCATTTGACACTCCTAAACGGCAGATGTTGGCCACCCCTACTCCAGCATACTTTGATCATAGACTGCCTGTTACACTTACATGTGATGCCTCACAACATGGCCTGGGCGTTGCATGCCTTCAGAATGATGGCCATGGCAATAAGCCTGTTGCCTATGCCTCACGCACCATATCTGACACAGAACAACGATACGCCCAAATTGAAAAGGAATTACTAGCGGTTGGTTTTTGCCTGCAAAAAGTTCAATGATTTCATCTTTGGTCGCACAGTTACAATTGAAACCGACCACCAACCTCTTATCAGCATTTTCAATAAACCTATTCATAACTCTGCAGCGCGACTACAACGGATGTTACTACAACTTCAGAAATATGACATCGTCCTCACCTACAAACGTGGAAAGGATATGCACCTGGCAGACACTCTTTCACGTGCACCGCGGAAGACCTGCGAGGATCTGCCCTCGCAGGATGATGACTTTATCGTGATGTCCGTATCCTTCATCCCTTCATCATGGATGGAGGACTTAGTTGCCCACACTGCCACCGACAAGACTATACGGTCCCTGACCTCTGTCATTAAGCGTGGCTGGCCAGACAAGCACTACAACGTTCCTTCGCCAGCCCGAACTTTCTTCCCTGTTCGGGACGAATTGGTGCTACAAGACGGGATTGTTTTAAAAGGACACAAGGCCGTGGTTCCTGCTTCATTGCATCACTGATATTTCGACACTGTCCATGCAGGACACCCAGGCACTGAAGTCACTGTTTCACGGGCAAAAGCATGTTTTACTGTCCTGGCACGACCGAATACATCAACGACAATGTTGCAGCTTGTGCTGTGTGCAATAGCATGGCACCTCCTCAACAAAAGCAACCACTTCTGCCACATCCTGTACCTGCGCTCCCGTGGTCCACAGTGGCAGCTGATTTATTTGAATGGCACGGCAAGCAGTACCTGGTGTTTGTGGATTCGTATTCAGGATGGTTCGACATTGATTTTCTCAGCAGCCCCACTTCCAGCGGCGTGATTTCGAAATGATCTCGTCATTTTTCAATCCATGGATCTCCAGGCAAGCTGTTGGCTGACAATGGCAGCCAGTTCACCAGCCAACAATTCAGAGGGTTTGCCAGACGATGGAATTTTCACCACATCACCAGCAGCCCCCAGTATCCACAGTCTAACGGGCTGGCTGAACGGGCTGTCCGAAGTGCGAAACAACTCCTGGAGCGCTCTCACAGGGCCAAATCTGACGTATTCCTAGATTTGCTCTACTTACACAACATTTCCCGTGACCCTGCTCAACGATTATTGTCAAGGCAGACTCGTACCCTGTTGCCCGTCGCAGAACAAACGTTAATCCCACATGCTTTTCCACCTGAGGATATTCAAACCAGGTTGCAACAGAAGCGTGACATTAAAAAAAATGGTTCGACAAGACGAGTAGGCCTCTGCCGCCATTGACCAAAGGACAGGTGGTCCACTTACAGACTGACAAAGGCCATGACCGTGTTGGGGTGATTTCTGGTCTAGCTTCGGAGCCACGCTCGTTCATTGTTAGAGCTGATGGCGGCACCTACCGATGCAACAGACAACATCTTCTGCCTGTGAAGGAGCCAATCCCTCTTCCTTATTATCTGGATCGTAATAAGGAAGTTCATTTCAATTTGTATCTAGTGACTCTCACATGCTCTTGCCAGCACAACAATCCATGCCTGTGACAGTTCCTCTGTCTGTCCCATCTTCGCCTGCGCCACAGTCTCCTGCTTCGACCCCAGAGGCGTTGGTCCACTCCCCCACGGTGGTGAAATCATCAACTCTGTCCCCGGAGAAAAAGAATGGAGATGGCCTCTATCGTACACGTGCCGGTGGTGTTTGCAGGCCGGTCGTGAAGTATCCGGATATGTTTGACTTTACATACGTTTGTCATCGGTTGGGATTTTTGCTTTGCTTAGTTATGGGTATACATCGTTATTGATTATTTAAGAGGGGGGATGTAGATCAGTGACTCATGTTATGAGTCATGCTTTTGTAGTTACACCCACTAGCTTATTAGTGTCGCGATCTACTGCGCTCTTCAGTATGAAGTTAACTCTCAAGTGAGAGCTTGTAGTTGTATATCCTAAATAAACAGTGTATAACCTGCCATGGTGTGAGGTCTTTATTATTACAAGGACTCCAAACCAACACTGGTGAAAACCCACATGGTCACAGGGAGAACGTAAAAACTCCATACAGAAAGCCCCTGTAGTCAGAGTCGAACCCGGGTCTCTGGCGTTTTAAGGCAGCAACTATACCGCTGCCCCACTGTGCCGCCTCTTCTTAAATCACCTTAAAATATTACAATATAAGAACATCTAACTGACCATTTAGTGGATTAACATATAAATTAGTGCAGGAAGAACTGATCCACTGAAATGTATGGCAAAATGTATCACCCTGTGCTGTTGTGTGTCAAACCCTCTGTGGATACATCTTAGTAATCAAAATGGGCAGAATTCTACGCAATAATACACAATTTGCAGTTCCTTTCAGATGCTAAATGATTAAACAGCTTCAGAAAGTTGAAAATGTTGCAGAGAAGATACACGAGGATGTTGCCAGGACACGACAGTCTGAGCTACAGGGAGAGGTTAAGCAGGCTGAGACTCTATTCCTTGGAGTGCAGGAGGCTGAGGGGGATCTGGTAGAGAAATACAAAATCATGAGAGGAATAGATCGGGTAGACCTTTTGCCGATAGGGGAATCGAGAACCAGAGGACATAGTTTTAAGGTGAATTGGGAACAATTTAATAGCATTCGGAGGGGTAACGTTTTAGTGGGTGTATGGAACAAGCTGCCGGAGGAGGTAGTTGAGGCAGAGACTATTGCAACATTTAAGAAACAATTACACAAGTACATTAATAGGACAGGTGTAAAGGGATATGGGCCAGGCCATGGGACTTGTGTAGATGGAACATGTTGGTCGGTGTGGGCAAGTTGGGCCGAATATCCTGTTTCCATGCTGTATGACTCTATGACTATGACTCTATGACTCTAAGTCATTGCAGCAATTAACATGTAGCTTGCCTGAGCCACGTCAGCATCAAAATAAAAACAGATCAATTCTTAATATGTCCAAGCAGTATTTATATCGATAAGCACTGTTGGATTTCGTAGCTACATTGAATATGATTTAATTTCCTTGCTCCATTCACAGACTGGTGAAGTAGCCCAATCACATTTCCATATCATTGCCTGCCTCCCTCAATAGTTTTACCAGTCCTATAAATAAAATAGGCCATTGTTCACAGAATCAATACCCACTGGACTCACAATCCGAGCTTCAAATAACTAAAGCAGGTGCATTTTTCCTCGGTTAAAACCAGACAATCTCGTATTTCACCTTAATTCACTTAACGCAGCACAGTGGCGCAGCTGGTAGAGCTGCTGCCTCACACCGTCAGAGACCCGGGTTCAATCCTGACCTCGAGTACTGTCTGTGTGGAGTTTGCACGTCCTCCCTGTGAGCATGTGTGTTTCCTCCGGGTGCTCCGGTTTCCTCCCACATCCCTAAGACGGCAGATTTGGTGGTTAATTGGTCTCTGTATATTGCCACTGGTGTGAAGGAGTAGATGAGAAAGTGGGATATAATAAATTGATGGCAGCATGGACTTGTTGGGCCAAAGGGCCTGCTTCCACACTGTATCTCTAAACAAAACTAACGTAAACTAACCTAAACTAAACTAAACAATCCTTCTTCCAGCGTGTGTAGTTGGGAAAAGTCGGAGGACATTTTAAGTGCCGAAAACCTTCATCACCCCATTCAACGAGTGTTGCAGGTCAGCTCAGTACTCACTAATCAACCAGTGACTTACTGATTCACATCGGGAATCCAGCTGTAAGAAGACACCTGTCCACCACACTGCAGCACTGCTGTAAGTGTAAGTGTGTGCTGCACGGGTGTAGCTGCATGGGAAGCAATGCAGTGAAGGAAGCATGCCTTCCAGTTCACTAACATGGACCTCATTTCACTGCCTGTGTGGAGTGTGTATGGTCTCCCTGTGACCGCGTAGGTTTGCTCCGGGTGCTCCAGTTTCCTCCCACATTCCAGAGGCGTACAGGTTTGTAGGTTAATAAGCTTCTGTAAATTGCCCCTTGTGTGTGGGATGTGAAACGGGGATGTAAAGTAGAACTAGTGCACGGGCGATCATGGTCAGGCTGTGTTGATGGCTCATGGTGAGGGCCTGTTTCCACGCTATGTCTCCAAAACTAAAACTAAATTTCCTTGTAGACAAGGTGGAAAGAAGGGCCCACATTCCCAGTGCCACATTCTCAAAGATACAGAGATCGGCGCTGAACAAGCGAAAACAGCAAGTGACCAGTCCAATTACCAAATGAAGTAAGAACCTACATTTGGAGGCAGTGCAATAAAAAGTTGCATGATCACACTCATGCTGTTAAGATTAGTGCTCTGATTTTAGAAGTATGAACAAAAGGGCCAAAGAGATAGAAGCAGAGGAAACCCATTTCATTCCCAATGTCAGTCCCACTGTTCAATGAGATGACTGCATTTAAAACATAGTTGGACAGATACACAAAAATAGTAAGATTAAACGAGAACTTACCAAGTTTGAAGTTTGATCTGTATTTTACGAGGAGTCGCGGTGAGGGATTTCGTGAAGACCCCGCCAGCACGCCTGCGCAGCATCCTTCAAAGCAGCGGTGTGGAATCACAGAACCAACCATGACTAAAAAATAGTAAGATGAAAACCGTAGAACTACCTGGTTGACCTTATGATAGAGGGTGGGAGCGGTGGGCACGAAATCCCTCACCGCGACTCCTCGTAAAATACAGAACAACCTTCAAACTTGGTAAGTTCTCGTTTAATCTTACTATTTTACTTCGGAGTCACGTGAGTGACTTCGTGAAGATTTCAAAGCTCTGTGATTTCACGCCCTGGACAACGTCCATGCTTATCACACTGCCGCCAGTCTGATGGAGGAAGGCTGTTAATGGAGTTCAGTCGAAACTGGCTGAAAAATCAACACAATTTATTAATCAAATAAACAACAAACCCCTAAATCGGGGCCAGACATTTACTGAGCGGTACCCAGGATAGCTTCTGCGAATGTCGCAGGGGCGGCCAGAGGCTTGTTATAGAACCGTTGAAAGGTTGTTCCCCACTGGCCCAGCCCGCGGGTGGCGAGAATGTGGTCCATGGGCACCTCCATGGCTCTCGCTGCAGCCCTGGTGGAATGAGACTTAAAAATGTTAGTAGCAACTCCTGCTGCACCCAGCACCACCCTGAGCCACCTGGCGATCGTCTGTGTAGTCACCCGATGATGCGGAGATTTATGACTGATGAGGAGCCCCTGTTCCTTCATCCTGATAACTCCAGTAACTCGGATGTAGTGGTGGAGATGGGTGACTATGCAGAGAGTGGCATCTACAGGGTACGCCCGAAATTCCAGCTGCAGCCCATGCGCCCCTGGCCTGTGCTGTTTTTAATAATTCTTTAACAAAGAATTTTATTTGACCAGGGTTGGCCACCATGCTGTCCAGTCGCAGTTTTTGTAACGTCTGGACTCGTTGGTCTGTCGTCAGTGCGATGAGCATCACCACCTTAAGGGCGAGCTGTTTCAATGGTAGCTCATCTATTGGAGCCCAGCTCCTCAGTAGGGTCAGCACGATCCCCACATCCCACGTTACTGTATATCTGGGTCGTGGAGGGTTGGTATTGAATACTCCCCTCATTAGTTTAGACACCAGGTGGTGGGAGCTGATACCTATATCCAGGTATGAATACAGCGTACTCCTGTCGCTGTTGATGGCACTGTAGCTGAGGCCAGCATCAAAATGGAGGCCTGCTAGAAACTCCAACACATCCGGTATTGTTGCCGAGTTGGAGGACTTGTTGTTCCGGGCACAGAAAACCTCCCACTTTCTGATTTGAGTGAGGTATTGTTTGCGGGTGGATTCCCGACACGATGCTGCAATAAGGTTCATGGCTCTTGACGAGAAGCCTGCCCGGATGAGCGGTCTTTTCAGAACCTGCAAGCCAACAAGTTTAAATGACCATGGCAAGGATGACTGACCCCCCCCGTAATGGAGTGAGTAATCAATTTGGGATGTTTCCCAATCGCCATCCATGGTTGTTTTAAATTTCTACAACCATTGGGTACCATGGTTGTGTAGGCCAGTCGGGAATGATCAATATGTCAGTTGCAGAGTCTAGTTTAATTTTCTGCAATACCCGACTGGTGAGGCAGCATGGGGGGAAACGCGT
This sequence comes from Okamejei kenojei, assembly GCA_035221665.1. NCBI lineage: Eukaryota > Metazoa > Chordata > Chondrichthyes > Rajiformes > Rajidae > Okamejei > Okamejei kenojei. The sequence continues at coordinate 68,368,912 of CM069136.1, read as the reverse complement.
AGCAACCCATTTCCCCCAATGGATAAAAACGCATCCAATGCTATTACCCCAGGGTCTGGTTCCCACAACACATACGTTGGTATTCGATGGTTCAGCCTGGACGCAAATAGGTCAATATCTGGTGTCCCCAAATTGAGCTATAATATCTCCAAAATTTGGGGGTTCAACATCCACTCAATGTTGTCATTGAAGACACGTGACCTGGTGTCCGCCACTGAATTAAGCTTCCCAGGCAAATAAGTCGCAGTAATCCAAATATTTCTTTCAATGCACCAGTGCCAAATTGTATTAGCCAATTCATTGCAAACTAGCGACCTGATACTACCCATATGATTGATGTAAGCCATTATTGTAGCATTATCTATTCGAAAGCGGACATGTAATCCCATGAATTAGTACAGTAAGCCCGCAGTCATGAAATGCCCCAGCATTTCTATATAGTTTATCCCATGTGACTCCAGGAATGTAGACTCATGAGAGTTCCATCTGCCACCACAACTGGACATCGTACCAGTTGCTCCCCAGCCTGGTGCACTTGCGTCAGTTAGTAGCACAACATCAGGGTTGCTCCCTATAATAGGTCAATGACATTCTTTAATATTATCTACCCACCATTATAGCTCATTTCTAGCTTCCGGTGGTAACCGAAGTGGCCGATCAAAGCAGCCAGCATTTGTTTTTTTTTTTGTTTTTTTTTTTTTTGTTTTTTTTTTTTAATGCTGTGATTTGTGACCTTTGTGAATTTCGGTAGTGTAGCGGTCCGAATCGTGCAGCTGGGAATGTAGTTACCAATTTAGAGTTACCAATACCAATAACTTTTGCTGTTTGCCGCATGGTCGATACCCTGGCGCAAGCAAGATTGTGGCACTCTTCTAATATAGCAGTAGCTTTATTAGTGGGGATGATAAACTTCATTAAATTGGTATCTAAGGTGAACACCAAATCCATAACCCGTACCGGGTGCAGTTTTTGATTTGTCTGGATGGATTACAACCCCAGCTTCTCAAGCAGAGCCTTGGTTGCAGCCACTCCTTGAATTGCCAATTGGAGGGTCTGCCCCACTATAAGGATTTCATCCAATATGCCATCACTATAATCTTGTTGTCGGAGAAGAGCCAATACAGGTAAATACCAATTTGGTAAACAGCCTAGGGCTGTGATGATTCCATTAGGCAATGCACCCTTCCAGACAACTTCAGAATTCCCTGTGAGCCTCAGCGATGGGCACCGTATAGCATGCTTCTTTCAAATCGATACATGCCATAAAGTACCCTGAGTAAAGCATCCACCTAGCTGTTCCAAAAGTATCCATTTTGACATGGGTATATTGTACAAAAGTGTTCAACTCAGCTAAATCGATTATAATCTGACATCCCCCTTCTTTTTTATGCTGGTGAACATATTAGACTCAAACTCAATAGGTCCATGCTTGGTTATGCCAATTACCACTTTCCTGCTCGCCATATAATTTCAGCATGCCCTGCCTCCACCTCTTTTTGGGATAGAGTAAATTCCTACGAGGCGAATGCTGGGTATGGGAATCTATACCTCCAACGAATTAACCCATGAACACTTTGTAAAATAAACTTATCTGTGGTGACAGTTTCCCATATGTCCAAGGCCGCCCGCAATCGGCCACCTATTCGTGCAGAGGGATACTACGGCGTGAGAGGAGCCAGACCCCCTTACCTCCATAGTTAACGGCGGTTCCGTACATACGGTGCTTCGGGTGGACGTTATGGAGGTTGACGGGCCGGCGACCGCATTTTCCATGCAGGCCGCTGTTGGCCTTGCCCTAAAAGGTCGTTGTATTTGTTGAGATGGAGGTAGGTAGGATCTTTGCGCCCTATCCGGCAGCCTTGGTTCACAGGTTGTATTAGGCTGTTGCCGGTGATATGGGTGAACTCTGGCCGATGGAGTTTCATGAGGCCCACTGTTTTGGCCTCCTTTGTCCAGTCCCTTCACCTGTTTGGACAGGTCTCCAAACAACTGATGCGGCGGTGGAGCGGTAATGGTCGGCACAACCCCGCGAATTTGGGGTTTAGTGTGGGCTATATGGAGCTCTTACGCAGGCAATTTATCTCATACTGGGCGTTGCATAGGAGTGCCAGTGCATCATGCTATTTACTGGACACATTATCCCCGATCAGGGTTTAGCAAACGCCGTTATGCCCGTGGAGAACCTTTCTCCAAGGTATTATTGAGAACCTGACTCCGGAGTTGGTGCGTAATTAGGCAATCAATGGTGCCCGCCAATTCGTGGTGCAGGGTTCACCTGTCTGGGTGGAAACGGCAAACTTCACTCACCACATCCAGCATCCTCCTCATGCTCTGGTTCAGCGGTCACTGGCTGTCCCTGGTCGTCGTCAAACTCAGCAGCTGGGCAATCATTAATGCTTCTGGCTGGAGACGATGAGGAGCTGAGTGGTGTCCTTGCACGGCTAGTGGATGCCCGCGAATCCCACTCTTCTCGTTCCGGTCCTGCTGGAGGTGTTGCACCACTAAGAGCTCCAACCGCTCTATGCGACCGTCCCTGCTATACGCAGCGGACAAGCCGACTTCCCCAGGCCCTGCGAATTCACTGGGGCTTCCACCATCGGACCTCACCCCCTTAGGGTGCTGTCTAGGGTCCAATGGCAGGTCGTCGTGACCTACAGCCCAAGTAGGGTCATACGACTCCCGCACGGACTCTCCGCTAGCCTGTCTTCTCCCAGACTGTGGCGGCCCACCTGGCTGATAAGAAGGCAGGTGAGTTGAATCGGCGCCGGCCCCCGGAACCTGGCTCCCCGGAGTCCGTGCAGGCTTACCTCCACTTTTGCCCATCTTTTAGCGTGGAGGCGCATGGTCGGCCGCTCGCAGCGCTGAGCTGACCGACCGCTTCCTGCTGCCACCTCCGCCCTTGACCGCAGCCTGACGGGGTGTGTTGTCGGCGGTATCTGCTCCAGCAGGCCTACTCGACGCAGCAGTGTTATGCCCGGGCTACACGATGGCAGATATCCCTGGCTGCGGTACGTATTGCACTTTGCAGGGCTCCCCTGTCGTGCGGCTGTCCCCGGCCCAGCCCCCTCGGGTCTTCTGGAGCTCGGGGAGAGGTTGCCTGCGAAGAACAAGACCCCTTGCCACGTACCTGTATCCCCCCTTATTCTCTTGGGGGACGGGGGGCTTGGAGTCTGGATCCGTTGCTTCCAGCTCCGGAGCGGTAACCCATTCGGGTGAGTCGGCCCCTGAATCAGCGGGAGCGCCCGACTTCCGCATTCCTGCCCCCACCATGCATTGAAGCTGCCGGCGTTCCTTGCAGCTCCGGGGACAAGGGCCGTCGGCTGGCCGCAGCTCAGCTCCTCGACAGCGTCGTCCTCCGGCCCTTGTCCATGCTGTGAAGAAAAGGTAATACTTACCTTTTTGCCAGTCTTGTGAAGGAGCGGAGGAGAGAGCGCACTCCCCCCCCCCAGCCTGCCGGTGCGAGTGCGCGCGACGATATGGCCGCACAGGCGTGCTGGCGGGGTCTTCACGAAGTCACTCACGTGATTCCGAAGTAAAATAGAAGGCTTTGGGGGATATGGGCCAAATGCGGACAAGTGGGACCAGCACAGATGGGCCAAAGGGCCTGATTCCATGCTGATCCTGACTAATTAATGTATTTCTTTTAAGCATATATTCACAGTGATGTAATTTGTCTGTGAATTTTAGAGTTCACTAGACCAGTGGGACCCGTTGGGCCCCATTCCCCCAAAGCAGTATTCCACCACTCACCCATAGCCCCCAACTGCGCAGGCGCGGTTGACGGGTTCCCGTTGTGATGCCAGAGGTCCCCGTTGTGACGTGAGTCACGGCAACCCTCTCTCAACTACGCCTCTCCATCCCTCTTCCTACCCCTATCCTCCTTCATTCCCCCTCATCCCCAGCACTCCCTCCCCCTCCTCTTCACCCCCCTCTTCTTTCCCTCTCCTCCCCCTCCCCCACTCTCTCCCTCACCTCTCCTTCCCTCTCTTTTCCCCTATCGTCAGTCACTCCCGTCCTCCATAACCCCTCTCCCCTCCTTACTCCCGTCCTCTCCCTCTATCTCTCTGCATCCCAACTCCTCACCTCCCCCTCTGTCCTCCTCTCCTTCTATCCCCAAACTCCCTACCTCGTCCACTCCTAACCTCTCCCACTCCCTCCGTCCTCTCCTTCGATCCCCCCTCCTCCCCCACTGCCCTCCTCTCGCTCTACCCCCACTCCCTACCTCCCCCACCCCCTCCTCCCCCACTCTCCCTCCTCACCTCTCCACGTTCCCCTCCCTTTCCCCTACCACCCCCCCTCTTCTCCCTCTATCGTCCTGCTCCCCCACTCCTCACCTCTCCCCTATCCCACCTCCCCCACAATGAAAATCACGTTTTTTAATTTAAAATAACCTAAACACAATGTTAGCTGTCAATGAAAATGGAAGAATTTGATATAAACTGATTTTTTTTTAAATTGCGATTTGTTACGTAAATGAGATTCGGGATCCCATTGTGATGTCATTGTGACGTTGAACGTTGCTGACGGGAAGGGCAAGTGGAAACGTGGTTTATAAAGTGCTTTTTGTAAATGTTTAAAATGTCAATAACGTGTAAAATATAACCTCAATCCAAACAAAACTTGTATCTAATACATCCCAGGACAACGGTGAGCAATGTGGGCCCAAAATTGTAGCGCTATCATGTACCGTTTTGGCGGGGTTTTGGAATATCGTGCACACGCATGTACGCATACATACAAACAAACAAGATGAGAGTTTTAGTGATATATGTATAGATTATCCTTTAAGACACTGTGGAAGAACCAGCAACACCTCTTCCAAACCCCCCTTTCTCTTCAAGGTTGATAATTTAGGCATTATTCTGAGCTAATATATATAAATATTATATGTTTTAACAAAAGTGTTCTCCTTGTTCATTGCCATTGACTTCAGAATATTTCACCATAAATGTATTCTCAGCAACTTTGAATATTCCACGCAAATAACTTACTTGTATTTTCTTTGACATCTGGAAGAGCCTGCGAACTGAAGGGATATTACCAAGCATGCACAGTGTTGGAGTAATTCTGTGGGTCAGGTAGCATCTCTGGAGAACATGGATAGGTAACGTTACAGATTGGGAAACAAGGAGCTGCAGGTGCTGGTTTAAAAAAAGAGACAAAGTGCTGGAGTAACTCAGTGGATCAGGCAGCATCTCTGGAGAACATAGATTAGTGATGTTTTGGGGCGGGACCCTTCTTCAGAAGTCTCCATGTTCTCCAGAGATGCGCTGTTACTCCAGCAATTTGTGTCCTTTTTAGTAAACCAGCACGTGCAGTTCCTTGTTTCTATATATTTCCAAGCATGTTTGATAGCAGTTACTCCTCTATTCAATTCTTCAGCAAATCTTTGTTTTTAGTTACAAAGATGTCAAAGGATTTCAGACCACATCAAGGTGTTAATGATCATGGTTTACATGCCCCTGCACGCTTATAGAAGGCACAATAAAAGGACATGAATCTTTAGGACAGCTGGATGTGCTAAAGAACTGAAATAGGAATCTAATATAATATAAACAACCTGGAGGAAATATTTGGGTCTTAGACAGCTTTTCTTCCTCAATGTGAAATGTATTTTCGGTTAAATAATTGCTATTGCTTCCTATGGCAGGTGAAAAGAAAGAAAGTGGAAGAAAATGCTCAAGTTTCATTGAACAAATACTGTAGATGGGCCATTAAAATTAATCCTTTTGTTCAGACAAGCAGCCCACAGAGTCGGCAGGTAGTAAAAGAGTCAGAGAGACTGAAGAATTGAATCGATATTTTTCATCTTTTCATAAAACCCACACGTAACCTGACATTCCCATTTTTTTCCCCATTTCTGAATTTGGCTTTCGTTCAACAGTTTCTTAACGCCCTGTCCAACTTGGCGATTTTTTTCGGCAACTGCCGGCGTCATATCAGTGTTGCCAAAAGATTTTAAACATTTCAAAATCCAGCAGCAACAAAAAAACAAGGCACTGTCGAAGCTGCTTATTAAACAAAAGGAGGCAAAGTGCTGAAGTAACTCAGCAGGTCAGGCAGCATCTCCGGAGAACATGGATGAGTGGCGTTTCAGTTCAACACCCTTCTTCAGACCGCCCATGATTTTACCGTGGTGTATAAAATCATGAGGGGAATCATGAAGTGAACGTACAGAGTTTTTTACCCAGGGTAGGGGAATCGAGAACTAGAGGACACAGGTTTAAGGTGAGAGGGGAAAGATTTAATAGGAACCTGAGGGGCAACCTATTTTACACAAAGGGTGGTGGGTATATGGAATCAGCTGCTAGAGGAGGTAGGTGAGGCATGTACAGTAACAGCATTTAAAAGACATTTGGACAGATTCATGGATAGGAAAGGTTTCGAGGGATATGGGCTAAACACGGGCAAGTGGGACTAGCGGAGATGGGGCATGGAACGTTGTTGAGTCTTTTCACCCAGGTTACTGTGGGACATTTTAGCTCTTATCTCTGATAGTATTCCAAAAGTAATCCATATCATTCTATTGTTGTGATTGTAGACACAAGATGGTGCAGTGGTGGAGTTGCTGCCTGACAGCGCCAGTGACCCAGATTAGATCCTGACTATGGGTGCTGTCTGTTCAGAGTTTGTACGTTCTCCTATGACTGTATGGGTTTTCTCCGGGTGATTCGGTTTCCTCCCACACCCTAAAGACGTGCAAGTTTGCAGTTTAATTGGCTTTGGTAAAAAAATTGTAAATTGTCTCTAGTGTGTAGGATGATTGCTGGTTGGAGTGGACTGTCTCCACACAGTATCTCTGAAGTCTAAAGTTTAAAGGAACTGCAGATGCCAATTTGCAAAAAAAGACACAAAAGTAGTGGAGTAACTGAACGGGTCAGTTGTCATCCCGGGAGAGCATGGATAGGCAATGTTTGTGGTTGGGACCCTTCTTCAGACTGATTGTAGTAGGAGGGAGAAAACTGGAAGAGACGATGGTATGATAAAGCCTGGCAAATGGTGATATCTGTCTGCCTATCAAACCCCCTTCACTTGTAACCGCCTACAGCTTGCCTAGCTGTGTCTGGTCCACCTATCTCCCCACACTTCACCCTGTCCGCTATTGAGTAAGTCCCTGGGCAACCTGATCTTAGCCTCTGTTTGCTTCCTGCCTGTTCTCCACAACCCTTGACTCTATGAGTCATAGTCATGGATCCTTCGGCCCAAAGAGAAATGGATCCTTCGGCCCAACTGCCCACACTGACCATCATGCCCCATATACACTAGTCCCACCTGCCTGCATTTGGTCCATCGCCCTCTAAACCTATCCTATCCATGTACCTACCTAAATGTTTCTTAAATGTTGCGATAGTTATCTGGTATTTTTAAAGCAGAGATTGATAGGTTCTTGATTAGTAAGTATCTCAAAGGTTACGGGGAGAACTCAGGAGAATGAGGTTGACAGGAAGAAATACCACTCACAAATGTCTGTACAAAATCCTCCAAATCTACTGGCAGGAAAGGCAAACCAGCCAGTGTACACCCAAGGACATGAACATTGAACTTTCCAATGTTATGTAATCTGCAACAACTCCCTCCCCTCACCCTTTCTCCCCACCCCCACCACCACTTCTTCCACCTCCTTCCCCATGCCCCACCTAGACTCGACCAGATTTCTCGTCCCTCCCCCTCCCCTACATTCCTTCCTCTGGCTTCACAAATCACAACTCTTCAATCCTTTTGCCACACCTTTATTAAATCGCTGGCATTTGTCCAACCATCTGCCTAGCAACCCCCATCCCCCACACCTGTGTTCACCTATTCCCTTCAATGCTTTGTCCTGCCCCACCTACTCTCTTCCCCTCCCCTCCCTTCCCCTTCCCCCACACACACATGCAATAATCAGCCTGAAGAAGGGTCATAGAGTCATAGACATAGTGTGATACAGTGTGGAAACAGGCCCTTTGGCCCAACTGCCCGCACCGTCCAACATGTTCCAGCTACACTAGTTGCACCTGCCTGCATTTGGTCCATATCCCTCCAAACTGTTAAAATTTGGGATAGTCCCAGCCTCAACTACCTCCTCTAGCAGCTTGTTCCATATACCCACTACCCTTTATGTGAAAATGTTACCCCTCAGATTCTTATTAAATCTTTTCCCCTTCAGTTGGTATGTTACAAAACTAACCTTCAGCAGCGCTGCAGTTCTGTCACTGGCCGTGTGCGCGACTTTGGCACCTTTGGGGGGGGCGGGGTTAAAATGCCGTTTTTCCCTTGCCACCGGAATTATATTTTCTCGGAGTGCGAGCTATTTCTGGAGATTCGTTCCGACTGCCAGTAAGTTAATTTTTTATTTTAATCGCCCGACTATTTCAGAGCTACAGTAAAATAATGCCGTGAACGCCGACAACGGGGACGGATTTTACGTAGGGGACAGGTAAGTGAAAGCTGTTTATTTTTTCATATAAACTTGTTTGTTTAGATGACTTTAATCAACATTTCATGTTGCGAAACGGTGATTTATTCCCCATATGAACCGGCAGTGTTTTTCCTGCCGATATGGGGTTTAAATTCACCGCAACCACAACGTTCCAATACATCGCATTCCAGAAAATCCCACTCGCAAGCTGTTTAAAATGCCCATTAATTTACGGGCATTAAACATTCAATTCCTTCAATTTGGTCTATAAATTCATAACAATGAGATTTTAAAATCATGTTATATTGTGAATTATTGTGTGAATGTTATTTGGATAATTAGGCTTTTAAAAAAATTGTTAATATTTTCTTAAGAAATGGATAGATGTTTAGATCTAGTAATTGAATTTTGTAATTAGCTACAATTGGGTAACTAACTAATTATATGCTTTAATTTCAGGTCATCCAAGTAAGATTGTTTCATATTAGTTTCAGAATGCTTCAATCTATATGTTGTGTTGTGTACAGGCCACCTAACAGTATTAGTGGAGCTGGGTTTGGCATCAAACAGGAAATTAGAAATGCGTGCAACGAAGGTAAAACCGTTAAAATGGGTGACTTCAATCTACATATAGATTGGGTGAATCAAATTGGCAGGGGTGCTGAGGAAGAGGATTTCTTGTAATGTATGCGGGATTTTCTAAACCAACATGTGGAGGAACCAACGAGAGAGCAGGCTATTCTAGACTGGATATTGAGTAATGAGGAAGGGTTAGTTAGCAGCCTTGTTGTACGTGGCCCCTTGGGCAAGAGTGACCATAATATGGTTGAGTTCTTCATTAGGATGGAGAGTGACATTGTTAATTCAGAAACACGGGTCCTGAACTTAAAGAAAGGTAACTTTGAGGGTATGAGACGTGAATTGGCCAAGATGGACTGGCAATTGATTCTTGAAGGGTTGACGGTAGATATGCAATGGAAGGCATTTAAAGACTGCATGGATGAACTACAACAATTGTTTCATCCCAGTATGGCAAAAGAATAAATCAGGGAAGGTGGCGCATCCGTGTATAACGAGGGAAATCAGGGATAGTATCAAAGAAAAAGATGAAGCGTACAAATTAGCCAGAAAAAGCAGCCTACCAGAGGACTGGGAAAAATTCAGAGACCAACAGAGGAGGACAAAGGGCTTAATTAGGAAAGGGAAAATGAAGTACAAAAGAAGACCGGCAGGAAACATAAAAACTGACTGCAAAAGTTTTTATCGATTTGTGAAGCGCAAACGATTAGTTAAAACAAACGTAGGTCCCTTGCAGTCAGAAACGGGTGAATTGATCATGGGGAACAAGGACATGGCAGACCAATTGAATAACTACTTTGGTTCTGTCTTCACTAAGGAAGACATAAATAATTTGCCGGAAATAGCAGGGGATCGCGGGAAATAGTGAAATCCAGGTTAGCCGGAAAGTGGTGTTGGGTAAATAGAATGGATTAAAGGCCGATAAATCCCCAGGGCCAGATAGGCTGCATCCCAGGGTACTTAAGGAAGTAGCCCCAGAAATAGCAGATGCCTTAGTGATAATTTTTCAAAACTCTTTAGATTCTGGAGTAGTTCCTGAGGATTGGAGGGTAGCTAATGTAACCCCACTTTTTAAAAAGGGAGGGAGAGAGAAAACGGGGAATTACAGACCAGTTAGTCTAACATCGGTAGTGGGGAAACTGCTAGAGTCAATTACTAAAGATGGGATAGCAGCGCATTTGGAAAGTGGTGAAATTATTGGACAAAGTCAGCATGGATTTACGAAGGGTAAATCATGTCTGACGAATCTTATTGAATTTTTTGAGGATGTAACTAGTAGAGTGGATAAGGGAGAAGCAGTGGATGTGTTGTATCTGGACTTTCAGAAGGCTTTCGACAAGGTCCCCCACAAGAGATTGGTATACAAACTTAAAGCACACGGTATTGGTGGTTCAGTATTGATGTGGATAGAGAACTGGCTGGCAGACAGGAAGCAAAGAGTAGGAGTGAACGGGTCCTTTTCAGGATGGCAGACAGTGACTAGTGGGGTGCCGCAAGGCTCAGTGCTGGGACCCCAGCTATTTACAATATACATTAATGATTTAGACAAGGGAATTAAATGCAACATCTCGAAGTTTGAGGATGACACGAAGCTGGGGGGCAGTGTTAGCTTTGAGGAGGATGCTAGGAGGCTGCAGGATGACTTGGATAGACTGGGTGAGTGGGCAAATGCATGGCAGATGCAGTATAATGTGGATAAATGTGAGGTTATCCACTTTGGTGGCAAAATTAGGAAGGTAGACAGACTATTATTTGAATGGTGACCGATTAGGAAAAGGGGAGATGCAGCGAGATCTGGGTGTCATGGTACACCTGTCATTGAAAGTAGGCATGCAGGTGCAGCAGGCTGTGAAGAAAGCGAATGGTATGTTGGCATTCATAGCAAAAGGATTTGAGTACAAGAGCAGGGAGGTTCTACTGCAGTTGTACAGGGTCTTGGTGAGGCCACACCTGGAGTATTGCGTACAGTTTTGGTCTCCTAATCTGAGGAAAGACATTCTTGCCATAGAGGGAGTACAGAGAAGGTTCACCAGACTGATTCCTGGGATGGCACGATTTCCATATGAAGAAAGACTGGATAGATTTGGCTTGTACTCGCTGGAATTTAGAAGATTGAGGGGTGATCTCATAGAGACTTACAAAATTCTTAAGGGGTTGGACAGGCTAGATGCAGGAAGATTGTTCCCGATGTTGGGGGAAGTCCAGGACAAGGGGTCACAGTTTAAGGATAAGGGGGAAGTCTTTTAGGACCGAGATGAAAAAATCGTTTTTCACACAGAGAGTGGTGAATCTGTGGAATTCTCTGCCACAGAAGGTAGTTGAGGCCAGTTCGTTGGCGATATTTAAGAGGGAGTTGGATGTGGCCCTTGTGGCTGAAGGGATCAGGGGGTATGGAGAGAAGGCAGGTACAGGATACTGAGTTGGATTATCAGCCATGATCATATTGAATGGCGGTGCAGGCTCGAAGGGCCGAATGGCCTGCTCCTGCACCTAATTTCTATATTTCTATGTTTCTATAATAACTGAAAATTTCTTTCAGTTCTCTTAATTTTTAAGAAAGTTATGGGCTTTTGACTGTCCTCTATCACAACCTTTGTGTTAAGTCAATGGAAAAGCAATGGGGAACAAGATGCTAATTTCCGAGTATGAAAATGGCCATAACTTTTTTAATTATGAAGATATGAAGGTGAATTAGGTGTCAAATTAAACTTCTTTGTATGCTTTATCTGATGGGATAAATTGCAGACTTGATTTTTAAAATCTCAAAATTTTGTAACATTGCTACCTTCAGATTGAACCTATGTTCTCTCATCCTCGATTCCCCCACCAAGAAATTCTGTGCAACTACCCGATTTATTCATCTCATGATTTTATACACCTCTATAAGATCACCACTCATCTTCCTGCGCTCCAAGAAATAGAGACCCAGCCTACTCAACCTCTCCCTATAGCTCAGACCTAGTCCTGACAACATCCTCGTAAATGTACTTTGAACCCTTTCAAGCTTGACAATACCTTTCCTATAACATGGTGCCCAGAACTGAACACAATATTCTAAATGCAGTCTCACCAACGTCTTATACAACTGCAACAAGACCTCCCAACTTCTATACTCAATACCCTAACTGATGAAAGCCAATGTGCCAAAAGCCATTTTGACCACCTTATGTACCTGTGATTCGACCTTCAAGGAACCATGCACCTGCACTCCTAGATCCCTCTACTCTACAACACTCCCCAGAAGCCTACCATTTACTGTGTAGGTCCTGCCCTTGTTAAACGTCCCAAAATGCAACACCTCACCGACCGAAATATCATCTATCCATGTTCTCCAGAGATTCTGCCTGCCCCTCTCAGTTAGTCCACCATTTTGGGTCCTTTCGTGTAAACCAGTATCTGTCGTTCCTTGTTGCTGCAAGATAATTTAGTGTACTTGAAGATGAATGTAAGAATTGACAACTTTTCCAACCTGAAATTTGACTAGACTTTAGTACTAGATCGACAAATATAGAGGACTGAGGATTACCCGGAGATATTGAATTTATGTACGTGATTCACTTAGGCACCAAATTCCACGATCTTGTCAGCCTCGTAATTAGTTTGCACCAGAGAGCAATGTAGAAGGAACTGAAGGCCTGGAAATATTGAATCCATTGCATTGCTGATAATAGCTGGGGTCTTTTCAACTTGTGCCACTGCCTTTATTTCATATTGAAAACTGTTAACTACATATCTTACTCTTTCCTAAATCACATCTTTGTTTTCAGAGCCCCCAAAGTTATCAACCAGTTTGCTGCAATCCAATTTTCCAAATGTGTTCTTGAAAATGTGCCATTTATTTTATATACACAAAAGCCCAGTTACTCTATATTGATAGCACCTGTTCATTTAGTTCCTTGTCAGTAAAGATCAAGGTTTAACATGTTTTTCAGTTCAAACAACTGACCTGTTATATTTTCATCTTTTACATAACATCTGTTTTGCTGTACTTTTCCACTGAGTTGTTTATGGGATCTTGAAAATGCGAGCTATCATTTTCCAGCTGCACACTCCTTTTTAAGTTGATTTACTGAGCCAGTTACTTTTTTTTAAACGAAAATAGAATATGCTAAAATCTGAAATATACATTGAAACCTGTCTCTGCTAAATATTATTTCTTAAATGGAAGACAGACCTCATACATTGACAGCTGAAAGTCATTCTGGTCATTTTCTTGCATTAAACCTTATTCTGCTTCTTCTGCCTCAAACTCCGTTAATCTGCTTCAAACTCAACTATTTAACTGACCTACTTTTTCCCATATAGCCATTCACAATTAAGTACTTGGACTCTACTTCAGACTTTAGAGTTATAGTGTGGAAACAGGCCCTACGGCTCACAGTCCTCACCAGCCAGTGATCACCCCATACACCAGCACTATCCTACACACTCGGAACAATTTACAATTTACAGAAGCCAATTAACCTACAAACCTGCATGTATTTGGAGTGTGAGAGGAAACCGAAGGACCCAGAGAAAACCCGCGAGGTCACAGACAGCACCCATAGTCAAGATTGAATCCGGGTCTTTGGCGCTGTAAGGCAGCAACTCTACCGCTGCGCCACCATGCCGCCCTTTTATGTAAAACTGCTTTGTGTTCCAATGCTTACATTACTGAGATCCCATTTACAACCATAATCTTGCATTATACCCTCAATGCGTTCAGAAGCCTCTAGACCACGAAGCTGGACTCCATGGCATCTGTGGCTGCAGTTCAGAGGCTGAGTTTGAGTTTAGTTTATTGTCACATGTACTGAGGAACAGTGAAAAGCTTTTGTTGTGTGCTAACCAGTTAGCAGAAAGACAAAACGTGATTACATTCGAGCCGTCCAACATGTACAGATACATGACAAGGGAATAACGATTTATGCAAGATAAAGCCAGTAAAGTCCAATCAAAGATAGCCAGGGTGCGATGACTATGACGATTACGCTGATGGCCTTGCCGAGACAGCATGAGGTATAAATGGAGTAAATGGATGGGAGGTTGGTTTGTGTGATGGTCTGGCCTGCGTCCACAATTCTCAGCGGATGGTGTTTTGCTTCCAGTTTCCTGCATGAATCACGACTACACCTCACTGGCAAACTGGTCCGGGCAATGATGTGTGCATAGAAATAACGAAACACAGAAACATAGAAAATAGGTGCAGGAGTTGGCCATTCAGTACCCCGTTCCTGCTTTCTCCCCATATCCCTTGATTCCGTTAGCCCTAAGAACCATATCTAACTCTCTCTTGAATACATTGAGTGAATTGGCCTCCACTGCCTTCTGTGGCAGAGAATTCCACAGATTCACAACCCTCTGGGTGGAAAGGTTTTTCCTCATCTCAGTCCTAAATGGCCTACCTCTAATTCTTAAACTGTGACCCCTGGTTGTGGACTCCCCCAACATAGGGAATTTTTTTCCTGCATCTAATCGTGTACATTGACCATGTGGCAGATCAGATGCGGAGATGGTAGATTATTATGTCCATGCTTGTGTAAAACAAGGTTGTCACCAATACTTCCACACTTAGAAGAGGGAACATTGCATCATTGCACTGGTGAAATTCAAAGGTTCTTTGCAGGGTTGATCATTGTGATCGGAAAGACATGGCGTTTGACATAATTGCAAGAACATTGCCGAACAATATCAGAATTTGAGATTCAAGAGCCTTAGCTACAGAGAGAGGTTGAGCAGGCTAGGACTTTATCTCTTGGAGCGCAGCAGGATGAGGAGTGATCTTATAAAGATGTATGAAGTCCTAAGAGGAATAGATTGGGTAAATGCACAGTCTTTTATCCAGAGTAGGGGAATCAAGGATCAGAGGATATAGGTTTAGGTGGGGGGGGGGGGATTTAATAGGAACCTGTGGGGCAAATTTTTGTTACACAAAGGGTGGTGGATATATGGAATGAGCTGCCAGAGGAGGTAGTTGAGACTGGTACTGGAGCAGTCTTGAAACATTTTAATGGGTAGATGGATAGGACAGGTTTAAAGTGATATGGGCCAAATCCAGGCAGGTGGGACGAGTGCAGATGGGGTGTGTTGGTCAACATGGGCAAGTTAGGCTGAGAGGCCTGTTTCCACTGTATGACTCTATGACTCAAAGTCCTAAGAAGACTTAGGTGGCTAAAAGTTGCGTTTCGCTCGAGCTTGGACGTCCCATTCAGATGCAAAGGCTCTAATGCTGCCCCTTTCGGCTCCACGGGATAAGGGAGGGATGGTTCATAGAGGGTGGACGAGGAGAGGGAGCATGTCTCCGACCTGGAGACCCTGTGCCCAGCATGTTTTCCAGAAATGCCTGAGGCCACAACATTGCCATGGAAAATTGTCATCATGGAATTAATGGAACCAACGGTTGAGATCTTAAATATGGCCAACGAACTGGCCTCAGTTACCTTCTGTGGCAGAGAATTCCGCAGATTCACCACTCTCTGTGTGAAAAACGATTTTCTCATCTCGGTCCTAAAAGACTTCCCCCTTATCCTTAAACTGTGACCCCTTGTCCTGGCTTCCCCAACATCGGGAACAATCTTCCTGCATCTAGCCTGTCCAACCCCTTAAGAATTTTGTAAGTCTCTATGAGATCACCCCTCAATCTTCTAAATTCCAGCGAGTACAAGCCGAGTCTATCCAGTCTTTCTTCATATGGAAGTCGTGCCATCCCAGGAATCAGTCTGGTGAACCTTCTCTGTACTCCCTCTATGGTAAGAATGTCTTTCCTCAGATTAGGAGACCAAAACTGTACGCAATACTCCAGGTGTGGCCTCACCAAGACCCTGTACAACTGCAGTAGAACCTCCCTGCTCTTGTACTCAAATCCTTTTGCTATGAATGCCAACATACCATTCGCTTTCTTCACAGCCTGCTGCACCTGCATGCCTACTTTCAATGACTGGTGTACCATTACACCCAGGTCTCGCTGCATCTCCCCTTTTCCTAATCGGTCACCATTCAAATAATAGTCTACCTTCCTGTTTTTGCCACCAAAGTGGATAACCTCACATTTATCCACATTATACTGCATCTGCCATGCATTTGCCCACTCACCCAGTCTATCCAAGTTATCCTGCAGCCTCCTAGCATCCTCCTCACAGCTAACACTGCCCCCAGTTTCGTGTCATCGGCAAACTTCGAGATGTTGCATTTAATTCCCTCGTCCAAATCATTAATGTATATTGTAAATAGCTGGGGTCCCAGCACTGAGCCTTGCGGCACCCCACTAGTCACTGTCTGCCATCCTGAAAAGGACCCGTTCACTCCTACTTCCTGTCTGCCAGCCAGTTCTCTATCCACATCAATACTGAACCACCAATACCGTGTGCTTTAAGTTTGTATACCAATCTCTTGTGTGGGACCTTGTCGAAAGCCTTCTGAAAGTCCAAATATAACACATCCACTGCTTCTCCCTTATCCACTCTACTAGTTCCATCCTCAAAAAATTCAATAAGATTCGTCAGACATGATTTACCCTTCGTAAATCCATGCTGACTTTGTCCAATGATTTCACCACTTTCCAAATGCGTTGCTATCCCATCTTTAATAATTGACTCTAGCAGTTTCCCCACTACCTTCATGCAGCACTTTATTCCCGTATTCCTTATTATTAGATCTTTTCGAAGTACAGCGAAGTACAGCAGGCCCTCTGGCCGACCAGTGATCATTCCGTACACCAGCACTTTCCTACACACTAGGGACAATTTGCAATTTACAGAAGCCAGTTAACCTACAAACCCCCACTGCTTGCTTGGATTTCTGAATGCAAATACCAAGGTTTTTCATAATCTTCAATCCATCTTTAATTGGACTTTACTGGATATTGTCTTGCACTAAATGTCATACCCTTTTATCCTGTGTCTTTGCACTGAGGATGGCTTGACTGCCATCATGTAGATACTTTACGCTGTCTGAATAGCATGCAATAAAAAAAGCTTTTCACTGTGCCTCGGTACACGTGACAACAATAAACAAAACTATATAAAACTGAGCTGATGGAAATAAAACTCTTAGCTACCATACAGTCTGAGAAACATCTATTCAGCGGCACCTTCAGCAATTTATCCTGGACCAGCCACATCAAAGCAATGGTCAAGAAAGCACACCAACGAAGGCCGAGGAAGTTCGAAATGACCCCCAACAACCATCAACGCCATCCATTCCTTCTCTCCAGAGATGCTGCCTGTCCCGCTGAGTTACTCAAGCATTTTTCGTGTACCTTCACCAAATTCTACAGATGTGCAGTCAAAAGCATTTTATCAGGATGCATCACAGTATGGTTTGGGAACAGCTCCGTCCAAGACCACAAACGATTGCAGAGAGTGGTCAACATAGCCCAGTCCATCATGCAAATCAATATCCCTTCCATTAACGCCATCTACACTCCATGCTGCTTCAGCAAGGCCACCAGCATAATCAAGGACCAGTCTCACGCCAGACAATCTCTCTTCTTCCCTCTCCCACCGGCAAGTACAGGTATAAAAACGCATACCTCCAGAATCAGGGACAGTTTCTTCCCAGCTGTTATCAGGCAACTGAACCACCCTCTCACCAGCTAGAGTGCAGTCCAGACCTCTCATCTACCTCATCCATGGGTTTTTATCCACGAGTAGTTGCTCTACTCAACAGCCAAAAATCTGTAGCCTCCCTTTGATCTGGTATTTTGTTGGTTCACATGCTTGATCAATGGTGTTTTATCATAAATTTTTTATTATTATTAATGTTTAGTGTTTTCTGAGTCATTCGTAACTGTCACTGTATGTCATGTTGTTACTTGTGGGCGGAGCACCAAGGCAAATTCCTTGTATGTGAATACTTGGCCAATAAACCTACTTACTTACTTACACGTGGGCATATCTACCTACTGCACATCTAATCATAGGAAGAAATCATTTTGAAGGCTATCTAAATAAAAGTTGAAAGAATCAATTACAGTTAGTCCTCCGTAAATGGAGAAATATAATAAAAGCTTTTGTATTTACTTGATAGAGCAGGAAGTGGATTTTAGTATAATCATCAGTTCATTAAATACATTGTTTAGTAAACATTTTTTTTTTCCTTCTGTATACTCTCGCTCCACAAATTCTGATTAATGACAATGTGACACACACAATGTTTTACTTTTGAACGTAAGCAACCCGGGAATTGAGTTTACATGCACGACATTGGTCAGAAAGGATACACTTTTAGTTTCAGAACAGCAACAGCATATTTTGAGCATAAATCTGATCCAGTTCTTTCGACAGAATTAAAATGCAGATTTATCCATTGCATTTATCAGTGGACATTAAAGTAACCCCCACCCCTCCATCCTTCTCAATGGCGAAGCTCTTTTCTGAAATTGAGCCACAAATAAAGGACTAAGAAGGTGACCATTCTAAGAATTATATTGAACAATAACTGCCGAGTTCTCCTCTCGCCAGTAGAATGGTGAAAAAAGTCTGACTTTGCTCAGAATTTCTTGCTGACAGCATTCCTGCCTCAGGTCTTGGTAAGGAAGCCAAGTACAATGGAGGCATTTATTTCACGAGGACTCCAATACAAAATCAGGTGTGTACACTAATGCTGAAGCTTTATAAGGCACTTGTCAGATGGCATCTGGAGTAAAGTGAGCAGTTTTGGGCCACAGGTCTGAGGAAGGATGTGCTAGCGTTGGAGATGGTCCAGAGGATGTTTACGAGAATGATCCCGGGGATGATTGGGTTAACACACGATGAGCGTTTTGACGGCTCTGGGACTGTACTCGCTGGAGTTTAGAAGGATGAGGGGAGACCTCATTGAAACTTATCGAATAGTGAAACATCTGGAGAGAGGGGATGTGGAGAGGATGTTTCCACTAGAGGGAGAGTCTAGGACCAGAAGGCACAGCCTCAGAATAAAAGGATGTACCTTTATAAAGGAGGAAGAATTGTTTTAATCAGAGGGAGGTGAATCTGTGGAATTAATTGCCACAGACGCCGTGGAGACCAAGTCAATGGATATTTTTAAGGCGGAGTTTGAATTGAGATTGCTTTTATGAATTATGAACCTGTTCTTGCTGAGTAATATGTTACTCTGGCTCATTTCACTGAATGATTAATGTGGAACTCCCAATTCCAAACAACTTATTTGATGCACTAAACATTCTCTGGTATCAATTTCCCGGCACAAATACATTTCTGTAGCAATTCAACCAATGGCAAAAGCATTTGCCAAATGGAATGTTCTCCACATGCTGAGAGGTCAATTGTTACCTTGGGAAGAAATATCCATCAGCACCACCAGACTCATGACAAGCTTCTTCCCCTCTGTTATCAGGCCTCTGAACGCTCCTTCCATATCTAGGGTACAGTACGAATCACCTCCACCCCATTTCTGGGCATTGGACTTAGTCATTGGAACTGATGCGCTACAGTGCTGAGAATTATATTCTGCACTCAATATCTTTCCCTAAAAGAAACAAAGTGCTGGATTAACTCAACAGGTCAGTCAGTATCACTGGAGAACATGAATAGGCGATGTTTTGGGTTGAGACATTCTCTAGACCTGAAACGTCACCTATCCATGTCCTCTGGAGAAGATGACTGACCAGCTGCGTTACTGCAGCATAATTGTGTATTTTTTCGTAAATTAGCATCTGCAGTTTCTCATGTCTCTATTGTTCTTGGGTTTGGCTTGATAGTATCTATGTATAGCATTATCTGATTTGATTGGATATGCATAGAACATAAAACAGTACAGCACAGGAACAGGCTCTTCAGCCCACATTGTCTATGCTGAACATGATGCCAAGACCAAGTCTTATCTGCCACCACATAATCCATTCCCCACATGTCCATGTGCCTACCCAAAAGTCTCTTAAAGTTGTATCTGCCTTCATCGCCCCCCCTGACAGGCACCCACCACCCTTTGTGTAAAAAACCTGTCCTGTACATCGTCTTTAATCTTTGCCCCTTTCACCTTAAACCTATACCCCTGGAGGTTGCTATTTCCACCCTGGGGAAAAGGTCCTGATTTCTTACTCTATCTATGCCTCTCATAATTGTACACACTTCTATCAGGTCTCCGCTCAACCTCCGGCATTTTCACTGTACCTCAGTGCATGTGACAATAACAAATCTAAATGCAGCTTAAAAGGGCAGATTGCGACAATGGGAACATTAAATGTGATTATGTAAAAAACTCATAATTCAACTGAGGGAGGCACAGTGATGCAGCAGTAGAGTTGTTGCCTTACAGCGCCAAGAGACCCAGGTTTGATCCTGACTATGGATGCTGTCTGTACGGAGCTTGTACACTCTCCCCCTGACCGTGTGGGTTTTCTCCGGGTGCTCCAGTGTCCTTCTACATTCCAAAGACATGCAATTCTTTTTAGTTAATTGGCTTCTGTAAATTGTAGATTGTCCCTAGTAGCATAGTGCTGGTGTACGGGGGTCGCTGGTCAGCGCAGACTCGGTGGGCTGAAGGAACTGTTTCGATGCTGTATCTTTAAAGACTGACCAATGCCTGTTGTGAAAACCATATAACAGGAACTTTATCCAAGGAGCTGGCAAAAGCAACAGTGAACTGTTTTTACCTCTGGATGCATTGACCCATACTGGAGTCAGTTTGAAAACACTGGTGAAGCATCTTAAAAAGCACCATGTTGTCAAGCTGGAAAGGATGCAGAGAAGATTTACGAGGATTTTGCCAGGACGTGAGGGCCTGAGATATAGGGAGATGTTGAGCAGGCCAAGATTCTATTCTTTCCAGTTCAGTTCAGTTTATTGTCACATGTACTGATGTACAGTGAAAAGATTTTGTTCTGTGCTAACCAGTCAGCGGAAAGACAATACATTAATACAATCTAACCACTTACAATGTACAGATATATGATAAGGGAATAATGTTTGGTGCAAGTCCTTGGAGTGCAGGAGGATAAGCGGTCTTGAGAGGAATAGATCAAGTACACACACAGAGTCTCTTGCCCAGAGTAGGAGAATCGAGAACCAGAGGACATGGGTTTTAGCTGAGTGGGGGGAGATTTAACAGGAACCTGACGGGACATTTTGTCACACAAAGGGTGGTAGGTGTATGGAACGAGTTGCCGGAGGAGGTAGTTGAGCAGGTACTATCACAATGTTTAGGTAACATTTGGACAGGTACATGGATTGGATAGGTTTAAAGGGGTATGGGCCAAATGCAGGCAGATAGGATTAGTGTAGATGGGACATATTGGTCGGTGTGGGCAAGTAGGGCCAAAGCTTCCACGCTGTACGACCTTCTGACTCTATAACAATTTATAGAAGCCAATTAACCTACAAACCTACACGTCTTTGCGGAGCTAGTCACTGCTGTACAGACAGCACCTATTAACTCTACCATTGTGCTCCTGGAGCAACCTCAGCATTTTGATGTCTGTCCTGCTGAGATACTGCATTTCGTGTCTGTTTTGAATTGGAACCCTTCTTCGGAGTAAAGAGGTGCACCTCCCCTACCCTGGTGCGCTCCAATACTCCCATCATCTTCCACCCCTCAACACTCCGTGTTCCTTCATATACTCTCCCATCCCCGAGTCCCACATTTCTCTTTCCCCCCCTCTTATCCTTCCCCCATGACCCAGTCCACCCACATCCCTCCCTCTCTGGCTTTACATTTCACTCCTCCTCTATGTTCCGTTTCTGGCATCCTTTTGTCTCCCTTTCACTTCTCACTTTTGTCATTTACTCCACCCATTTAGCAATCACTACCCCAACCACCCCCCCTCACCTGTGTCCCTCTATCACTTATAATGTTCTCCTGGTTGCCAAACACTTTAACTCCCCTTTCCATTCCCACACTGACCTTTTCATCCTGAGCTTCCTCTACCGTCAGAGTGAAGCCACACGCAAATTGGAGGAACAGCACCTCATATTTCGCTTGGGCATCTTGGGCATCTTACAAACCAGCTGTAAGAATATTGATTCTCTAATTTCTACTTGCATTCCCTCTTTCTCCATCCGTGCCCCACCCTTGCCGACCCAGTTTCACTGATCACATCCATACATCCTTTTATTATCATCTCTTCCACTGCCAACAATGGATCATTGTGGGCTCCACCTTTCCTTAGTCATCGATGCCGGCTCTGATTTCTTCTGAACCTTTTCATATCTCTAATTTCCCTCTCCCCTGACTCTTAGTCTTAATAAGGATCTCAATTCGAAACGTCACCTATTCCATTTCTCCAGAGATGCTGCCTGATCTCTGCATTCTGTGTCTGCCTTCCACCTATCACTCTGTCCCGTATCTGCCACTCTTTTCCAGCTTTTATCCGCTCCTTTAGAAACATAGAAATAGGTGCAGGAGGCGGCCATTCGGCCCTTTGAACCAGCACTGCCATTCATTATGATCATGGCTGATCATCCCCTATCAATAACCCGTGCCTGCCTTCTCCCCATATCCCTTGGCTCCACTAGCCCCTAGAGCTCTATCTAACTCTCTCTTAAATCCATCCAGTGACTTGGCCTCCACTGCCCTCTGTGGCAGGGAATTCCATAAATTCACAAATCTCTGGGAGAAAAAGTTTTTTCTCACCTCAGTCTTAAATGACTTTCCCTTTATTCTAAGACTGTGGCCCCTGGTTCTGGACTCGCCCAATATTGGGAACATTTTTCCTGCATCTAGCTTGTCCAGTCCATTTATAATTTTATATGTTTCTATAAGATCCTCCCTCATCCTTCTAAACTCCAGTGAATACAAGCCTAGTCTTTTCAATCTTTCCTCATATGACAGTTCCGTCATCCCAGGGATCAATCTCGTGAACCTACACTGCATTGCCTCAATCACAAGGATGTCCTTTCTCAAATTAGGAGACCAAAATTGTACACAATACTCCAGATGTGGTCTCACCATAGCCCTATAACAAATGTAGGTCTGCAGTCAGAAAACAGGTGAGTTGATCATGGGGAACAAGGATATGGCAACTCTGCCTGAAATATGTGGGGTCAACCAGGTCAGTCTAAATCCCCAGGGCCAGATAGGCTGCATCCCAGAGTACTCTCACATAATCTGATCTGGAGTAGTTCCTGAGGATTGGCGGGTAGCAAAATGTAACCCCTTTACAGACCAGTTAGTCTAACATCGGTTAGTGGGGAAACTGCTAGAGTCAGTTATTAAAGATGGGATAGCAGCACATTTGGAAAGTGGTGAAATCATTGCAAAGTCAGCATGGATTTACAAAAGGTAAATCATGTCTGACGAATCTTGCGAGGATGTAACTAGTAGCGTGGATAAGGAGAACCAGTGGATGTGGTATATCTGGACTTAGAAGGCTTTCGACAAGGTCCCACATAAGAGATTAGTATACAAACTTAAAGCATACGGTATTAGGGGGTTCAGGATGTGGATAGAGAACTGGCTTAGGAGTAAACGGGTCCTTTTCACAATGGCAGGCAGTAACTAGTGGGGTACCGTCAGTGCTGGGACCCCAGCTATTTACAATATATATTAATGATCTGGATGAGGGAATTGAAGGCAATATCTCCAAGTTTGCGGATGACACTAAGCTGGGGGGCAGTGTTCGCTGTGAGGAGGATGCTGCACTTGGATAGGCTGGGTGAGTGGGCAAATGTTTGGCAGATGGGATATATGTGAGGTTATCCACTTTGGTGGCAAAAACAGAAAGCAGAATATTATTTAAATGGTGGCCGATTAGGAAAAGGGGAGATGCAGCGAGACCTGGGTGTCATGGTACACCAGTCATTGAAGTAGGCATGCAGGTGCAGCAGGCAGTGAAAAAAGCGAATGTCTTTCATAGCAAAAGGATTTGAGTACAGGAGCAGGGAGGTTCTACTTCAGTTGTACAGGGTCTTGGTGAGACCACACCTGGAGTTATTGCGTGCAGTTTTGGTCTCCAAATCTGAGGAAGGACATTATTGCCATAGAGGGAGTGCAGTTCACCAGACTGATACTGTCTTACATTAGATGCAGGAAGATTGTTCCCGATGTTGGGGAAGTCCAAGGGGTCACAGCTTAAGGATAAGGGGGAAATCCTTTAAGACCGGAGATGAGAAAGACTTTCTGAGAGTGGTGAGTCTCTGGAACTCACAGAGGGTAGTTGAGGCCAGTTCATTGGCTATATTTAAGAGTGAGTTGGATGTGGCAAGGGGATCAGAGGGTACAGGTACGGGATACTGAGTTGGATGATCATGATTATTGAATGGCGGTGCAGGCTCGAAGGGCTGAATGGCCTACTCCTGCACCTAAACTATGTTTCTATGTTTCTATACAACTGTCTTTACTCCTGTACTGAAATCCTCTTGTTTATCTGATTGTCTTCTTTGCAGCGTGAGTTATTTAGCAGGATGCAGCCAGCAGAGAGCTCTCCTTAATATAACAACATCAGTGGTGTGGACTGACTCTGGTGTATCACTCCAGTGGATATTAAACAAGGGTGCGTGCAGTGTCCTGCCGAGCATTGTCTTGCACACACATGAACTGTCTCCACAGGCCCCCCAAACTACAAGCTGAAAGGAGAATAATTTTTATTCAAACACCTGTATTAGTGCTGACATTTACAGAAATGATTAAAGGCACTCAAGCGAGTCACAAACCAGAAGAGTGGACTTTAACCCAAGAGCTCAACCAACCTGCTTAAACTAGAAAGTGTTGGCTCAGGCTTCTGCTAAAAGTTTGCCATTTTACATTAGAAAATCTTTTCACTGTACCACAGCCCCAATCACGTTTTGTTGATCGCTACACACACACACACACACACACACACACACACACACACACACACACACACACACACACACACACACACACACACACACACACACACACACACACTTGCATTTCCTATCTATCACTTTTACTCTAACTATTTATCCTTCACGTTAAGTTAAATCAGGATTTGCATGATTTACCTCTCGCGGCGTGGAACGACATCAATCAGGGGGAGAAATTGTCACAGATCCAAACAGATCTTGAGCTTTCATGAAGGTTGGCTAAACTGTATATAAAAAAAATACAAAACCTTTAGACTGGCTCGACATGGGTGGTCAGTTCAGATTGGCTGGGGTCATGACAGTCACAAATATCATTATGATGTACTATTCATTTGTCAGACCGCGTGAGCCTTCTGCCAGAGCTGGTACTTTTGCTTTAATTGGAATAATATTAGTGAACAAACATTTATGTGCCTGGCAATCAGAATGCTATCAGTACAAGAGCTAAATGCGACACAGTTTGACAATACTGAGGGAAAAGACGTTAAAAACTTTATCAACATTTGCAAACAAGCCGCCTGGGTCTTATTTAGAAAAGTGTCATCATATGTTTTGATGGAAATTATGGAATGTTTCCAGATGTCCTGTAATGATGTCAACCTTGCGGAAATAAGTTAACTTTGAGCCTATAATTAACCCTGACACAAATTGTGCTGGAAGGCAGCATTTAAGCTCACTGCCCTGGGCCCCATTGCAAAAAAAAGATTAAAGATTTGTTTCTAGTTGTTCCATAGCCACCTGTGTGATTAGATACTTCTTCAAGTTGTCCTACAACTTTAGGCTGTGACCCCTCCACTCGCCACATCTTCCCATCTCCCCCCTGTCTGCCTTCCGCAAAGACCGCTCCCTCTGCAACTGCCTTGTCAATTCTTCTCTTCCCTCCCACTCCACCCCTTCCCCGGGCACTTTCCCTTGCAACCGCAAGAGATGCTACACTTGTCGCTTTACCTCCCCCCTCCACTCCATTCCAGGACCCAAGCAGTCGTTCCAGGTCCGACAGAGGTTCACCTGCATCTCCTCCAACCTCATCTATTGCATCCGCTGCTCTAGATGTCAGCTGATCTATATCGGTGAGACCTAGCGGAGGCTTGGCGATCGTTTAGCCGAACACCTCCGCTCGGTCTGCATTAACCAACCTGACCTCCCGGTAGCTCAACACTTCAACTCCCCCTCCCATTCCGTATCCGACCTCTCTGTCCTGGGCCTCCTCCGTGGCCAGAGTGAGCAACACCGCAAATTGGAGGAACAGCACCTCATATGGGGAGTCTGCATCCTCTTGTCATGGACATCTTTGGGGAGTCTGCATCCTCTTGGCATGAACATCGAATTCTCACAATTCTCTTAACACTTGCTGTCTCCTCACCTGCCTACCTCTCCCTCAGCCCTCGGGTTCCTCCTCCTCCTTTTTCCTTTCTTCCCCCTGCCTCCCCCCACTCCCCATCAGTCTGAAGAAGGGTTTCAGCCCGAAACGTTGCCTATCTCCTTCGCTCCATTGATGCTGCTGCACCCGCTGAGTTTCCCCAGCATTTTGTGTATCCTCGATTTTCCAGCATCTGCAGTTCCTTCTTTAATACTTATTGTTGTATTGTTATCCATTTTCAACACTATATTATTAATATTCCATATTATATACAATGTTTGTGCAATAAACATTAATGCTATTATAATAGGAATACCTATTATAATCTGCCAAAATTAAATGATTATAACTGCATTGTAATACACAGTACTAATCTCACCCTCAAACTACAATGGACTGTCTTTGGTTGCACCAGGGAGCTCCGTTTTTCTGGACTGATATTGTGGTTTTTTCTTGTTTGCTATTTTTGTTTATTATAATTAATCTGTGCATTGTTTTTACGGGCCTTTGACACTGCTGTTAGTAAGAATTTCATTCTTCCATGTCATTACATATGACAATTAAACAGGTACTTTCCCCTGCAGCCACAGGAAATGCAACACCTGTCCCTATACCCCCCCCTCCTCGACTCTGTCCAAGGACCCCAACAGTCTTTTCAGGTGAGGCAGAGGTTCACTCCAACCTCATCTACTGTATCTGCTGTTCCAGGTGTGGACTCCTATATATCGGCGAGGCTAAGCGCAGGCTCGGCGATTGTTTCGCTGAACACCTCCGCTCGGTCCACCTAAACCTACCTGATCTCCCAGTTGCTCAACACTTTAACTCCCCCTCCCATTCCCACGCTGACCTTTCTGTCCTGGGCCTCCTCCATTGTCAGAGTGAAGCCCAGCGCAAATTGGAGGAACAGCACCTCATATTTTGTTTGGGTAGCTTACACCCGAGCGGTATGAACAATGACTTCCCTAAACTTCAAGTAGCCCTTGCTTTTCCTCTCTCTCCATCCCTTCCCCCCTCACAGTTCTCCTACCAGTCTTACTGTCTCCGACTACATTTTATCTCTGTACCGCCCACTCCCCTGACATCAGTCTGAAGAAGGGTTTCATCCCAAAATGCCACCCATTCCTTTTCTCCAGAGATGCTACCTGTCCCACTGAGTTACTCCAGCATTTTATGTCTACTGGCACTTAAACACCCTTGAGCTGAACGCTTGACTTAATTGAACACCCAGGGTGGTAGTGGTAGTCACTGCACAGTGCTTCACAGATAATGACCCCCCCCCCCCATCGAAGAGATCTATAGGAGGCACTCTTTCAAAAAGGCAGACAGTATCATCAAAGACCCACACCTCCACGACTTCGCTCTTGGGCTCAAGACCACTGGACTCAAGAACAGCTTCTTCCCAACAACCATCAGGCTCTTGAACACTACACAACACTAACCTCAACTATGAACTTATATGGACTGTCTTTAGTTGCACTAAGGACGTAGTAATAAATATATTATTTTTAATAAATATATCTTTTTTAATAAATATATAATTGTTTTTATTATATATTATCAGTGTGTATTGTGTTCATGGGCCTGCTTCAATTAAGAGTTTCATAGTTCTGTTGACAGTACATATTAAACACTCTGACTTGACACTCAGAAATCAGCGAATGGCAGGTCGGATAATAGAAGATAAGAATTTTACTTTGTGCATGGCACACTTGGAGGGTATATGCATTCATAATTTTACTTCATTTGCTGAAAATAATTTTATTTTCCACCTTAACTGCGCAAAACTAGATGAAATGAGAAAAGACCATTCATCTCGTCAAACTGGTTACCACAGTTGGCCCTGTAAATGCTTTGTGCACAATCTGTTTTAGCATGAGCAACAGTCAACTTAATTGCTTTCTTGAATAAAAGTAATGTTTAAACATTCTTTGATCCTCTAAATGAAACTTCTGAGCTCTCATGCAAACCTCCATTGTCCATTATTCAGCCCTGGCTTTAAACCTTTGCATAGGGAACACTACTGTTTCCTAACAGCACAGAAATCATTAAACCATGTGGAATATTTGATCAATCCAATCTACATACCTAAGCCAGTAGCTTTGAGTCCTATTCTGAGCAACACTTCTCTCTGAAGTCGTTCATTAACAAGGCATCAGGTACTCATGCTGGATGCAGTTCAATGGAAAGAAATGCGTGGCTGGGAGGAAAATAATTCCTCAGATCCAATGTTACTTCAGGTTTTAGAAACAAGGAACTGCAGTTTTTTTTTTTATTTAATTTTTTTTATTTAATTCTTTATTTCGAACAGAATAAAGGAATAAAAAGCAAGTGTGAAACAGCATACAAAAAACAAAACAAGAATATTTATAAAGTGTTATAAACAGTATCTATAAATAAATGAAATTGTATGTGTCCGAAAAGTTGCTAGTTTATAACAGAAAAAAGACACCACGTGCTGGAGTAACTCAACGGGTCAGGCAGCATCTTTGAAGAACATGGATCAGGGTCAGGATCCTTCTGCAGACGGTGGTGGGGATCCGAGAGCTGGAAGAGAGGAGGGGCAGGACAAAGCCTGGCATGTAATAGGTGGGTACAGGTGAGAAGGTATTTAATAGACAGATGGTCGGACAAAGGCCAGAGATGAAAAGACTAAAGGTGTGGGATACGGATAGAAGAGTTGCAAATTGTGAAGCCAGAGGTTAGAAGGATAGAACTGTTTAAGCTTTAGAGACACAGCGCAGAAACAGGCCTGTTGACCCACCAAGTCTGCGCCAACCACTGATCACCCCGTATACTAGCACTGCCATCCGCACGAAGAATGATTTACAATTTTTTACTGAAACCAATTACCCTACAAACCGGTATGCCTTTGGAGTGTGGAAGAAAACCGGAGCATCCAGAGAAAACCCACAAGGTCACAGGAGGAACGTACAAACTCCGTACAGACAGTACCTGTAGTCAGGATCAAATCCAGGTCTCTGGCGCTTAAGGCAGCAACTCTACTGTCGTGCCACTGTGCCACCCACTCTTTTATCCTTATCTCACATCTTTAGACTTTTCATCTCTGGCCTTTATCCTACCACCTGCCTATCCGACCCCCCCCCCCCCCCCCCCCCCCCCCCCCCCACTCCCGCCGCTCACCAGTCCACCTATCCCCTGCCAAACTTTGTCTAGCCCATCCTCTTTTGCAGCTTTCTTCCCCCCACCCCAACCCCCATTCCTGAAGAACGGACTTGACCCAAAACGGTACCTATTCATGTTCTCTAGAGAAGCTGCCTGATATCAATGGATATTTTTAAAGCAGAGATAGATAGATTTTTGATTAGTACGGGTGTCAGGGGTTATGGGAAAAAGACAGGAGAATGGGGTTAGAAGGGAGAGGTAGATCAGCCATGATGGAATGGCAGAGTAGACTTGATGGGCCGAATGGTCTAATTCTGCTCCTTTCACATGACCTTATGACCTTTGTACAAGCTAGATCTGGTGCTGGATGATTGACTTCTGAGAGTAGGTGGTCACCTGAATAGACAAACGATGCCTGAAGAGGCCAAACATCCTATTATTCTCTCGAAGGACCTTCACATATCAACACTGCTGTTATGACATATCCATGAACGGCTCGGACATGGAGGAAGAAATCATATGCTGTCCTGCCTCCGTCAAAGATACTGGATTATCAAAGCTAACTCCGCTGCAAGAAAGGTCGTAACAGACTGTGTTGTGTGTAGACGACAGCGGGAAAGAGTTGGAGAACAAACAATGGCAGACCTGCCCCTGGAGAGGATTCTACCGGACAAGCCTCCATTTACAGATGTAGAAGTAGACTACTTCAGTCCTACAGAGATCAAGAGAGGATGAAGTCTTGCTAAAAAGTATGGTGCAATCTTCACCTGCATGGCAAGCAGGGCAGTACATCTTGAAGTAGCATCTACACTTGACACAGACTCCTGTATCCATGCATTACGAAGATTCATCTGTTGACAAGGTCAAGTTTCATCTTTAAGATCAGACAATGGCACAAATTTTATCAGAGCGGAAAGAGAATTGATAGAAGCACTCAATGGCTTGACAATAGACAATAGACAATAGGTGTAGGAGTAGGCCATTCGACCCTTCGAGCCAGCAATGCCATTCACTGTGATCAAGCCTGATTATCCACAATCATCTGTATACCGTTCCGGCCTTATCCCCATATTAAACTGGATCTGCCATGCATCTGCCCACTCACCAACAAGTCAGGACAAGATCCTGAGTGCTATGCTTCAGCAAGGGATAAGGTGGCACTTTAACCCCTCAGCAAGATCCCATCACGGCGGTGTTTGGGAACGATTGATCCGCATGGTTTGAAATGTGATGCGCTCTGTCTTTAACCAACAGGTTCTGGACGATGAAGGATTGCAAACTTTTATTTGTGAAGTTGAAGCAATTTTAAATGATCAACCCATTACCAAGAGTTCTGATGATCCAATGGACCTGGAAGCACTCACACCAAACCATCTTCTTCAGTTGAAGACCAAGCCAATACTACCACCTGGACTCTTTGTAAAGGAAGACGTACATTAAACGCAGATGGAGACTGGTGCAATATATGGCAGATCTCTTTTGGAAACGGCGGACACAAGAATACTTGCCTCTAATCCAAGAACGAGCACGGTGGTCAAAGGTCAGGAGAAGCATTTGGTCCAGGTGACATTGTTGTGGTGGCTGATTCCACTGCACCACGAGGCTCCTGGCTAATAGACAATAGACAATGGGCAATAGGTACAGGAGTGAGCCATTCAGCCCTTCGAGCCAGCACCGCCATCCACTGTGATCATGGCTGATCATCCACAATCAGTATCCCATTCCTGCCTTCTCACCATATCCCCTGACTCCGCTATCTTTAAGAGCTCTATCTAACTCTCTCTTGAAAACATCCAGAGAATTGGCCTCCATTGCCTTCTGAGGCAGAGAATTCCACAGATTTGCAATTCTCTGGGTAAAAAGGTTTTTCCTCATCTCCGTTCTAAAAGGCCTACCCCTTATTTTTAAACTGTGGCCCCTGATTCTGGATTCCCCCAACATTGGGAACATGTTTCCTGCCTCTAGTGTGTCCAATCCCTTAATAAACTTATATGTTTCAATAAGCTCCCCTCTGATCCTAAATTCCAGAGCATACAAACCGAGCCGCTCCATTGTATCAACATATGACAGTCCCGCCATCCTGTGAATTAACCTCATGAACCTACGTTACACTCCCTCAATAGCAAGTATGCTCTTCCACAAATTTGGTGACCAAAACTGCACACAATACTCCAGGTATGGTCTCACTAGGGCACTGTACAACTGGAGAAGGACCACTTTTCTCCTATACTCAACTCCTCTTGTTATGAAGGCCAACAGGTCCTTCACTGCCTATACCTGCATGCTTACTTTCAGTGAGTGATGACCAAGGACCCCCAGATCTCCTTGTACTTCACCAACTTGATACCATTCAGGTAATAATCTGCGTTCCTGTTGCACCAAAGTAGATAACCTCACATTTATCCACATTAAACTGCATCTGCCATGCATCCGGCCACTCACCCAATCTGTCCAAGTCACCGTGCATATTCATAGCATCCTCCTCACAGTTCACACTGCCACCCAGCTTTGTATCATCTGCAAATTTGCTGATGTTACTTTGAATCCCTTCATCTAAATCATTGATGTATATTGTAAATAGCTGCAGTCCCAGCAATGAGCCTTGCGGTACCCCACTAGTCACTGCCTGCCATTCTGATAGGGACCCGTTAGCCACTACTCTTTGTAGAATGGGCAGAATATTGGAGACCATACCAGATGCACAAGGTCTTGTGCGCACAGTTCCACTTCAGACTAAGAGCAACATCTTGGAAACCGATAACAAAGATATGTATGCTTCTAGAAGCTGAGACCTAGGTACAGCAAAGAATGGTGGCTCTAAAGATAAGGATAAGAAGAAGGAAGAGGAAAAGATTAAATGCCAACACATAGTACATACCTTTTTTTTGAAAATGTGTAAAGGAAAAGGGGTTTATTGGTAATTGTTTTGTTATATATGTAGGACAATTATGGGTTGGTGTGTAGGAGCCATTTATGTTAATGTTGACATATCATATTATTTTGCCTAGATCTACCTTGCAGTATTATTTTGGACACTTGGGGGCAGTCACTAGATGCACAGGGTGGTGTATATATAAGGGCATAGGGGACAGGAAGTGACAGGCACAGGGAGGGAGAGCATACAGTTCTCACCAGACCAGGGACAGAGCAGCCAGGTATAACTTGCATGCAGAATAATGAAAACCTGTACGTTCATCTCTTTGTTTGTACAACTACTTCAATAAACAACCAATTAAACTGGAAATAATGACTGGAAGATCTGTCCTGTTAGGTCTGCGTAAGATCGCTCCTACTGTACCAGTGTAGTAATGTTTACTGGAAAAGAGGACACTGGAAAAGTCGGAAAATTGCCATTACAATTAAGTGAGAATTAAACTAGCATTACCCCACACTCACCATGGACAACTTACAATTTCTACTGAGGTCAGCTAACCTACAAACCTGTCCGTCGTTGGAGTGTGGGTGGAAATCTAAGCACCAAGGGAAAATACACGTGGTCACAGGGAGAATGTACAAACTCTACGCAAACAGCACCCATAGTCAGGATCGAACCTGGATCTCTAGCGCAGTAAGGCAGCAACTCTACCACTGTGCCATTGTGCCGCCCAAACAAGGATTTGCAATTAAACCAGTTTTATTCTCATTCTCATCACTACTCAGCATGTAATATAAAGCCCTCGGAAAAGAAGAGGCGGTGACAATTTGATCATTCTTGGAATTAGTTTTGTATTTGGCTGCGACATTGAACTGGAAATTTAATACAAGCTCAAACATTGCACTATGGTTATAGAGTTATAGAGTCATAGAGCCATACAGCCCAATTCATCCATGCTGACTAATGTGCCCCATCTAAGCTTGTCCCATTTGCCCACATCTGGTCCATATCCCTCTGAACATTTCCTATCCATGTACTGTCCAAGTATCTTTCAAAGTCTATGATAGTGCCTGCCTCAACTACCTCTTCTGTCAGCTCGTTCCATACACCCACCACCCTCTGAGTGAGAAAGTCGCTTCTCAGGTTCCTGTTAAAGCTTGCTCCTCGCACTTTAAACCTAAAGTCCATTGGTTCTTGATTCCCCTACTCTAAGCAAGAGACTCTGTGCATTCACCCTATCAATTCCCATTATGAATTTATACACCTCTATAAGACCACCCCCTCAGCCTCCTGCTCTCCAAGGTATAAAGTCCTAGTCTGCCCAACCTCTCCCTATATCTCATCCCCCTCAAATCCTGACAGCATTGTAATATTGGTGATAAATAACAAATACACACTAAAGGTAAGGACAATGAGGATTGTTTTATAAAATAGCTGCCGCAGACCACAGGATCGTTCTATGCTTCTGCACATAAACTAAAACCTAACTAAACATGTTTGATCCTTCAGTCCAAAGGACAGGGATCAGCAGATCTGAAATGGCCTGAACTCGCCAGAATTCAAACGGCTGCAAAAGAATCCAAAATATTCCATTAAGAGCACTTTGGGACTTATTCCGAAAAAAAGGTATTCGTAATATACGTCTCTATTTCTGGATGTAGCAAAGTCCACACACCTGAAAAAGATATAGCTAATCGTTTGGGATATATTTGCCCATTTTTCTAATGAAACAAGTATCTTTAATCTCACTGTAAAGATTAGGTTTGCCTTACAGATCAACTATCTGCTCGCTGTGAAAACAATCCTTGTCCATTGACAGCTGAAAAAACGATTAGCTCAAAATATTTTGCATGGTTTCTCATATGAGAATGGTGTGTGTTTAAAGTGTATGAAGTTTTGTTCTGTGAGTCACTCCTAAATGAAATGGGGTGGGGGGGGTTTCTTACCCATGGATTGCTTCATTCCCATTATGTCTTGTATTATTAAAGCCTGTTTAACGGGTGTTCTTTGAGTTCTCCAATGACCTTTTCCGAGGGTCATTGGAGACCCTCGGACTATCTTTGATCAGACATTACTGGACTTTATCTTGCACTGAATGTTATTCCCTTTATATTGTATCGGTGGACTGTGGACAGCTCAATTGTAATCATGTATAGTTTTTCCACTGACTGGATTGCGCACGACAAAAAGGTACACGTGAAATAAACTAAACTAAACTAAACTAAGCGAACAGTAATCCAATGAGAAAGTTAAACATATTGGAGGGTCTCAAGATGACAAGGCATTCAAGCAACTTCCAGAATACTGGTCTAACCTCCTATGCAAGCCCCTTGGTGTGCAACTTGTATACCAGATGTTAGGTTAGGTTAGGTTAGGTTAGGTTAGGTTAGGTTAGGTTAGGTTAGGTTAGGTTAGGTTAGGTTAGGTTAGGTTAGCTTAGGTTAGGTTAGGTTAGGTTAGGTTAGGTTAGGTTAGGTTAGGTTAGGTTAGGTTAGGTTAGGTTAGGTTAGGTTAGGTTAGGTTAGCTTAGGTTATGTTAGGTTAGGTTAGCTTAGGTTAGGTTAGGTTAGGTTAGCTTAGGTTAGCTTAGGTTAGGTTAGCTTAGGTTAGGGAGATTGTTGTCTCGCATACTGAGGTTCAGTGAAAGCTCTGTTTTGCATGCTATCCAGCCAGATCAGATATACCATACACATATGCAATCAATTCAAACTCAAATACAATAGATAGAGTCCCATCTACATTAGCTCTACCTGCCTACAGTCTGAATCAGTCTGAAGAAGGGTTTTGGCCCGAAACGCTCCATAGATGCTGCTGCACCGCTGAGTTTCTCCAGCACTTTTGTCTACCTACCTGCCTACACGTTTGGCCCATAACCCTCTAAACTTGTCCTATTCATGCACATCCTTCCTATAGCAATGGATTCTCTGTACCAAAATTTAACATCTGCAACTTTATCCCTATCGAGTACTTTTGAAGTGCTACCTTCCTATTTTTTATAGATTTTTGGACCCAGCTAATTTCTTCTTTGTTGTTTATTTTATATATATTTAGTATATTATATGTCTTGTATATGTGTTATAGATCTGGAGTAGAATAGTAAGATTAAATGAGAACTCACCAGTTTGAAGTTTGATCTTTATTTTATGAGGAGTTGCGATGGGGGATTTCGTGAAGACCCCGCCAGCACGCATGTGCGACATTCTTCAAAGCAGCGGTGTGGAATCACAGATAACAACAATGACTGAAGATAGTAAGATTCAAGAGACTCTATATACCAGTTGACCTCATAGTAAAGGGTTGGGAGCGGAGGGCACGAAATCCCTCATCGCAACTCCTCATAAAATAAAGATCAAACTTCAAACTGGTAAGTTCTCATTTAATCTTACTATTTTACTTCGGAGTCACGTGAGTGACTTTGTGAAGATTTCAAAGCTCTGTGATTTCATGCCCTGGACCACGTCCATGCTCACACACTGCCGCAATTACTGATGGAGGAAGTATGTTAACGTATTTCAGACTTGAACAAGCTGAAAAATAATAACGTATTTATTAATACAAACAATAAACCCCTAACTCGGGGATAAACATTTAGGGAACAGCACTTAAAACTGACTCCGCAAACATTGCGGGAGCGGCCACAGGCTTATTATAAAACCGCTGAAATGTTGTTTCACTGGCCCAGCCCGCTGTTGCGAGGACATGATCCATGGGTACCTCCATGGTCCTCGCCGCTGATGTGGATGCAGCCCTGAGAGAATGAGATTTTAAAATGTTAGTATCTATACCTGCTGCACCCAATACCACCCTGAGCCACCTGGAGATAGTCTGCACCGTCACCCAGTGATGTGGGTTCATGTGGCTGATAAACAGACCCGTCTCCATATTCCTGATGGTGTGTGTGACTTTAATATAATGTCGGATATGGGTGGCTATGCAGAGTGTTGCATCAACGGGATACACTCGGAATTCCAATTACAGCCCTGTAGATCCAGGTCTGTGCTGCTTAAGCAACTCCGCTATAAAGAAAGTTACTTTGTCGGGGGTCGAGACCATTCTGTCCAATCTCAGTTTCTGCAAAGTCTGGACCCGTTGTGAGGTGGTCAGTGCCATTAACATCACCACTTTGAAGGTGAGTTTATCCAGTGGTAACCCTGTCATAGGCGACCAGCTCCTGAGTAGGGTCAACACCACCCCTATATCCCAGGTAATATTATATCTTGGTCGAGGAGGGTTAGTATTGAATATACCCCTCATTAGTTTGGATACCAGCTGGTGCGATCCAATTCCAAAATTGAGATAGGATGACAGTGCACTCCTGGCACTGTTTATGGCACTGTAACTGAGACCCTCATCAAAATGAAGGCCCGCGAGGAATTCCAGCACGTTGGGGATCATGGCAGAGTTGTAAGTGGTCTTGGTCTGACTGCAGTAGGCCTCCCATTTCCTGATGTGGGAGAGATACTGTTTCCTATTGGACTCTCTGCATGATGCTGTTATGATGTCCATGGTCCTGGATGACAGCCGGAACTCCAGTAGAAACATAGAAACATAGAAATTAGGTGCAGGAGCAGGCCATTCGGCCCTTCGAGCCTGCACTGCCATTCAATATGATCATGGCTGATCATCCAACTCAATATCCTGTACCTGCCTTCTCTCCATACCCCCTGATCCCTTCAGCCACAAGGGCCACATCCAACTCCCTCTTAAATATGGCCAACGAACTGGCCTCAACTACCTTCTGTGGCAGAGAATTCCACAGATTCACCACTCTCTGTGTGAAAAACGATTTTCTCATCTCGGTCCTAAAAGACTTCCCCCTTATCCTTAAACTGTGACCCCTTGTCCTGGACTTCCCCAACATCGGGAACAATCTTTCTGCATCTAGCCTGTCCAACCCCTTAAGAATTTTGTAAGTTTCTATGAGATCACCCCTCAATCTTCTAAATTCCAGCGAGTACAAGCCGAGTCTATCCAGTCTTTCTTCATATGGAAGTCGTGCCATCCCAGGAATCAGTCTGGTGAACCTTCTCTGTACTCCCTCTATGGTAAGAATGTCTTTCCTCAGATTAGGAGACCAAAACTGTACGCAATACTCCAGGTGTGGCCTCACCAAGACCCTGTACAACTGCAGTAGAACCTCCCTGCTCTTGTACTCAAATCCTTTTGCTATGAATGCCAACATACCATTCGCTTTCTTCACAGCCTGCTGCACCTGCATGCCTACTTTCAATGACTGGTGTACCATGACACCCAGGTCTTGCTGCATCTCCCCTTTTCCTAATCGGTCACCATTCAAATAATAGTCCACCTTCCTGTTTTTGCCACCAAAGTGGATAACCTCACATTTATCCACATTATACTGCATCTGCCATGCATTTGCCCACTCACCCAGTCTATCCAAGTTATCCTGCAGCCTCCTAGCATCCTCCTCACAGCTAACACTGCCCCCCAGCTTCGTGTCATCCGCAAACTTCGAGATGTTGCATTTAATTCCCTCGTCCAAATCATTAATGTATATTGTAAATAGCTGGGGTCCCAGCACTGAGCCTTGCGGCACCCCACTAGTCACTGTCTGCCATCCTGAAAAGGACCCGTTCACTCCTACTCTTTGCTTCCTGTCTGCCAGCCAGTTCTCTATCCACATCAATACTGAACCACCAATACCGTGTGCTTTAGGTTTGTATACCAATCTCTTGTGTGGGACCTTGTCGAAAGCCTTCTGAAAGTCCAGATACAACACATCCACTGCTTCTCCCTTATCCACTCTACTAGTTACATCCTCAAAAAATTCAATAAGTTTCGTCAGACATGATTAACCCTTCGTAAATCCATGCTGACTTTGTCCAATGATTTCACCACTTTCCAAATGCGCTGCTATCCCATCTTTAATAATTGACTCTAGCAGTTTCCCCACTACCAATGTTAGATTAACTGGTCTGTAATTCCCCGTTTTCTCTCTCCCTCCCTTTTTAAAAAGTGGGGTTACATTAGCTACCCTCCAATCCTCAGGAACTACTCCAGAATCTAAAGAGTTTTGAAAAATTATCACTAAGGCATCTGCTATTTCTGGGGCTACTTCCTTAAGTACCGTGGGATGCAGCCTATCTGGCCCTGGGGATTTATCGGCCTTTAATCCATTCAATTTACCTAACACCACTTTCCGGCTAACCTGGATTTCACTCATTTCCTCCATCTCATTTGACCCGCGATCCCTTGCTATTTCCGGCAAATTATTTATGTCTTCCTTAGTGAAGACAGAACCAAAGCAGTTATTCAATTGGTCATCTTCCACCAATCAGCGGCTTCCTCAAGCCCACTTGTTGCGAGCTGTGAATGGAACGTTACGGATTTGGGTTCCTCCCACTGCAACTGCTCCTGGGCCTCTGTGGAAACAAGCCCCACGATCGAGTTTTTAAACTTACAGCTCGGACGTCACTCCTCCCACTGCAACCGCTCTCTGTAGTGGCCTCTTCAGAAACTGCAAGCCAACAGGTTCAGATGACCATGACACGGATGATTCTCCCGTTATGGGATTGGTGACCAAATTTGGGCATTTGGTAATTTGTGCCCATGGTTCTTTTAGCATATTGAGGACCATAGTTGTGTAGGCCAGTCGGGTATTATCAGAATACCTGTTGCAGAATCCAGTTGAATTTTTTTTTTTTGTTTAATATTTTTATTAGAAGCATTGCATATTATCTAAGGTACAACAGCACTTCAAATACAAATCAGACTTATCACAAACATTGTACAGATATTACGGGATAATTTATATATGCTACTGTTTTGATTTTTTTTGGGAAGGTAAGGGAGTGAAAAAAAAAGTAAAAGTATAAATCAATAATCAAGATGTTGTGATTGAATAATAATGATTATATAATAAAAAAATAAAATAAATAAAAAAGATATAATCAAGACGTCATTAAATAATAATGATTATGTAATTAAAAAAGAAAAGATAAACAAGAAAGATTAAAAAAAAATAAAAACAATTATTATATAATTAAAAATTAAATAAAAGAATCTTTACATTGAATGGAACAGTTTCATATAACAATATCTCTTGAGACATGTATACAGATCCCAATACTTTTTTCATCTAATCCTACACCAGGGTACTTATTGAGTTATGGTGCTGAGCTCAGCTACCCCTTTAAGTAATCAATGAATGAAGACCATATTTGTTCAAAAAGTTCATATTTGTCCATTAGGACAAACCTAATTCTCTCCAAATGCAACGTCTCCGACATTTCCACTGTCCACATTTTGATTGTGGGGGATAATGTTCCCTTCCAGAATTTTAATATTAATTTTTTTCCAATTATCAAACAGTAATCAAGAAAATTTATTTGACTTACTGTTAATATTAAGCTTGAGTCAGGGACTCCTAATATTATTAGATCAGGGTCCAATTTAGTTTTAAGAACCTCAGAGATGATTCCAAAAATATCAGCCCAATAACTATTAAGTTTTATGCATGTTACAAAACTATGCGTTAAGTAGGCTTCTAAATTCTGACATTTATCGCAAATAGAAGAAATGTTAGGAAAAATTCTATTTAATTTTGTTTTTGAGTAGTGTAATCTATGTATTAGTTTAAATTGTACCAAAGTATGTCTGGCATTTAATGAGCATCGGTGTATAAGTTGTAAACTTTCTTCCCAAGTGTCTTTCATTATAGATAGACCTATTTCATTTTCCCATATCTGTCGGTATGATTCTGTTGTTGGGATTTCCCTATCCAAAAGAGTATTATATATGCACGCTATTAATTTTTCTGTATTTGGGTGCTTGTTAAGCCACTCATCCAATAATCCTGGCTTTCTATTCTTATAGTCTTGCATGTTTGACTTGATATAGTCTCTAATTTGCAAATACCTGAACAAGTTATTTGGGTGTAATCCATAGATATCTTTTAATTCTTGAAATGATAGAAATTTTCCTTTCCTGTAAAGATGTTCTATCCTTATAATTCCTAATTTTTTCCAATGTCTAAACCCCTTATCCAATATGGAAGGTTTAAATAAAGGATTATTCATAATTGGTAAACAGAGTAACATATTACCCAGATGTAAAGTCTTAACTATTTGTTTCCAAGTACGTATATTGCTATAAATTATAGGGTTATCCCCGTAAGTTTTTTTTGTACTTCACTTGGAACAAGAAGAATCAAACTTATATCAAATGGTAAACAGTCTTCCATTTACATCTTTCGCCAAGCTGGTTCCTGGACCATTTTTACCAGCCAAAAATTCATATTCTTAATCTGAACCGCCCATAAATAATATTAAAAAAATAGGTAACGCTAATCCTCCATTTATCTTGGATTTACATAAATGTTTTTTACTTATTCTGTAATTTTTATAATCCTAAATAAAGCTGTTAATAATAGAATCGATTTTTTTGAAAAAAAATTTTGGGAAATATAAAGGGATAGCTTGAAATAAATATAATAATTGTGGTAAAAAGACCATTTTTATAGCATTTATTCTGCCAATCATTGATATTGGTAGTGTTTTCCAGTATAAAATATTCTTTTTTAGTTTATCCAATAACTGAGGGTAATTTAATTTGAATAATAGATTATAGGATTTAGATACATTAATTCCTAGGTATTTAAATTTATCCAATTAATTCTATATCCTGAAAATGTACCGAACTTATTTATAATGTGAAGTAAGTTAGGAATACTGATCTCCGGTTTTGTGATATATATTAAAACATCGTCTGCATATAAAGATATTTTATTTGTTGTGGTATTAGTATTGTATCCATATATTTTTGGATCTGATCTAATCCTTTCGGCTAATGGCTCGATTGCGAGAGCAAATATTAAAGGTGATAACGGGCATCCTTGTCTACAACCCCTAGAAAGATTAAATTTAGCTGATAACATTTGGTTTGTTAGTATTTTTGCTGTAGGGTTGGAGTACAAAATTTAACCCATTTACAAAATCTATCGCCCAGTTGAAATTTCTGCATTATCTTAAATAAGTAAGGCCATTCAACCTGGTCGAATGCTTTTTCCGCATCTAGTGAAATGACAGCTAATTCAATATCATTAACTCTTTTTGAATATATGATATTGTATAGTCGTCTCAAGTTATAAGTGGAGCAGCGTTTGGGAATAAAGCCTGTTTGATCATGATGTATTAGTTTATTAATCACTAAACTTAACCTTTGGGATAAGATTTTAGTTAATATTTTTTGATCAGTATTTAGAAGAGCAATTGCTCTATATGATCCAGGATCTTCCAGATCCTTATCTACTTTAGGAATGAGTAAGATTGTAGACTCATTTAGAGTTTCTGGTAACTTTCCTTGTTCAAAAGCATATTTATATATCGCTTGTAAACGTGGGGAAATCAAGTCGTGAAACCTCTTATAACATTCAGCACTTAGGCCGTCAGGGCCAGTGGCTTTTCCATTTTTCAACGATCTGATTGATTCCTCAATGTCGTTTACTGATATTTCAGCATCTAACAAGTCTTTGCCTTCCTGATCTAAACCATTGATATGACATTCATGTAAGAATGCTTCCATTCCATCCGATTGCCCCATCAGTTTGGTTGAATAAAGTTTTTGATAGTAATGCAGAAATCAGTCATTAATATCTTTTGGCAAAGTTAATATTTCACCTTGTTTTGATCTGATTTTATATATCATTGATATATAATAATAAAATATATATCTTTATATATATAATGATATATATAATGATATATATTTTATAATGATATATAAAATCAGATCAGAATCCAGTTGAATTTTCTGCAATACCCGACTGATGAGGCAGAATGGGGGAAATGCATAGAAAAACCATTTCCCCCAATGTACAGAGAATGCGTCCATCGCCACTGCCCCAGGATCTGGTTCCCAAGATACATATGTTGGTATCTGATGGTTCAACCTGGACGCAAAAAGGTTGATATCTGGGTTCCAAATTTGGCTATAATTTTAGCAAATATTTGGGGGTTCAACATCCACTCGATGTTGTCATTGAATACTCGTGACCTGGTGTCCGCCACTGTATTGAGCTTACCCGGAAGGTACGTAGCTGATATCCAAATATTTCTTTCAATACACCAGAGCCAAATTGTGTTTGCCAATTCATCACAAGATATTGACTTGATACCACCCATATGGTTTAAATATGCCACCTCAGTGGTATTATCTATTTGAAGACGGACATGCGTATGATGTAAATTAGTGCAGTAAGCCCGCAGCCCGAGAAATGCTCCAAGCATTTCAAAATAGTTTGTACCTTGTGATTGAAGAAGAGTAGCCTCAACTGGAAGTAGTGTCGGTAGCTTCCCAGCCTTGGGCGCTTGCGTCGGTTTGTAACACGACTGATGGGTTTGATATAATGATGGGATTAAACAATCACTAACATTGCTAACCCACCATTGTAGCTCAATTTTTGCCTTATTCGGCAGCTGTATAGGCCTGTCAAAATGTCCAGCATTTGCTTTTAATGCTGAGATTTTTGCTCTTTGCAAGTTTTGATAGTGTAATGGGCCAAATCGTGCAGCTGGAAATGTAGCTACAAGCTTTCCAATTACCTTAGTAGCATGTCTAATAGTCGGTTTCCTGGCGCAAGCAAGGCTGTTACATGCCTCTATTATGTCTGTTGCTTTGCTACCTGGGATAGTGACAATCATATGAATGGTGTTAATTGTGAATCCCAGATAGTCCATAACCACAGAAGGGTTGAACTTAGATTTATCTGGATGGATGACAAATCCTAGTTTCTCGAATAATGTTTTGGTAGCTGTTACTGCTAGTTCAACTATTTCCAGTTTTTCCCACAATTAAGATGTCATCTAGATATGCCATGACTATGTGATTTTGTCGTCTGAGAGATGCCAATACTGGTTTTAAAATGTTGGTAAATAACCTAGGTGCTGTTGTAAGCCCATTAGGTAGGGCTTTGTATTGCCATAGTTGCCCCATCCAGACAAATTTTAAGAATTTCTGGTGATGTTCCCTTATAGGTACTGAATAGTATGCATCTTTTAAATCGATGCAGGCCAATAAGCATCCTCTGGAAATCAGTTGCTTAGCCGTTTCAAATGTCTCCATTTTGAAATGGGTATATTGTACAAAGGTATTCAAGAGGGATAAATCAATGATAATGCGACATCCGCCATCTTTTTTGGTTTTAGTAAAGATGTTAGACACAAACTCAAGAGGTTCATGTGTCATTTTTTCTATTACCCCCTTGGCATATAGCCTTAATATTTCCCCATGTCCTTCCACTTTTTCTTTGTGAGAAAGTGCAAATTTCCAGTCAGGTGCATGTTGAGGTGGGGGAAGGTGACCATTTATGAATTCAATCTCATAACCCTGAATACCTTGTAATATAAATGTATCCGAAGTTATAGTACCCCATGCATCCCAGAATGCACGCAATCTCCCTCCTACTTGTGAGGTTATACATGCAGCACTCCCAAGAGAACCAGACCCCCTTACCTCCATGGTTACAGGCGGGGCTTGACGTTCTGAGCTTTTGTTGCTCGTTGTGTTGCTGGGATGTGGGGTTGGCACATCTTCCACGCTGGGCGCTGTTGGCCCTGCCCTAAAAAAGGCTTTGGCTGATAGGGCGCGGCCGGTGGATAGTTTCTCGTTGCCCTGTCGGGTTGTACCCGAGGCCTTGTGTAAGGATGGTGTCTGCGATATGCCGGTGGCCTGCTTGAGGATGGTGGTTTCATTAAGCCA
Source organism: Okamejei kenojei (assembly GCA_035221665.1). NCBI lineage: Eukaryota > Metazoa > Chordata > Chondrichthyes > Rajiformes > Rajidae > Okamejei > Okamejei kenojei. The sequence goes on along the minus strand of CM069136.1, from coordinate 68,325,116 downwards.
TCTGCTTTTGCCTCCTCGTCCAGGTCTTTAACCTGTTTTGGCAGGTCTTCCCCGAACTGCTGTCTCGGTGGCGGCGTAGCAGAAGCTTTGCACAACCCCGCAAATTTTGGGTTGAGTGTGGGGCGGATGGAGCTCTTGCGGAAACAGGTGATTTCATACTGTGTGTTGCACAGCAGTGCTAGTGCATCCTGTTGCTCCTCCGTCATCTCTGTCCCATCTATGGTTCTGGCAAAGGCCGTGATGCCTGATGTCAACAATTTCAGGATTTTCTGAATTTTCAATTCCTGGGCCCTGATCCCGGGACTGATGTTACCCCAGATGGGCGTGTTGACGGTCGGGACATTAAGCGACACACAATTACCCGGAGCTTTGTACTTGTTGATAGCCTCCGTCAGCACCTGTTCCTGCAGCTGCTGAGTAGTAAGGTAATTAATGCTGGCCGCTAGTTTGGGCTGAAGCGGTTGCCCTGAATGCCCTCGTTGGGCGAATTTTGATGCTACCTCCAGTAGTTCTTCCTCTGGTATTTCTGGCAACGCCGGTTCTTGCGCCAACCCCTCTTCAAAGTCAGCTAACGGCTGACTCCTGGCACTCCCCGTGGACAAAGGAGAAATACTCGATGGACCTGCTGTGTGTCTCCTAGGGACACCCGTTCTTGTTGGAGCAGGTCCCGCTCGAGCAGCTGCTCCATCATACGCTCCATTCGGGCCTTGCGACCGCCGCCGCTATCTGCGGACAGCAGGTCATCTTCCCCAGGTTCTGGAGAACTACTGGGGCTTCTACCGTCGGTTCGCACCTCGTCGAGGTGATGTCTCGGGTATCTAGGTAGGTAGTCGCTGCCTGCCGCTCCTGCGGGGCTCACGACTCCCGGGCAGATATGCCGCTAGTCCGCCGTCTTCCGGACTGAAGCGGTCCGCCTGTCTGGTACGACAGTAGCAGTGACGAGTTGGTGCCAGCCGCCACAGCGGGGCTCCCCGACTACTGCGCGGGTTTACCGCCAGTCGGTTATACGGGACTGAAGCGGCGCAAAGTCACTGCCAGCCGCCTCAGCGGGGCCACACGACCTGAATATACTGCCACCGGCCTGCGATCTGGCAGCCTGTGCCGGTGGTGAGTCAGTGCCCGCCGCTCCTGCGGGGCTCCCTGACTTTCTTGTAGGTAGCTCACCGGTCCGCGATCTGGCAGACTTCTCCGGTGGTGAGTCGATGCCGGCCGCTGCAGCGGGGCTTCTCGACCTCGGTGAGGTTTTTCCCCTGGTCCGCCCTTTGGGGACCTGTAACAGAGGGGAAACAGAACGTGCCGTTGAACGAGGCACAGGTTTACGCACCTGTTTTCCACTGGCCGGGTGATGTTTGGGCGATAGTTAGGGAGTCAGGGTCTTGCCTACCCTGCTCCTGTGCAGTGCTCCGACCAACGTGCAGCTCCCTGGCCTGCTGTGGTGGAGAGTCGGGCCCTGCCAACTGAACAGGGCTCCCCGACTTGCGCGTTCTTTTCCCGGCCCGCGGTGCGGGTGCTGCCGGTGTTGCGGGCAGCTCCGGGGATTGCGGCCGCCGACTCCCGTCCAAAGTCCCGCGGCCCTTGGAGGCATGTTTCGATGCCTTCACTCTCTTTCCTTCCATCGTTCCTGTAAGTTAAACAAGTCTCCTACAGGAACTAAGCAACTCAAGGTTAGTTTAACTTACCTTGAGGCCTTTTTGAAGGTGCTGTTGGAGGAGCGCACTCCCCCCTCCAGCCGTCGACTGCAAATGCGAGCGACGATATGTCGCCTATGCATGCTGGCGGGGTCTTCACGAAGTCACTCACGTGACTCCGAAGTAAAATTAGGCAATTTGGCCCATCAAGTCTACTCCGCCATTTAATCCTGGCTGATTTATCTCTCCTTCCTAACCCCATTCTCCTGCCTTCTCCCCATAACCTCTGACACCTGTAGTAATCAAGAATCTATCTGTCTCAGCCTTTAAAAATAATCTTGATATAAACCTTTGAGTGATGGGAAGATAAGTTAGGAACTTCAGCATGGAGGTTATGTATTGTGATCACAGTCAATGTGAAATTCTGACCATTAGCGGTAATGCACAGAACATAATGTAAGCCAGGAATATTTTGGGCTCTGAACTTGTTTTGCAGCAGTGTTGCACAAAACTCTCTGCCAGCAATACTAAATATTAAAATTTAACTTGTGTTATTTAAGATTACTTGCAGCAACAAAATATTTTTTATTTTACTACATAATTCATGAGGTTGAGGGCTCTCCTAAGTCATTCAGGGCCGTACTCTGAAGGTCAGATCCTAGTCTGTGGTAAGTTAGCTGATCTCACCTAGGACAGCAACACAACCACACATTCAGCCACAGCTCAGGAAGGACGAGAAATATTAGCTGGGATTTCCAGTTCTAATTACCACAGACCCCTGTTGGAGAGCGTAATCGTGTGGGCATATGTTGAGTCATACAGTCCCTGCGTACAACTCTGCCATGGTCGGCATGGATGGTGGGGGTGATAGAGTTGCTGCCTTACAGCGCCAGAGACCCGCATTCGATCCTGACTATGGGCAATGTCTGTACGGAGTTTGTGTGTTCTCCCCGTGAACACACGGGTTTTCTCTGTTTGCTCCGGTTTCCCCGCACACTCCAAAGACGTACAGTTTTGTTAGCTTTGGTAAAAATAGTAAATTGTTCCTAGTGTGCAATGGTAGTGCTAGTGTACGGAGATTGCTAGTCGGTGCAGATTTGGTGGGCCAAGGGCCTGTTTCCATGCTGTATCACAAACTATAAAGTGACAAGAATCTAAAGTTCTGAACTAGAGCCTTTCAATTGAGTTTGAGTTTGAGTTTGAATTTGAGTTTTGAGTTTAGTTTATTGTCATGTGTACCAAGGTACAGTGAAAATGTGTTTGTTGCATGCTAACCAGTTAGCGCGCAAAAAGACAATATATGATTACAATCGAGCCAACCACAGTTTACAGATGCATGATAAAGGGAATAATGTGAATAATGTTTAGTGCAAGATAAAGCTAGTAAAGTCCGATCAAAGATAGTCTGAAGGTCTCCAATGAGCTCGATAGTACTTCAGAATTGCTCTCTAGTTGTTGGTGGGAAGGTTCGGTTGCCTAATAACAGCTGGGAAGAAACTGTCCCTGAATCTGGAGGTGTGCATTTTCACCCTTGTAAACCTTTTGCCCGATGAGAGAGGGGGGAAGAGGTAGTGGGCAGAGTGAGACTCGTCCTTGATTAAGGGCCTGTCCTACCAGCATCCAACTCCATGCGGTCAGCGCGACCAAACCGGCAGTGGGGGCCGCGCGGAGGTCGGGTGATCCCTGTACAGGGCCGTTCCCAACAGCATGCGCCTGCATGCGAAGTGCGCGACCAAACCGGCAGCGAGAGCCGCGCGGAGGTCGGGTGAGTGGCGCAACGCTGCGGGTAGTGAGGCGAACTTGGAGCGAAGTCTGAAAGGTACGTTCGCCAGGACAGAGAGGGACACACAGAGAGGGACACAGAGGCACCTACAGAGAGGGTCACGGAGGCACCTACAGAGAGGGTCACGGAGGCACGACGTCGAGGCGGTGTGTAATGCGTCGAGGCGACTGCGAGCCGACAAGCCGTTGCCGCGCGGAATTTCTGAACATGGTCAGTTTTTAGGAGCCCCACGCGATGCCGGGACGAACTCCACACAATTCCGCTCGGCTCCGGCGATCGAAGTGGGACCGGCCCCGCGACGCCGGACGGCTCAAGCGACCACGTTAGGTCGCGCTCATTGCATGGCGTTGCATGCTGGTGGGACAGGCCCTTTATACTGCTGGCCTTGCCGAGGCAGCGTGAGGTGTAAATGAAGTCTCTCTGGTTTGAAGACAGCAGAGGGAATTTGCCAAAAAAACACTTAAAATCGGAAGGGTGAGAAAAATACACAGCAATAATATTACAGAGTGAACATTTGCCACACACACACACGGCACTGCAATCTGGGAACAATTGAAATCTGAGCAGTTCTATACTTTATCGACTAGCCTGGCAGTTTTAAAGCATTAAAAACCACATCTCTGGAATTTGTGAACAAAAATCGATCTGAAAATTACACTGAGAAAAGTGGTGATGCTTCGGGTTTGCATGGTGAAACCTCCAGAGGTTTAAAAATACCACTTGCAAGCACATTTTTATTAAACAGATTGAAAAGTTATGCATTTTTCAGTGTTGAATATACACTGTGAAAAATCTGTCATTCCTTTGAAATAAACCAAAACTGCATTTTCCAGATGATTGCAAATGAGGCAAAAAATATGACCCTTTGGTTGATGTGGACTTCCTGTTCCAACAAACTGTTCATTCTGTCCAGCAAAGGCATGATTAGAATTTTGCGTTCCAACATTATTAAGATAAACCGAATAACAAAACCCTTCTTCGTAATGGGTAAAGAGCTTATCCCGCTGCATTATTTGAAAGGAATTTTCATCTGTTATCCTAAACTGCACAGTTGTAATTATTTTGGCATTCTCAGGGAACAATAAGTGACATCAAAATTTCCCAGATGCTTCGTAACACACAAAGCTAAAAAAAAAAAAGCATTTTTCTTTATCAACGGCCTGTGTTAAAGAACAAAACAAGTGAGGGGAGCTCTCGCTCCCACAGAACAATAACTAACAAAATCCATTTTGCGTTCCCGACAAATTTGCGGTAATGAGATCGGACAGTACTTTCATTATTTCTAAATCACGGACCGTCCGTTAAACTCTTTCCAGAGCAGCACTTCTACCATTGTTAATCTAATTCCGTTTGACATATTTTGGATTCGATTCTGTGTTATTCTGCAGTGGGAGAGTGCGCTGCCTAGTTTTAGTCAGTTCTTCGAAAAACTCAATCCATTCAATTTGTTAATTTGAACAAAGCTATAAATTAATGCATTGAGATGGTCAGAACAAGGTGCAGATTCATTGCAAATTCTCCATCAAAATTGTATTGCCTGGTATTCAGCCTGATGAGTGAATAAGTTCTCCATTGTATTATGGCCATGATATTTCAACATTATCTTCATGTTCAATCACAAAAATATAAGAATTTAAATAATATAATATAAGAATTTTCTCTGGAACACTGGCAGTTGCTGAGAGCTGACAGAAATATATAACATTATGTGAGGAATAGATAGGACAGACAAACTGTAGGAAGGAACTGCAGATGCTGATTTATATCGAAGATAGACACAAAAATGCTGGAATAACTCAGCGGTTTAGGCAGCATCTCTAGAGAAAAGGAATAGATGTTGTTTTGGGTCGGGATCCTACTTTAAACTGAAGATGCTGCCTGACCCACTGAGTGTATCCAGCATTTTGTGTCTATCTAGGGTTGACTAGGGGGCATATATTTATGGTGAGAAAGGGAATGCTCTAAAGAAGATGTGCGGGGCAAGTATTTAACAAAGTGAGTGCCTGGAATGCACTGTCTGGGTTGGTGGTCGAAGCAGATAGTGGCATTTAAGAGACTTTTGAACAGGCACATGGTTAGTCAGGGAATGGAGGGATATGTGTTATGTGCCGATAGATAAGAGATGGCCTCAGCATCATGTGGACATTGTGGGCCAAAGTGCCTGTCCTTATGCTGTACTGTTCTATGTTCAGTGAATGAACACAAGGATATGCAGAATTATATCTTTCCCTTTTATTTCATTGTAAATGCACCTGGGTACAGTGGTGCATATTCCTGTTATAAATGCATTGTGTGCGTGTGTGCAGACATGCTATTCGGAGGGTCTAGTGTGGTTAGGTTTCCCCTGTACTTTAAAAATAGCACAGAGGTGTCTCTAAGTTGAAAGCAAGTGAAGCTAGCTTGCAATAAAAACAATTAAAAATGTACATATTTAGTTTATAGTACACAAAACCAAATGTAAACACTTGGTTGAATACATTTTGTGAACCACGGCAGATTGGATCTCTCTTTACATTAAACGTCCACAACTTATTTTGTGATACTTTTGCAATAAATAATGTCTTTATTAGATTTTCATATTAACATGATACATAGGATAAACACAAGCAACCATTTATATTTTGCATGGAGCATTATGATAGATTTATAGTCTCACAGGAGATAACACAGAAACAATCAGCAATATCATCATATGATTCCAAAAGGCAATATTTCCTCATTCCAAACTGCGATCATCTTCATTACTACATCCACTTAACTTCAAGGTACCCTCTAACAGGAGGGAAGTTTAACTGATTGTGTGCTAGGTATCAGGGGTTATGGGGAGAAGATATGAGAATGGGTTTAAGAGGGAAAGATAGATCAGCCATGATTGAATGGTAGAGGAGACTTGATGGGCCAAATAACCAAATTCTGCAGCTATATTTTATAACATAAAGATAATAAGTATTAAGGGAAGCAAAACAAACACCACTGGCCAAAAGTTACTATGGTCTGAAACTGCTTGGGTTTCGCTGATGCAACAGTAAAGCACTAAGTAAGGAATACTTTTAAAAGTACGGTATTGCGATTTCTTTCACATTGGGTTCTGATGATGAATACTATAAAAAGCCATTTGATCTCATGCATCCGAAATAACAACTCTACCATCTCTTCGTCACAGCTTATCATTATCTCTTAAATAAGGCCAGTGGTCCAGATGACAGTCCAGCCATCCCGGGAATTAACCTGGTTAACCTACGCTGCACTCCCTCAATAGCAAGGATGTCCTTCCTCAAATTAGGAGACCAAAACTGCACCCATTACTCCAGGTATGGTCTCACCAGGGCCCTGTACAACCGCAGCAGGACCTCCTCGCTCCTATACTAAAATCCTCTTGCTATGGCGACTGCCTGCTGTACCTGCATGTTTACTTTCAGTGACTGATGTACAAGGATACAGAGGTCTCGTTGCACCTCCCCTTTTCCTAATCTGACACCATTCAGATAATAATCTGCCTTCCTGTTCTTGCCACCAAAGTGGATAACCTCACATTTATCCACATTAGACTGCATCTGCCATGCATCTGCCCACTCACCCAACCTGGCCAAGTCACCCTGCAGCCTCATAGCATCCTCCTTGCAGCTCACACTGCCACCCAGCTTTGTGTCATCCACAAACTTGGAGATGTTACATTTAATTCCTTTGTCTAAATCGTTAATATATATTGTAAATAGCTGGGGTCCCAGCACCAAGCCTTGCGGCAGCCCACTGGTCACTGCCTGCCATTCTGAAAAGGACACGTTAATTCCTACTCTTTGCTTCCTGTCTGCCAACCAGCTCTCTATCCATGTCAATACCCTACCCCCAAAACCATGTGCTCCAATTTTGCACACTAATCTCTTGTGTGGGACCATGTCAAAGGCTTTTTTAAAAGGCCTTTCTGGAGCTTTGTAAGCCGGTTTAAATCCATAGTGGATGGCTAAGTAGTTTTGACTGTCAAGCCTTTACGTAAGTTAATAAATAATTTCTCCTTGCACACAATGGCCTTATTTGTGGATGGCAATTATGTTACTAGTGCTTCAGTGGTTGCAGTCTTAAAAATAGATCTGGCTAAGTAACAAAAGAACATTTCATCATGAAATTGTAATGGTTTCTGCATTAATTATTTTTGTCAAAACTCAGGCCCAGAAAAAAGGCTGACCACATATTATTTTATAATTTATTATACTTCTTTTCTGGGGCTGCACGGTGGCACGGCGGTGGAGTTGCTGCCTTACAGCGCCAGAGACCCAGGTTCGATCCTGGCTATGGGTGCTCTCTGTATGGAGTTTATATGTTCCCCCCGTGACCGTATGGGTTTTGCCCAGGTGCTCTGGTTTCTTCCCAAACTCCATAGATGTACAGGTTTGTAGCTTAATTGGCTTCGGTAAAATTGTACATTTTTCCTAGTGTGTAGGATAATGCCAGTGTACAGGGTTGTACAGTGTACTGTGTGTGGACTCAGTGAACTAAAGGGACTGTTTCCGCGCTGCATCTCTAAATTAAACTAAACATTAAAATTATGATAAAAATAATCAAATCAGAAACTGTCAAATAAAATTATCTAGTATATATATGCAGTTCATTGCTGGCTGGTTTCCTTTGACAAATTTTATAACGGAATAATTTCACCATTTTAATAACAATTTTCTGGATTCAACTTAAATCAACAAAATAAGTCAATCTCTTTAAAAAAGAAAACCCTAACATGCAGTGCACCAACATAGAATTATTTGTTGGGTTGTTAAAAAGAGGTTTAACTCCATACGAGGGAACGCATTCAAATCCATTCTCGTTAATCAGAAAATTGTAAAAGGACATGTAGGCAGAGGCAGTCCAACATACTAAGTTTACAGTCTGAGAAGCATATATCTAGACCCAAAGATAATTTATACCTCATACCCCACTGTGATATCGTCCTTTTTATACCCCTGTTTGATGTGCAGATGATGGAAAGTATGCGTGATCTATATTTTTCTCTGACAATTATGTCCCATCAGAATAATAACTTACAGTGATTAGCTCCAAGGACAATGGGATATCTGGGCCTGTTATACTGAGACCAAGACTGGCAGCTTTCAGGTAGGCAATTTCACACCACATATATTATAAAGAATCCTCCCAGGGATGATATCAAATGAAAGGATTCAGAGATCAGGTCCAAGGCAGTACATCACGGATTGACAGCAGGCTGAATTCTTCATGTGATAAAAGTCTGAAGGTTAAGAGGCACACATTCGGTCAATACAAAGCTTTCCTTTACACGAACTGCATTATTCATTTGCACAGTTTGCGAACTCACCTCACTTTATCAGCCACAAACAGAAACTAGCAGTAACACCTGATCTCATTTTTTATCTTTCTTTCAGAAGCTTGACAGCGGAAGTCAACCTCGGGTCCATTCGAGACTATGGATTGGCACTTCAGGTCTCCCTTGTGGAATCCTTCTTTTCATAAGCTTCTCAAATCTGATGCTGTCGAGTTGGGGTGGGGGGGGAGGGGGGAACTGAGCCCTGGGGAGCTGCTGACTGCTTCACGCTTCTGCCAACCATCTCATCAGATTATGTGTCAATGCAAAGGTCTTAAAAGGTCATCAGAATCCTCCAACTCCAGACCTTACAGCCCTCGGCAGAAGCCTCACTTTAATTCTTGCCTCTGTGGGGGAGCTAGCTGCTCGACAGACCAGCTGAGAAATAACACATATGACTAATGTGATGAGATGGTTGTAGTCTTGACCTGCAATGAGGCGCAGACCATTTGGCGATGATTCATATGTGTGTATTATTGCCTTTATTTTCACTGGGATGACTTATTATGGTTGACGACTGTGAAATCATCCATCTGTCCATAAAAAAACTGCTGCTTTTGAGCTCCAGCCCATTTTAATCAATGTTTTGCTCATAAAACTCAGAGGAAAATGTAAAAGCATGCCATTTCTGCGTGGCTCGATGGACACCATAGATGTTAACTTGTGGGAATCCAAACAGCAAAATCCAATTGCGCACAACTCCCATACATATAAATTCTGCTGAAAGAACGTAATTCTTGATTAATGTTTTAAAGTGATTTTCACATCTATTTGTCTACTTGCCATGCACATTAATTTTAACACAAACATCAGGTGCTTTTCTTGAAATTGTGTATCCTCTTTGATCTAGGCATATTTTTACTTAGATCTAGGCATATTTTTACTTAGAATGGCAGAAAAATGAGAGGTTCTCATTTCATCACAACTTCATCGACCATCCTGTGCTGGAAAGATGTGCTGAAAAAATGCTCATGCATTTTAAATTAGAGTTGGGAGAATGTTGAAAAGTTCACCCTTGACAGAACTAATAACAAACATATCTTTTGCTCAGTTAATGTATTAGGAACGTATGCTCATCCTCAAACCATTGGTTTGGTCAGGGCACCGTCTCACAACTATAGAGAGATCTGCTTTTTTTGTGGCATTATTCTGCGACCACCAAGACAATTGTGCAAACATATAATATTTGTATCTGCAATCATACCAATGCGTCAAAAACATTTTAAAATAGCCTCCAGTTGTTATATACAACAGCGTTTATTGGTGAAATTCCACTACTTCAGTAGATGCAAACTTCATTGGTGTTCGTTGATGCCATTTTGAAATGGGGTGGCACAGTGGCGCAGCGGTATGGCTGCTGCTTCACAGCGCCAGAGCCCAGGTTCGATCCTGACCTCCGATGCTGTCCATGCACAGTTTGTGTGTTCTCCCCATGGTCGCGAGGGTTTCCTCCGGTGGCTCTGGTTTCCTCCCACATTCGAAAGACAGGCTGGTTTGTAGGTTAATTGGCTTCCATAAATTTCCCCTAGTGTAAAGGACGCAAAAGTGAGAGAACAGAGAACTAGGGTGAATGGGTGATCGATGGTCCGCATGGACTCGATGGGCCGAAGGACCTGTTTTCAGTGTTGTGTCCCCTAAACTCTAAATGCAAAGCCTCACAAACGTTGTTACAGGATATAATGTAAAAACTCAGTTTCAATAGGAATGCCCACCGACATGCCAGTTCAGCTTGCAAAACTTAACAGGTAGCCTTAAAGCGCTCAGTTGTAAATGTACTTGCCGTTTTCAAAGTGTGTTTTAGACAACTTCCATCACTTGCCATCAACAGCTTTCAAGTGAAGTTAAGTATAAATTGGAGCTCGTGGAATTACTGCAAAACATTCCAGTGTTGACTTTGATGAGGACATGGTATAGCACATTGTGCATTAAACAGGAGGCGGCTACACTCCCCACGATAGAAGTCATCGTTGTTCAGTTGATCCCATCAAAGTGTGCATTGCAGGGTCTGGCTGAAGCTTCTAATTTATGACTGTGGTGCGCCAATGTGTTATAGAACTATGACATGAATGTTGTTTTCCCTAGCAGATGATTGCTTTATTTCCAAGCAGTTGTTTTCCAGCAGCCACTGCAGTGCTTTGCCACATCTGTGAAATGAATGTAGAAGTATGTTGGTCATGCTGTGAACACAAGCAATTAAGGCTTAGATCTAGAAACTGTCGTAAATGCTCGACCTCTGCTTTCTGTATTCATTAAAGGGATAGTAATCCTGTTGACATGTTTACGCTGCGTGTCAACGAAGGATTTGAAAAAAGACGTGGAGGTTTCAATGAAACATTCAAAAAAGATTAATTGGTCATTAATTTCCTTGCTGTTTAAGGGTTCTTGTTCTTGGTTCTTGGTTACGTGGTCCTCCAAAATATTCCAACTGGAATTTCAACTGGAGGTGGTGAAGGGAGGGGTTTAGCCAGAGAGGGTTATTGGGAAGAAAGTGACACTTTAAATTTAGTTGCATCTGGCTGGGCAACCGTGGTTTGGTGGAGATTATTCCATGCTTTAACAGTGCGTGGGAAGAACAAATTGCTGTACACATCTGTCTTTGTGGCTGGGACTGTGCTGTTGCTAAGTAATGTGCAAAAAGGGTAATGTATTAGAACGCAGTTGTTGGATGCAAGGTACTCGTCAGACCTGGGTAGAAGACCAGCAACTTCGTCATAGGGTCATACAGTGTGGAAACAAACTCATCGGCCCAATTTGCCCACACCGACCAATGTATCCCATCAACACTAGTCCCACCTGCCTGAATTTGGCCCATATACCTCTAAACCTATCGTATACATGTACCTGCCTAAATGTCTTTTAAACATTGCAATAGTACCTGCCTCAACTACCTCTTCCGGCAGCTTGTTCCATACATCCACCACCTATTGTGTAAAAAAGTTACCTCTCAGGTTCCTATTAAATCTCTCCCCCCTCACCTTCAACCTATGTCCTCTGATTTACGATTCCCCTGCTCTGAGCAAGAAACTCAGCGCATTTATCCTATCTATTCCTCCCATGATTTTGTACGCCTCTATAAGATCACCCCTCATCCTCCTGCGCTCCAAGGAATAGAATCCTAGCCTGCTTAACCTCTCCCTATAGCTCAGGCCCTCGAGTCCTGGCAACATCATCGTAAATCTTCTCTGCACCCTTTCCAGCTTGACAACACCTTTCCTATAACATGGTGCCCAGAACCAAACACAATACTCAAATGTGACCTCACCAGCCAAATCTAGAATTACACGGAAATGCCAAATTGTTGGATAAAACCATTTTCCTATCTGTTCCTTTTAGGAAGATGGAAAATACCCCAATATAATTGCATAGGTAGGTATTCTCCTTGTGTCCTGGTCAACCTTTGTCCCTCAGTCAACACCAACTCAGCAGGCTAACTGGTCATAAACAGCCTACAATGTGTAATGTGGTGCACTGTTCTCCTGCAATGCAAATGTACTTCAAAAGGTAAATAACTGAGTGCAACAGTTACTGTTTTATTTTATATTTACAATGCACTTGAATCAGTGTAAAAGGTTTGTGTGAAATGAAGTTGGACAGTGTCGTATAAAATTGACTTTGACTTTGTCATGGAATCATAGAGGCATAGAGTCATACAGCATGGAAACAGGCCCTTCGGCCCAACTTGCCCACACTGGCCAACAGGCACTCAGGAGCTTCTCTAGTCTGAATGAATGCACTTCAAACACAACTTAATACAATCAACACGTAGCTGGAAGCTTGATTGACGATCAACCATTTGATTGTCATTCCATCTTTCACTTTAATCATTTGTTTTATCCAACGCCAATGCAGTTGGCCATGAGCAAAATGGTCTGCATTACTGTTCCCGCCTACGTCAACAGCACCTGCAAATCCATGATTTCTACCAACAAGAAGGACAGCAGGAAAATGGGAATAGCACCACCTACAAGTACCCTTCCAAGTTATGTGCCATGCTGCCTTTGCAATATATTGTGGCTCCTGCATCGTTTGTCTAAATCCTGTAATTCGCCACTGATCAGCCCTGTGGCATTACCTTCGGCAGAAGGGCTATTGTTGGTCAAGAAGGTGGCTGAGCATCACCTCCCCTAATACAATTAGAAATGGCATAATTTCTGGCAGCGCCATTCGGCTTAATACGTACTATTCTGAGCCCATAACAAAAATTCCAGGCACTGGGGACGAAACACAGACTGGGTGATTTAGTTTAGTTTAGTTTAGAGAAACAGCGCAGAAGTCACTGAGTCCGCGTCGACCAGCGATCACCCCGTACGCCAGCACTATCTTACACACTCGGGACAATTTACAATTTCTACCAGAGCCAATTAACCTACACACATGTACGCCCTTGGAGTGTGGGAAGATAATGGGTGCAGGTGAAACTCGGAGAGAACCCACATGGTCACGGGAAGAATGTACAAACTCCGTACAGACAGCACCCGTAGTCAGGATCAAACTCTGATGCTATAAGGCAGCAACTCTACTGCTGCGCCACCATGCTGCAGATTTCTTTATAAAGAACCTATGTTCAATTTGCTGAAAACTTGTTATTTCTCTAACCATTTCAAATGAAGACCCATTGATCTGAAACCTTATTTATGACTCTGCAGACACAATCTATCCTCGTTATAACAGACCTCTTCATAACAGATTTTGGTTAAAGCAGACTAGTGTTATGTACTTTGGGTCCTTGTGTTTCTTGTTTAGTGTCTGTTTGTTGGCTGTTTTTCCAATCCTGTATATATTTACCACCCCAGCGCTTACTCAGTTATAGCGGACAATCGGCAATAATGGACACCATTCCCCTACATGTTCCATTATAACGAGGGTTTACTGTACTGCCAGATGTGTTGCAACTGTTGCTATGCACTAGGATGCACTGTGCACCAAGACGCTGTATTGGCGCCGTGCGCTCTGATGCACTGTTGCCACTAAGCACAAGGATGCAGTGTTGTCGTTAGGATGCATATCTGTGTTCTCTGACATGACTCAGAGTGTTCTGCAGCGGGTGAATTGTAGAGAAACTACGCCAAGCACAAATTAGTTTTACCAATAAAAAATAAAGAGCATTCGATGGGCCACCTGCAGATTAGAATGTCACTGATTTTAGTTTAGTTTAGTTTGGTTTAGACATACAGCATGGAAACAGGCCCTTCGGCCCGCTGTGTCCACGCTAGCCAGCGATCCCCGTACACTAGCTCTATCCTACACTCTAGGGACAATTTACAAAAGCCAATTAGCCTGCAAACCTGCCCATCTTTGGAATGTGGGAGGAAACCAGAGCACCGGAGAAAACCCATATGATCACAGGGAGAAAATACAATCTCTGTGCAGGCAGCACCCGTAGTCAGGATTGAGCCCGGGTCTCTGGAGCTGTAAGGCTGCAACTCTACTGCTGTGCTACCGTGACTTGAATTAGAATCAGTATACGAAAAGGCAGAAAGAGATATTGGATAAATGGAAGTGGATAGAGTTATATTTTAATTATTGAATTTGAATAGCATAATGACATGTTCAAAAAGGACACTTTGGAATGTGCATTCCAGCATTGGTTGCCCAAGTTTATATAAATTCCCTTTAAAATCAAAGTTCTGGTCGGGAACAAGGAATGTTGCATTACAGTAGCTGATTATGAGAAAATACAGCCAGTAACAAATTTAGTAACAATCTTGACTCCTCTCCATACAAATGAATGTTGCCAAGACTCTGTGGCTTCAAACCACCTGCTTTGGTCATATAGTCAAACAGCGTGGAAACAGCCCCTTTGGCCCAATTTGACCACACTGACAAACATGTCCCATGTACACTCATCCCACCTGCTTTCGTTTGGCCCGTATCGCTCTAAACCTGCCCTAAGAAGGGTCTTGACCCAAAACGTCACCCATTCCTTCTCACCAGAGATGCTGCCTGTCCTGCTGAGTTACTCCAGCTTTTTGTGTCTATCTTCAGTTGAAACCAGCATCTGCAGTTCCTTCCTACACTATCCATGTCACTAATTGTGTCTTAAATGTTGCAGTAGTCCCTGCCTCTACCTCCTCCTCTCGTTTCATACACCCACCACCCTTTTATGGAAAAAAGTTACCCCTCAAATTCCATTTAAATCTTTCCCCCCTCACCTTAAACCTATGCCCTCTGGTTCTCGATTCTCCTACTCTTGGCAAGAGACTTGGCAAGAATACCCTATCTATTCCTCTCATGATTTTATATACCTCCGTAAGATCACGCCTCATCTGCGCTCCAAGGAATAGAGTCCCGGTCTGCTCAACCTCTCCCAATATTTCACACTTGAGTCCTGGCAACATCCTTGTAAATCATCTCTGTACCCTTTCGAACTTGTCAGCATCTTTCCTATAACATGGTGCCCAGAGCTGAACACAATACTACAAATGCAGCCTCACCAATGTCTTATCCAACTGCAACATGACCTCCCAAATTCTATACTCAATACTCTGAGTATTTGAGTTCTCAGTGGAGGGGACTAGTCAGAGATGCAAATGGAAAGCTCACGTGAGTCCCACTTAATTTGTCCTTCTTGGATAATGTTAAGAGATGGCACAAAGAGACATAAGGTCTGATAACTTCTAGGGTGTGTTGAAAATATCAGCCATTTTTTCAACACACATCCGACCAACAATTAGAGAGCAGTCCTGAGCTACCATCTACCTCATTGGAGGCCCCTCAGACTTTGATCAGACTTTACTGGACTTTACCTTGCACTAAACATTTTTCACGTTATTCCCTTTATAATGTATCTGTACACTGTGGATGGCTCGATTGTAATCATGTATTGTCTGATTACAAAAGCTTTTCACTGTACCTCGGTACACATGGCAATAAACTAAACTCAAACTCAAACTCAATAAGCCAAGATGGAATATGAGGAGATAAAACAGGAATTTAGCAAAAATCCCATTTTAAAATCCTCTACAAAGCACATTTTGTTCAACCAAATGCATTTAATAAGGGGTTTAAACAAACTAAACAGGTTGTCTGATATAATTCACCCTCCTCTAAGCAATTAAAGATTTTCATTAGTCTGATATAACACTTTGATAGTCCAATATTAATTTATTAATTAAATTACACATTTAATTAGGTGTGCTGTGTTATGCAATAATACACACCTACCAGCCAATCACATTTCAGGAAATCAAACCATCGCATTATATAATGAATGCTTAGATATGGCGGATACATCGACAAAAGTCCAGAATAAAATATATTTTGTTATACATTGCTATTATCTTTTACAACTCTTAGCTCATCAAGCTTGTATCACTACTTTAGCCCCAAAGGTAAAAGAAATATTTTGCATTCTGCAGTGAATCCCCATCTAATCAGCATGTTTTTTGTGGCGGGAGAATAGGCATTTGACTGCCTTCAAGCGGCTGAATTTACAGTACGAGACGTGCATTGACCCTGCTGTCTCCTCACATGTTACAGATGGACCGGGAGCATACAGATTGAAACTGTACTGTATTTGCGTCACAAAACCACACCAATTGATGGTCAGCTAGATGCGTAACTTGCCTGCTGTTTGTCCCCCCTTGTTATATTTAATTGGATATGGCTGCAAGAGTTGGTACCCATTATATTTTGGCGTGATACCAACTACAAACCAACACAGTGTAGAATCTGGACTTTATTTGCAAATTCATTGACTTGATCCTGAAGCTTATGGACTGAATTGCTCTCACAATTTGTAAAACAAAACTGCCGTACAAAAGGCAAAAGGTTTTTGTGGACTGCATAAATGAGGTGCTCATTGCAAAAACAGTGTCTAGACAAACGTGAAGCGAAATCAAACGGAAAAAATAATTCAATACAATGTGCCACTGGTGCACCTCATAAAACATGTACTCCCATTTTTCAACTACCTCAGCCCCAAGCTCCCGAGAAAAATACTTTTCTGCCTCTCTTCGTGCATTGGAGAGGGTCCAGAGGAGGTTTACAAGAATGATGCCAGGAATGATTGGGATAACATATGATGAGCATTTGATGGCATTGGGCCTGTACTTGCTGGAATTTAAAAGGATGGGGGGGGGGGAACCTCAATGAAACTTACAGAATACTGAAAGGTCTGGATAGAATGGATGTGGAGAGGATGCTTCCAGTAGTGGGAGAGTCTAGGACCAGAGGCCATAGCCATAGCAGAATAAAATGATGTCATGATGGGGATTCTATGGAATTCACTGCCACAGACGGCTGTGGAGGCCAAGCAATGGATAGTTTTAAGGCAGAGATTGGCAGATTCTTGATTAATATGGGTGTCAGGGTTGATGGCAGGAGTATGGTGTTGAGAGGGAAAGATAGTCCCACCATTATTGATTGGCAGAGTAGACTCGATGGGCCGAATAGCCAAATTCTGCTCTGAGAATTTATGAACTCATGAAGTCTCCTTCAACATTCCATAAAATCCACCTTCTTGATCAGGTTTCTGATCTCATTCAACATCCTGCTATTTGCCTCAGCATCAAATTTTATTGATTATAATCCCCAAGGAGAGGAGGAGGATTTATTTTGGCCAGAGGTGAATCTGTGGAATTCATTGCCACAAACGGTGGTGGAGGCCTAAACATAGGGTATTTTTAAAGCAGAGATTGATAGGTACTTGATTAGCAAGTGCTTCAAATGTTACTGGAAGAAGTTAGGAGAATGGGGTTGAGGGATTGAATGGCAAAGCAGACTCTATAGGCCAAATGGCCTAATTCTGCTTTTATGTCTAGTAATTTTATGATCTTATGAGGTATAGCTTGGGACATATTGCTAAGCTTTAACTGTTGTACAAAATATTAATTGTTTTAATGGGAAATCAGTAGGGCAATGCTTGTACCTATTGCTAAAAAACACCTTAAAGATAAACATTTCAGAGGACAATGCTCTTGTAACGTCTATTAAGCTCAGGCTTGTATGCCTTGGACAGTACAGCTACGGATTGCTGTAACATTTTGATAATTTAAAAGCTGGACTGACATTCAATGGACAAGGATCCATTCGAAAATCACCTCAAGAATTATAATGCCTTCCCTTGACAAATTTCCAAAATAGTTTCAGCATGTTCAATAGTTACAACTTGTGTGTTACAACTCTGGTTATAAGTCTTTCCTTAAACAAAACAGAGGGGTGCGATCTAAAAGCAGAGGCACTGTCAAAGTCAGGAAACAAATATTTTCAAAGATGTTGTTGCAATTTTAAGTTTCAGTTGTTTATGTTTTTTTGTTTGAATTATTCACCTCAAAACTTATCGAATAGTGAAAAGCCTGGATAAAGTAGATGAGGAGAGGATGTTTCCACTAGTGATAAAGTCTAGGACTAGAGGCCATAGCCTCAGTATAAAAGGACATACCTTTAGGAAGATGAGGAGAAATTTATTTGGTCACAGGGTGCTCAACTTGTGGAACTCATTGCCACAGAAGTCTGTGGAGGCCAAGTCAATTTAAGAAATAGATTGATAGATTCTTGATTAGTAAGGCTTCCAGGGGTTATGGGAAGAAGGCAGGAGAATGGGATTGAGAAGGAAAGATAGATCAGCCATGATTGAATGGTGGAGTAGACTTGATGGGTCGAATGGCCTGATTCTGCTTCTATCACATGAAATAATGAAAGTGCTTTTCAATCAAATTTCATTTCAGTAACCAGAAATAATCGTTACCAGAGTTAGTTTGGCATAAAGAGGCAATTAGTAGGGGGATTCCAATGCTGGCAAGTCTGGCCAAGCGCCACGGATCAAGTTATTGTCTGCACCCTTAAATTACACTTTTACTATAGTTACCACAAAAGAAATGGATGCACAAAATAGGTTGAGCTAATGCATCACAGAGTTGTAGTTGCCCATAGCCAATTATCAAGGCTGTAAAATATGTTTTTTTGCAGAAAAACCAAAAACAAATCCCCACAGAAATCTGCAGCATTCCCTTTGAGGCTGTGGAAAAGTTTGCACATTTC
This sequence comes from Okamejei kenojei, assembly GCA_035221665.1. Taxonomy (NCBI): domain Eukaryota; kingdom Metazoa; phylum Chordata; class Chondrichthyes; order Rajiformes; family Rajidae; genus Okamejei; species Okamejei kenojei. Next base: position 68,306,395 of record CM069136.1, on the reverse strand, counting down.
TTAGTCCAGAGGAAGACCTTTATCAGTCAAACTATGTTAAGAATTTTTCTTTTAATATTCATTATAAAAACAGGATTTATTTTATCTAAACTTTTAGTCCATTGCTCAACTTTTTGCTTTAAGGAATTTCCCAATGTCTAGGTAAATGTAATACTTGCCATGAGAACACTTCACTGTGAATACAGACTGGGATATTTTACCACCAAAATCTGCTATAAAACTGCAGGCTTTTTGATAATAAAACAGTTAAAGTTGTCTTTTGTTTTGGCGCAGAATAGGCCCAGTACTTAGTTGAGTTTAGAGATACAGCGGGGAAACAGGCTATTCGGCCCACCGAGTCCAGGCCGACCAGTGATCCCCGTACACTAGCATTATCTACACACTGGGGACAATTTACATTCTTTACTGAGGACAATTGACCTACAAATCTGCATGTCTTTGGAGGATGGTAGGAAACCAGAGCACCCAGAGGAAACCCACGCAGTCACGGGGAGAACGTACAAACTCTGTACAGACAGCACCCATGGTTAGGATCAAACCCGGGTCTCTGGCGCTGTAAGGCAGCAACTCTACCGCTGCGCCACTGTGTCGCCCATGTGGAGCTGTGGAACTAAAGCTGATAGAACTGGATATAAAAGAGACAAAGAAGAATGTGAAGACCCAACTTTAACTTTAATCGACAAGGAGGAGAGGGCAGAGTTCAGGAAGACAGTCAGGAAACAAGCAGTCAAAAAAATGATCCTCAATATAATGAGTGCTGTTCATAGTGTTACAATAGTTTGGGCACAAAAATGAGATTGTCACTTTCCGAACAGAGGAGTTACTGGAATCCTTTTATATCCATGCACCTTTACATTAACTCACATGAACTTACCACAGGTTCATAGTGGCCACAGGCATTTTTACACAGCCTAAAGCTTCCAAAATGCCTATCTGGCCTGTACATATTTCATTAAAAATAAACTCTATATAATAAATAAATATATAAAATAAATATAATGTTGCCTTTGGAATTTCTATAAATAAATTTAACTTTTTTTTGTTTTCTTTACTAAGAGGTCTTTGCTTAAAGCCCTAAGGGGTTGTACCATTGAGCTGGTAGATGAATTGTCTTTTTTTGTCTTTTTCTAAATCCTTTTTTACGTACGGTTATGCCCTCCATGCCATTATTAATGCAGTGTGAGCTTCAGCATGTCACCAGCCCGTATCCTGATGAATCAAATGTATGGCAGCTACGCTGATACACAACAAAATAGAACGGATCAAAAAAAAATTTTAAAGCGTGTCCCATCCTTTAGCATGCATCAGGCCATCTTTCTCCTCGGCATTTGACTATATTCCTCCCTCCTACACGTGTTTTTTTTTTTTCGACCAAGCAGGCTCACCTCTGAGAGGACAAACTGTAAGTGCAGCGCAAAATCAGCGTGTCCCATCCAAGCCTCCATACACAATGCATGCGGTAAACTATGGCAACAGTAGTGCTGGCATGACGACACAGCTAATCGTTCAGAACCCACCACTAGAACCCATTATAGTGGTTGCTTTTTCAGTGGTCCGAACTATAGGATTGTCTCTTCATCAACTTTGGCTTAAAACATCCTTGTATAATTCAGGTACTTTGTCAGGGTCCACCGGTCTTGGTAAAAAATGAGTGAATTTTTGATGCCTTTTAGTCCTAGTCCCTTCCCTCGGCGTTCCATCTTTGTTTAATGCCACAAAGTACCGTCTTCCAGTGTCCGCATGCTTATATAGATTCGATGAGTAGGTATTATACCAGTTTTCTTCAAACTGCTCTCGGAAAACACACTCTGCGGTTAGTTTCTCCTGCAAAATAAGAAATTGTTAAAAAATTAGCGCCAGAGGAAAAAGAATTTCATCAAATATATCAGATTATCACTACTTATGAACTAGATTAAAGTGTCAGAGTAGGGCGGCACACAGTGGAACAGCTACATAGTGGCAGTGCTGCCTCACAGCTCCAGAGACCCAAGTATAATCCTGACCACACGTGCTGCCGGGTACAGAGTTTGTATTTCACCCTGTGACCTCATGGGTATCCTCAGTGTGCTCCAGTTTCCTCCCACGATCCAAACTCATCATTTTTGTAGGTTATTTGGCTTCTGTAAATTTCCCCTGGTGTGTAGGATGTGAAAGTGAGATAACTTAGAACTAGTGTGAACGGATGATTGATGTTAGCGTGCTCGGCGGGCCAAAAGGCCTGTTTCCACGATGTATCTCCAAACTAAACATAACTCTACGTTCAGTTTTCTTCCCAGAATACAGATTGTGGATTAATTGACCTCCGTAAATTGCCCCTAATGTGTAGGGAGTGGAGTGAGAGAATGGGATCACATAGAACGCATGTGAACTATCTGTACTCTGTGGATGGATCGTTTGTGATCATGTATAGTCTTTCCGCTGACCGGATAGTGCACGACAAAAGCTTTTCACAGTACACGTGACAATAAACTAAGCTACACGGGTGGATTCGGTGGTGTGGACTCGGTGGGCCGAAGGGCCTATTTCCACGCTGTATTGCCAAACTATACTAAACTGCATACTTGGTAGAGAAAATTGTAAATTTCATCAGATTTTCACTTTATTATCGGGATAAAAAATATGGTGGAGCCTCTAATGATTTTGCAATCACCTGGAAATGGTTCCCACAGTCATAGCAAGAAATCCAGCAACCCATTCATTCGCTGGATACAAACAGCAAACTTGCATTAAAATATTTCGTAAATTGTCAAACAATTTCAGACAACAACAGTCATCCGAAGAAGCTCTATGCTTTATATTGTTCTCACTGGGTGTTGGGTTCAGCTGCTTCCGCCTCTCTCCCGGGACATTCCCAGGGAAGGGAGGAAGGTTGCCATTGGAGATACTCACCCTAGCTCAATCATTTAGCACATTTAAATGTAAATACATAGTATGCGCCTGTCCATGTTTAGTTTAGTTTATTTAGTTTAATGTCATGTTTATTGTCTTTGTGTTTTTTTTGTAACACATTCACAAGTTATGGGAATAGAATTAGGCCATTCGGCCCATCGTCTAATGCACCTCTGATCTCTGCCTCCTAATCCCATTTTCCTGCCTTCTCCCCATAACCATTGACACCCATTCTAATTAAGAAGTTGTCTATCTCTGCCTTAAAAATATCCACTGACTTGGCCTCCACAACCCTCTGTGGCAATGAGTTCCACAAATTAACTACCCTCTGATTAAAGAAATTCCTCCTCACCTCCTTTTTAAAAGAGCACCTTTTAATTCTGAGGCTATGACCTCTGGTCCCAGACTCTCCCACCAGTGGAAACATCCTTTCCACATCCATTCTATCTGATGCCTTTCATTATTCTGTAAACCAGCATTTGCAGTTCCTTGTATCTGCATTTCACTTAAATCTGAAAAAGGGCTCTGAGCTGGAACCTTGTCCCTCCGTTTCTGACCAGCTGAGTACCTCCAGCACTTCTGTTCAAGATTCCAGCATCTGGTTTTCTTGTGCCTGCATTTTACTTCAAATTTATGTTGGCTATTGAATCAAAACAATTAAAATAAACATCAAAGGGTATGTAAGGTTTTTTTTTAACAGTCACTTTCTGGGGATTTTCCCCCCATTTTTTCTTCTCCAAATGTGGCAATTTCCTGAATTATTAAAAATTAACTCTATAAATGTGAACAGCAAAATGTGATTCCTTTATGAGCCCTTTAACGAGATTCCGATATGGCCCCTTTAAAATTATTCCCAAGTTTTCAGTTTAGTTTAGTTTATTGTCACGTGTACTGAGGTACAGTGAAAAGCTTTTTGTTGTGTGCTATCCACTCAGCGGAAAGAATATACATGATTAAAATTGAGCTGTCCTCAGTGTACAGTTACAGGATAAAGGGAATAATGTTTAGTGCAAGATAACATATAGAAAAGTCTGATTAAATATAGTCTGAGGGTCTCCAATGAGGTGGATGAAACTGCTCAGGGCCACTCTCTAGTTGGTGATAGGATGGTTCAGTTGTCTAAAAACAGCTGGGAAGAAACTGTCCCTGAATCTGTAGGTAGACAAAAATGCTGGAGAAACTCAGCGGGTGAGGCAGCATCTATGGAGCGAAGGAAATAGGCAACGTTTTGGGTCAACCCTTCTTCAGACTGATGTGCGGGTGGGGGGGGTGGCGGAAGGAAGAAAGGAAGAGGTGGAGCCAGAGGGCTGAGGGAAAGAGAAGTCAATATTCATATCTCTGGGGTGCAAACTGTCCAAGCGAAATATAAGGTGCTGCTCCTCCAATTTACAGTGGTCCTCACTCTGGCCATGGAGGAGGCCCAGGACAAAAAGGTCGGATTCGGAATGGGAGGGGGAGTTGAAGTGCTGAGCCACCGGGAGATCAGGTTGGTTGTTGCGGACCGAGCAGAGGCGTTCGGCGAAGTGATCGCCAAGCCTATGCTTGGTCTCACCGATGTAGAGCAGCTGACATCTAGAGCAGCGGATGCAATAGATGAGGTTGGAGGAGGTGCAGGTGAACCTCTGCCGCACCTGGGAAGACTGCTTGGGTCCTTGAATGGAGTCATGGGGGGAGGCAAAGCGACAAGCTGTTGCATTTCTTGCGGTTGCAAGGGAAAGTGCTCAGAGAGGGGATGGTTCGGGTGGGAAGGGACAAATTGACCAGGGAGTTACGGAGGGAGCGGTCTCTGCGGAAAGCAGATGGGAGGTGATGGGAAGATGTGGCAAGTGGTGGGATCACGTTGAAGGTTGGCAAGTGGTGGGAATCTCTGACCTGAATCTGGAGGTCTGTGTTTTCAAAGACCTGTATCTCCAAAAGCAGTCATTTAAATTCCTCTGCATATCCCTGCCTCTCCTTACGCAGTTTTTTTTTTAAATTTCAAAATATACTTTATTCGAATGATAAATATATACAATACATTAACCTTGCGGAAAATCCATCCGACATTTTCGGAGGCTGTACAAATAGATCAATACAGTTTAGACATTTCTTTCCCCCAAATTTCCACAAATCAGTCCCCCACTCGTGCCACAGTGGCGTGGGATACCTTCCCTTATATTGAGGGGCGTCTCCACCATACCGTACCCCCCATGTCCAGCAGCGGAAGGGCATTAGACTGTGGCCCTCCCCCACCGAGCCTTGGCGTTGGCTGCACCGAGCTTCAGTGCGTCCCTCAGCACGTACTCCTGCAGTCTGCAGCGGGCCAGTCGGCAACATTCCCTGACGGACATCTCGCTCTGCTGGGTGGTGAACAATGCTCGGGCAGACCAAAGGGCGTCTTTTACCGAGTTGATGACCCTCCAGCAGCACTCGATGTCAGCCTCTGAATGTGTCCCTGGGAACAGTCCGTAAATCACCGAGTCCTCTGTGACGGAGCTGTTCGGGATAAAGCGTACCAGGGACCCTTGCATTTTTCTCCAGACTCTTTTAGCAAACCCACACTCTGTAAAGAGGTGGGCAACCGTCTCCTCACCATAGCAGCCGTCTCGAGGGCAGCGTGCGCTGGCAGTGAGGTTCCGACGGTGCAGGAAGGATCTGACTGGGAGGGCTCCCTCACCGCCAGCCAAGCCAGGTCTTGGTGCTTGTTGGTGAGTTCTGGCGATGAGGCATTTTGCCAGACAAGCTGGGCAGTCTGCTCAGGGAACCACGCCACTGGGTCCATAGAGTCCTTTCCCTGCAGTTCCTGCAGGACATTCTGTGCTGACCACTGCCCGATGGACATGTGGTCAAAGGTGTTGGTCCGGGAAGAACCCTTCCACCGACGACAGATGGGGCAGCAATGTCCAGCTGACTGGCACATTGCGTGGCACCTGCGCCAGGCCCATCCTTCTCAACACCGGGGACAGGTAGAACCTCAGCAGGTAGTGACACTTGGTGCCCACGTGCCTTGGCTCTACACTCCGCCTGATGCAGCCACACACGAAGGTGGCCATCAGAATGAGGGCGACGTTGGGCACGCTTTTACCCCCGTTTTCTGCCGACTTGTACATTGTGGCCCGTCGCACCCGATCCATCCTCGACCCCCAGATGAAGTGGAAGATGGCCCGGGTGATCCCTGTGGCGTATGAGGGAGGACAGGCCACACTTGTGCCAAGTACAGCAGCCCCGAGAGCACCTCACACCTGATGACCAAATTCTTTCCCGTTATGGAGAGGGAGCGTTGCCTCCACAGCTCCAGCTTCCTCCCCACCCTGGCTATCCGCTCCAGCCAATTTTTGTTACATGCCTCAGCCCCCCCGAACCAGATCCCCAGCACCTTCAAGGGTGGATGCCTGCCTAGTCAGCTTGGACCAGGAGAAGGCCTTCGACAGGATTTCGCACACGTACATGAGGGACGTGCTCTCCAAAATGGGTTTTGGGGAGGGAATCAGGAATTGGATCAAACTGCTCCACACCAACATCCGTAGTGCAGTCCAAATCAATGGGTGGGAATCAGACAGTTTCCCTGTAAGGTCTGGAGTTAGGCAGGGTTGCCCTCTCTCTCCTGTCTTGTTTGTCTGCTGTATTGAACCTTTTGCTGAATCCATCAGGAAGGATGCTGGCATAAGAGGAGTGACATTGCCAGGCAGTGGGGGCATTCAAGTAAAGACCTCCCTGTACATGGACGATGTCGCTGTCTTCTGCTCGGATCCAGGGTCGGTTCGCAGACTGATTAGTATCTGCGACCAGTTTGAGTTTGAGTCGGCCACGGGAGCCAGGGTGAACCGCAGGAAGAGCGAGGCCATGCTCTTTGGCAACTGGCCCGACAGATCTTCCGTCCCCTTCACCTCTCCTTACGCAGTGCCTTATGCCAGAATGTAGAGTGAAACCTGCCACAATTTTATCTGTCTCTTTCATCTGGGAAGCCTATGGTGTAGGGTCACATTTGAAGAAGTACGAACATGAATTTGCAAACTATGAAGTTAGTTAAGAGTCAAGGGTGTTTTATTGACATATGTCCTGAAACAGAAATATAAATTCTTACTTGCAGCACCACAACAGATATAGAAACATGTTGCTCTGTAAAACCCATAATAAACATTAAAAAATCCAGTAGATATTTTTTTAAAAAAAGCAAAACGACAAATAGATACACATTAGTGGTGCAAAGTCAAAAATAATGTCCCCAAGTCTATATAGTGCGAATCATATTTGGAGGTTGTTGTGTTTAATAGCCTGATTCGGCATTGCTCAAATGAAAATTGAAACAGGATATATGGATTGGTTAGAATAAGGAAATGAGGAACTGCAGATGCTAGTCTACAAAAAAAGACACAAAGTCTGAGTAGGCTTGGTTAGACAGCATCCCTGGAGATCATGGATAGGTGACGTTTTGGGTCTGAAGAAGGGTCCCATCTCAAAAAGTCACCTGTCCATGTTGCCTGACCCACTGCATTACACCAGAACCTGGTAGAAACAAGGATTGGCAGATGCTGGTTTAGCAAGGAAAAACACAAAATGCTGGAGTAACTCCTATAATTAGTCTGTAGAAGGATTCTGACATGAAACGGCACCCATCCATGCTCTCCAGGGATGCCACCTGCCCTGCTGAGTTACTCCAGCACTTTGTGCCTTTAAATTGATGGGTTATATCTCTCGTATCAATAACATTCCCAATGCTGATAAATAACAAATTATTTTTTACATTCTCAAGATGGATGAGCAACTGAAGAAATAATCTACATTTCAAGTCCAGTTAAGAAATGATCAGTAATCATTGTTTTATTCAGCTATTGCGCTCATAAAATTGCATTTTTCAGATATAAATTGCAGCTTGTAATTTAAACACTTACTCAGAGAGCCAAATGCTAATTCCCTAGCTCTTTAAGGGTGTCAGGGATTATGGGGAGAAGGCAGGAGAATTGGGTTGAGAGAGAAAGATAGACCAGCCATAATTGAATGGTGGAGTATTGATGGGCCAAATGGTCCAATTCTGCTCCCATGACATGAATTTATGAACTTTATAATAACATTGTTTAGTTCCATATGAAAACTTGGCCATTCTTGTGCATTCATTGCTTTTATTTACTTTAAACCAGAAAAATCTTTACCAAAATAGTTGAAGATTTTTATTTGGAACATCTTAGATTTTGTGAAATGCCGCACAAGCATAATGTTTCTCAATCATAATATCTTCATTGCGGGGACATTGCTGATAAAATAATACAAACTATGTGCGAAATTTGTACATCTGGAACTGTGTAAATAATCAGATACAGATTATGCTGTAATCCAGTTGCTATTATTAGCATTACTTTCAGAACAACTCCAGAGTTCCTGTACTTACAACTCTGAGGTGTCTGATATGATGAAGCTATGAATTAATCAAAATCACAAGCAATATTTTTTAATTAAATCACGCTCGTTTTGCTTTTGAGTTTTTGGTTTGTTATTAAATGCTGTCAAAATCAACAGACGAACTAAATTGCATAAGATAACAGGGCAGCACAGTGGTGTAGCGGGTGGAGCTAATGCCTCACAGCACCAGACTCGGGTTCGAGTCTGACCTTGGTTGCTGTCTGTGTGGAGTTTGCACGTTCTCCCCGTGACCGCATGGGTGTCTTCTGGGTGTTCCGGTTTCCTCCCACATCCCAAAGACGTGCAGGTTTGTAGGTTAATTGGCCCTGTGTAAATTGCCCCTTGTGTGTAGGTAGTGGATGAGAAAGTGGGATAACATAGATCGCTTACGTGGACTCATGGCTCAAGATGCCTGTTTCCATGCTGTATCTCTAAACTCATAACTAGTTATTCAACAAATTCCAGAGAGCAGACATTGCCCCAAGAGAAAGACTAGGCAAATTGTGAAGTGCTCTAATAAAGAAGGGTTCAGACCCAAAATGTCAGCTATCCATGTTCTCTAGAGATGCTGCCTGACCTGCCGAGTTACTCCTGTGTTTTTATTTCTCTATATCTCTGCCCTGCACTTCAACTCCAAAACAACTAGGTGACAAATGGTCCTCTTCTGCTCCCATCAGATCTCCGTCTGAACAAAGATATTGAAGAATTTGATAAAAATTAATGCATCAGAATAGTGGCGGAAATAAGCTGCAGCTGCTGGTTTATACCAAAGATAGACACAAAATTCTGTAGCAACTCAGCAGGACAAGCAGCATCTTTAGACTTTAAACTTTTGAGATACAGTGGAAGCAGGCCCTTCAGCCCACCAAATCCACACAGACCAGTGATCACCCCGTACACCAGCACTATCCTACACACGTGAAACCATTTTCAGAGTCCAGTCCACGTTCTAGGTATTATATACGGTGTCTGCTCCAGACAAGCTCCAGGCTATGTGCAGGCAGATAAGAGCTGGTCTTTGCATCATGTTCGCCAAAACATTGTGAGCCAAAGAGCCTGTTCTTGTGCTGTACTCTTCTATGTTCTATGTCGGTCAGTAGTCTGTTACCTGTGATGGAGATAGTGAGGTCTAGAAATGGTAGGGAGATGTCGGAAATGGTCCAGGTGAATTTGAGTGCCGGATGGAAGTTTGTGGTGAAGTGGATGAAGTCAGTGAGTTCTGCATGGGTGCAGGAGGTAGCACCAATGCAGTCGTCAATGTAGCGGAGGTAGAGTTCGGGGATGGGGCCACGGTACGCCTCAAACAAGAATTGTTCGACATACCCTACAAAGAGGCAGGCATGGCTGGGGCCCATGCGCGTGTCCATAGCTACGCCTTGGATTTTGAGAAAATGGGGGGAGTTAAAGGAAAAGTTGTTGAGGGTAAGGACCAGCTCCGCTAGGCTGAGGAGAGTATTTGTAGATGGGGATTGGTTGGTTCTGCAGTCGATGAGTAAACGGAGGGCTTTAAGACCCTCCTGGTGGGGGATGGAGGTGTAGAGTGACTGGACATCCATGGTGAAGATGAGGGAGTGAGGGCCTGGAAAACGGAAGTCATGGAGGAGACGAAGAGCGTGTGAGGTGTCTTGAACATAGATATGGAGGGCTTTGACCAGGGGAGATAGGATGGAGTCGAGGTATGTGGAAATAAGTTTGGTGGGACAAGAACAAGCAGAAACAATGGGTCTGCCAGGACAGTCAGGTTTGTGGATTTTGGGGAGAAGGTAAAATCGGGCCATGCAGGGCTGGGGAACGATGAGGTTGGAGGCTTGGGAGGGCAGGGAGCCGGAGTGGATGAAGTCAGTGATGGTGTTGAAGACAGTGAGTGGACGGAGGCCGAGGCGATGTCTGGTAGGGGGCTGGTGGGTGGTCAGCGAGGAGGGGGGGTATGAGGACTATCGTATGGGTGGGGAGGAGCTGGGTCACATGGCACAAGGGGGAAGGGGAAAACCCAGTGGAACACCCACTGAGCTTCCCTGTGTTGGACAGGAGCACTGGGACCCAGCACAGTCAGACCACGTGGTGTGAGAGTCGGCAGCGTGGAGACTTCAGGCCCGGTGCTGAGCCTGGGACTCAGGTAAGGTGACGCCTGCGGCCCGCTGTTGGGCGGTTTAAATAGGAGCTCAATTTCCTTACTTCCAACATTGAAATCATAGGTTACCAGCTTTCTAAATAATGGACTAGAACCAAGAGAACTGCACAGGGATCAGGGTTTATTTTAGTTTAGTTTTGTTTATGTTTAGTTTAGTTTAGTTTAGAGGTACAGCGTGGAAACAGGCCCTTCGGACCACCAAGTCCGCGCCAACCAGGGATGCCCACACACTAACACTATCCTACACACAGTAGGGGCAATTTACAATTTTCTACCAAGCCAATTAGCGTACAAACCTGTACGTCTTTGGTGTGTGGGAGGAAACTGGAGCACCCGGCGAAAACCCACACAGGTCACGGGGAGAACGTACAAACTCTGTATCGACAACACCCATAGTCTGGATCAATCTTGGGTCTCTGGCACTGTAAGGCAGCCACTCTACCACAGCACTACCATGCTGCCGGGCTGTACTTGGAACTCATGTGTGTCTTGTTCACAACTGCTACTGGTTTTGCTTAATTTTATTTATTGATGGTAAGGAATTTCAGTTTTGGGTTACAATTAGTGTATGATTACAGATGGGATTGCGATTAACATCTCACTTTGTGTGCCATTCATTTCAAGCAATAAAGAAGGTCATCAGATACTTCAGCCTTTTTAAACAGTAACAATATGAATGATCACCTGATTTACTGCAAGGATCTTAATAAAAATCAGAATATGTTTTGCAGCTGCACTGTTTTACTCAAAGTACAGTCATGAATAAAGTTTTCCATGATGTTCATTTCTTCTGAAATATATTGCTACATGCATGCGCTTTGTTTCAAGACATTTATTGCTACAAAGGATTTTTTTTTTGCAAACCAATTACTTCAGGGCTGGCGTCTTCATCAGTAATGTCACTTTTACAGCTCTTGCAAAAGTGGCAATTCACCGTGGTGGCATAGTTGCGCAGCGGTAGAGTTGCTGCCGTACAGCGCCAGAGACCCGGTTTTGATCCTGACTATGGGTGCTGTCTGTGTGGAGTTTGTACGTTCACCCCGTGACCGCGTGGGTTGTCTCCGGGTGCTCCGGTTTCCTCCCACACTCCAAAGACGTACAGGTTTGTAGGTTAATTGGCTTTTGGAAATTGCCCTTAGTGTGCAAGATAGAATCCCTAGACTAATTCTATCCGTGTAAGAAAGAACTGTTGATGCTGGTTTACATCGAAGATGGACACAAAATGCTGGAGTTACTCAGTGGGACCGGAAGCATCTTTGGAGAGAAGGAATGGGTGATGTTTCAAGTCGAGACCCTTTTTCAGACTGATGTCAGGGGAGTGAGTGGTACAGGGATAGAATGTAGTCGGAGATAGTAAGACTGGTTGGAGAACTGGGAAGGGGGAGGGGATGGAGAGAGAGGGAAAGCAAGGGCTACTTGAAGTTAGAGAAGTCAATGTTCATGCCACTGGGGTGTAAACTACCCAAGCGAAATATGAGGTGCTGTTCCTCCAATTTGCACTGGGCTTCACTCTGACAATGGAGGAGGCCCAGGACAGAAAGGTCAGTGTGGGAATGGGAGGGGGAGTTAAAGTGTTGAGCAACCGGACTAAGTCTATCCTGCACACTGGGGGCAATTCACAGAAACCAATAAACCTACAAACCTGTACATCCTTGTAATACATAGTGGAATTATTTTCTCACAAACTGTCCTGTAAAGTATTGCCATATCTAAGCACATCCCTGATTGGATGGCAGCTCAGTGGTGCAGGAGAGTTGCTGCCTTATGGCATTGGAAGCCCGGGTGCAATGCTGATTACTGATGCTGTCTGTACACAGTTTGTACATTCTCCCTGTGGCTGCGTGGGTTTTCGCCGGGTGTCCCCCCACACTCCAAAGACGTGCGGGTTTGTAGGTTACTGACTTTGGTAAAAAATGTAAATTGTCCCTAGTGTGTAGTTCAGTTCAGAGTACGACACTACAGGAAGGCTTTACACTTTAGATACAGTACGGAAATACTAGTGCTAGTGTACAGGGTGATTGATGGTCAGCACAGACTCAGTGGGCCAAATGGCCTGTTTCCATGCTGTCCCTCTCTAAAATCTAAAGGCTTCCTGTAGTGTAGTAATCTGAACTGAACACAGTACTCTATTTGAGGCTTCTCTAAATAATTAATCAATTCTACCACAATCACATTCTGGGTTTATGTCAATAATAGCAAGCGTCACAAAATGCCTTCTTAATACCTTACCTACCTTCAGAGATCTGCAGATGTGACATCTAAGATCCCTCCTATTTCTCTTCCCTTTTCAGCACTCATCATTCACTGTGTGTAACCATGCTCTGTTTGCCCTCCCCTATTGCATTACTCTTACTTATCAGGATTGAATTACACTTCACCACCTCACCCAGTCCATGGATACATGATTGACTGGTGGAGTAAACTGGGCGGAGGCTAATTCTGCTCCTATAACTTATACACTTGACACTTTCCTCCATTCTGAAGAAGGGTCCTGGCCTAAAACATCAACTATCCACGTTCTCCAGAGATGCTGCCTGACAGGCTGAGATACTCCAGCACCATGCCTTTGTTGTAAACCAGCGTATGCAGTTCCTTGTTTATACATGGATTTGATCCGTACAAACATCACCCGTAGTCAGGATCGAACCCGGGTCTCTGGCGCAGTAAGGCAACAACTCCACCGCTGTCCCACTGTGTCACCCTTTCCTTTTATTAAGGTTTGCCCAGCTAAATTGTGAAATGTGTGGAATCTTGGTCACTTTATTCATTCACTCACTCTCCCAGCATTTCACCGGTGAGGGTTGTTCCTGATGAACTGAGTCTATTTCAGCTTCAGTTGTAAAACATCGCTCCTGTGCTATGTTCTTGCTCAAAGCTCCACAGGAAACACAAAACTAATTTAAACTAGCTTCTGTACCCTCTGCAGGGAGCAAGATCATACAAATAGTGACACGGAAGAAATCCTCACTGGAAACGCACATCAGTGAAACCAAGAAAATTCACTGTTTTTACGAAGACATTGCCAGGACAGAGGGCCAGAGCTATAGGGAGAGATTCAGCGGGCTGGGACACTATTCCTTGAAGCACAGGAGGGTAAGGGGTGATCTCATAGAGGCGTGCAAAATCATGAGAGGAATAGATCGGCTTAATGCCCAGAGTAGGGGAATCAAGAACCAGAGGACATAGGTTTAAGTTGAGGGGGGCAAAGATTTAATAGGAACCTGAAAGGCAACTTTTTTACAAAAAGGGTAGTTGGTATATGGAACAGAGTGCCTGAGGAGGTAGTTGAGGCAGGTACTATCACAGCGTTTTAGAAACATTTAGATAGATACATGGATAGGATAGTAACTTTTTCACACAAAGGGTGGTGGGTGTATGGATCGAGCTGCCAGAGGAGATAGTTGAGGCAGATACTATCACAAGATTTCAGAAATATTTAGGCATGGATAGGATAGGTTGCGAGGGATATGGGCCAAACACAAGCAGGTGGGACTAGTGTAGATGGAACATGTTGGTCGGTGCCGGCCTGTTTCCGCACTTTATGACTATGACACTGTACCTCGTTATATGTGATAATAGAGCACCAACAAACCATTGAACCATTATCGCTATGCCCGTTAGTCTTTGACATTTCCACCCTTGGAAAAAAGTTCTGGAAATAAGAAATTCATGTTTTAATTGCCATCATAACTGAGAGGTAATCACCGATGTGGGAAACTGCAGGATTTCTGATAGCAATGGGACATTTAATTTGATTCTACACTGCTTTCATGTGGAGATGTTAATTCACAGCCTGATACCTGGACAAAGTAGAAGATCAATTTAAATATCTTTTCACCCTTTTATGTCAATTATGTCAAAAACGATATCCTTTGTTGTAAGACACTGTCCGGGATCTATCCATCTGTGACGCACTATAAGGGTGCTGAAGATGACGATACTTTATTGTCACTTGCCCCAAGGTTCAGTGGAATTCTTTGTTTTTAAATATGAAGTACACGAAAGAGTGGCCACAGGGGCGCCCGACAAAGTTACAAAAAGTACTGGCAATTAATTCTAAAAGGGTTGACGGTGGATATACAATGGAAGACATTTAAAGACTGCATGGATGAACTACAAAAATTGTTCATCCCAGTTTGGCAAAAGAATAAATCGGGGAAGGTAGTGCATCCGTGGATAACAAGGGAAATCAGGGATAGTATCAAAGCAAAGGATGATGCGTACAAAGTAGCCAGAAAAAGCAGCATACCAGAGGACTGGGAGAAATTCAGAGACCGCAGAGGAGGACAAAGGGCTTAATTAGGAAAGGAAAAATAGATTATGAAAGAAAACTGGCAGGGAACATAAAACTGACTGCAAAAGTTTTTATAGATATGTGAAGAGAAAGAGGTTAGTTAAAACAAATGTAGGTCCCTTGCAGTCAGAAACAGGTGAGTTGATCATGGGGAACAAGGATATGGCGGACCAATTGAATAACTACTTTGGTTCCGTCTTCACTAAGAAGACATAAATAATCTGCCGGAAATAGCAGGGGACTGTGGGTCAAAGGAGGAATTGAGTGAAATCCAGGTCAGTCGGGAAGTGGTGTTGGGTAAATTGAATAGATTAAAGCCGATAAATCCCCAGGGCCAGATAGGCTGCATCCCAGAGTACTTAAGGAAGTAGCTCAGGAAATAGTGATGCATTAGTGATAATCTTTCAAAACTCTTAGATTCTGGAGTAGTTCCTGAGGATTGGCGGGTAGCAAATGTAACCCCTCTTTTTAAGAAGGGAGGGAGAGAGAAAACGGGGAATTACAGACCAGTTAGTCTAACATCGGTAGTGGGAAACTGCTAGAGTCAGTTATTAAAGATGGGATAGCAGCACATTTGGAAAGTGGTGAAATCATTGGACAAAGTCAGCATGGATTTACAAAAGGTAAATCATGTCTGACGAATCTTGTGGAATTTTTCGAGGATGTAACTAGTAGCGTGGATAAGGGAGAACCAGTGGATGTGGTATATCTGGACTTCCAGAAGGCTTTCGACAAGGTCCCACATAAGAGATTAGTATACAAACTTAAAGCATACGGTATTAGGGGGTCAGTATTGATGTGGATAGAGAACTGGCTGGCAAACAGGAAGCAAAGAGTAGGAGTAAACGGGTCCTTTTCACAATGGCAGGCAGTAACTAGTGGGGTACCGCAGGGCTCAGTGCTGGGACCCCAGCTATTTACAATATATATTAATGATCTGGATGAGGGAATTGAAGGCAATATCTCCAAGTTTGCGGATGACACTAAGCTGGGGCAGTGTTTCGCTGTGAGGAGGATGCTAGGAGACTGCAAGGTGACTTGGATAGGCTGGGTGAGTGGGCAAATGTTTTGGCAGATGCAGTATAATGTGGATAAATGTGAGGTTATCCACTTTGGTGGCAAAAACAGGAAAGCAGACTATTATTTAAATGGTGGCCGATTAGGAAAAGGGGAGATGCAGCGAGACCTGGGTGTCATGGTACACCAGTCATTGAAAGTAGGCATGCAGGTGCAGCAGGCAGTGAAAAAAGCGAATGGTATGTTAGCTTTCATAGCAAAAGGATTTGAGTACAGGAGCAGGAGTTCTACTTCAGTTGTACAGGGTCTTGGTGAGACCACACCTGGAGTATTGCGTGCAGTTTTGGTCTCCAAATCTGAGGAAGGACATTATTGCCATAGAGGAGTGCAGAGAAGGTTCACCAGACTGATTCCTGGGATGTCAGGACTGTCTTATGAAGAAAGACTGGATAGACTCGGTTTATACTCTCTGGAATTTAGGAGATTAAGAGGGATCTTATAGAAACTTACAAAATTCTTAAGGGGTTGGACAGGCTAGATGCAGGAAGATTGTTCCCGATGTTGGGGAAGTCCAGGACAAGGGGTCACAGCTTAAGGATAAGGGGGAAATCCTTTAAGACCGAGATGAGAAAGACTTTTTTCACACAGAGAGTGGTGAGTCTCTGGAACTCTCTGCCACAGAGGGTAGTTGAGGCCAGTTCATTGGCTATATTTAAGAGTGAGTTGGATGTGGCCCTTGTGGCTAAGGGGATCAGGGGGTATGGAGAGAAGGCAGGTATGGGATACTGAGTTGGATGATCAGCCATGATCATATTGAATGGCGGTGCAGGCTCGAAGGGCTGAATGGCCTACTCCTGCACCTAATTTCTATGTTTCTATGTTTCTATGTTTACTCTTTCAGTAATGTTGGTCCCTACTTGGTCTACCGCACACCCCAACCTGCCCCCCCCCCCCCCCCACCCCCTCACCCGCAGGGTCCCCATAGATCTCAGCAGTCCCTCCCATACCAGGTCCCCCTTTGTTGCTGGCCACTGTTTACAATCTCACATAACTAGGACATGACGCTGTCATGCAGATACTGTACTTCCCTTATGTGAGCACCAACGTGAAAGCTGTCTCAGTTGATTATTCATTTACAAAATATCAGTGAACAGTGCATTACAGTAAAGCACTCAGATCACACAGGGCGTCACACAGCCAAATACTCTGAATAAAAACATCCCTTGACAGTCACCCCTGGATACTTTCTACAACTGTGCAACAATCAGGAACTCCGGAATATTTTATTCATTGGTTAGTTTAGATGAGTTTAGTTTAGTTTAGATTAGTTTAGTTAAGTTTAGTTTATATAGTCATAGAGTCATAGAGTGTGGAAACAGATCCTTCAGCCTTCTACATGTACCGAGGTACAGTGAAAAGCTTTTGTTTGCGTGCTATCCGGTAAAAAAAGACGATGCATGGATACAATCACGCTGTCCATGGTGCAAATATCAAGGATAAAGAAGGCAACGTTGAGTAGCAAAACGTTATCACATTTGAACTTAGGTAAATGGATGAGGGATGAATGTTGGGACAGCCTTAGCCCATGTAGCTCAACAGCTCTGTGGCCTGCAGAAGCAGGCGATATTGATAGGCTACCACTTTCATTTTATTTCAATGTTTTCTTCATTTCAAGGTAGGTTCAAAAATGTTTTAAACATCTCATTGCCTGCGTAGTTATGAAATTATTTTGTGATCATTGTAGAATAAATACCCAACTACCCGCTAAATCCACAACAATGCACAAAATGTCTCCTCTCAGTAAATATGTTTTTTCCCAATCTGCGAGATTTAACTTTGCATGAACTGCATTATGGAATTAATAAGTGCAGGCAAGGTTAAACAGTTGCACAAAGAAGAAAAAAATGTATATTGAGAAGAAACATTATTATATTGAGAAGAAACATTTTGCTGTAGTTTATCTGCATGTAACAGGGGCTATATCACCCTATGTCAGCGACCTTAGTCTCTGGAACTGGCGCGCTACAATGCTGAGAATTATATCCTGCACTCTGTATCTTCCCTATCGCACCACATGTTGTACTTGAGTTTGGCTTGATTGTATCTATGTATAGTATTATCTGATTTGAATGGACAGTATGCAAAACAAAGCTTCCCACTGTAACTGAGTACGTGACAATAATAAACCTACACGTAAACCTCATCCTAAGCCTAAACCAAAAATCTCATATTCAGCTTGGATAGCTTACAATTTAATGGAATGTGCGATTAATTCTCCAATTTCAGGCAACTAACCTACTAATAAACTCCCCCATCCCCTTCCCTGTGCTCCTTCTGGTTACACACAAATTTCTCCTCTTCCCCCTGTCCCCTTCCATCTATATTCCTTGTTCCGGCTTCACAATTTGTCCCTCTGCTATTCTTATCTAACATGTTTTGTCTCTTCAAATCTGGCCTTTGTCCAACCAACTACCTATCCAAAAAAAAACCCTCACCAGTATCCACCTATCACTTGCCAGGCTTTGTTCTGCCCCCACCTTTATCTCTGCCCCACCACAATCAGTCTGAAGAAGGGTACTGACATAAAGTCACATATCCACATTCTCCAGAGATGCTACCTAATCCACTGAGTTTAGTTTACTTAACTTTACTCTAGGGAGTAAAGGGGCCCTTTGGCCCACCAAGTCCATGTTGACCACCGATCACTCATTCACACTATTTCTGTTATCCCACTTTCCCATCCACTCCCCACACACAAGGGGCAATTAGCAGAGTCCAATTAACCTACAAGCCCACACGTCTTTGGAAACCAAACAGCCGGAGGAAACCCACGCAGTCACAGGAAGAATGTACAAACACCACACAGACATTGCCCGAGGTCAGGATTTAACCAGGGTCTCGGGCATTGTGGGGCAGCAGCATCACTGAGCCGCCCGACACTTTGTGTCTTTTTTCCCACCAAAACTACTAATGTGCTTTCAATCAGTAAAATGTCCCAATTGGTGTTAGCAAACACAAAGTAACACTTTTTGTATCAGTAATCTATTTGGCTATTTCCGATAAATGTTATTCTGGACTCCAAAATCTCTCAGTACATTAATGCTCTAAAAGGTCTTGCCAATAACTTTATACCGTTACATTTGAGCTCCAAAAGTGCCACACCTCACACTTGTCAATTAAACTCCATGTGCCATCTCACTGCCCATATCTGTAAGTGATCTATATCCTGCCATATCCAACTTCAATATCTGCAACTTCACTGATTTTTGCCTTAAGTCCAAACATATAAGACCCTTGCCAGCACACCTGAGCAGGGGAGAATTTTTTTGCGGTTTCAATTCATACTTTTGTTGTAATGTTTTAAGGATCCAGAAGGTGGCATTTATTTTGTGAGGTTTCAGGATGTGATACACTTGAACAGACAATGCATTAGATAAATGCACACACATCAGGTTCAGCAGAAGACTCTGAACCTCCCACCCCCCCCATCTCCGAGGCAACCAAAGTGCTTACTTCTGCTACCTGCACCCATAAAATAAATCCCATTTAAAATATGTGCACCCATCCAGAGTAAAAATAACCTGTGCTGCACCTATTCACGAAGTCTATTAGCCCAGTTCCACCAGCAGAGGTTACTTTAGGGAATGGAATTACATTATGCAATTGGATTGGAATTCTTCAGATTCTCCAAGCACTGCGGCAACAGTTTTATTAGAAATTAATTTATATAGAAATTATTTTATTAGAAATTAATTTACTTTTTATCTGCATTCACCAGGAAAGGTGCTTGGAGAGGTAAATGTAAAACATGCATAAAGCTACATGCCCTAACCATATTGTAAGCTCCACACAAGCTGGGCTGCAGCAGTAGATCTGCCGCTTTACAGTGCCAGGGACCCGTGTTCGATTCCGACTTTGGGTGCACATTTTCCCTCTCTCTCTCTACCTCTCGTGGACGTAGTTTCTCTCTCTCATGGATTTTTTTCCGACTGCTCCAGTTTCCTCCCACCCTCCAAAGACGTGTTGGTTTGTAGGTTAATTGGCTGCAGTAAAAATTCTCCCTTGTGTGTAGAATCGAGCTAGTGTACAGGGTGATCGCTGGTCGGCGCAGATTTGGTCGACTGAAGGGCCTTTTCTGTGCTGTATCTCTAAAATAAATTAAAATTAAGCCTCTGTCCCACTTAGAAGACCTAAACAGCAACCTCTGGTGACCTTGCCTGCCACCCAAGGTTTCCATGAGGTCACAGGAGGTTTTGGTCACTCCCTAATGGTCAAAAGTGGTTTCCGCGTGGTCGAGGTTTCATCTAGGTTGCTGCTATTTTTTCATCACGTTTAAAACCGGCCTCAACTAAAAATAGGTTGCCGTTTAAAAAATCGATAATTTTTTTGTCACTGGTCTTGTCGAAGCCGGTTTTCTTCATAGTCAAGGAAGGTTTTGAACAAATGCGTGGGAGGTGGTAGGAGGTTGCAGGTCACCTCTACCTTGATTTTTTTTTGGGTGGCGCAAGGTCACCAGAGGTTGCTGTTTAGGTCTCCTAAGTGGGACAGGGGCTTTAGTATGCATGGATTGTGTGAACAAAGAGAATTCAGATAGCTCACTCTATGAATATAGTTATTAGACTTCAATCTGCTGTTTGTTCAATGAACAGTTCACTATCCTACTCACCACCGCAACTCCTGCAAGCCTCCCTTCCCAACACACCCATGTACTCAGATTGCAACAGTGATTTAACACTTCTGCTTCCTGCTTGTAATCATAACTAAATGCAGTTAACAGCAATGCATCTCACTTCAATTTCTCCCCAATGTGCTAATCCTGAAGAATTTTTATAGTCCTATAAGCATCGCAGCTGGTAGAGCTGCAGCTTCACAGAGCCGGAGATCCGGGTTCAATCCGGACCTCGGGTGCTGTCTGTGTGTTCTCCAGTTTGCATGCTCTCCCTGTGACCTTGTGGGTTTCCTCCAGTTGCTCCGGTTTCCTCCCACATCCCAAAGACGTGCGGGTTTGTAGATTAATCGGCCTCTGTAAATTGTCCCTAATGTGTAGGGAGTGGATGAGAAAGTGGGATAACATAGAACTAGTGCGGACGGGTGATTGCTGGTTGGCGTGGACTTGGTGGGTCGAAGGGCCTGTTTCCATGCTGTATCTTTCAGTCAATTCAATCATTATATCTAAAGTCTTATAATAATATAATCGCTGCATTTAAAAATGTTAATTAGTTTGCCATAGCCGACTGTCCTGATTTATGCAATTCCAATATCTATAATATGGAACATGGTTTTTGTAACAAAAAATGTATTTAATAGTCCATGATCAATTTATTTCTATGTTATGCATTAAACACAAAAGAAGTTTGAAGTGAAAGGCTTGAGAAATGTTCCTACTTTTCACTTGTTTGTTTTTTAAGGATCCTGGGAGGATGATTGACATTTTCTTCCTCATCAGGGAGCAATTACATTTCCAGTCAGAAACTGGGAAATCAATGCTTGAAGTTCAATGTGTTTTTCAAAAATATCTGTTTTTTGCTCATCCACTTTCAATGAACAATCTCACATACACAGTTTTCAGTGTTTCTGAGTGCAACTGTCTTGTTGCAACTCTTTCTTTGCAACTCTTTCTATTGCCCTTACTTATTCTCCAGGAATTTCTGAATTATGACCTATTATCAGAATGGCCATTAACTGGGCAGCAAGGTGGTATAGCTGCCTTACAGCTCCAGAGACCCGGGTTCGATCCTGACTACGGCAGCAGTCTGTACAGAGTTTGTACCCGGGTGCTCTGGTTTCCTCTCACACAAAGACGTAAAGGTTTGTACATTAATTGACTTTGGTAAGAATTGTAAATTGTCCCTTGTGTGTGTAGGATAGTGCTAGTGTACGTGGTTCACTGGTTGGCACGGACTCGGTGGGCTAAAAGACCTGTTTCCGTGCTATATCTCTAAACTAATCTCTAAACTAAACTTGAAATACTGATTCTCCCTCCACAGATGCTAACAGACCTGCCGAGTGTTTCCACCATTTTGACCGAAGATGTCGGTAAATGAAAAATAACGTTTGAGAGGTTTTTGGATCGGCACATGGATAGGGAATGAAGGGATACGGATCATGTTGCAGGTAGATGAGATTACTCTAGATCAGTGTAACAACTTTATATGGTCTGAAGAAGGGTCTCGACCCGAAACGTCGCCTATCTCCTTCGCTCCTTAGATGCTGCTGCACCCGCTGAGTTTCTCCAGCTTTTTGTGTAACCCTCGATTCTCCAGCATCTGCAGTTCCTTCTTTAACACTAACAACTTTATATGGTGTTTATTTTCTGGGCACAGTTGGTTGAAGACAGCACTTTATTTACCTCAGAGATAGAGTCAAAAAGGTCATACAACTAGCCCACACCGACCACCATGTCCCATCTACACTAGTCCAAACTGCCTGCGTTTGGCCCATATCCCTCTAAACCTGTCCTATCCATATACCTGTCCAAAAGTATCTCAAAAATGTTGCGATAGTACTTGCCTCAACAAACCTCCTCTGGCAACTCATTCCATACACCCACCACACTTTGTGTGAGAAAGTTACCCCTCAGGTTCCTATTAAATCTTCCCCCCCCCCCCCCCCCCCCCCCCACACTTCACCTTAAACCTATGTCCTCTGGTTCT
The DNA here is from genome assembly GCA_035221665.1 of Okamejei kenojei. Taxonomy (NCBI): domain Eukaryota; kingdom Metazoa; phylum Chordata; class Chondrichthyes; order Rajiformes; family Rajidae; genus Okamejei; species Okamejei kenojei. The sequence continues at coordinate 68,284,035 of CM069136.1, read as the reverse complement.
CAATTCCCCTACTCTGGGCAAGAGACTCTGCTGTATCTTTTCCTCTCATGATTTTGTACACCTCTATAAGATCATCCCACATTCTCCTGCCCTCCAAGAAATAGATTCCCAGCCTGCTCAACCTCTCGCTATAGCTCAGGCATTCTCAGTCCCCCTTCCAGCTTGACAACATCTTTCCTACAACATTGTGCCCAGAATTCAACACTCTAAATGCGGCCTCACCAAAGTCTTATATAACTGCAACATGACTTCCCAACTTCTACAATCAGTAATCTGACTGATAAACGTCTATGTGCCAAAAGCCCTTTTGACCACTCTATCTATCTACCTATGGTGACACTTTCAACTGTACTCCTAGATCTCTCTGCTCGACAACGCTCTCTAGAGCCTTACTGTTCACAGTGCAGATCCTGCACATGCTTTAGTCTTACCAAAATGCATCACATATTTTATTCAGATATTTTAATTCACAGCCTTCTCGTGTATCACGTGCATCGTGTTTGACACATACATTGCGAGCCGAAGAGCCTGTTCCTGTGCTGTACTGTTGTATGTTCTGGTATCTACAGAGTTTTGTTTTTGCCTTTCCTGACCCTCTTCCATTGATTCATCAATGGCCTTCCATCCATTGTAATGGCAGGCAGTAACTAGTGGGGTACCGCAGGGCTCAGTGCTGGGACCCCAGCTATTTACAATATATATTAATGATCTGGATGAGGGAATTGAAGGCAATATCTCCAAGTTTGCGGATGACACTAAGCTGGGGGGCAGTGTTTCGCTGTGAGGAGGATGCTAGGAGACTGCAAGGTGACTTGGATAGGCTGGGTGAGTGGGCAAATGTTTGGCAGATGCAGTATAATGTGGATAAATGTGAGGTTATCCACTTTGGTGGCAAAAACAGGAAAGCAGACTATTATTTAAATGGTGGCCGATTAGGAAAAGGGGAGATGCAGCGAGACCTGGGTGTCATGGTACACCAGTCATTGAAAGTAGGCATGCAGGTGCAGCAGGCAGTGAAAAAAGCGAATGGTATGTTAGCTTTCATAGCAAAAGGATTTGAGTACAGGAGCAGGGAGGTTCTACTTCAGTTGTACAGGGTCTTGGTGAGACCACACCTGGAGTATTGCGTGCAGTTTTGGTCTCCAAATCTGAGGAAGGACATTATTGCCATAGAGGGAGTGCAGAGAAGGTTCACCAGACTGATTCCTGGGATGTCAGGACTGTCTTATGAAGAAAGACTGGATAGACTCGGTTTATACTCTCTGGAATTTAGGAGATTAAGAGGGGATCTTATAGAAACTTACAAAATTCTTAAGGGGTTGGACAGGCTAGATGCAGGAAGATTGTTCCCGATGTTGGGGAAGTCCAGGACAAGGGGTCACAGCTTAAGGATAAGGGGGAAATCCTTTAAGACCGAGATGAGAAAGACTTTCTTCACACAGAGAGTGGTGAGTCTCTGGAACTCTCTGCCACAGAGGGTAGTTGAGGCCAGTTCATTGGCTATATTTAAGAGTGAGTTGGATGTGGCCCTTGTGGCTAAGGGGATCAGAGGGTATGGAGAGAAGGCAGGTACGGGATACTGAGTTGGATGATCAGCCATGATCATATTGAATGGCGGTGCAGGCTCGAAGGGCTGAATGGCCTACTCCTGCACCTAATTTCTATGTTTCTATGTAAGGTCATTGTGGGAATGTTCACTATGCAAAAATCAATGTCCAGTTCAATTTGCAACAAATAGGCAATGAAATAGTCTATTGACTACCTAGAGGAAAATTCATAATAGTACCAAGTTAGCATTCATGCTGCACAACTGCTAACCATTAACCATTTCCAACAGGGGATGGTCTTACTGCTGCATTGTTCCCCAATCAATAGTTTTCTGGGCATCATCAGCAGCCAGCTAAATGTTGTGGCAGGTCAGAAGTTGGGTTTGGAGACACAAGGAACTGCAAATGCTGAAGTCTTGTGTAAAACACAAGTGGGTCAGGCAGCACCTGTGGTGGGAAAGGTAAGGCTACATTTCGGGTCAGAACCCTTCTGGGCTGGGTTTGTTAGATATTAGACTTTGGAGGTGCAGCGTGGAAATAGGTCCTTAGGCCCACCGTGTCCACACCGAGCAGCGATGCCCCGTACACCAGCACTAAAGACACACAAGGGACAATTTACAAATTTTACTGAAGCCAATTTATCTACAAAACTGCACATCTTTGCACTGTGGGAGGAAACCTGAACATCCGGAGGAAACCAATGCAATCACACGGAGAACGTGCAAACACCAAACAGGCAGCATCCGTAGTCAGGGTCGAATGCAGGTCTCTAGCACTGTAAGGCAAGAACTCTATCGCTGCGTCAGTGTGCCTCCCTAATTACGTGAGGGAGGAGTTTCAGGGACAGAATAAATTGCCCTATTGTGTAGGGAGTGGATGAGAAAGTGGGATAACGTAGAACTAGTGTGAACAGGTGATTGACAATGGGCATGGACTTGGTGGGTAGATGGGCCTGTTTCCATGCTGTATTTTTCAATCAATCAATGAATCAACTCGTGAACAAGAGGAAATACCTTGCCAGATGCATTCAACGTGTAATGAAGCACTCTTGGACAGGGAAACAAGGTCAATGATTCACGTCATTAACCCCTTCAGCAGAAATGGAAATGTAAGAAAATGACTGTTTCTCTCTCCACAGATGCTGACTGATCTGCTGAATGGTTCTGGCATTTTCTCGTTTTGTTTTCAGACTTCCAGCAGCTGCGATTAGGCCATCTGTGGCAGCCGGTGTGGTTTTAGAAGTAATGTGTCATGCCTCACAAATCTACTGGAATTCTTAGAGGAGGTAAATAAATTAGTAGGCAAGGGCTATTCCAAAGATATAATTGCTTGGATTTTCAAAAGATAATGCTTCAGGTCTGAGGCTTATACTGGTAAATGGAATTAATGGGAAATTAGTAACCTTGCTTGAAGATTAGCTTGATAATAGAAAACAAAAGGGAATGATAAATAGATCAGGCTGCATCTGGCAAGTTGTCAAAACTGGGGTTTAGGGACTGTTTAACAATGTTCAAAAGGATTTAGTCTAACTTGTTTATACAGGCAATGAGTCTGCATCAACATGCACAGTGAAATCAGGACAAGAGCATCTTACACGTGGCGTAAAGAGCCGTTGACGAAGGCAGGAAAAGAGGGCCTGGTGTTTGATCTTACCTGAAAGCATCCACTCACTACGAGCTTGTAAGTGTAATGGGATATAGGGAGCCCCTTATTAACATGATGTTGAAGACAGTATAACTCATTGCAGACTGTATTCCAAGTTTATTAATCAGTTAAGGTTGAATAATAGAGCTATTGCTTGAGTGGCTTTGGAGTCACAAAGTAATTTCAATTTGGTATCATCTTGAAAGTTTCATCAACAGTGAGCTATTTAGTTGTCAGTCTAGTTTAAATAAATCTGGAGTATTCTATAAAAGGTCAGATTAACAGTGTATGGGATTCGCTGGTCGGTGTGTGAAGGGGAAAAGGGGAAGTACAACGGGATCTGGGGGTCCTTGTACATCAGTCTATGAAAGAAGGCATGCAGGTACAGCAGGCAGTGAAGAAAGCGAATGGCATGTTGGCCTTTATAACAAGAGGAATCGAATATAGGAGCAAAGAGGTCTTTCTGCAGTTGTACAGAGCCCTAGTGAGACCAAACCTGGAGTATTGTGTGCAGTTTTGGTCCCCAGCGTAGGTTTACAATGTTAATTCCCGGGATGCCGGGACTCTCATATGCTGAGAGAATGGTGCAGCTGGGCTTGTACACTCTGGAGTTTAGAAGGATGAGAGGATATCTCATCGAAACATATAAGATTGTTAAGGGCTTGGACATGCTAGAGGCAGGAAACATGTTCCTGATGTTTGGGGAGTCCAGAACCAGGGGCCACAGTTTAAGAATAAGGAGTAAGCCATTTAGAACGAAGACGAGGAAACACTTTTTCTCACAGAGAGTGGTGAGTCTGTGGAATTCTCTGCCTCAGAGGGCGGTGGAGGCCGGTTCTCTGGATGCTTTCAAGAGAGAGCTGGATAGGGCTCTTAAAAATAGCGGAGTCAGGGGATATGGGGAGAAGGCAGGAACCTGATTGGGGATGATCAGTAATGATTACATTGAATGGCGGTGCTGGCTCGAAGGGCCAACTGGCCTACTTTTACACCTATTGTCTATTGTCTGTTGTCTATTGTCTATTAATCATGGAGGCTGGCTGGCTGCACAACAATATTTTCTTCTTAGTTTCGTTTTTCAGTTTAGAGACACAACATGGAAACAGGCCCTTCAGCCTGCCGAGTCCACACTGACCAGCGATTCCCATACACTGGCACTGTCCTACACACTAGGGGTAATTTACAATTTTATCAAAGCCAATTAACGTACAAACCTGTACATCTTTTGGCGTGCAAGAAGAACCCGGAGCACCTGGAGAAAACCCACGAGGCCTAGGTGGGGCCGAAGACCTATTTCCACGCTCTATCTCTAAACTAAACTAAACTAAACTAAGCGGTCAGATTATTCATGGAGGATATCTGGCTGCTCAAATTGCATTTTCTTGTGTCATTATGCAGAGCAAACTGGCTGGCTTTGACTTGTTCTGAACCTTTTTATACCTTTAGTTTCCCTCCCCCCTGATTCTCAGTTTGAAGAAGGGTTTCGACCCGAAACGTCTCCTATTCCTTTTCTCCAGAGATGTTGCCTGACCCACTGAGTTACTCCAGCATTTTGGGTATATCTCGTATGCTTATGAAAGTGCGTCGACAGTTTTACTAATCACCGAGCTGATGGAAAAATGTCGAAACACAAGATTGTAACCAGGAAAGTAAGTGTAGCAGAAATGTGCATCAAAAGCAAAGGAAAGAATAGAAGAGCAATAAGAAAGTAATGTACTTTCAATTTAAAGTCACAGTTCTGTAGGTCAACATAATGAGACACTGGAGCTTTTGTGGTCCCACAAAGGTTGGCTTATGTTATAAGTAACACTCTGGATCATTTTGAAATAGAGCCTAGATAGATTCACGAAAAAAGATACAGTGTCTTTAATGTGACGACGTAGCCTTGAAACTACTTGTATTACATGTGGGTTTGGTACAAATAACTTTAATTATTGTTCTCTTTGTGATTCCTTATCCATTATTTGGAAATAAGCCCTTCTGAACAACTCTCCTATTTTCTCCCCCCCCCCCCCCCCCCCCCCACCTTCTCCCCTTTTCATCCCTGTACCCCATTTCTCCCATTCCCCTTCCACCTCTATCCCTTCCTCTGGCTTCACGTTTCATTCCTCTTCTCTCCATATCTTACATCCTTTTGTCTCCTTTTCATCTCTGGCCATGTCCACTCATCTGCTAATCAAAATGCTTCCTCCCCCACCTGTATCCACCAATCACTTCTGTAGGAAGGAACTACAGATGCTGGTTTCTACCGAAGAAAGACACAAAATGCTGGAGTAACTTTTCAGACCGACGAAGGGTTCCGACCCAAAATGTCACCTATCCATGTTCTCCTTTGTAAACCAGCTTCTTAAATTTTTGCATACATGGTTACTTATGCAATGTAATTAACAGTTCAGTTCTCTTTCTTCACTTCAAGCTTAACCAATCTCTATCTGATAACACAAATTTGTACTCACCGATCCATATAGCTCTCCTTTCTCATTCATTCCAAGGTAGAGTCCGCTGTCGACACCACGAATGCTGACCAGACTCACTGCTATACTAATGAATTCCAGAATACCTAATGATAACAGCAACAATAATCATAATCACTCTCAAATATGATATAAATCCATTTTTAAAAAATGTAAAAAATGCTCAAAATAATCAACATAATTCTAAATGTCTAAAATGTGCATTACCTTTCCACTAGGAACTTCCTCCTCTGATTTTATTTTTGGATGCTTTATTAAATAATAACTCCAGGTTTTCTGTTCTCAGAAAACCTCATTAATATATTTGATTTCTACAAGGGTTGTCCTGCAGAATGTTTTGTAAATACTATAGTTTAGTTGAGTTTAGTTGAGTTTGTCACGTGTACTGAAGTACAGTGAAAATCTTTTTGAATGCATGCCATCCACAGTGGATAACTTGCATTGTAAAGGACTGTCCAAAGACTATCCATGGTTAAAATCGAGCAGTCCACAATGTACAGATACAGGATTAAGGGAATAACGTTTAGTGCAAGTTAAAGTCCAGTAAAGTTCAATTAAAGTTATCTTTAATTATTTTTTTAAACAGAGATCCATAAGAAAATGTATTGCAATAATGTGTGTTTGAGTGAACAAGACCCTGAAACCAGAAAATCAATTAGGCGCTCCATCATCCCTCTGAAGCCTACTGGGTAATTTTTCTTAGGGTTTGGGTGGAGGGTACCCCAACGGGAGAGGTAAAGGGGAAATTAACATAAGTAGGGCAGCAGAGGAGCGCAGCGGTAGGGCTGCGACCTTACAGTGCCAGAGACACGGGTCCGATCCTGACTATGGGTGCTGTCTGTGTGGAGTTTGTACGTTCTCTCTGTGACTGTGTGGGTTGTTTCCCGGTGTTTTTAGTTTCCTTCCACACTCCAAAGACGTACATGTTTGAAAGCTAATTGGCTTCTGTAAAATTGTAAATTGTCCCCAGTGTGTAGGATTGTGCTAGTGTAAGGGGATCAGCATAGACTCGGTGAACTGAAGGGCCTGTTTTCTTGCTGTATATCTGCAGTCTAAAGTCCAAAGAAAGATTGTCGCAAGATTCTTGCACAAAACTGGAATGAAGGGAATTAGGTAAATATGGAATGTGGATTTGGATGTTAGCACATTTATTGATACTTAATGGGAATATACCTGTGGTTAGTTTGCTTGAGACATACAGCATGGAAACAGCTCCTTCAGTGCTCCGAATCCACGCTGACCATTAATCACTCATTCACACTAGTTGTGTGTTATCCCACTTTCTCAACCACTCCCTACACACTAGCGGCACTTACAGAGGCCGATTTACCTACAAACCCGCACGTCTCCAAGATGTTTGAGGGAACCGGATCACCCGGATGAAACCCATGTGGGTTGCAGGAAAATGTGTAAACTCCACACGAACAGCACACGAGGTCAGGATCGCACCCGGGTCTCTGACAGTGTAAGGCGACAACTCTACCAGCTGTGCCACTGTGTGCAACTGGTAGAAGCAGCGATGGGGGAGATCTCTGCAGACCAAAAGGTAGGGGTGGATGAATAAATGGTGGTGTTAGGAATTGATATTAGAACCTCTTTATTTTTGAATGATACGTTATTGAAATAATTATGAGGAAAAATGCGAGAGACTGTAGAAACAAGGAACTGTGGCTTATCAAGGAAAGTTACAAAACGCTGGAGTAACTCAGCAGGTCAGGCAACATCTTGATAAAATGGATGGGTGATGTTTTGGGTCGAGACCCTTCTTCACACTGTCCATGCTGCCTGACCTGCTGAGTTACACTGTGCCTTTCTTTGTAAACTAGCATTTGCAGTTCCTTGCATCTACATAAATACAATCGTCGAAACTCAATAGGTAGAGCAAAGGGGAAGATACAGAATATACAGAGATGCTGCCTGACCTGCTGAGTTACTCCAACGTTTTGTGTCTTTTCTGTGAGTTAATGTAGCTCCCTAGATAGTGCAGCTAGCTGAGTTATCTCAGAGGACACTAAGTTGTATCAGAGCTGCGATTTTAAAATAGAATGAGAACAAAATACTTGCATTGAATTTGAACGTCTGTGAACCTTGCAAAGTCCTGTCTAAACTTGTGTCCAATTGGGTGACCCTGTACCACAGACAAGTCAAACACAGCCTGACATAATCATACTGACTAACTAAAACCTTGCCAACAACATGCCTGCCTCCTCCATTACACTCCATGCCTGCATCCTCTTCACATTGTAAATTGTTCCTAGTGTGCAGGACAGTTCTAGTATACAGAGTGATCACTGGTCGACACAGACACAGTGGGCCGAAGGGCCTGTTTTCGCATTGTTTTGCGAAAGTAAAGTATACAAAATTATGAGAGGCGTAGGTAGGGTAAACAGTCAGAACCTTTTTCTTAGTGTGGAAATATCCAACACTGGAGGGCATCGCCACAAGGTGAGAGGGGGATGGTTTAATGGTGATGTGTGGGACAAGTTTTTTTACGCAGAGATAGAGGAGCAAGATTCATCAAGAACCAAGATCCTGGTGGGGGCCTGATAATCGCTGGAGGAGGTGGTGGAGGAAGCAGATACATTAGTGGCATTTAAGAGGATTTTAAATAGGCAGATGGAAGTGCATAGAAACATATAAAATTAGAAAAGGACTGGACAAGCTAGATGCAGGAAAAATGTTCCCAATGATGGAGGAGACCAAAACCAGAGGCCACAGTCTAAGAATAAAGGGGAGGCCATTTAAAACTGAGATGAAAAAATACTTTTTCACCCAGAGAGTTGTGAATTTGTGGAATTCTCTGCCACAGAAGGCAGTAGAGACTAATTCACAGGATGAATTTAAAAGAGAGTTAGGTAGAGCTCTAGGGGCTAGCAGAATCAAGGGACATGGGGAGAAAGCAGGCACAGGTTACTGATTGTGGACGATCAGCCATGATCACAATGAATGACGGTGCAGGCTTAAAGGGCCAAATGGCCTACTCCATCACCTATTTTCTGTGTTTCTATGTTTCTATGCAAGGGATAGAGGGATATGGTTCATGCACGGGCAGACGAGATCAGTTTAACTTGGCATCATGTTCTGCACAAACATTCTAGTGCAGTACTGTTCTACATTCTATGTTTTTTGTTTTTCTTTTAATTCTCGTGGATTCCAAATAAAGATCTGACTGGACAATGCCAACCATTTTCAGGCTTGTAGGTTTATTGTCGTCTGTAAATTGTAAATTGTCCCTCGTGTGGAGGATAGTACTACCGTATACGGATCATTGGTCGATCTATATTTATATATTGCACGTTTGCAAATAGTCAAGGTTTCTACACGTGATGATTGTGAACTTTCATACATCTTGGTTCTTGATGAATCTTGCTCCTCTATCTTTGCATACAACCTGGATAAACACCAGAAACAAAGAGGTGGCAAGTTGGTGCAGCGGTAGAGATGCTGCCTTACAACGCAAGAGATCTGGGTTCGATCCTGACTACGGGTGCTGTCCATACGGAGTTTGTACATTCTCCCTGTGACTGCATGGGTTTTTTGCCGCTGCTCCGGTTTCCTCCCACATTCAAATACATACAGGTTTGTAGGTTAATTGGCTTCTGTAAATTGTCCCTAGCGTGTAGGATAGTGCTAGTGTACGGGGATCGTTTGTCGACTCGGACTCGGTGGGCCGAAGGGCCTGTTTCCACATGTATCTCTAAGCTAAACTAAACTACATTCAGAAATCATTCTCTTCGGAGGAAAAGCACAGGCAAAGGGCACACACATGACATTTGCTGTGTGCCGATGCCGTCTTTAGATGTATTAAATATTTGCAATCGTCCGATACGAAAATAAAGCTTGAAGCAATAATTAAACTCTTCTTGTCAACAGCAGGCAGCGAATAAAGCGAATGGCATGTTGGCCTTCGTAACAAGAGGAGTTGAGTATAGAAGCAAAGAGGCCCTTCTGCAGTTGTACAGGGCCCTAGTGAGACCACACCTGGAGTATTGTGTGCAGTTTTGGTCTCCAAATTTGAGGAAGGACATTCTTGCTATTGAGGGAATGCAGCATAGGTTCACAAGGTTAATTCCTGGGATGGCGGGACTGTCATATGTTGAGAGAATGGAGCGGCTGGGCTTGTATACTCTGGAATATAGAAAGATGAGAGGGGATCTTATTGAAACATTTAAGATTATTAAGGGTTTGGACACGTTAGAGGCAGGAAATATGTTCCTGATGTTGGGGGAGTCCAGTACCAGGGGGCACAGTTTAACAATAAGGGGTAAGTCATTTAGAACGAAGATGAGGAAACACTTTTTCACACAGAGTTGTGAGTCTGTGGAATTCTTTGCCTCAGAGGGCGGAGGAGGCCGGTTCAGTGGATACTTTCACGAGAGAGCTAGATAGGGCTCTTAAAGATAGCGGAGTCAGGGGATATGGGGAGAAGGCAGGAACGGGGTACTGATTGTGGATGATCAGCCATGATCACATTGAATGGCAGTGCTGGCTCGAAGGGCCGAATGGCCTACTCCTGCACCTATTGTCTATTGTCTATAACTCATTATTGAGGTGGGCGCCTGGAACGTGATGTTAGGGTTATGGTCGAGGCAGATATAATAGTGGCGTTTCAGAGGTTGTTGGATAGGCACATGGATATGCAGGGAATGAAAGGGTATGGATCATATGCCGGCAAAAGAGATCAGTTTTACTTGGCATTTTGGTCGGCATGGATACTGTGGGCCAAAGGACTGTTCCCGTGTTTTACTCTGGTTTGCAATAACAGCGCCGAAGTAGAGATGGTTGAAAGCTTCAAGTTCCTAGGAATAAATATCACCAGCAACCTCTCCTGGACCACCCATATTGTAGCAACAGTCAAGAAAGCACACCAACGCCTTAGAGGGCTTAGGAGGTTAAGAATGTCCCCGACAACTCTTACTAATATCTGCAGGTGCGCTTTAGAAAGCATTTTATCAGGGTACATCACAGCATGGTTTGGGAACAGCTCCATCAAGACAACAAGAAATTGCAGAGAATTGTGGACACAGCCCAGACTATCACACACACCTCCCCTACATTGACTCCATTTACACCTCGGCAAACCCAAAGACATAATCACGGATGAGTCTCACCCCGCCAGTCCCTCTTCTCCCCTCTCATATCAGGCAAGAGGTATAGAAGTGTGAAAACACACTCCTCCAGATTCACGGACAGTTTATTCCCAGCTGTTATCAGGCAACTGAACCATTCTTTCACCAACTGGATTTGGGTCCTGACCTACGATTTACCTCATTGGAGACCCTCGGACTATATTTAATCGGATTTTACTGGACTTCATCCCTCATTCAACGCTATTCCATTCATGCTGCATCAGTACACTGTGAACTGATTGATTGCAACCATGTAGTCTTTTCGCTGACTGGATAGCACGCAACAAAAATGCTTTTCACTGAACCTCAGTGCACTTGACAATAATAAACTTAACTAATAAACTAAAGCAAGCTTGTTCTGGGGCAGACAATCACACTTGCATACTTAATTCACAAAGGCAGCCAATATCATCAAAACCTTACACCACCCTGTCCACATTCTCATTTGACTCCTACCATGGGAAAAAGTACAGGCAGCCGAAAACTGTGACCTGCAGGTTCATTGCTCGCTTCTTCCCAATAGCCATCAGGATCTGCAACAGTGTAGAACACTAATCTCAGCAGAAAAAGACACAAAGTGCTGAGGTAACTCAACGGGTGAGGCTGCAGCTCTGGAAGAAATGGATAGGTGACATCTCAGGTCGGGACTCTTGACTGGTTGTATGGTTGTGGTGGGGGGAGAAAGCTGGAATACAAGAGGGGCAGGACAAAGCCTGACGAGTGATAGACGGCCTCAGCAACTATGAACTTCTTGGGAATGTGTCTTTGGTTGCACTACAGAGATCGATTTTTTGTATCACGGTTGTTAATTTATTGAATTTTAGATTATTATATATTATCAATGTGCAGTGCATTAATGGGCCTGTTAAGCTGCTGCAAGTAAGAATTTGCCTCCACTGTCCCGACTATAATCAGTCTCAAGAGGGGTCCCGAATCAAAACATCACCTATTCATGTTCTCCTCAAGATGCTGCCCGACCCGCTGAGTTACTACAGCATTTTTTGTCTGTCTTTGTTATAAACCAATATCTGCAGTGGGTTTTTATTATATTAAGAATTTCATAGTTCTGTTGTCAGTGCACATGGCAATCAAACTCTCTTGAGTCTTTTGACACATCACAACTGATTTTTCAAATCATTCTCTTTCACACACAGCCCCTCAGAATGATTATCAAGAATCAAACGTTTGTCTTCTATTTTTCTGAGAGTACGTCCCAATGGTGCAGCGGTAGAGTTGCTGCCTTACAGTGCCAGAGACTCGGGATTGATCCTGAAAGCTGGAAGAAAGGTGAGGTCGGAACTTCGCCTATCCATGTTCTCCAGAGATGCTGAGTTACTCCAGCACTTTGTGTCTTTTTTTGTAAACCAGCGACTGCAGTTCCTTGTGTCTCATTGAAGACCTTTGAACTAACTTTAATCGGACTTCAAAGATAAATCTTGGACTAAATATTGTACATTTTTTCCTTTATCTGTGCACTGTGGACAGCATGGTTATATTCATGTATTCATGTAAAGTCTTTTCTTTGTGTAGGGAGGAACTACAGATGTTGGTTTACGCTGAAGGGAGAAATAAAATGCTGGGGTAAATCAGCGGGATGAACAACATCTCTTGAGAATAGGAAGAGGTGACAATTTGGGTTAGAATCCTTCTTCAATCTTTTCTTTGAGTGAATAGCACGCAAACAATAGCTTTTAACTGTATCTCGGTGACATTGTATCTCAAATGACAATAATAAACTCCACTAAAACTATAGAACACATCAGGTACTCCATGTGCCTCAAATGTTCTAATGTCCTTCCTGGACAGGGTGCCTGAAACTGTAATAGAACTGTCCCGACCTTTGACTTTCACAAATAAACTAGCCTTTTCCCTTTGTTCCTATTAATAGGCCTGGATAGAATGAATGTAGATAGGATTTTTCCACTAGTGGGAGAGAATAGAACCAGAGGTCATAGCCTCAGAATAAAAGGACGTTCCTTTAAGAAGAAGATGAGGAGGAATTTCTTTAGTCGGAGGGTGGTGAATCTGTGGAATTCATTGCCACAGATGGCTGTGGAGGCCAAGCCAATGGATATTTTTAAGGCAGAGATAGAAAGATTCTTGATTAGTACTGGTGTCAGGGGATATGGGGAGAAGGCAGGAGAATGGGGTTAAGAGGGGAAGATAGATCAACCATGATTGAATAGCCTTGATGGGTCAAATGGTCTAATTCTGCTTCTATCACATTAATAATTGCTCTGGTTACATCCATCTAGCTTGGGCATTCAAGGAACTAGTGAATTGAATTATCGTGTCCATCTTCACCCATTATTCAGTATCCTTCTACTTTATTCAGTCTTTGAGAGCCTGGAACAGGTTAGACTTTATTTATTTTTAAACTCCATGGAATGAAATACAAAATATAAATAATATATTTTGTTATGGCAGAGAAGGTGGTGCAGGTAAACTACAGAACATAATAGTTTGTGAAACTGAAGGAAGATCTGAAATGTTAACTCTGTTTCTCTCTCCACAGATGCTGCCTGACCTAGTTTAGTTTAATTCTTTGTCACGCGTGCCGAGATGCAGTGAAAATATTTTTTTTTTTGCATGCTATTCAGTCAGTTCATTTAGTTTAATTTAGTTTAGTTCAGTCCAGTTTATTATCACATGTGCCGAGGTACAGTGCATGATATTCAGTCAGCAGAAAGACTGCCCATGATTACAATTCAGCCGTCCACTGTGTAGAGGTACAGGATAAAGGGAATAACATTTAGTGCAAGATAAAGTCCAGTAAAGTCTGATTAAAGATAATCCGAGGGTCTCCAATCAGGTAGACGGTATCTCAGGACCGCTCTGTAATTGGTGAAAGGACGGTACAGGTGAGTGCTTCCAGCATTTTCTTTTATACTAGAAATTATTGACAGCAATGAAATTAGCTGAATGGCCAGGGCCAGCTTTAGGGTACAGTGCAGGTACTCACCTGAAGTGACGGTGCTCCTGATGGAGTTCTGCAAGGATCTGTAATAGGGTTACTAACTTTATAAATGTTTTTGATGGGACAGAGAGCCACACATCCAAGTGCCAATAACACAGGGTTAGGCATTCTAAGTAATGCAGCTTTGCCAAGCTGAGAGATATAGCATGGAAGCAGGCCCTTCAGCCCATCATGTCCACACTAACCATCGATCACCCATAAACTAGTTCTATCCTACACACAGGGGGGGGGGAGCAATTTACAGAGGCCAATTAACCAACAAACCTATACGTCTTTGGAATGTGGGATGAAACCGGAGCACCCGGAGAGATAGGGATCTCATTCAGGCAGATGAGACTTGTTTAACTTGGCATCATTTCCGCACACACATTGTGAGCCAAAAGACCTGTTCTTGTGCTGAACTGTTCTATGTACTATGTTCACAACTACAGTTACCAACTCAAAAGAGCAATGAATCAGAAACTAGAAATTGCAGTCGGTTACAAAATTTCAGTAGCAGCGGGTTTCTTGATTCTTAGGGGTCGTTGTGTAACAATTTTTCAGGAAAGTGAGATTATCAGAAATTTTCTAGAAAATAGCGGCTGGTCCCACCAAATCTTGAGTTTTGTAGGCATGTTTACCAGATTGATCAATTCAGTTATTGATGTGTAACTAGATTTTCAAAGACACTTAGACAACATAGCACACAATCATCTCCAAAGTAAAACAGATATATTCTGGTCCAGCAGAACGTTTTGGGCTGCATGAGGAGCTGACTGTATTTCTGTAGACGGACAGTATTTACTGTACTTATGCTAGTCTGTCCACACAGAGGAACGTGCTGCCGGGGTTGGTGGTTGAGGTGGTATTTGAGACTTTTGGAAAGCAGGGAATGGAGGAATATGAATTACGTAGCACAGTAGCACAGCGGTAGAGTTGATGCTTTACAGCGCCAGAGTCCCAGGTTCGATCCTGGATACGAGTGCTATCTATATGGAGTTTGAATGTTCTCCCCGTGACAGTGTGGGTTTTTCTCAGGGTGCTCCCATTTGCTCCCACACTCCAAAGACACACAGGTTTAAGGTTAATTTGCTTTGGTAGAAATTGTAAATTGTCCCTAATGTGTAGGGATCAGTGGTCAGCATGGACTCGGTGGGCCAAAGGGCCTGTTTCCGTGCTGTATCTCTAAACGACACTACAGTAAATGTGCAGGCAGATAAAAGTTGGTCTTGGCAACATGTTCAACAGCACAGAAATTGTGGGCCGAAGGGCTAGTTCATGTGCTGAACTATTCTACATTCTATATTCTATGCCATTCTTTTCCGATTATCTCGATGAGAGGATTGCAAAACCTATTATGTGCTCATCTTCTGAACTGGAGCTTTTTGGGCTGACTGGATTCCACCTCTGTGTGTTTCGCTGGGTGTGAATTGGGGCCTCACAGACTCTGTCAAGGATGTGTTTCGCTTGGGGAGCAGGCAGTTTAGAAAACAGCACTCCCCTTCTACTGTCTTTGATGGGCTTCTGTGCGATCCTAACCAATGACCCCATGTTCTGAATAACAACACCGAAATTTCATTCTGAGTGTTAATGCCATACAGGATTCTCGTGAGTTTAGACTTTAAACTTTAGACTTTAGAGTTTAGAGATGCAGTGTGGAAACAAGCCCTTTGGCTCACTGAGTCCGCGCCGACCAGCGATCACCCTGTACACTAGCATTATCCTACACACTGTGGGTCTTTAGAGTGTGGGAGGATCGAACCCGTGTCTCTGGCCCTGCAAGGCAGCAGCTCTACCACTACAACATTATGCCGCCCTTAGTTGGTGTGGATGCTTTCTCAAGGAGATTTCAGGAACATCCTTGAATTGTTTCTGCTGTTCTCAGTTTCGGAGACGTCACAAAGATACATGCAAGGTAAAATGCTCTAAACTACTTGGTGCTGGGAGCTGGCTGCAGTGATGTATGTACATTTGAATTGCTACTATCATTAGCACAGGGCCATTGGGAAAGCAAATGTAATGTTATGAAGCATTGGCAGGGTGTATATTTAACGACATAACTACATAACTAGAAACACTGTCTTTGTATAAAGGCCTTGGTTAGAACATCATGTCCACTTTTGATCACCTTCTCATGAGCAATATAAACCACAAGAAAAAACATTCTGAGCAGGGCCATTAACTTGATATGTAACTTAAGTGACTCAGTGATTGGGTTGTACAAGCCACAAACACAATGGAAAGACAATCTTAATTCCATTTGTGTGAACAGACCATGTGAACTAGATTGGCAATGGCTCAATTCTACTTTGTTCTCACATGTACCTAGAAAGAGTGAAATTAATTTCCTATCTTTTTTCCAGTTCAGTAAAAATCTTACTATACATAGGCACACTCATACGCACATGCAAGTGTAGGAATATTGGAAACAAGGAACTGCGGATGCTGGTTTATATCAAAGAGAGGCACAAAGTGCTGGTGTTACTCAAAGGGTCAGGCAGCATCTCTGGAGAAAAAGGATGGGTGATGGTTCGGGTTGGGACCCTTCTTCATACTGAAAGTAGGGGGTGGGGTGAAGAGCTGGAGGCAAGAAAAGGCCATGACTAATCAGGGTCAGCCACTAATGCCCTCAGGAAGGGCAGTGCCTGGTTGGCCCATTGTTGGGTTTTCTCTGGGTGCTCCGGTTCCTTCCTACACTCTAAAGACGTACAGGTTTGTAGGTTAATTGGCTTCAGTAAAGTTGTAAATTGTCTCTAGAGTGTAGAAGAGTGCTAACGTACGGGGTGATCGCAAGTCGCCACAGACTCGGTAGGTCGAAAGGCCTGATTCCACTCTGTTTCTCTAAAGTCTAAAATATAATTCTTCCTATCTCCAAGTTATATTCTCATCTTGAAATCACAGATCCATTGTCAATTTTTCCCCTCTCAAATCCAGTTAAACATCTTTCTACTCTTGCTAACAATATAATTAAACTTTGACACGGGTCAGCACATTATCATGCACCAATATCTCGTGTGTATTTTCTGGACCGGTGGCGACGTTCTCCTCCTTGTGCGTTTTCCTCTATGTCAATCCCCACAGGAAATAAACCGTGGCAGAGCCATAGAGTCATACAGCACGGAAACAGGCCCTTCAGCCCAACTTGCCCACAATGACCAAGATGCCCCATCTACAATAGCCCCTCCAACTTGCGTTTGGCCCATATCCCTCTTAACCTTTCCTATCCATGCACCTGTCCAAATGTCTTTTAGATATTGTTATAGTACCTGCATCAACTACCTCCTCTGGCAGCTCTTTCCCCATACTCACCATCCTCTGTGAAATAGTTGCCGCTCAGGTTCCTATTAAATCTTTCCCGTCTCACCTCAAACCTATGTCCTCTGGATCTTGATTTCCCTACTCTGGGTAAGAAACTCCATGTGTTTTCCCTGTCTATCCTCTCGTGATCTTATACAGGTCCATAAGATCACCCTTGATGCTTCTGTGCTCTAAGGAATAGAGTCCTAGCCTGTCCGAACTCTCCCTATATCTCAGTCCCTCAAGTCCTGGCAATATCCACGTAAATCTTCTCAGCACTCTTTGCAGCTTAGCAACATCCTTCCTACAGCAGGGTGACCAAATCTGAACACTCTACTCCAAATGTGGCCTCACCAATATCTTGTTCAACTAAAAGACTCTTCGTAAATAAATATCCTTTTCTGGTGGATGGCAGCATTCAAAGTCTTTACAGAGGTTAATTAAAAAAAAGTTAGTAATGCATGTCATGAAAATTGAATCATTCCTGAAAATGCCAGACGCTCTACCTAAAACATTTCTGCTCTGTTCTCTGCAGGAGGAGAGGCCGTTTTACAAGAAGGCAACCTGGAAGGATGGATTTTCCTTCGATCGTGCCAAAGTTAACAGCAGGACCAGATTTCTCTCCTTGGGCGCATTTCTTGGCTGCAGCCCTAAAGATTGAGAGGTTGGCGGGATGATGAGTATGTCTGAAACACAAAACTACAGCTGACAGGAAGAGCAAAGGAGGGAGGGAGGCAGAGAATGGTTGGGGGGCAAACATCGGCAGGGCAGGAGGCGAGGTTGGGGTGGCACAGTGGCGCAGCAGTAGAATTGCTGCCTTATGGCGCCAGAGACCCGGGTTTGATCCGGACTATGGTTGCTGTCCGTACAGGGTTTGTACGACCACGTGAACTCCAGTTTCCTCACACACTCCAAAGATGTACATGTTTGTAGGTTAATTGGCTTCGGTAAAATTGTAACTTGCCCCTTGTGTGTAGGATAGTGTTAGTGTACTGGGATCACTGGTCGTCATGGATTCGGTGGGCCCAAGGGCCGGTTTCCGCGCTGTATCTCTAAAGTCTAAAATTAGGGAGAAGGGGAAAGGATTGATTTGATTGATTGAAAGATACCATATGGAAACAGGTCCTTCAGCCCACCAAGACCACAGCAACCAATGATCACCTGTTCACACTAGTTCTATACTATCCCTCTTGCTCATCCAATCCCTATATGCTAAGGGCAATTACAGACGCCAATTAACCTACAAAGCTTCACGTCTTTGGGATGTGGAAGGAAGCTAAAGTACCCAGAGGAAACATACACGGTCACAGGGGGGAACGTGCCAACTCCACACAGACAGCACCCGAGGTCAGAATCAAACCCAGGTCTCTAGTGCTGTAAGGCAGCAGGTTTACCAATGGTGCCTCTATGCCAATTGTGAGGGGATGGGGAAGATTTAATGTGTGGGGCTGTCAAGAAGATAAACATTTTTGCAAAGATAACATGCTCCCATTCTTTTATGCCCATAATCATTGCTGGCAATGCACCAGCCTATTCAACACGGCCTATTACCATTGTGCTGACACAAGGAACTGCTGATCCTGGTTTACAAAAAAGAACAAATTGCTGGAGTGACTCAGTAGGTCAGGCAGCATCTCTGAAGGTACATGGACAGGCGACGTTCGTGTCAGGACCTATTTGCAATCTTAAGGGCCTGTCCCACTTTCACGACCTAATTCACGACCTCTGCCGAGTTTGCCCTGGACTCATACTCGCAGCATGGTCGTCACGAGATCGTAGGAGGTCGTATGAGGTCGTACGTAGGTCATAGGTAGGTCGTGATGCTAGTCGTAGGTACTCGTGGCATCAAGTAGGTCGGGGCGTTTTTCTAGCCTGATGAAAAATGTCCACAAGTAAAAAAGGTTGTGAAAGTGGGACAGGCCTTTAATACATCAACTATCTACATCCTCCAAAGGTGCTGCCTCAGACACTGTGTTATTATTAGGTTCACATTAGACATTATGATTAGGTTTAGATTCAGAATTACACATTAAATAACTACTTCTATTACAATCCAACCCAACTGCACCAGTGAGTTAAGATTGCTCTACTGGCTACAATACAACACCATTGCCTTTGGCAGTGTAGCAATGTTTGAGTTCACCATTTCTCTGTATCTAATTCAAGCCAAATATTTTCTTAAATAGAAACACAAACTGCTGGAGTAATTCAGTGGGATAGAGTATAGTTTAGTTTAGTTTAGTTTAAAGAAAGAGCATGGAAACAGGCCCATTTGCCCACCGAGTCCATGCCAACCACGATCTACAGTGCATTCAGAAAGTATTCAGACCCCTTCACTTTTTCCACATTTTGTTACGTTACAGCCTTATTTAAAAATGGATTAAAAAATTTTTTTTTATCATCAATCTACACACAATACCTCAGAATGAAGAAGTGAAAACAGGTGTATCGAAATTCTTGCAAAGTAATTAAAAATAAATTGTTTTGACAAATAAAATTGGAGGTCTTGAACAAAAAACTAAGTGGTGGAGGAACTCTTATCTAGACCGCACTTGAGTATTCCATTAGTTCCAATATATGTAGCTTGTTTTCATTAATAATGCACAACCCTGCCATTATTGCTTCTGAAAACTCCCACCTTTCCCCCACACCCACCCACCCCTCCCCCTGCCACCTCTCTCTCCCATGCAAGCATCAATGAATATATTTCCCAGTATTAGCTTTTACATTCAAGGTAATATTATGCTTTTGGTTGATTTATTTAATTTAATGCTGTCTCACAAAGCATTTTAGCTGAGTCCAAATTGCATCCTGTCCTAAAAAATACAATTTTGATTTATTAAAATAAACCATAAAATAAACCATAAAATAAACATTCTAATGTGAAGAGGGAAGGGTCGCTACCCGTGAAGGGAAAGGTCTTCTGCCAGAAGAGAGAGTCGCAGATACAATTGACAGGTGACACCAGGTAAATGATGCGTCAAGAGCTAAAATACAATTCGATAAAAAGTTGCAAATCATTGTGTTGAGGGGAGAAACATAGTTTTAGCTTGTCTTCAAAATAAATGTAAGTAAGTTATGAAGTCTGTAGAAGGGTCCCAACACAAAACATCATCTGTCTATTCCTTCCACAGATGTTGCCTGACCCGCTGAGTTTCTCCAGCACTTTGTGTCTTGCTGACAATTCCAGCATCTGCAGTTTACTGTGTCGCCTTGAATAAATCCTTTTACCACCTCTTGCATTAGTTGCTCCAAATGTAATCAACTTTATTCAATTAAAACAATCACTAAAAGCATATTATTTCCCCAAAAATATCAATTTAATACTAAAATGGCCAGCTATGATTCAATCAAATTCCTCCTAGATGTCAGTATGGTGGTGAAAATAGATATAATGCACAGTTTCCCAATGATCAGAGGCCAATGATGCCAGTGGATTGTGGTCAGTGGAGCAATATTGACTACCTAGATTGATTGGTTTGGAACGCATTGGAAGTAAAAATGTGATGAAAAATCCTAAATCTCAACCTCATCTATTTACTACTAAAGACGCGTGGGTTTGCAAGTTAATTGGCCTCAGTAAATTGCCCCTAGCATATGGGGGGTGGATGAGAAAATAGGATAACAGAGAACTAGTGGAACAGGTGATCAATTGTCGTTGTGTCCCGTTAAATTAAACTAAACTACCAGATATAGCAGAATAAGTTTGAACCAAACTTTGGCACAAGAACTGAATGCTGGAAGTCACCAGCTTCAGGAACAGCTATTTTCCTACAACCATCTGTGGCACAGTGGCGCAGCAGTACAGTTGCTGCTGTACAGCACGAGGGACCCAGGTTCAATCCCAACTATAGATGCTGTCTGTACGGAGTTCGCACGTTCTCCCTGTGACCATGTGGGTTTTCTCCCACATCCCAAAGAAATGTTAGTTTGTAGATTAATTGGTTTCTGTAAAGGATGGAACTAGTGTACGGGGTGATCGCTGGTCGGCACGGACTCAGTGGGCTGAAGGGCCTGTTTCCACGCTAGATCTCTGAACTAAACGTAAATCGGGTTCTTTTTTTTTGTAGACCAGCATCTGCATTTCCTTATGTCTCATTCAGTAGTTTGGTAATAGCTGGTGCTCAGCAGCTATGAAGGCAGATTTAAAGTAAAACACAGAAGAGGAATAGGAATGAAAGAGGCAATTTAATTGAAACCAATAAGCAATATCAATATATGTTAAATTAAATCATTTACAGATGAAGTAAATAGTAAACAGATTTTAGACTTTAGAGATTCAGAGTGGAAACAGCCCCATCAAGTCCGTGCCGGCCAGTGCTCACCCTGTACACTAGCACCATCCGACACACTGGGGACAATTTACAGGAACCTCAGTTTAGTTTAGTTTAGTTTATTGTCACGTGTACCTAGGTACAGTGAAAAGCTTTTTGTTGCGTACTATCCAGGCGGAACAACTATACATGATTACAATCGAGCCGTCCAAAGTGTACAGATACAGGATAAATGCAAGATAGTGCAACCTGTACATCTTTGGGAATGTGGGAGGAAACTGGAGCACCCGGTGAAAACCCACACAGTCACAGGGAGAACATACCAACTCCGTACGGACAACACCTGCAGTCAGGATCGTACCCGGGTCTGTGGTGCTGTGAGGTAGAAACTATTGCTGTGCCACTGGACCGCCCCATTCCCAGCTCAAAGTATGGACTACGATTTCAAAGCAAACTCCTCTGTTTCAAAACTGTACAGTGGTTGTAATCTTAATGAAAACAGCAATGAGGCACAAACGCAAAGTGGAAACTTGAGAGTGTGCGCGGTGCTAGGTGTGGTTCAGACCGAGACAGACAGCGGGAGATGAGAAGCCAAAACTGGACGAAAATCAGCAACTTCAAAGCAAATCTTATTCCCATAGAAAACACGTGCAAGTATAGACAAGCCAGGGAATGTTTAGGGTATTAGGGGACATAGTGTTAGATGTTCAACAGTGACATGACCTCACAAGTGAGCATTTAGTGGCTGGAGGAGGGGATGAGTGCAATAAGCAGCAGAGGTGCAATTGTTTAATGGAAATACTGTAAAGATTAGCATTGGCAAGGAAAGCAAAATAATATTGGACCTGGTGCTGAGCCTGGAACTCAAGAGATGATGTCTGACCCGCTGTTACACCAGCTTTTTGTGTCTATTTTCGGTTTAAACCAGTTCCTTCCTACGCAAAATAAAATATGGTTCTGATTAAGTTATCCAGAGGGATCATTCAATACATAAATATCAGTGGACACAGTGCTGGAGTAACTCAACGGGTCGGGCAGCATCGCTGGAGAAAAAGGACGGGTGACATTAGGGTTAGGTCCATTCTTCGGACAAATCAGAAATATCAGACGTCTGAGGAAGGATCTTGACCCAGAACACCACCTATCCAATTACTCCAGGGATGCTGCCTGACCCACTGAGTTACCTCAGCACATTGTGTCCTCTTGTATGTTAACTACCATCTGCAGTTCTTATTTCTAAATATCACGCTTTAATAGTTTAAATAGACGCTGTCTAATTTAGCTTATAGATACAGCATGCAAACAGGCCCTTTGGCCCATCGAGTTCACATTGACCACATTGAGCACCCATTCGCTCTAGCTTCCCACTTTCTCACCCACTGCCTACATACTAGGGGGCAATTGTTACAGAGGTCAATTAAACTACCAACCCACACGTCTTTGGGATGTGGGAGGAAACCGGAACACCCGGAGGAAACCCACGTGGTCACAGGGAGAACGTGCAAACTAAACACTAACACTTGAACCAGGATCTCTGGTGCTGTGAGGCAGCAGCTCTACCAGATGCTCCACTGTGTGCACCCTAATTGGACAGATATTTACAAAAGTTGCTCAAAACCAAGAGACAAAACTTGAATCAAAGTGTGGAGAGCTTGTAATTGCTTGATTCTTTTCTCTAACAAGGGGCCACCCTGCTTCATTCCCCTCCTTCGTACATTCATCTCCCTTTCCCATGTCCCGCTTTTGCCCTTTTGTATCCCTGTCTGCCCACTGTCCCCCTTCCCTCTACATCCCTTCCTCTGGCTTTACATTTCACTCCTCATCTCACTATATCTGACCCTTTTGTCTCCATTGTCAATTACTCCACCCATCTGCCAACACAACACCCCTCACCTGTGTCCACTTGTCAGATTTTGTCCGCCCCCTACCTTTCCTTTCCAAACCCCCTCCCCCCCCCCCCTCCACCTCCACCCCGCTACAATCATTAGTCTGAAGAAGGATCCTGACCTGAAACGTTGGCTATTCATTCTTTCCACAGAAGCTGTCTGACACGACTGGAGTTCCTCTTTATTCGTACAGGTGTCAGGGGTTATGGTGGGAAGGCAGGAGAATGGGGTTAGGAGGGAGAGATAGATCAGCCATGGTTGAATGACGGAGTAGACTTAATGGGCCGAATGGCCTAATTCTACTCCTATTCCTTTTAACCTTATGAACACTGTCTGCGGCCCACTCCATCAGAGTTCCTCCCTGTGTTAGCTGGCGTAGCACCTGCAGCCCCTGCGCAGAGAGCACCTAACCCACAGCCTGGTGAACAAAGCCTCAATGGACCCAAATCATACCTACACAACCTTGCCCAGTACTCCAACCCGGATCGTCAACGCCTGCCCTCCCGGCGCCCCTTCTCTCGTCATGCTGCATCTCTTCGTAGCTCCGATTTCAACATGCTAAGAGCATGGAGAGCCTGCTGGCAGGACACCCAACATCCCGCCCAAAATGACCGTCTACCCAAACACACTGTTGCACCTGAGAACTGGTCCGCAGAGAGTGGGTTACACTGAATCGTCTGCGAACTGGTGTTGGGCGTTTCAATCATAACATGAAACGTTGGGGACTGCGCCCATCAGCAGCCTGTACTTGTGGACACCCCGACCAGACCGCACACCATGTAATCCACGACTGTCCCACCCTCAGCCCACCAGATACCACTACCATCGACCTGACCAACCCCAATCCTGACACAGTGAACTGGCTGCGACGCCTGAATCAAACTGTGTAACTGACTCATACGCAAGAAGAAGAAGACCTTATGAACACTTTGCATTTTGCTCAAGAATCCAGCATCTGCAGTTTCTTGTGCCTCTGTCAGACAACTATGATTGTCATAACTAAAGACATTTCTGAAGATATTTTGATCTAATTGGAGCTACAGTAGTACATCTGGAGAGTAAATTAGAAGATATTGTGAAGAAAGCAGTATAATCCACAAAGAAGTGGAGTAAATAAGACAAAGTAATATTGTGGCTTGAAACCTTGTGTGTGAGAACTGACTTCATATTCAAAGGTAGATGATGTACAGTAGGTTTTGTCCTGGTCTTTTCTTGCTACCAATTCCTCCTCCGTCCAACAATTTGTCTGAAGAAGGGTCCCGGCCTGAAAAGTCACCTATCCATGTTCTCCAGAGTTGCTGCCTAACCCGTTGAGTTACTCAAGAGTCAAGAGAGTCACGAGTATTTTATTGTCATATGTCCCAGATAGAACAATGGAATACTTACATGCAGCAGCACAACAGAATATGTAAACTACAGCTTTTTGTGTCCATCTTTGGTATAAACCAGCATCTGCAATTAATTTTTATTACATTGTGAAACCAGTCGTTATTTACATGGAAGATTTATTTGCATGTCTTCCTATCTAATGTGCCGCATTTAATATTCACCATGTGTCCTCCTCTACATTGGAGAAGCTACAGACAGGTTGGGTTTTTTGGGAGCACCTGTGTTCAGTCTGGGGTGTGGGGGGGGGGGGGGGGGGGGGGGGGGGGGGGGGGGGGGGGGGGGGGTGGGGGGGGGGGGGGGGGGGGGGGGGGGGGGGGGGGGGGGGGGGGGGGAGGGGGTGGTGACCCTGAGCTTCTGCTTGTCTTCACCTTAACTCAGCATTGCACCTTGACCTGGTGACCTCCTTTAATGTCACAACGAGACCCAACTCAAGCACAAGAAACAACACCTCCTGTTCCATCGGTTGCAACCTACACGGTCCAATACCACATTGACAAACTTTCTTTCTGTTTTTATGAGTACTGGCCCTATTTATCTGCTCTCTGTAGCTTAGTTTCATTTAGCTTGGTTTAGAGGTGGAAACAGGTCCTTCAGCCCACGCCGACCCCTATACCAGGGGCAATTTACAGCAGCCAATTAACCTACAAACCTGCACATTTTGGGATGTGGGAGGAAACTCAAGCACCCGGAAAAAACCCACGCCGTCACAGGGAGAACGTACAAACTCCATACAGACAGCGATCCGTGTGGAGTTTGTACGTACTCCCTGTGACTGCGTGGGTTTTCTCTGGGTGCTCCGGCTTCTTCCAACACTCCAAAGACGTGCAGGTTTGTAGTTAAATTGGCTTCGGTAAAATTGTAAATTGTCCCTAGTGTGTAGGATAATGCTAGTATATGGGGTGATCACTGGTCGATGCCAACTCGGTGGGCCGAAGGGCCTGTTTGCACACTGTATCTCTAAAGTCTAAAGTCTTAAGTGAACATCATGACTTCATTTTTTCAGGAAACTTTCACTGCACAGTGCTATGCTGCTGTTGGCTTAGTCAGGATCAAATCCGGATCTGGGGCTGATGGCAGCAACTCTACCGCTGTGCTACCGTGTCGCACTCTGTGCCGCCCTCCTTCCAGTCATGGCCCAACCAGAACTGCACCTAATGCTCCAATTTAGCAATAATGATGAGCGGATGCTGGACAATCTAGTTCAGATATCCTACATTGCATTATTTCTCCATCCACCATCAAGTTTTCAATTGGTGATGAAGCCTTTTGAAACATCCTTACTCCTGACCCGCTGAGTTACTCCAGCAGTTTTGCGTCATTTTTTTTGTAAACCAGCACCTG
Organism: Okamejei kenojei; assembly: GCA_035221665.1. NCBI lineage: Eukaryota > Metazoa > Chordata > Chondrichthyes > Rajiformes > Rajidae > Okamejei > Okamejei kenojei. The sequence goes on along the minus strand of CM069136.1, from coordinate 68,258,098 downwards.
CAGCTCCTCGTTTCCACACAAATTTAATTACCATACTTCTAACGTGCTGCATGGACAATTCAAGTTACTTTGTTTTTGCAGCAATGTTTTGATAGACAATGGCTACATCTCTGGAGAAGGGACGAGGCTAAGATGTGAAAAAACTGCTTAAAGTTAGTATCCAAATGAATACAATATATGCAAATTATCTGAGGTTTAAGCTGACATCAGCATCTACAGTGATGTGTCAGCGCATTGATGAATACTGACCAAAATCAATACGGCCTGCACTGCGAGGGCTGACATCCGAGGAGTTCTTATGATGCCTTACAAATTTCAGGACATGGCCTCTAAAGCAGAGTATCTAATTACATGAATTGAACCTTGAAAATATTTCATATGGATTTACTGAACTGTTAGGGTTAGGTTTACAGAGAAAAAGACTGGAGAGAGAGACACAGACAGACAGAGGCTGATCTATAATTCAAGAATAGTACAGATCGACCAGCACTTCCAACCCCAGCCTCTCATACAAGGACTGGCACAGCTGACGAGCCTTTAACCTTGGAATAGTCTGTTATGGATTGAATGTAATTGGTTTCTGTTCATTCTGAGAAGCGGGGCAAAACAGCAATTGTGCAAAGAAAAATTGCATTGTTTAAATGGGGGGAATTGCATTTGTATGACAGGTGTTTTGAGCTTCGTTAGCAAGCATTTTTTAAACAAACATATTCCGAGTATCTGTAATTAAGGGGGGGAATGTGTAACAAAACTCTTTAAACCTTCCATTAGTCACAACTTATTTACTAATTATGATCTTAACCTGTAAGCTAATGGTACTTATTTTTATAGATTACTGCCTTCAGGTTATGCGCACTATAATGCACCGTTTAGGTTTAAGTTTAATATTGTCACATGTACTGAGGTACAGTGAAAAGCTTTGTTTTTACATGTTATCCAATCAGATCAGATAAGACCAAATACATAAATACAATCGTGTTAAACTCGAGTACAATAGGCGGAGCAAAGCGGAAGATACAGAGTGCAGAATATAGTTCTCAGCATTGTAGTGCCATTGACAGAGTCCAATGTCCGCAATGGGATAGAAGCAAGTCTCGCTTATGGAAGGACGTTTCAGAAGTTGATACTTGGGAAGATAATGCTGCCAAGATTTAAAACGATTATAAATTGTCAGTTCTTCACGTGACTGTACCATTTTCATGAACAAATTTAGCACATTCGCTGGGCGCACAAACCAGGTTCATCAGAGAAGATTGAATTTGGATGTGTATAATGCAAAGTAAATAGAGATACACTTTTCAGAGGGCAGTGATAATGCAGAAAGGAAAGTGATCAGATAAAGGGACACAGTATTATGATTTCATTGAAAAAGCCAAAATTGACATTCAGATGAAGTTTGTCATCTTTAGAAAATTGTCAGGTCATGAATGGGAAATAGCAGCCAAGATGGCCGGATTATATATAAGTAACCTAACTGAAAAGATAAAAATTGATGGATAGAACAGTACAGAATAGGAACAGGCCCTTTGGCCCACAATGTGTGTGCCAAACATGATGCCAAGTTACACTGATCTCATCTGCCTGCACATAATCCATATCACTCCATTCCAGGCATACCCACATGCCTATTCAAAAGCCTCTTAAATACAACTATTGTATCTGCCCCCACCACCACGTCTGGCAGCACGTTCCAGGCTCCCAACACCCTCTGTGAAAGGAAAATTACCCTGCAGGTCTTTAAACTTTGCACCTCTCACCTCAGATCTCTGCCCTCTAACCTTTGACATTTCCACCCTGGGAAAAAAGGTTCCGACTGTCCACTGTTGTGACAAAAGACCAATTAAATGAGAACACAAAAGCAAAAAGCTGTACATGCTGGAAATCTGAAATTAGAACAAAATTGCTGGCTACACTCAGCAAATCAATGTGATCTCATTAATGACCTTTCGATGACTTGAAACATTATTTCTTTCTCCACAGATGCTGCCTGATCTGTTGAATATATCCAGCATTTTCTGACTTTATAACCCATGATGGATTTTGCTGATGGTTGAGATCCAGATTATAGACTTTTATGGCAAACATCTTTGTTATCTTTTATGTGATTTGCAAGCTGTCAGTATCAGTGTTCTACTAAAAATCCAGAGAACATTTGCACAGTGAAAAAATATAAAAAGTTACATTTTTATCTTAGTACGTGACATATAACCCCCTGACAACTTTTTGACCTACTGAATATTCAGCAATAGAGTTTGTGTTGGTAGAAGCATAATAAGCTCTTGCATAGAGATCTGCCAGCCAGCTGCAGCACATTCTGACCTTCATGCCTGTTCATTGTAACGCAAAAGCTGGGAATGGACTTACAATCACCCGCCAAAGCAACTGACCTCCAGCTCCACCACTGAACTCACCCCGACCCAAGGACTAGCTTCCATATGTAGTGCAACCCCACTGTTTTGAATGGTATTGTGGCCTTGATTGAAAGCCATTTATCATGTATTTGATTTATATTATTTTAATGTCGTAAGTACAAGTAAAAATAGACCAACTCATAAGATCAGCAGCACGGTGGCACAGCGTGTAGAGTTGCTGCCTTACAGCGCCAGAGACCCGGGTTCAATCCTGACTACGGGTGCTGTCTGTATGGAGTTTGTACGTTCTCCCTGTGACCATGTGGGTTTTCTTCAGGTGCTCCAGTTTCCTCTCACACTCCAAAGACATACAGGTTAATTGGCTTGGTATAATTATAAATTGCCTCTCGTGTGTATAGAATAGTGTGTGTGCAGGGATCACTGGTCGGCACGGATATAGTGGGTCAAAGGGCCTGTGTCCGTGCAGTATTACTAAACTAAACTAAACATAGGAGCTGTATTGGGCCATTTAGCCCATTGAGTCTGCTCCTCCATTTGTTCGTGGCTGATCTATTTTTCCCTGTAACACTCCTACCTCCTCCCCGTAATCTTTGAAGCTTTTATTGATCAAGAACCTATCACTCTTCTTTGGCTGGACAGACAGCATGCAACAAAAAGCTGTTTACTGTACCTCGGTACACGTGACAAAAACTAAATTAAACTAAAGTCTTGAGCCTCCCAACCACTCATTGTGATTTACCCGAGACATCAACTTCTCCTCTGCGCCAGCTCATCAAAGCCCCAGATCATTCAGACATTTATCTACCTCCATAATCTTGTTTCCACAACCCACAAAAGTGTCCCACTTCAAAATGAAAGTTGTCCAAACCAGGTGACTCTGTGTGCTGGTCCCAGTAGTGGATCTGCAATCACGCATGACAATCGCTCCACTCTTTTAAGCCTCTACTATAACAGCAGCATTTCTATTCCCTTTGTCATGTGTCTGTACACTGTGGATGGCTCGATTGTAATCGTGGAAAGTATTTCCGCTGACTGGTTAGCACGCAACAAAAAGGTTTTCACTGTACCTCGGTAAAGGTGACAACAAACAAAACTAAACTAAACTATACTAACTTAGAAAATTCCAAAATTAACAATTTACTTGTGAGTGGCAAATCTCTAGAATTCATTCAATATTTTCTCGCAAAAAAAAAGGTGTTTTCTGTAAATGAATTTGTTTTAATCGTTTTAAACTTTCTGATTAAAGGTAAGCTATCCAATGGCTCTCCAGAGGCATTGTGTGTTCCAAGGGCAATTAGCACTGTAATGTTTTAAACAGAATCTGATATATAAGTAGCTAGTCACTTAAAAAAATAACTTCTAATGAAGGAGATCCTCACAATGCCAATAAAGTTCCCATTACATGCAGGATAGAGTCTTTTTTTTTTAAATCAAAAATATTTATTCAAATATTAAAATAATATTTACAGTACAGTAAAAAATAAAACAGAACCCACCACCATAATACATGACAAACGATAAACTATTATACAACTATCTTACACTCTTTGTCAAGGATGCATTCAACCCCCCGCGGTTCCCAGCGGCCCCGGAAACCTCCCAGGGCGCCCGTGGACAGCGCGTAGTCCCTCACTAACACCACCCGGACACGGACGTACCTCCAGAAAAGGGGCAGGCAGCCAGCTTAAGATAGTCATAGAGTTATACAGCGTGGAGACAAGCCCTTTGGCCCAACTTGCCCACACCGGCCAACATGCCGCATCTAAACTAGTCCCACCTGCCTGCATTTGGCCTATATCCCTCTGAAGCTGTCCTATCCATGTACCTGTCTAAATGTTTCTTAAACATTGCTTCTGCTTCAGCTTGTTTACTGCACAACCGCCAACAGCTGGGCTATCTCGTGCAGATTGCGATAGTACCTGCCTCAACTACCTCCTCCAGCAGCTCATTCCATCCACCCACCATTTGTGTAAAAACGTTACCCCTCAGGTTCCTATTAAATCTTTCCCCATCACCTTAATTCATCTACTCTGGGCAGGAAACTAAGATCTTATACCAAAGTTATAAGATTGGGAAAAATGGTAAAGAAGGCGTACGACTCAGGAAGTCATGATGCAACTTTATGGAACTTTGGTTAAACTACATGTGGACTATTGCATGCAGTTTTGACCATTACAGGAAGGATGTGGAGGCTTTGGAAATGATGGGAGGAGGTTTGTCAGAATGATACCTGGATTAGGTGGTATTAGTTGCAGGGAGAAGATGGATATACTTGGATTGTTTTCTCTGGATCACCAGATATTGTGTGGAGACCGGACAAGCATAACATTATGAGAGGTCAGAACCCTTTTCCCAGAATGGAAAAAAATCAAATACTAGAAGGCATAGCTTTAAGGTGAGAGGGTCAAAGTTTAAAGGTGATATGCAGGGCAGCTTTTTTTTCTTTTACAGAGGGTGGTGAGTGCCTGGAACATACTTCTGGGATTGATGGTTGAGGCAGATGAGCTAATGGCATTAAAAAGACTTTTGGATAGACATAAGGTATATGTAGGGAATGGAGAGATCTGGATTACGTGCAGACTCTTGATTAGTACGGGTGTCAGGGGTCATGGGGAGAAGACAGAAGAATGGGGTTAGGAGGGAGAGGTAGATCAGCCATAATTAAATGGCAGAGTAGACTTGATAGGCCAAATTACCTAATTATTTTTCTAATTCCTATTCCTATTACTTATTCTACCTAATCCTGTTCCTATTATTTATTCGACCTAATTCTGCTCCTGTTACTTATGACCTTAAGGGATAAGAGATGGTCTTGGCATCATGTTTAGCACAGATATTGTGGGCTGAAGGATCTGTTCTTGTGCTGTGCTGTTCAATGTTCTATGTTCTGCGCTTTTATGTTCACCCAGTGATAGAGTTGTGAACTAAAGAATACATTCACACAGCAGAGAGCAAAGTGGGAACAAAGTCCAGATGAAATCTAAAATTAGCTGAAGCTAGATCATGCAGGGAGAAATCAAAGGATGAAAAACTATCTTTAAGGACAAAGACATTGGTAGGCAGCTTAGCGATACAAGGGGCCTACACTAACAATCATTGCCAGCTCTTAAAGCATAAATTGTTTGACATGAAATCAACTGGATAAAGAGAGGAAATGAACACTGAATAAGGGAATAATGTAAAGGATACTTCAAATTATCCCTCGGTAATTTGATGGCACTGTGCCTATACTCATTGTTAGGTAGAATAAGTTTAGAAGGATGAACTGGGACCTTATTTACACTTACTGAATAATGAAAGGCCTGGATAAAGTGGATTGGGAGAGGATGTTTCTACTAGTGATAGTCTCGGACCAGAGGCCATAGCCTCCGAATAAAAGGACGCACTTTTAGAATGAAGATGAGAAGGAATTTCTTTAATCAGAGGGTGGTGAATCTGTGGAATTAATTGCCACATAAGGCTGCAGAGGCCGTCAATGGATATTTTTAAAGCGGAGAATGACAGATTCTTAATTATTAAGGTTATCAGGGCTTATGGGAAGAAGGCAGGGGAATGGGGTTGAGAGGGAAAGATGGACCAGCCTCGAAAGGCCAAATGGCCTAATTCTGCCCACAGAACTTTCAGCGAATTGAACCCTGGACACCATCGAGTCTTAATAAGGTATTCTCTGGCTGAAATGTATTGCTGTGCTATTTTCCACTGTAGTTTGCATGCAGCATTTATAATTACATCAGACAGGAACAATTCTGGAATACTTGAATTAGAACAGGCAATGAATGGAAATGTAATGGAAAATAGTGCAACAAATACACTAACCATTTCCACTTTAATATCTATACTTTATTCACTCCATCTCCTACTGATATAGATTTACTTAATGTTTTATCAATACATAACTCACAGCCAGTGCATTTACATTTTTCAAGCCAATATTCACTATATTCACAAGTTCACTATGACTTCCAATTCTGAGAGCATATAGTGACATTTTATTACTTTCTCTGGCATGGCTTATATTATAGTAATTGCTAATAATAACTGGTCTATTGCTTCAAAATAACATTTCCAAAAGTGTTATTAGCCTCATCATAGGGCAGTTTACTTGAAAAGTACATGCCATCGTAGTCATGGTGAGAGGAATTATTCTAATGTATGTCTGTCAGCTGCTGAGATAAAGATTTGGGTTTGTTTTATATTAAGTTACTGTACTGGGTCTTAGAGGTGACTCTAAATCATGTGGCTAAGAAGTAACTCAGATCCACAACTTAAGTGCTGGATTAAATAACAGCAAATGCCATCAAGGTAAATTTTTGACAACAGCAACTTCAGTTTAGAGACAGATTTTTGGCTTGATCTGTGTGCCATGTAGTTCTTAGGCTAAAATTACACACTTAAAAGGATCTTAAAATATAGTTTCGGGTTTAGTTTAATTTAGTGATACAGTGCGGAAACAGGCGGTTCAGCCCCCACCGAGCCCGCAGCAACCAGTGATCACCGCACCGCACACTAACACTATCCTACACACACTATGGAACATTTACAAATTTACCACGCCAATTAAGCTACAGACCTGCACGTCTTTGGAGTGTGGGAGGAAACCGGAGCTGCTGGAGAAAATTCATGCAGGTCACAGGGGGAACGTACAAATGCCATACAGACAGCACCCGTAGTCCGGATCGAACCAGGGTCTCTGGCGATGTAAGGAGCAACTCTACCATACTAAATTAGATTTTTTGATTTAAAAAATGAAAAGCCGATGATAAAATTCTATTTGGAATTTAATGAGCAATATCTTTTTTATTAAGTCAGCGCAGCACTTTATGTCTGCCCAAAAATTATTACCAGGGCCACTTGCTCTCATTCGTGTACATTTGGAAGATTAATGATGGTTAATAATGGTAAATGGCTTTGACACTCAATCTTGCAATGAGCAAACATCACAATTTGTGTGTTGGCAATTCAACAACACAAAAATGATGATTGTACTAAATTCAGTTCGTGTAAGCCATTTCTGTAGCTCACAAATTCAATTATGATGAAAGCAGAAACGACTTATTTGTAAAATATTTTTTTAGCATTGACTTAAACAGAAATCAGATATGCAACCTTCAAACACGCTAAACTACGAAATGTCAAATAACAAAATATAAAATGCGGAGACTATATGTCATATCTTCATTGAAGCTGCCACATGATGCTTGCGTGGGAAAACAGCTGTTCTGAATTCTGTGAAAGGTGACGCATAAATCTTTGCAGAATTTCAGGTTCTAAGGTCACTCAAAGGTCAATTGGATGACAAGGTATAAGTAGCAAGTTGAAAGGCAGCACAGTGATGATGATTTTGTTTTGTGCTGCAAAATAAAACTGGGAGCAGAATCTACCAAGAATCGTACAAAATGCTAAAAGCATTAGCCAAATAGCCCAGAGGTTGCCACATTTGACCACCAACCTGTGTGGAGTCCGCCAAGGCCTACCAGACTTCCTGGTGGCCAACCAATTTAACTCCACTTCTCATTCCCATACAGTCATTGGCCTCCATGGCCACACGTAAGCTGGAGGAACAGCACCTCATATTTCACATGGGTAGCTTACAACCCAAAGGTATTAACATTAAATTTGCCCATTTTAGACAACCTACCCCCTCCATTCTAATTCTAAGTTATCCCACTTCCTACACGCAAGGGGCAATTTGCAAAGGCTGATTAACCCACAAATCCTGCATGTCTTTGGGATGTGGGAGGAAACCAGAGCACGCAGAAGAAGAGGGAGAACATGCTATCTCCACACGGACAGCACTCAAGGTCGGGATTGAACCCAGGTCTCTGACACTGGGAGGCAACAACTCTACCAGCTGCACCACTGCGCCAAGTTAACTGTCCTTAGCAATGGGACTACTTTATGCCAATTAAACATCCACAGGCAAGGAAAAAAATAAAAATAAAATGATAGTTCCCTTTCCAAATTCAAAAATCTACATTTGATAAGTATAGAAGGGGCTCAAATGTTTTGGCAATTCCTACCCTTCAATCGCAGCAGAGCTCCCCATCCAATCATACTGCACCATTGCCAGTTGGCACAGTACCAGAGGGTGAGCAATAACATGAAGCAGTATGGGACGGTGCATGGAGATATAAAATGCAGAGCTACAGCAGGAAAAATATATACATTGCTATACCTGCAATAAAATTTTAGAAATTGCTGGAAATACTCTGCAGATCAGGCAGCCTCTGTGGGCGAAGGTACTTTGTTATTCTTTGGATCCTTTCTGCACCTACAGCTGTTTCTAGATCAAAACACAAAATGCTGGTGTAACTCAGTGGGTCAGGCAGTATCTCTGGAGGGTATGGATTGGCAACGTTTCAGGTCAGGAACCTTCTTCAGATTGTAGGCAGGTATTTCACAAATGCTACCTGATCCTCTGAATATTTCCTTTTTTTTTTAAATTTCCGTGTCCCAACAGTCACAGTATTTTGCTTTAATCATCTTAACTTTGCTCACTTTTTTCTTCAGACCATAGTCAGTCATGAAAATTATTATCAGAGCTGATATATATTTGTAACCCATGAGATACCTAAAGTTAACCTAGTGACCAGGGTGATTATTTTCTTGTTTCCAGCCCGACAATTTCTACGCTCCAGAATTTCAATAGCCATACGACCCTTTGGGATGTCCTAAGGTTTGTTGGCATTTACCATAGCAAGTTAAGACTATGAAACACTAGTACTTTTCTCACAAGCCTATAAAATATGTTTTTAATTGTGGACCTTGCTAAAAGCGCAATAGGAAATTGTCATTTGTGCACACTACCTCACGCATACCTCAACAAGGCCAACAGCATAGTCAAGGATGAGTCCCATTCTAGTTCTGTTCTGTTGTGCTGAAGCAAAGCAAGAATTTCATTGTCCTGTCAGGGACACATGACAATAAATTCTCTTGAATCTTCTCCCCTCTCCCATCAGGCAAAAGATATTGAAGTGTGAAAAAGCACACCTCCAGATTCAGAGACAGTTTCTTCCCAGCTGTTATCAGGCATCTGAATCATCCAACCACAACTCAAGAACAGTGCTGAACTGTGTAAGAAGGAACTGTAGATGCTGGTTTAAACCAAAGATACACACAAAAAGTGGAGTTACTAAGTGGGACAGGCAGCATCACTGGATAGAAGGAATGGGTGACGTTTTGGCTCAAGACCCTTCTTCAGACTCGTTAGGGATAAGGGAAACAAGAGTTATTGATGGTGATGTGGAGAGTTAAAGAAAAATGAATGAAAGATATGCAAAAAAGTTACGATGATAAACGCCTGAACCAACCTGATCTCCCGGTTGCTGGACACTTTAATTCTCCTTCCCATTCCTTTCTGTCCTCGGTCTCCTCCATTGTCAGAGTGAGGCTACACGCAAATTGAAGGAACAGCATTTCGCTTGGGCAGCTTACAGGCCAGTGGTATGAATATTGATTTATCTCACTTCTGGTAGCCCCGGCATTCCCTCTCTCTCATTCCCTCCCCCACCCAAGTTGCACTAGCTTCTCATTTTCACCCTACAAACAGCTTACAATGGCCCGTTTCCTTTATCATCTTTACTTTTTTGCATATCTTTCATTCATTGTTGTTTATCTCTCCACATCACCGTCTATATCTCTCGTTTCCCTTCTCCCTAACCAGTCCGAAGAAGGGTCTCGACTCGAAACATCACCCATTCCTTCTCTCCAGAGATGCTGCCTGTCCCTCTGAGTTACTCCAGCTGTGTGTGTCTATCAGCAGTGCTGTACTACTATCTACCTCATTGGTAACCCTCAGATTATCCTTGATTGGACTTTTCTGGCTTAACCTTGCACTGAACGTTGTTCCCTTATCTATACACTGAAAATGGCTCAATTGTAATTATGTATTGTCTTTCTGCTGACTGGATAGCACTCAACAAAAGCTTTTCACTGTACCTCAGTACACGTGACAATAAACTAAACTGAACTAGCGAGCTAGACTTTACTGGGATTTTCTATCTTCAATTAAGTGCCTTCCCAAAAAAAATCTTAGTCTTGTAAGTCAATAGTTCCATGAAAGTGGCAACACAAGTAAATAGGGTGGTGAAGAAGGCATACAGCACAATTGGTCAGAGCACCGAGTATAAAAATTGGAAGATCATTTTGCAACTTTATAAAACTTTGGTTAAGCCGCATTTAGAGTATCGTATATTGTTCCGTTCACCCCATTAAAGGAAGGGTTTGAGGCTTTGGAGAGGGTGCAGAAGAGATTCACCAGGACATTGCCCGGATTGGAGGGTATTAGCTAATAGGAGAGCTTGGAAAAACTTGGATGAGAGGAGACCTGATCAAAGTATATAAGATTTTGAGAGGCACAGATAGGATGGACAATTAGAATCTTTTTCTCATGGAAAAATACTAGAGAGCATAAATTTAGGGTGCGATGGGGCAGGTGTATAGAAGATTAGTGAGATAAGTTATTCTACACAGTGTGTCAGATGCCTAGAACCTGCTGTGGGGGAGGTAGTGGAAGCAGTTACTGCAACAACATTTAAGAGGCATATAGACAGGCACAAAAACATAGAGACATGGAAAGACAAACCATGTGCAGTCAGATGGATTTGGTTTAAATTGGCATCATGGTTGGCATAGACATCCTGGACCCAAGGGCTAGTTCTTGTACTGCTACTGCTCTATATTCTATGCTTTAGTCTTATTCCCATCTGAAGGAAATACTTAATATTTCAGTGTATCCACTGAAATCATTCATCATGTTTGTAGCTAGGTACGTGGGAGGAAAATTATCCTCACAAATATAAATTACGAAATAGATGATGCACTTTGTGCAAATGAAAACAATTCTGTTCAATATAAAATGTAGTGGTACAACTCAGAATTCCTAATCTAAGATGTAATGCAAAAAAAGGCATTGTACAGGCCAACACAAAATAGTACAGTACAGCAAAAGCCCTTCGGCCCATAATGTCAGCGCCGAACATAATGCCGAGACCTACTCTTATGTGCCTGCATGTAATAGGACTGGCCAACCTTTGTGCCTTCCGCCACAGTGATGAATGCTGTGGTGGATGTTTATGTTAAATGTTTTTTGTGTTTTTGTGTGTTCTTTTTCATTGTACCGCTGCTGGCAAATGCATTTCACTTGCACTCTATGTGCAAGTGACGAATAAAACTGATTGATTGAATCCATAGCTCTCCATTCCCTGCATATCCATGTACACCTCCAGAAAGTCTCTAAAATGTAATAGTCATGTCTGACTCCACCACCACTCCCGCCACACGTTACAGTCACTCGCCATCCACTGTGTAAAAAGTCTTGCCCCGGACATCTCCTTTAAACATTAGAAACAAGGAACTGCAGATGCTGGTTTATACAAAAGGACACAAAGTGCTGGAGTACCTCAGCCGATTAGGCAGCATCTCTGGAGAACATGGATAGGTGATGTTTCGGGTCAATTCAGGTCTGAATAATTGTCCTACCCAAACTGTCACCTGTCCATGTTCTCCAGAGATGCTGCCTGACCCGCTGAGTTACTCCAGTACTTTGTGACCCCTCCTTTAACCTTTGTCCCTCTCACCTTAAAGCTATGCCCTCTAGTATTTCTTGTTTCCATCCTAGGAAAAAGGTTCTGACTGCCTATCCTATTGATGTCTTGTAGAGTATTAGTGAAAGAAAAAATAGCTCTGGGTAAATGGCATCAACTGTAGCTGCGAACAGACTCGTTCTGGGCAGCAAATGCATTGCTTTAGCACTGGGGAAAGTGTAGAAAGTTGACTATCTGTCACCTTGTCTCACTCAAAACTATACAGCTAAAGTGTTAACCAACCTCCCAGTTACTATTGCAAAAAAAATAAAGCAACCACCTTAGGGATAAGATAATCTTTCGAAGTAAGATTTGCAATGGGTCATTTGAGACAACAGAAGAAGTTTGAGAGGGGTCACGACCCGAAATGTCACCTATTCATTTTCTCCAGGGATGCTGCCTGACCCACCGAGTTACTCCAATATTTTGTGTCCGTCTTCGGTGTAAACCAGCATCTGCAGTTTCTTCCTACACAGAATAGGTTTTTAGTGGCTTGCATCCGTTTGCATTCCAGCAGATAACTTGGAAAGTGAATACAAAGATTTAAAACGCGAAAGCCCAAATAGGCCTTCACTTCAATTTCATCCAGGAAATTAGGCGTTTGTCCAAACAATGAAGGAGACATTGTCGCTTTTCCTTAAAGTATTTATGGCGTTGGAGAGATGATTGACATGCCAACTGGAGCGCCAGGCTTTGAGCAGTTCTGGGTGATATTTTTTCAGCTGACACCTTGAGCTATTCGGTGTTCGGTTCCTTCAGAAGTTGCAATACAACCAAGTTCTCATTGCACATTGTTTCAGCATGCCACGGAATTCTGTCCCGACGTTGTGTATTTAGAGTAGATAAAAGAGATTTCTGTGTGGAAATATTAATGCCACACCCAGTGCATTAACAGTAAGCACAGAATACGTGACTTTTTTTTTAAATGGAGTGGGCTGACAAAACGCCTGCGTCGTTTACCTTCACTTAACGCATAAATGATGAATGACTTGGGGCGCGTCCAGTCTTTTTGTTCCCATTGTTATACCATTGCTAGGGCTAAATTATATACTCAAAATGTAATTAAGTGTATCCAAAAGAGGATAAATCTGGTTAATTGAAAGGATACGGTCGAATGGTTAACGGGTATGAAACAAAACAATATGCAATGCATATATTAGTACCAAGGTATTAAATCTGGAACGCCCCTATAATAAAACCAATGTCTCCCTCGGGGTCCTAGCGCCGACAATCTTCATCTCGTAATCTTGTTACTAAATACCCGCTAATAAATGCTAATGGAAGGGGACGCAATACTTTATGCAATTTCAATCATCCACGGTTGGTTTTCTGCACATCAATATATTAGCTTGGAAGCTAAGAATTGAAAATCATAGTCGTCAGTTTCAGTGAAATTGGGTCTTAATTGTAATTAAAGAGGAGGCGTTTATTCAGAACACGTCCATCCGCTGAGCGGCTTTTGTACGGTGTAGTTTATACTGAAACAAAAGACACGCCCACATTTTCCAGTTATTGAATTTCCCAATGGAGTTCAATTTGGAAAGTGCCTTCAATGGAAGAACAAGCGTTACATTAAAAAAAAATCAGCCTTAGACCTCTGAGTAGCCTGCAGTCACAGCTCGCTGTGATCATACGAGGCAGCGAAAGAAACGCTGTGGTCGCTGATACATATCGAGCTGGAGACCTTGCGGAGAAAATGCTGCACTTTGCCAAATCGCAGCAGCCACCCCATCCACCCCTTCTGCGTGTGTCTTTCGGACAATCTATTCAGCAAACCGCAAAACTGCATGCTTAAAATGAACAGTTCATTCTGGAGTCGGTGGGTAAACTGAGAAATAATTATTTTGTGGAACACGATTGTATTGCTGGTTAAAGATTAAGCTGGGGACCAAATTGCAACGAGCATCAAACATGAGCGGCGCTGACAGTTAACTCCTTCGTTCGTGGAGGGAAGTTGGTGAAAGTGGGTGGTCACCAGTACACTGCAACTCATAAACAGACAATTAACTGGGCGGCATACAGTGGCGCGACTGGTAGAGACAAGGGTTCGATCCTGACCTCGGATGCTGTCTGTCTGCGTGGAGTTTCCACGTTCTCCCTGTGACCACATGGATTCCCTTCTACATCCCAAAGACGTAGGCGTTTGTAGGTTGACTGGCCTCTGTAAATTGCAGGAGTCAGTGTGAAAGTGAGAATGACATAGAACTTGCGTGATGGTCGGCGTGGGCTCGATGGGCCTGGTTCCATGCTATATCTCTGAACTGAACTAAACTGAACTGTCAAGATGTTAAATTGAGCTCTTCGACTAGAATTTCCACTTGGAAAGCTTTGAAATGGAGGAGGCCTGTGTCGATTTTGTTTTTCTGGGGAAGGCCAACACATACGTTTTAATTGTGAAGCGCTTGGCTGAATTTATGGGCACATCATGAAACTGCAAATAGAAAGTAGGGCGACTTATTCCTACTCTCACCTGCAGCCAGCCTCCTGCAAAGATGGCAAGGAGGCACACGCACACACACACACACACGCACACGCACACGCACACACACACACACGCGCACACACACACACACACACACGCACACACACACGCACACACACACACACACGCACACACGCACACACGCGCACACACACACGCACACACACACACGCACACACACACGCACGCACACACACGCACACACGCACACACGCACACACACACACACGCACACACACACGCGCACACACACGCACACACACACGCACACACACACGCACGCACACACACGCACACACACACACGCACACACACACGCACACACGCACACGCACACACACACGCACACACACACGCGCACACACGCACGCACACACGCACGCACACACACACGCACACACACACACACACACGCACACACACACACACACGCACACACACGCACACACACACACGCACGGATACACACACACACACGCACACACACACACGCACACACACACGCGCACACGCGCACACACGCGCACACACACGCGCACACACACACACACACACACACACACGCACACACACACACGCACACACGCACACACACGCGCACACACACACGCACACACACACGCGCACACACACACACACACGCGCACTCCCTGGCCGATTGAACTGCAATCGATACAACTACACGTTTGTCATTCAAAGATCACTGCAGTGGTGTGTTCATCGGCTGCTATAAACGCTGACCTTCCGGAGCAGAGACGAAATAGAATTGTAAATGCCTAATGTTTAATTTACAAATTACACAGTGGGAGTGTTTAATTAAAAAAAACATAGGCAGAGTTAAAATGGAGTGAGTTTAAATCCAACACAAGGTCTTGTGATGTAGGGACAAGGAAATACAAGTGCTAGGTTACAAAAAAAGACACAATGAGCTGGAGTAACTCGGCGGGTCAAGCAGCATCTCCGGGAGACATGGATGGGTAACGTTTCTGCCTTCTTTGGCCTCATTCAATGATACTTTATTGTCACATGTGCCAAGGTACAGCCCTATGGAATGGAGCAGGTGTCGACGCGCAGTGCAGAGGCGGGCGAAGGGACGAGGCTACACTAGCTGCCTTAGCCCCGATGGTGCCAGGCTGTGGTACATAGACAGTGCCAGGCCGTGGACACACACACACAACACAATGAAGAACAAAAGAAGCTACATGCACACTGCGGAGTGGTGGGGAATGGTAACATGCGGGGGGTAAACCCCCTCCCCCCACCCCCACCTCACCAAAAAAACCCAATCGGAGTCAAGATAGTGCGGGGGCACATTTGGCCCAGGAAAGGGTCTAATCGGTGCAACAATTGAGGTTCTTGAAGTGTACCCAACCTCGGGAATCTGGGATGGGATCGGGCCGGGGGGGGGGGGGGGGGGAGGCGACGGGGGGGATTGGGTTCCTGCCCCAGCGCAGGACGCAAACTTCACACCTTCGGATTTAACCCCTGATTCAACCTCACCCCTCGCCTCCCACTCACGCCCAGCCCCAGAACAGAACGGCTGCAAACAGATCCCTGAGTTCAAAGTCGCTTGCTTGCGTTTTAATCATTCCGATTGCATTTGGTGCAAAATGATATTAAAGTTATAATACGATTATTATATACTATTATTATTATTATATAATAATCGTATTAACAATGAAAACGATTAACAATTAAGATAATTGATTATTATCTAATGATTGATCATTGTTAATAATGATCTTATTAATCATTATAAATAAGATAATGGATAATAAGAATAAACGTCAGCTACCCATGTTCTCCCGACATGCTGAGTTCATCAATTTATGTCCTTTTGTATCTTATTTTAATATTTTTGCAAGGAATTTGAGTGGAGATGATCATTATTGCAGTACATCTGCACCCCCTCCCACACACATACACTGTCAGGGATTGGTAATGTTTTTCACCCAGTAGGTTAGACCTTACTGCATGGAAGGATATATCTCCCCCCCCCCCCGTTTCTGCAACACTGCCTGTGTGCATCGAATCCTAACTGGGAGGCAAGAGGCAAGCGTTAGGACCCGGGGGATCTCTCGGGCTCTGCAACTGTAGCAGTGCGGCCGCCGTACAGACACCTGCTGGAGGCGCGATCGCAGGGCTGGAGGTTTAGCCACAACCCTCGGCGGAAAACAAACTATAAATTCATCCCAGAATTGATGCATTTGATCTTTAAAATGCACACCTTTTAACCCACAACAAAATGAAATCGTCGCGCGGTCGCCGCGCACACACACGTGGCCACTTTTTACTCTTGCGCATTTCGACATTGAATACAATCTATGGAGGAAATACTGATCCATAATGTATGGCGTTGGATTAGATAAATCTTTGCTCTGATCTCCCCAACAATCACCTCCACCAGTGACTCATATGGTTGCACCATTCCACTGCGTTTAGAATCGGTGTCCAACTTTGACTGCACAAAACCACCGATTATTATTATTATTATTATTATTATTATTATTCCACAGCCTGTGTGCACATTTGCAATTGCATAGATAGGGCAGCTCAATGCAACGATATATATAAGTTAGTTTCCAGTCTGACCTAGTCAATGACATTTACATCACATCACACGCATAAGGTCGTGGGGACAGGTAGACACATTTTTCCACCGCAAACGCATTTGGTCGCTATCCAATAGCCGTGCACCTAAGTTAATGCCTACAGCGTGGCTGTATCATTGCACCATTAGTCAGAATCTATTTTTCTTTACACATGCAAGTACGGGACTTATGTCCTACAACTTAACCATTTTATCGCAACCCTGTGGTGTTGCAAAGTTCTTTGTTAGCCAGGCGAAATTTACGTAAGACCACCGCGTAAACAGACATAGAGAGGGGGGGGGGGGGTATTGATACGTTTAAAATGAATTGCCATTATATCAGGGGCTGTAGGCCTAAATTAACGTGATGATCATATCATTTAGTCATGTCCGATATTCTTAGATCATGTTATAGGAATCAAAATACGTTCCGACTGCTGTCCGCTCGCACAGAAGAATAGTGCAGTAATAAACTGTGCCATCTGGCTATATCGTGTAGTGGAGTTTAAAAAAAATCATAAGATGCTTCATTTATGACCTACTTAAGTGCATTTGTGTCTCTGCTACTTACCGAATCGGCTGTGATCTTGTCTTGTTCCCTGGATAGTCCCGTTAGGAAAAATCTCTAAGTGAAAACCAGTTCTGCAGTAGAGCTGTCTTCGCCTGAGGATCCCCTTTAAGTGAGACAGGTCCGTGACTGAGCCCCTGCTCAAAACCCCCTCGGACTGGCCGAGATGATGACTTAGGAGAACCGGGTTATCCACCGGCAAAACGGGCACATTCCCAAAAGGTATTGCATCCTGGGCACCAAGATAGTTCCCAACTTCACCTAACGGAGCCATCTGTCGCCGCCGGCGATTCTGCTTCTGATAATAACAACACAAGAAAAAAACACAAGAATAATAATATAGGTGTCAGCCCAAAATTGCTCTCGTGTGGTTTTGTTTTAGAATGAATTGTTTGACTTCAATCCGTTAAAACATACATAAAAGTAATATGCTGTTTTGGTCTGGGGCGGGTTCAAGGTCATTGACTGTAGTCTATGAAACCACCACTTTATACTCACACATTAACATATTGTTTTTAAATAATCCCAGGTCTAGCAGGCTGTTTGATCTTCAGGCGATCCAGCTGCATTGAGAATAATAATTCGTAGTTTCTCCATTGGAAGAAGATAACGATGATCATAGCAACTTAAAACCCGGCGTTATTGGATTTTTTTTTAGACGAACAAGGCTACGTCAGAATATATGGATCTGACTCCAGAGAGGCATGCGCTGTTTTTACTCTATAAAAGACTGCATACATCAGCATGAATCCTTCAGAAAATATAGATCGCACGTTGCTCGCTGGGGCAATCCAAAAACTTTGATCTTATTTTTTTCCCAAACGTCACCTTTTTTATTATCCAAAGACTCGAGGGAGATCAGGAGAGTGTCTGAAGCTTCAGGCGCTCGCCTTCATCAGCAGAATGATCTGCAAATCCAATGGTGGGTCGCTGGCTGCCTTTGAAACAGGTGTTCCTTACGCAGACCCCACTGTGAAATGTGTGTACTATCTGCGTCTGAACTATACTCTCCATAAAGCACGCAGAGTGGCGCAGAAAAGCAGGCATGGGTTGGGTTTAAGGTAGTCTTACCAACGACATATAGGCTCCTTCTTGGTCCTAGTGCCCACGGTTTAACATTGAGAAGTGAAACTACTTGGGGAAAAAAAACACACCGAGCCCTTTTTTAACTATAATGAGCGCACATTTTCTTCTTATAATTTAAACTTTTCAAAGGATCTCAGCTTTGCACCACGATTTTATTTTTAAATGATGGAATTTATTTATTTTATTCGGCACAAAAATAATGCTTGCAAGTTATTTTTCATTTTATCCAGACGTCCTTTTTGCATTGGCCCTCGGAAATGTAAGCAATTAGAATCAAAAGGAACACTCAGATCGAGGTTATAAGGTTAGCCTCAGTAATTGGTTAACCTGCGTAAATATAGGATCAGAACGCATTTTTTCCTTCTTTAAATATATTTCTAATTGTAGGTCTGCCGATAATTATTGCAGTGCAGAATTTCACTGAATATTTCAGCCCCCTACAGTAAAATATGTTTTAATGATAATTAACCACGAAAACCACCAGTGAAAAAATGACATATTTTAATGACATTCTAAAAAATGCCCAACAAAAGCGTCATCATTGGTATTGATTGATTATTAAACTTGACGCATCTCCCAGTCAAATTGCGACAAGATTGAAGTCACACCACATTGATTGCACTTGCTATGGCTCGCACCCCCGCGCAACCCCACACAGCAGAATTTGAGCATTCTCATGGAACTGTCACCATCGTCCTTGGCCACATTATCCGGGAGGAAAGATGGATCAGAATGTGTTCAGAATTATGCAATTTAAAATTATAATACTTACCACAAATCGTCGCGTTAACCGTGTAAATACATCTGGCCTGGACGGAAGGTTACTCATACTTGATAGTGTGTGAAGCGTAGAAGCAGACAAGATGGAAAGCAAAATGTTCGAGGTGTTCAGAGACTAGCCACACTTTAGATAAATGTAGCTGTGTGGTTATATATGGCTTCACCTAAGATGCCAGCCCGAGCATTTAAAGTAATACAGACCTTTACCCCACTTGGGAATTTGGGATCAACAACTTTAGAAGGTAGGTCTTTTTAAATTATGGGAATGGTTGTTGGATAATATGCGGTATTGACTCGGGAACACAGCCAGTCCTTACTCTCCAACAAATTATAATATGCAAATTGTAGGCAGATTGGTATGCGAATCAAAGAGGAGCTTGATAAAACTTTGGCGTGTCATGCTAGAAGATCGCTACCGGCACTAGGACCCGGGATGGAGTGAGTGTTAATCAGCAACCGTGAGAGGTTTTATTTTAGACTATTCTGCTGTTTCATGGACAGATATTGTCTAGGACCGAGGCGAGGAGTGTTAGGATTAAAACCCGCATTTCACAAATGCTTATTTATCGTCATTCATGGTCTTAATGGGGTCTGGGAATCGGGTTGGCTTGATAGCACAGCAATGCGAATTGGAGATTGTCATAAGGAGCTGCGGTAGATTCGCTAGAAGTCGCTCTAGAGCCAAAGCTGGTCTATCAGCAACCTTGAACCATTCCATTGTATGCCCCTGCTTGTGTTCTTAAAAACCTCTCTATTCGCACTGACTTTCCAATAAAGATTTTTTATTTAGTTCTAATCACTAATTTGTATTGTAGTATTTGTTGTTCTTAAACAAACACTAATTGGGCTTGAAGATTTTATTCAAAAACTATTTAAAAAATGTGTTTTTCTACTCTCTCTTTAAACTTCACTGTGTCTGGACAATGTATTCCATATTATTCTCTTCTGTGCTAATTTAATGTTCATTTTTCTGTAACTGAAATATGTTTCTGTTTGTAATTGATCTAAGAAATATGGTCTCATGAAAATAAAAGTCTCTGGGAGGTCTCATTCATTTAATATTGCTCTGGCTATTTTATTGTGGATTAAAGTGTTGCATTTGAATCAAAATTATTAATGTCATGTATACTTCTGTTTCCCACAGATGTCCTTTAATGGCAGGAGAAATATTGAATGAAAATCGGAAATATAACATTTCCGATAGAGATTCCTGTCCTCCAATGTAAAAAGCACGGAAGAATGGAATATCCGTGGATATAGTCTTGCGCTCTTATTTTAGATCTCCGTATGCTATAATTTAAAGGCGAACAGAGTTACATCATCAACTCAAATTCTGGGTGGATTTTTTAAATTCCTAATTTGGTTTATTCTTCTAAAGGAAACTTGGAGCATTAAAAAACGTTTAAATAATCAAATAAATTAATTGTAGAGAGCATCACGTGCATTAACAGATGCTACTGGGCCTAAAGAAAGACTGAATCACAATGAAAGTCCATGAAAGCAAAAAATAAATCAATGATTGGGAACTAATTTGCCACGTACTTTAAGAAAAAAAATTGTAAAAGGAGCAACTCTTACATTAATTTAGTATTGAGTGAAATGTTACAAATAAGATAACTCTTAATCTACAGTGCCCTCCATAATGTTTGGGACAAAGACCCATCATTCATTTATTTGCCTCTGTACTCCACAATTTGAGATTTGTAATAGAAAACATCACATATGGTTAAAATGCACATTGTCAGATTTTAATAAAGGCCATTTTTATAAATTTTGGATTCATCATGTAGAAATTACAGCAGCGTTTATACATGGCCCTCCCATTTCAGGGCACCATAATGTTTTGGAAGCCGCAAAGTCATGTAAATGAAAGTTGTCATGTTTAGCATTTTGTTGCATATCCTTTCCATGCAATTACTGCTTGAAGTCTGCGATTCATGGACTACCATTGCTGGGTGTCTTCTCAGGTGACCTCTACCAGGCCTGTATGGCAGCCATCTTTAGCATACGCTTGTTTTGGGGGCTAGTCCTCTTCAGTTTTCTCTTCAGCATATAAAAGGGTTCAGATTGGGTGATTGACGGCCTCTCAAGAATTGATCATTTTTTAAAGCTTTGAAAATCACTCCTTTGTGTGCTTTAGGCAATATGTTTGGGATATCAAGGTTGTCTTGCTGTAGAATGAACCGCTCCGGCCTAATCAGTTTTGAGGCATTTGCGTTTGAACTTGATAGAGATAGGGTGTCGTTCTATACACTTCAGAATTCATTTTTGCTATGACACATCAGCAGTTGAGAGTCATCAATGCCAAGCGAAGATAAGTGAGCCAGTCAGTAACATCTGCAGCCGTACATGCCCAGGCCATAACACCCCCCACCAACCGTGTTTCACAGATGAGGTTGGTATGCTCGTTTGGGATCTTGGAGCAGTTCCTTCTGTCCCTCCATACTTTGCTCTTGAGCCATCTCACTCTGATATAGGTTGTAATCTCCATTCATCTAGTGTCACAAAATCCTTTTTCCATACGAACTGTGGTTGCTCCTTAATATAGTACTGTTGGCAAATTGTAACCCGGCCATTCCTATTTCGTGTGGCTAAACCAGTGGTTTGCTCTTGCAGTGTAGTAGCTCTGTATTTCTGTTCATGACCCCAGTCTTCTGCAGACAGTGGTGTCATGAAAAATCCACACCTGACTTCCTGAATAGTGTTTCTGATCCCTGTCGGACAGGTGTTTGAGGGATTTATTTTCATTCTTATGAGAGATTTATCTCTGTCATCAGCCTGCGGATGTCTTCCTTGGCCTGCCAGTCCCTTTGCGATTAGTAAGCTCCCTTTCTTCTTAATAATGTTCCAAACAGTTGACTTTGGTAAGCCTAAGGTTTGGCTGATGTCCGCCTAACAGGTTTTTATTCTTGTTTGCATCACAGTCCTCTATTCGGCTTCTTTGACTCCCCCCACCTTCATTGGCACAACTTTGGTCCTAATGTTGATAAACAGCAATAAACATTTCCAAAGGTGATGGAAAGACTGGAGGAAAGTCTAGGTGCTGAGAGTTCTCTTATACCTGCATTAAGGAGGCAATTATTACACACCTGAGCTATTTCAAAATCCTGTGAAGAAGCCATGTGTCCCAAACATTATGGTGCCCTAAAATGGGGGGACTATGTATAAAAACTGCTGTCATTTCCACATAGTGTACCAAAATGTATAAAAATGGCCTTTATTATAAAAATCAAACAATGTGCATTTTAATGTGATTTTTTCTATTACAAATCTCAAAAATTGTGGAGTACAGAGGCAAATAATAAAAATCGATGCGAGGTCTTTGTCTCAAAACATTATGGAGGACTGGATCTTACAATATCTACACCAAGGCAATGCTATATATCTTTATAGAATAGAGATGAGTGCACATGAACTATAACGACTCCATGTCATCGCGTGAGCAATAATAAAGAGTTGTAGAGCCAATAGAATCTTTGATTTCAAATCCTGTTGCTGCAGGTAAGAATGTGTATGAGAGTAATTGACAAATTCTAGTGTATGTTTTAAAACGAAAACCCCTAAACACACACCCTGAATTAGGTTATTGTTATAGTAAATGCTATTATTTGTAATAAATAGTAAGATTAAATGAGAACTTACCAGTTTAGATGTCTGATCGTTTATTTTATGAAGGCGTTGCGATTGAGCAATTAGTGAAGATGCTGCCAGCCTCATGCCGTGCAATCTTCAAGCTAGAGATCGGTGGTGAAGATCACAGATCTAAGTGTGAAGTGACCTAGTAAGATTAGAGAAGACATAGAAAATACCAGATGACCCTTTATGTCACGAGGGTTGGGAGCGTGAGGGGCACGTAATCGCTGAATCGTAACTCCTCATAAAATAAAGACAAACTATCATAAAAACTGGTAATGTCTCATTTAATTTACTATTTTACTTCGCCAGTCACGTGAGTGATTCCGTTGAAGATTTTTGAGCTCGGTGATTTCATGCCTGCTGGTACGTGTCCATGCGTCACAAACATGCATCAGTTGACCCATGGATGAGTGAAACAATAATAATGGATTCACAACATGACATAGATTTTAAACTCCGCCTAGGGTAAGTTGGTCCTTACCTTCAATCACTTCTCTTTTGCTCCTCCCATTTCCTCAAACACAAGGCGTAGACTATTGGCACACAGCAATGGGCCCCAGCTACGCTTGCCTCTTTGGTTGAGGTATTCTCGAACAATCCGTGTTCTCGGCGTACCAGAGGGCGCCCCATACCCAGACCTCTACCTCCTGAGATACATGGATATGACTGCTTTGGCTGTCACCTCTGCACCCTCACACACAAGACTGACTGACTTCATTCATTTCACCACCAAAACTCCATCCGGACACTCAAATACATACTCTGGACCAGCTTCCGACATTTTCCTACCATTCTTAGAGACCTACAATTCGATTGCAGGTGATAACTTCTGACCGACATTCCACTACAAGAGAACCCACTTGACTCCCACAGCTACCTGGATACTCTGACCTCCCCACCCTTGCTTCCTGTAATAGGACTTCCATCCCTATTGACCCACCCAATTCCTTCGTCTATACGCCCGCATCTGCTCCACACAGGATAGGCGTTAGCACACGGTCATCACAAAAAGCCTCATTCTTCAGAGAACGGGGATTCCCCTCCCCCACTATTTGATGAGGCCTCGCACAGGGTCCTCCTCCATACCCCCCAACACTGCCACTCTCTCCCCAAGTTCATTCCTCACCGCCACTCGCAAACATGGGCAGGAGATCCACCCTGGTCCTCACCTTTTCTTACTACCCACAGCCGGCAAATACAACAGATAGTCCTCCGCCAGTTTCGCCACCCTCCACGTGGACCCTGTCCATCACCCGCCACATCTTCCCATCGCCCCCCCTGTCTGCCGTACGCAAAGAACCGCTCCCTCCGCACCTCCCTTGTCAATTCTTCCTCCCCTCCCGCCTCTACTCCTTTCCCTTGCAATACCGCAAGAAATGCCCACACTTGTCCCCCCTCACCTCCCCCCTCCACTCCTTTCAGGGGCCCAAGCAGTCCTTCCAGGATCCGACAGAGGTTCACCTGCACCTCCTCCAACCTCATCTACTGCATCCGCTGCTCAGATGCCAGATGATCTATATCGGTGAGACCAAGCGAGGCTTGGCGATCGTTTCGCTCCGAACACCTCCGCTCGGTCCCCCGCAAAAAAACCAAACCCGACCTCCCGGTCCCTCAATCGCCCATCAGCACTCAACCTCCCACTCCCAATCTCCGTATCCGACCTTCGGTCCTGGGCCTCCTCCATGGCCAGAGTGAGCAACACCGCAAGTTGGAGGAACAGCACCTCAAATAGTCGCTTGGGGAGTTAGCAATCCGTTTGCTTGACAATCGAATTTTTCTCAAATTCTGTAAACCCCGGCTGTCCCCTTCTCCCCCCTCCCCTCCCACCTCTCCCTCAGCCCTCGGGCCCGGACATTCCCTCTACCTCTATCTCCCTCCCCCCACCTAGTCGCACTAGCTACATTAGCTTCTCATTTTCCACACCACAAACAGCTTACAATGGCTCGTTCCCTTTATCATCGATACTTTTTTTGCAGATCTTTCACCTTCATTGTTCTTTATCTCTCAAATCATTTCAACGTCTATATCTCTCGTTTCCTGATCCCAGACCACCAGTCTGAAGAAGGGTCTCGACCCGAAACGTCGCCTATCTCCTTCGCTCCTTAGATGCTGCTGCCACCCGCTGAGAGTTTCTCCAGAATATTTGTGTAACCATAGATTTAAACAATGTTGATGCTTTTAATTAGCAAAAATAAACAACTAGTAGTGACCCCTCACTCCCAGGGGGAAGCTATAAAACAGAATCTAAAATGGAGTGGGCAAATACCCCCGGTCTGGCAATAGGTTTATTATAAAACATTTGAAAAGTCAGTTCATTTGACCATCCTGCCTCCATGAGGATATGGTCGAGAGGGACGTCCAATACCCTCGCTGCTGACATTGATGCAGCCCTGGTGGAGTGAGATTTAAAAATGTCAGTGTCCACTCCTGCACAAGCCAGAACCTGTTTCAGCCACCTTGAAATGGTCAGTACCGACACCTTCTTATGAGGCTTTTTGTGACTGATGAATATCGTTAATTCGGAGCCTCTGAGGCTCTTGGTGACCTCGATATACTGCTGTAAGTGCATAACTACACACAACCGAAGGTCCATAGGGTATGCCATAAAAATAAGTTTGAGCCCAGACGCCCCTGGTCTGCTCTGCTTAATTAAATCATAAACATAAAACGTTATGTTATTTACAGGTGAAACCATCCTGTCCAGTCGCAGCTCATGCAACGCCTGCAAAGCATGACCACTTTGAGAATGAGTTTGAGCAAAGATAGGGATGTAGCTGGAGCCCACTGGTGAAGCAGCGTGAATACCACGCTCACATCCCAAATCTCCAAGTACCTGGGCCTGGGGGGGATTAGAGTTAAAAATACCCTTCATGAACATGGATAGTAAAGGGTGAGACCCAACCGATCCCAGCCATAAGTACGATGATAAGGCACTCCTGGCACTGTTGATGGCACTATAGCTCAGTCGCTCATCAAAATATAGTGTTGAGAGAAATTCCAACACATCCGATATGCGTGCCGTGTGATATGATATGTTTGACTGTAAGCAGAACACCTCCCATTTCTTGATATGAGAGATGTACTGTTTTTTTGGTACTATCCCTCCAGGCCGCAGTGATCACTTCCACCGTACGATCTGAGCCCGAGCCCCAGGAATGGTCTCCTCAGAATCTGCAAACCAATAGATTAATTCGGTCATGTAGTGGATGGTTCACCAAGTCACAGAATGAACCAGCAGGTTACTGCATTTGGGGACAGCCATAAGAGGCTGTGTTATTATTCCCAGAACAAGTGGGAACCATGGCTGTGTAGGCCAGTCGGGTACTACCAAAACGCCTGAGGCGGAGTGCTGCTTGATCTTGAGCAAGCACCGACTGATGAGGCAAAATAGGGGAAATGCATATACAAACATTCCACCCCAGTGTAGCGAGAATGCATCTACCGCCTCTGCCCCAGGGTCTGGTTCCCATGAAACATACTTTGGTAACCTGGTGATTGAGTCTGGATGCAAACAAATCAATATCTGGTACGCCATACCGAGCGACAATATCATTAAATACTTCATGATTCAACATCCATTCTGTGCTGTCATTGAATTTTCGTGACCTGGTGTCCGCCACCATGTTGAATCTACCTGGTAAGTAGATAGCTGAAACCCAGATGTTTCTTGTAATACACCAGTGCCTAATAAGGTTAGCCAATTTATCACAGGATACCACCCATGTGATTAACGTATGTCACCCGCTGTAGTGTTGTCAATCTGAAGCTGAAAATGCAAATGATGCATACTAGTACAATAAGCCTTTAGGCCATAGAGTGCTCCCAACAACTCTAAATAGTTAATACCATATGATTGAAGAATTAATGCCTCATGCATATTCCATCTGCCACTGCAGCCAGAGATGGTATCAGTAGCTCCCCATCCTAGAGCATTAGCATCAGTTTGTAAAATAACTGAAGGTTTATCAATCAGAATGTTACTGGAGCAATGCCAAATATTTGCTATCCACCACTGTAACAGCAATGGCTTCAACTGGTAACCGCATGGGTCTATTGAAGTGGCCTGCATGTATTTTGAGTGCCTGCTCCTTTGCACGTTGTAAATTTTGATAATGTAAAGGCCCATACTTTGCAGCTGGAAAAGCACCCACTAATTTACCAATTATACTAGCTACATATCGAATAGGTATGCTCCCCGGCTATACCTCCAAACTCAGAGTCAGAACAATGCTGACCCCGAATGCTCTCCTCCTCAGAGAGGGAGACATTATGCAGCCCTGAAACAGGTGCTGCTGCCGCGGGGCCCCCCCGAAAAGACCCGCGTTGATATGACTCCTCATGAATCATGAGCATATCATAGAAACATAGAAACTTAGAAACATAGAAAATAGGTGCAGGAGTAGGCCATTCGGCCCTTCAAGCCTGCACCGCCATTCAATATGATCATGGCTGATCATCCAACTCAGTATCCTGTATCTGCCTTCTCTCCATACCCCCTAATCCCTTTAGCCACAAGGGCCACATCTAACTCCCTCTTAAATATAGCCAATGAAACTGGCCTCAACTACCTTCTGTGGCAGAGAATTCCACAGAATCCCATGAATCAGTCTGGTGAACTTTCATGAGAATGTATTTTCTCAGATTTGGAGACCAAAACTGTACGCAATACTCCACGTGTGGCCTCACCAAGACCCTGTACAACTGCAGTAGAACCTCCCTGCTCTTATACTCAAATCCTTTTGCTATGAATGCTAACATACCATTCACTTTCTTCACTGCCTGCTGCACCTGCATGCCTACTTTCAATGACTGGTGTAACATGACACCCAGGTCTCGTTGCATCTCCCCTTTTCCTAATCGGCCACTCTCTTCTGTCCCTCTTCTGTCAGCACCACTGCCCTAATGTCTGGTAGGTCCGCGGAAAGGCTGAAAGTTTTAGAGGACAAAATTGGTCCAGCAGCGGACCACCTCAGTGCCAACTTCTATATTCTACAGAAAGAAAGGAAAAACTAATGATAGAATGGGGCACACTATTTTTTTTAATAGACAACTATCCATAAAATTCACTTTTCAAAAAAAAAAACACAAGAGTGGTTGAAGGACATTGAAGTTGGCAGTTTATAATAATGATACTGAAATATCTTAGTTTAGATTAGAGATACGCTGCAGAAACTGGCCTTTCAGTTCACCCAACGAAAACCCGTGTGATCACAGGTAGAATGTATAAACTCTGTTTCCAAATGAATTCAAATAAAATGCATCAATGTATTTGCATAATGGATTTTGAGGAGGGAGTACACATAATTTTGTCTGAGGTCTGAAGTCAAAATAGCAATGTGATAAAACATTTTCCATTTGATCATTGAGTCATTTAAGTAGTGCCATGTCCATTATTTCTAATAAATTGTGGTCTTTATTCTTATTTTTATGGAGTTAACTGTACTTTGAGGTATGAATAATGTGACACTGTTGTGTTAATACATCAGATCTTTAACATGACGATTGAATGTTTTAAGGTTTTACAAATTTCAATCTAGAAAAAAAAATGGATTAGCTCAGCATTCATCTATATAAAATAAATCAAAGCATTTGTTCTCAGGGCAATATGATCGAGTAGCATTGTGCCAGGGTGGTAATCAGGCTCCACTTTTTCATTATAAACGTTGTAAAAAGTTAGTTCTAGGATCAAAAGATCAGCCATACAAACTATATAGACCACAGATGTAAAGACTCAAATTAAAATGTACTTTATACATAAAGCAAACGTTTGACATGAAGCCGTGCGCCCATTTTCTTTTAATAAGGGGAGGTTTCTTTACAATAACATTAAAAAGGGAGCCATGAAACCATCTCACTGGACAGATGAGGATTTATTCTTTTTTTTAAAGTGCTACAGTTCAAAGGAAAATTTCAAATCTGGTCTTTACTCCAAATATTCATTTGAAACTTCTTCTCAAACATTAATTTTAAAGTAACTTGGCATAAAATATTTATTGTAAAGAAACAGTTTCCAAAAATATGAATAATAAGGGAATTTAAACACCCCTATAAAAGTCAAGCCGAGTTTGACATTGATAGGACAGTCATAGAGTCAGAGCTGTGCAGCGCAGAGATGCAGGCCACGCACAAGATGGAGGAACACAACCTCATATTTCGCTTGGGCAGCTTACAACCCAGCGGTATGAACATTGGTTTCTTTAACTTCAAGTAAATCCTGCATGCTAAATGGCCTTTTTTTATGCCATGAAGTGTTTCTCTTAATGTTCAAACGTGCTTCATTTCATATCCTAATGAAAATGTCATAGCTACAAGACATGATGCTGGACCTCACCATATTTTGTAGTCTGCTGCTTAAATACAGTATGTAATTTTCATCCTGCTGACTTTTAAATGAAAACCAAATTGAACCTACACCTGCATAAGATCGAGGAAAGTTAGATGCTGCCTAAAGTAATGTGAACAGAAAATCAATTCCAGGATTATTTCCATTCAGTTCTACAGGAGGGCAGCCACCATCATCAGGGACCCATATCACCCTGGTCATGCTCACATTTCAATCCTGCCATCAGGAAAAAGCTTGAAAACTGTAACGTCCAGAGTCAGGAGCAGCTTCTTCCCAACAACCATCAGGCTATTAAACACCTCCAACTAAGTTTAGAACAACATAGACTTGGGGGTGCATTAAAAAAAAAACGTTTTTGTCTTTGTACTATGATTGTTTGTTTGTTTTTTACATACTGGACTTTTTTGCTGTTTATTATGGTGTTTACAGAATAAGAGGAGAGGCTGGGCGGGATGGATTTTATTCCTTGGAGCACAGGAGGCCAAGGGGTGATCTTACAGAAGTGTATAGAATCATGAGGGGAATAGATATGGTGAAGGTACAGAGACTTTTATCCAGAGTAGGGGAATCAAGAACCAGAGAACATAGGTGTAAGGTGAGAGGGGAATTATTTAATCACTGGGGGGAGGAACAACGTTTTCACACAGTGGGTTATGGATATATTGTATAAGCTGCTGGAGAAGATAGTTGAGGCAGAAATTATAACAACATTTAAAAGACATTAGGTACATGGAACGCGGGAAGGTGGGACTAGTGCAGAAGGGGCACCTTGGTCGGCATGGGCAAGCTGGGCCGAAGGGCCTGTTTCCATGCTGTATGATTTTATGACTCTCTGAATTTCACCCTAAAATGTCCTGATGTCCTTCAAAGGTGTATGGACATTCAACACAACTGACAAAGAGTAAGTTAAGGCACAAGGGATTCAATTTAGTGTTGGTGAACGGTATCCAAAACTGTCCGGGTGATATGAGGCAGAGGTAGTGGTGGAAAGATGTTTTTTTCTGGATATTAAAATAAAAATCCCTTGCCTGTATTCACCTATGACCTGCCATGCTATGTCCTACCTCTCTTCTCTTCCAGTTTTCATCCACACCCCCAGCCCCCATCAGTCTGACCAAGGGTCCCAACCCAAAACACCACCTATCCATGTTCTCCGCCAATACTGCCTGACCTGCTCCTGCATAATTTTCTGCTCTATGACTCTAAATATCAATATGAATTTATAGCAGGGAGGTAAGCAGGGAAATCTATTTCTCTGCTCAATTTCTGGTTAAAACTTGAACATTATACCAATTTACTTTGAGTTATTTGTTTCCTGCAGGCATATATAGGCAAATGTCAGGAGATTGCATAGATACATAGGTGATTGGCATGAGATCGCACAGATATATAAGCAATTGGAAGGAGATCGCAAAGATATACAGGCGATTAGTAGGAAATTGCACAGAGATATATTGGCAGGAGGTTGCGCAGAGATACATAGGCAATTGGCTTCATTAAGATACATTGCCAATTGGCAAGAGGTTTCATGCAGATACATTGGCAGGAGGTTGCATAGAGATACATGGGCGATTGGCAGGGGATCACAAGCAGCCCAGATGTGAAGGAGCAGCCCAGATGTGAAGAAGCAGCCCAGATGTGGCAGCCCAGGTGTGAAGGAGCAGCCCAGATGTGGCAGCCCAGATGTGGAAGCCCAGGTGTGAAGGAGCAGCCCAGATGTGGCAGCCCAGATGTGAAGGAGCAGCCCAGATGTGGCAGCCCAGGTGTGAAGGAGCAGCCCAGATGTGGCAGCCCAGATGTGGCAGCCCAGATGTGGCAGCCCAGGTGTGAAGGAGCAGCCCAGATGTGGAAGCCCAGATGTGGCAGCCCAGGTGTGAAGGAGCAGCCCAGATGTGGCAGCCCAGATGTGGCAGCCCAGATGTGGCAGCCCAGGTGTGAAGGAGACGCCCAGATGTTGTCCTGCCGGGAGCTGTCGCGAGATTTCCCCCAAGCTTCCGCCAAGATGGCGGCGTGGCGATGGCTGTCGCCGCTGCTGAGGGGATCGGCCGCCTCTTTCCGCGGCCCGAGGAGCGCCGGCAGCCGGACGCGGCTCAGCCCCGGGGTGTGGCTGGGGCTGGGGCTCGGCGTGGCCGGAGTCGGGGGCCTGGCCATTTACGGCGGGGGGCGGCGGTGGCAATGGTGGAGCGGCCGCGGCCTGAGCTACAACTGCAGCGTGTACGCGGCTGTGCAGCAGGTGAGCGACTGAGGGCCGGGCCGGGCATTTGTTACATGCTCTCCAAACAAATTCACATAATGCTATATCTAAGTACGATCAAGCCAAACTCAGGTACGACAGGTAAATTGAAGGGAAAGATGCAGAGTGCAGAATGTAGTTCTCTGCAGGAAAAGGACAGTGTTTCTGTTTATTGTGCAGTGTTTTGGTGTTGCCAAGGGCGACTAACACTCAGTTACAAAAAAATGTTGATATTATTGCTTATATATTTAGCTGTATTTTAAAAATGTACTGTAATCTATAGGCCAGAGAACCAAACTTGAAACTAACATTCGAGATTTCAATAATGTATGCATACACCTCGATACTTTGAGAGAGTTATGTTGTTGTAGTTGCTGATTGGTTGAAACAGATGCATCATAGAAAGCATTTGTCAGGATGCATCACAGCTTGATTTGGAAACAGCTCTGCCGAAGGCAAGAAATTGCAGAGAGAGTTTGATTATAGTCCAGTCCATCACACAGACCAAACTCCCCACCATTAACTGTACCTGCACTTCACTCTGCTTTAGAAATATAACCAACATAATGGTATGTTAGTATTAATAGCAAAAAGATTTGAGTATAGGAACAGGGAGGTTCTACTGCAGTTGTACAGGGTCTTGGTGAGACCGCACCTGGAGTATTACGTACAGTTTTGGTCTCCAAATCTGAGGAAAGACATTCTTGCCATAGAGGGAGTAAAGAGACGGTTCACCAGACTGATTCCTGGGATGTCAGAACTTTCATATGAAGAAAGACTGGTTAGACTCAGCTTGTACTCGCTAGAATTTAGAAGATTGAGGGGGGATCTTATAGAAACTTACAAAATTCTTAAGGGGTTGGACATGCTAGATGCAGGAAGATTGTTCCTGATGTTGGGGAAGTCCAGGACAAGGGGTCACAGCTTAAGGATAAGGGGGAAATCTTTTAGGACCGAGATGAGAAAAACATTTTTCACACAGAGAGTGGTGAATCTGTGGAATTCTCTGCCACAGAAGGTAGTTGAGGCCAGTTGAGGCCTCTTATATATAGCCATTGGCTATATATAAGAGGGAGTTAGATGTGGCCCTAGTGGCTAAAGGGATCAGGGGGTATGGAGAGAAGGCAGGCAAGGAGGCAAGGGATACTGAGTAGGATAATCAGCCATGATCATATTGAATGGTGGTGCAGGCTCGAAGGGCCGAATGGCCTACTCCTGCACCTATTTTCTATGTTTCTATAATCAAAGACTTTCACCACGCTTGTCATTCCTTCTTCTCCCTGCTCCCACTGGGAAAAAGATTCAGAGGAATGACTGGGGTGGAAAAGGCCTTAAGGTAAGTAGTGGAAAGTCCTTTGATTTTGTTGGCTATTTTTCCGATACAGCATGAAGTGTGGTTGGAGTTGATGGTGAGGAGTCTGGTCTGTGTGATGGACTGGGCTACATCCACTACTTGCCTTAATCCTACAGACTCACCTCCCTCCCCCCCCCCCCCTTTGCTCACCACCAGACTCAGAAACAGATTTTTGCCCTCTGTTATCAGGCTTCTGAACAGTCATTCCATAAGCTAGGGTACTGTTGATGCACTTCTATCACAGTCACTTCTATCATATTGGACTTTGTCTACAGAACTGATCCGCTACAATGCTGAGAACTATATTCTGCACTCTGTCTTTTCCTTTGCTTTACCTGTTGTAATTAAGTTTGACGATGTTACTTATGTATAGTATTATCTGATCTGTTTGAATAGCATGCAAAACAAAGCTTTTTATTGTACATCATGTACATAAGACAATAATAAACCTAAACTGAGACTTTTTTCCAGTGCGAGTGAATTGCTGTTTCATCTGGATAGGTAATTTAATCCCTGGGTCGTAGGAAAGGAAGAGGTGAAAGGACAGGTGCTGCGCCTCTTGTGGTTTCTTGCAAAAGTGCCATGTGATAGGGGTGGATGAGCAGATTAGGGAGTTACAAAGAGAGTGATCCTGACAAAAGGGGTTGAGGTCGGAAACATGTTGGTCGTGTGATCTTGTGGAAGCTGGCAGATGCTGCAAAGGATGGTGAAGTGGGAAGTAAGGACATGGGTGTTCTGTTTGAGGATGAGGGCAGATGTGTGAA
Organism: Okamejei kenojei; assembly: GCA_035221665.1. NCBI lineage: Eukaryota > Metazoa > Chordata > Chondrichthyes > Rajiformes > Rajidae > Okamejei > Okamejei kenojei. Next base: position 68,224,306 of record CM069136.1, on the reverse strand, counting down.
AAATAGATGAGGTGCAATTAAAGGCACTGTTGGTTGAGGGGGAGTTATAGCGTAGTTACGGATGAATTAAGACATTTCACAGAACCAGTGTGGAATGTCTCGTAGTTGGAAAAAATGTGATGGTTAGCCTCCTCCCGGAAATGGAGGTGGAAAGATCCAGAGAGGAAAGGGAAGAATCAAAAATGTTCCGTGCGAAGGTGAGGTCAGGGTGCAAAAGTGAGTATTTTTTCAGTTCTGTGTGCTGAAACAACAGCAACACAATCATTGCTATATTGAAAAACAAGTTGGGTAATGTGTCTGAGTAGGACTGAGGCAAAGACATTTCCATGTATCCCACAAAAGGACAGGCTAACGTGCCCATACAAGTGACGTATGGGCACCTTTTGCTTGGAGAAAGAGAGTGGAATTAAAGTAGAAGTTCTGGAGTCAAAGTTGTTTTGCATGATGAATAGTTCAGGCAGGTAAATGAGTGTATTGGTGAAGGAGAAACTAGTTGTACCTCTGTTCAAGAATCATACTTTACTTGATCTACGGTTGTGTGATAAAAATGAAGATCAAATTTGCTATTATATAATGTCCAAAACTCTTAAATCTAATTAAATACTAGTGGGTTATGAACCTAAATGTAGGGATCATAACATCTGATTCATGCAATAACAATATATTGTCTAAAACTCTTTAAATCCAATTAAATACTAATGGCTTGTGGACCTAAATGTAGGGATCATAACAGTTGATTCATGTAACAAGCTACCAAAAATTACAAATGGATAAATGAGCCATTAGTTTATTTATCCGAAAAATAGATTTTCTGTAGACCGGACGATAAAATGTCCAGTCTACAGAAAATCTCTTTTTCGGATTAATAAACTAATGATTCAGTAGATGTTGAGTAAATTTGGATGTTATACTGGTTTGAACTATTTGTATCCTGTTGTGAAAAGTGATAGGGAATATGCAATTACTTTCAAAAATACCCAAATGTGTTTTACTCTGTTCTCTGTTTACTCTCTTCCCTGTTTAATCTTGAATGCTGTTTAAAGAGATTAATAATTTTTTGTATGTAAATCGCATATGGACAATTAATAAATTCTGACACTTGATTAAACACTGGGACCTGAAATGAAGACTACGGATAGATAGTGCTACAAACATTGACAGGACTCGGAGGTCCATGAAGTGCGTTCGACATGCAAATTAATAAAGATTAGTAAAACCACAGAGCTTAACTTCACTAGAAAGTTGAGAAGCTTAAATTTAAAGAATAATTTGAAATAATCTTATCTCAATTAAATCAAAGGAAGTTGGAAGGATTTATTGTTTCAATGGGCCCGATTTCTTTAGCTGATGCTAGTGATTCTAATTGGATCTAGTGTGGTTAGATGATTATAAATGGCAGCAAATCCCAGACCTGTCCATACATCATCAAGCATGGAAGCCTCAGATTCACAGTTAAATCTGTCAAATTGGTCTGTTCCTAGATCCCAGCTTTTTACTGCGTAGTGTCCGTGAATCATCAAATTAATGCCACATACAAGTAATGTTGCTTTCTTATACTTGGACTCTATAAAGGATAATAACAGACTGAATGTAGCTGAACTGTTCCTATTGCTCTGTATTCCCTGTTCTTCCAAAAGCTACCAACATTATTATCCTTTCCCTAAAATATGACGCTAAGCAATTGTCTGCAGTGTCCTTGGTCAATGCATTCCTTGGTGTTATACGTGGTCAAGAATAATCATTACTTTACTTCAAGCAGTGAGGTCTGACATTCATATTGAGATCATGATTTATAATGAAGTAAAGTAGTCTTGGCAAAACCAGACTTGGCATTGGTGAAGATGTTGTAGGAGAACAAGGTTTAGAGGAATGCCGGCCAAACGCGGGCAGGTGGGACCAGTGTAGATGGGGCATCTTGGTCAGCATGGCAAGTTTGGCCAAATGACCCGTTTCCATGTTGCTTATGGCTCTATAACTCTATGATAATTGATCATTCACAGTTCATAATTCCAGCTGGGTTTTGTTGCCTGTGAATGAGAGTAAGCTGGTGGGATGGTGGGTGAATTATGGGCCTGTCCCATTTAGGTGATTTTTCAGGCCAGACACAGACACACACAAACAGTGCAAGGAGACACACACCGCGATGAACAGGAGGTTTGCCGCTATAATTAAGACGACGAAAGCACTGTGTACGGGAAGGGTCACGCAAGTCCTTTAAAAGAGGGGGGGGGGGGGGGGGGGGGGGGGAGGGGGGGGGGGGAGAAGGAGTGGAGACAAGTTTTAAGAAGCCAGAGATACACGGCTGTGAAGGTTGGCGGACATTAACATTACTGGTCGGTTATCCTTGGTTCTGAAAACTACTGCTTACGTTTTTTCCCCCCCAATGAAATTCAGCACTGGCTACAACCTACGAGAACCTTCGACCTCTTGGCAACCTACTACCACTGCACCTACGGCACGAGAATTCTCGCTACTCTCCATGGCGGCTTCATGCTGGTCACTGCTAATTTTTCAGCATGTTGAAAAATTTGCGGTGTCCATAATGAGGCCGTGACTAGTTCCCAAAATGCGGGAACTACTCACGACCATGAAGGCGACAACCTGGCAACCACCTACGAACATGTGGCGACTGCATAGTCTCCTCCAGTCACCTAAAAAGTTGCCTAAGTGGGACAGGCCCACTAGATTTCAGAATACAGGATGTATCTGAGCAGTTTTCCTCATTGTTGTTGTCTTGTTAAAAAATAACACAGAGGATGCCTCATGACTGACTTGAGTCCATATTGTTCCCTGGGGAGTAATCCTATTTCCCCTTGCTTCCCTGCAATGTATTCTCTGTGACATGCCTATCAACTGGAAGAAACCCTTGGGGTCTTGGAGAAACCATTCAGACTCTGTGCAGAGAACACCCAAACCCAAGATTGAATCCGGTCCCTGACACTCTGAGGCAACATCATTAACTGTTTCACCTCTGATCCAGTATGTTCACTTCTCCGTAGTTCAGACTCACCAGAATACCTCAACTTTTTAAGGTACAAACCATCCTTATTTTGGCACATTTGCTTTTCTACATCAGTGTTCATTTCTGCTGCATTATTGTTTGATTACTGCAAATAATTCCTTAACTTTAGATTGATTAGAATTGTTTATCATGAAAGCCTTCAGTATGGAACACTAATCTAATAAAATTATTATTAAATCCACTTCTGTGGATTTTACTAATCTGGGTTAATTTGTGTAAAGGAAGAAATTGCTTGTGCAAGCCATGCAAAATATAAAGGATACCATGGTATCACGATTTCAGACAGAGCTGAGCCAAGTAATGCATGTGCCAAATATAAACTGAACAAAGATATGTGCAGACTCAAAACGGGAGTGATGATGGGATCACTGAGCTTTGATAGCTGAGAAATAAACAAGCTGTTGGGAACTTTCACTGTACTGCTCAGTGAACTATTATTAATTTAACCTTTACCATGGTTTTGTAAGAATGTTAATGCACAGAAGCATATGTTGTGATTTGCTTAATAAAGATGAGTTGTTAACAATAAAATCTATATTTTAATCAACTGCTTTTGCAAATTTGAAACTTAAAAGTAAGTGTACAGTGAAAATAAAATCAGAAATTAAAATCATAAGTGAACTGCATTATCTCGAGTAATGTGGCCGGGTACATTTCCCGATTAGTGGTCTGACACAGTATGTCTTTTATGCATGTTATTTTGAAGGCTGTATTTATTAAATATTTGATTTAGGTGTATATAGAATTCTGGCATTAATGCAGTTCATTTGCATTTCAACCTACAATTGAAAATTAAAAAAAGAACATTTTAACAAAAGACAGTGCTGGAGGAACTTGGTGGTCAGGCAGAATCTGTGGAGGGAATGAACAGACAATGTTTTTGGGCAGGAGCCTTCTTCAGATGGAATGGGGGGGGGGGGGGGGGAGAAGAAAACTGGAAAAGAGAGGTTGGAGTGGAGCTAGGCCTGGTAATGGATGGGTGGATAACCTTCGCAAACTTGGTATTCAAACGTGGGCACTTTTGTCCTTACATTTTCTTTAAAAAAATTAGCATACTTTGGAATATGTTCTGTTGATTAAATGCAGTACTGTTAATCAATGTTTTTGCAATGCCTAGTCATTCAAATGCTATTAAAAAAAATAAAAATAAAAATAAACAATTTGGGAAAGGAAATCTGCACTACCCAAGTCATTACAGTAAACTGTTAACTGGTTAGCAAATGTTTGGAAATCGTATTGATTCGGCATTTGGACTGCAGGGTTCTTTTTTTTTTAAAACACTTTGTTACTCAGCTGGGTTCCCATTGCCCTGCACCCCCTTTACACTCTTAAGGGCTCCTGTTTCCCCTGTGTTCCCAATCCTTGCACTCCCTTTATGCTCAGCAGGGCTCCTGTTCCCCTCTGCTCCCATTTCCAGCACTTCCTTTACACTTAATGGGGCTCCTGTTCCCACACACTATTTATCATAGCAAGGCACTGGGTCCCCTGCGCTCCCATTCCCTGCACTCTTTCAATGTTCGCTTAGCTCCTTGGGGGGAAAAAAAAGATAATATCGTACAACATCTTGGTGAAAGAAAGTGAACCATAAGTGTGTATTAATAGGACAAGCATCCAATATTCCGGAATGTCTTAAGGGTGCTAGATTAACACAGCTATGCTGGTATTGAAGCTGTTATAAGTAAAGGCATTTTGGACATCTTTTGACAAAAGAGTTATTTGTTGAATTTATCTGCCACAAGTGTGAGCAAATTGAACAAACAAGTAATTTTGAATAAAATGACAGTCGTTCATAGGAAGAATGCAGGGACTCAAGAGAGCGAATGCTGAGCAGTCATTAATTGCTATAAACCTAAGAATGAAAACACTTTTGGACAAATATTTTATTAACTGGATAGTTTTTTCATTCTGCTTTGGTGAAACTCGGTTACAAATTCACATGAAATTAGGCATACAAGTTAAATACTTTTTTTCCACAATGTTTTTATTATCATTGAATTCTAGACGGTGCTATTGCAATATTTCTCACGGAAAATAGAGAGAACCTCAATTCAGTCTCATGAAATTCCTTGTTCTGCTACTCGTCATATGGAGCGAGAGATAGCAGCAGACATATGGTGATAATCAACACTTTCCAACTATTTCTATAAATCGTTCTACACCCACACTCTAAACACATTTTTCATTGAACTCACTGACCTACAACAAAGATAAAAATAATAATCTAAACATTCATCTATCATAACAAGCTTGCCCTTGATATCTCTTAATAGAAAATATAAATTATACATTAATTGTAAAGAAACTGGTAGAAGAATCTGAAGCCAAAACATTAACCATACTCTTATAATTGCTTGGGTTGGAACAGCAGATGCTAGTTTATGCCAAGCCAGACAAAATTCTGCAGTAACTCGACGGCACAGGCAGCATCTCTGAAGAGAAGGAATGGGTGATGTTTCATGTCGAGGCCCTTCTGGGAGTCTGAAGAACGGTTCTGACTCGAAACGTAGCCCATTCCTTCTCTCCAGAGATGCTACCTGTCCTGCTGAGTTACTGCAGAATTTTGTGTCTCCCTAACAATTGGTGTTGAACCTATTTTTGTTCTTCATAATGTTCCCCTTTTAGTTGCCATTAAAGGAAAATGTTGAAACTGCTGTCAGTTTTTGACGATGAATGCGTTGATGCTGTTATCTTCGAATATTCCTGACATATTAATAACACAAAGAAAATCACATGTTTTACTTTTAGGATATTTGATTTTTTTTTCTAACATCATGCATGTAAGCCATACCTGGCAAGGAAATCATTTGTTGCTTGTCAGAATGATGCATTGTTGCAAAATCTCTGAAATCTGTCGCCTTATTTGAAATGTGTTTGTGTATCACAGAACAAGTTTGAAGACTTATTAGTTTTTTTTAAATATTGGAGCTTTATAAAACATTGGTACGGCTGCACTTGCAGTATTGTGTGTGGTTCTGCTGGCTACACCCAGAAGGATGTCATTGTGTTGGTGAGGTGCAGAGATGGGGAGGCAGAGTGGCGCAGCAGTAGTGTTGCTGCCCTACAGTGCTGGACACCCAGCTTCGACCCCGACTACGGGTGCTGTCTGTATGGAGTTTGTACATTCTCCCTGTGACCACGTCGGATTTCCCTCGGTGCTCCAGTTTTCTCCCATTCTCCAAAGATGTACAGGTTTTGTAGGTTAAATGGCTTGGGTAAAGATTGTAATTTGTCCCTTGTGTGTAGGATGGCGCTAGTTGTGTTGGGACCACTTGTAGGCGCAGACTTGGTGGGCCGAAAGGCCTCTGTTGTATGCTGTATCTCAAAAGTAAAGATTCACAAGGATATTGTCTGAATTGGAGGATTTTAGTCAAGGGGAGAGAGTGGATAGGTTGGGTTTTTTTCCCCCAAGAGTGAAGGAGGTTGAGAAGTGACCTGACAGAACTGTATGAGATTATGAGCCCTAATAGGCAGAATAGTCAAAAACTTTTCCCTTGGATGCATCAAAGAGTTTGAGATAGTTTTAAAGTTTTTATTTGACACAGTGACTGGTCAATATCTGGAGCCTGCTGCCAGTGGAGGTGGTGGAATCAGATGCAATTACAATGTTTAAGAGGCAGATAGACATACACTTGGGCAGCTAAAAACCCAGCGGTATTTCTCTAACTTCAATAACCCTTGCATCCCCTCTCGTTCCGTCCCTCAAGAGTCAGGAGTGTTTTTATTGTCATATGTCCCGGATGGGACAATGAAATTCTTACTTGCTGCACAACAGAATATGTGAATATGTTAACATAGTACATAACTGGGAAAGAGAAAAAAAAAAGTTCAATAAATAACAAATATAGCGCAATAATAATATAGCCTTTTGCAGTTCAGAGCTCAGAGCTTATTTGTTGTTGTGTTTAATAGCCTGATGACTGTTGGGAAGAAGCTGTTCCTGAACCTGGACGTTACAGTTTTCAGGCTCCTGTACCTTCTTCCTGATGGCAATAGTGAAATGAGTCTGTGGCCAGGATGGTGTGGGTCTTTGATGATTTTCGCTGCCATTTTGAGACGGTGACTACGATAGATCCCTTCGACGGTGGGGAGGTCAAAGCCGATGATGGACTGGGCAGTGGTCACAACTTTTTGTAGTCTATTCCGCTCCTGGACGTTCAAGTTGCCGAACCAGGCCACGATGCAACCAGTCAGTATGCTCTCTACCATGCAACTGTAGAAGTTTAGGAAAATCCTCTTCGACATACTGAATCTCTATAATCTTCTCAGGAAGTACAGTCGCTGATGTGCTTCTTTATAATTGTATCAGTGTGCTGGGTCCAGGAAAGATCTTTGGAAATATGCACGCCCTGGAATTTTAAGATTTTGACCCTCCCCCACCATCGTCCCATTTATGTGAACATGATTGTGGGTACTCATCCTTCCCCTACCAAAGTCCACAATCAGTTCCTCGGTCTTACTGATATTGAGAGCCAGGTTGTTGTGCTGGCTCCATTTGGTCAGTCGGTCGATCTCACTTCTATACTCTGACTCATCCCCATCTGTGATTCGTCCAACAACAGTGGTGTCATCACCGAACTTGATGGAGTTCGCACTATGTCCGGCTACGCAGTCATGGGTATAGAGTGAGTAAAGCAGGGGTCTGAGCACGCAGCCTTGAGGTGCTCCCGTACTAATTGTTACTGAGGATGAAGTGTTTCCGCCAATTTGTACAAACTGTGGCCTGTAGAAGAGGAAGTCGAGGATCCAATTGCAGAGGGATGCGCAGAGACCCAGTTCCGTGAGCTCGGTAACCAACTTGGAAATGATGATGGTATTAAACGCTGAGCTGTAGTCTATAAACAACAGCCTGACATAAGTCTTTTTATTGTCCAAGTGGTCAGTGCAGAGTGGAGAGCCAGTGAAATTGCATCCTCCGTTGACCTGTTGTGGCGTTATGTGAGCTGTAGTGGGTCCAGGTTCTTGTCGAGGTAGGAGTTGATGTGCACCAAAACCAACCTCTCAAAGCTCTTCATCACCACAGATGTTAGTGCCACTGGTCGATAGTCATTGAGGCACATCACCTTACTCTTCTTGGGCACCAGTATTATTGATGCTCTCTTAAAGCAGGTTGGAACCTCAGACCTCAGAAGTGAGAGGTTGAAAATGTCCGCAAAATCTCCCGCAGGTTAGTCTGCACAGGTCTTGAGAACGACCAAGTATAGCATCAGGTCCAGGCACTTTCCGAGGGTTCACCCCCCACCCCCCCTAAAGGATCTTCTGACGGTGACTGTAATTGGGGCGAATGAGGGCTCGGGAATGCGCATCAGTATTCTCCCTATCAAACCGTACGTAGAACGCATTGAGCTCATCAGGGAGTGATGCTTCGCTGTCGTTTGAGCTGCCTCCTGATTTCGCCTTATAGGAGGTGATGGCATTCAAGCCCTGCCACAATTGCCGAACATCCGTCTCATCCTCCAGCTTAGAGCAGAAGTCCCTTTTTGATGGCCTTACCAAGGTCATATCTGGACTTCTTATAGACGTCTGCATCGCCAGACCTGAATGCCCGGGATCTGGTCTGCAGAAGAATGCGGATCTCATAGTTCATCCAAGGCTTCTGGTTAGGAAACACACGGTAGGTTTTTGTTGGAATGCAATCCATCCACGCATTTCGTTATGAAGTCTGTAATCGCTGTGGCGTATTAATTCAGGTCCGTTGCCGAGTCCTTGAACATTGCCCAGTCTACAGACTCCAAGCAGTCCTGGAGTTGTTCCTCTGCCTCCCTCGACCAGCTCTGTACATTTCTCACCTCTGGGGGTGCTTTCTTCAGTTGCTCCCTGTATGCAGATAGAAGCAGCATTGCTGAATGGTCGGATTTTCCGAAGTGAGGGCGAAGGATAGAGCGATGGGCGTCTTTGTTGGGCGTGTAGCAGTGGTCAAGGGTGTTTGATCCTCTGCAGGAGACATGTTGGTGGAAGTTGGGGAGCGATTTCTTCAAGTTGGCTTTGTTGAAGTCCTCGACAATGGTGGTAAACGCCTCGGGGTAAGCCGTCTGGTGCTTGTTGACCAGGGTGTGCAGCTACCCAGTGCCAGACGGACGTCTGCCTGGGGTGGGATGTGGACCGCGGTCAGGTTGATGGAGGAAAATTGCCTTGGCAGGTAGAAGGGTCGGCACTTCACCGTCAGATGTTCGAGGTGTGGAGAGCAGGAGTTAGATAGGACTGCCACGTCTTGAGCACCACGCAGAGTTGACCATGAGGCAGACGCCCACTCCTCTCCCTCTCCCAGATGCTGGTGTATGGTCCATACGGTGGATGGAGAAACTTTCAGGTTGGACCGCTGAGTCTGGGGAGGTGGGGGTGAACCATGTCTCTGTGAAACAAAGCACAGAGCATTCCCTCAGCTCCCATTAGTAAGCAGCCTTGACCTTCAGTCCTCCACTTTATTTTCAAGAGATTGTACGTTGGCTAGTAGGATGGTAGGGAAAAGGGGTTAAAGTCCCCTGCTCTTCAATATAACCTGAGAACCTGCCCGACGGCCACGTTTCCGGACACTATGGAGGCCTCCCTGTTGTTTCCACGTATTGTACTTACTGTACCTACTGTTTCTGCGAGCCCGCGGTGGGACGGGAATTCCCTTATAGTCGGCAGCACCAACTCCGTTGCTACAAGGAGATCCTGCCCGTTGGCTCTGGAGGTCTCCTCAGTGTTTCCAGGTACAGTATCTGTGATCCTCAGCCGGGTCGGGTATTCTCCAGCGATCGAGGGATCGCTCGCGGTCAGCAGCTCCCGCAGCTGCCCCACCCTAGTCGTTGTACTAGTTTCACTGTTGTCCTGTTGTGTTTCACTATTTGTGTCACTCGTCATCACCTTCCCCACAACCGACAATGGATCATCGTGGGCTTCACTTTTCCTTGATCATTGTTGCTTTTTGTGTATCTTTCATTTATTTGTTCTATGTGCCTTCTATATTTCTCGTTTCCTTCTCCCCTGGCTCTCAATCTGAAGAAGGGCCTTGACCTGAAACATCACCAATTCCTTTTCTCCAGAGATGCTGCCTGGCCCGCTTAGTTACTCCAGCTTTTTGTGTCATGGGATATCCTACACGCCTAATGTGGGTAAGTAGGTTTAATCTAGATCTACAAAAAGGCCTTCAATTCTAGTTGGAGGTTGATCTTTACTTTGTGGATATTAAGGCCCATTTTCTGATGCACTATTTGTAAACAAATTGACAATGACTTGGATTTCTCACTTTGAACAAGTGCAACCTAAGATTTTAAGAGTGGTATTTGTCATATGTACGCAAAAGGCAATAATGACATTCTTACTTGCAGCAGGATAACAGGTCTGTAAACGCAGTAGGTAACATAATAAACAAATTAAAAGTTCAATGCATTAAAAAAAAACAATATTAGTGCAAATAAATCCTTAGTGTAACCAAGACAGTTCGTAATTCATAGTTTAGTTGGTGTTTGTTGTGTTCAAGAACCTAATGGTTGTTTGGAAGAAGCTGTTTCTGAACCTGGAGGTCATCATTTTCAGACTTCTATAACTACTTCCTGACAGGAGTGAGATAAGAGCATTGCCAGGGTGGCGTGGGTCTTTGCTGGCTGTTATTGTGAGTCAGCATCTCTTATAGATCCGTAGGAGAGGTTGGTACCTGTGACCACTTTGCATAATCTCCTTGGTTCCTGGGTGTTAAGAGTAGTGAATCCTTGTTAATATACTGCAGAATGCTAACTAAAAATGGTTCCCTAGGCTAAAGAGGAGAGGCAAGGTAGATTGAATACTTTCCAAAATACTCTGCAAATTAGCTACAATAGACTAGGAGTGGGTGTGTAACCTTGAAAGAATGATTCTCAAATTACTTAAGGAATGATCTTAAGTAAATTGATGTCATTTGTTCAATAGCATTTCAGTTAAACTTGAATAACATAAGAGGTATAAAATGTAACATTTAAAATAGATAACATACCCAAGATCAGAGAGTGTAGATTAAACTTGCATGACTTTAAAATTGGAAGTGAAATGAGGATTAGGAAATTAAACCGATATGGATGTGGAAACGTGGTATGCGTGGTTGAACAAAGCAGAAATTGGTTAAAAAAACAATTGCTGTTGATGCAACAACCCACTCATCCAAATTGCATTTTGTCCGTGAGTCCAATTGCTTACGTGGGCTGTATATTTCTTTTGATATTGATGCAAATTTTCAATAATACATCCTGGATGAGAAACAACATTTACTGTTAAATTCATTTGGCTACTAGAATGTTTTCATTATTTCTTCCCACTTAGTGTACATTAGACTAGAGCATCAGGATACAAGAGTTGTGTTAACTTTTAGAAAGCATTTACAGCACATTTACAGCTCTTAATGTCCGAGGAAATGCATTTGAAGTGAAAGTACTGTAATAAATTTATCAATCAAGCAGAACAAATGCATGAAAAAAGATCTAGCAAATAAGAATGCGATGAATGATTAAATATTTGGTTTTCATGTTATTGATTGAGGGATAAATGTTCGTCAGAATGAATGACAGTTTCCCATAATCCCTGAATAATGTCATAAGATTCTTTGGATCATCCTGGGAGACTGGACAAAACCTTAATGTGGTGTCTCCTTGGAAAAAATCCATAACATTGACTCAGCTAAGAGTACTGCCATTGAGCCAAGATAACACATGGGTAACATGGAGTCTTAAAAAAAGGCTTGTAGAATTTCAAGTATTATATAAAACAACACAAAATGCAAGAATAATAGTAAGATTAAACGAGAACTTACCAGTTTGAAGTTTGATCTTTATTTTATGAGGAGTGACGTTGCGGGATTACGTGAAGAAGGCCCGCCAGGCGCATGCGCGTCATACTTCAAAGCAGCGACGTGAAAACACAGAAACAAATAGCCGAAGTAACATAGTAAGGCTCGTAGAAGACTAGAACTACCAGATGATCTCTTAGATTATGAGGGTGGGAGCGGAGGGCACGTAATCCCTCAACGTCACTCCTCATAAAATAAAGATCAAACTTCAAACTGGTAAGTTCTCGTTTAATCTTACTATTTTACTTCGGAGTCACGTGAGTGACTACGTGAAGATTTCAAAGCTCTGTGTTTGCATGCCGCAGATGCACTCCATACGACAAGCTGCTTTCGGTTTGACACAGTAGTACAATAAAGAAGATATTGAACATTGCATGAATAATTCAATAACGATTTTAATAACAAACAGAGTAATGACCCCTCTGACCCAGGGGGAAATTACAAACAATAAGCGATATAAAACAAAGCAATAAAAATTAAAGGGAACCCAAAAACAGCAGACCCAAACCGTGGCTTTGCCTGAACTGGTTTATCGTAAAACCGAGAAAAAGTTGTCTCTCTAGACCACCCTGCGGCCCGCGAGGATTTGATCTAGCGGCACGTCCTGAGCCTTCGCCGCGGATGTAGACGCCGCCCTGGTGGAGTGAGATTTAAACACATCAGTGTCGATGCCCGCAGAACTGAGCACCTGTTTCAACCATCTAGAAATAGTTTGCACAGACACGTGCTGATATGGCTTTTTGTGACTAATGAGAAGTCCTAACTCCGAACCTCTCAGACTCCTGGTTAACTCAACATATTGGGTTAAATGTTTAACGACACATAACAGTTGGTCACCAGGATATGCTTTAAACATCACCCTGATTCCAGACCTGCCTGGTCTACTTTGTTTGAGTAAATTACATAAAATGTAACATCATCTTGAGAAAAATGCATATCATCTATTCTTAACAAGTGCAAAGTTTGGACATGTTGTGCTGAAACCAACGCCATTAACATAACCACTTTAAGAGTCCATTTTTGCAAAGATAATGACGCAACATTGGAGCCCATTGCCGCAGCAGTGTGAGAAACTATACTGACATCCAGATTGCTGTATATTCTGGGTTTGGAGGTTGAGGGGTTTTGTTAAAAAATTCCTCTCATAAAACCTGGACACCAATGGATGAGACCCAATAGGTTGTCGTGCTGAAGACTGCCCTAAATAAGAGGACAAAGCACTGCGAGCAGTGTTAATAGCACTATAACTAAGGTGCTCATCAAAATGCAAAGTAGCAAGGAACTCCACACATCCCTATACTAGCAGTATCATATGATATATTAGACTGTACACAGAAGCATTCCATTTCTTAAATGTGCACGAGGTATTGCTTTTTTAGTGCTAGTTCTCCACCCTGCAGTCATAACCTCCATGGTCCTGTTCGATAATCCAAGGCCTTGAAATGGTCTGGTCAGAACCTGCGGACCAACAAATTGATATGGTCATGTAATGGGTTGACTTTCACCTGTAACCGGAATGCACCAACAAATGACTGCTGCTGGGAATGCGCATGAATGGCTGTGCCATCATTCTCAGTACCAAGGGGAACCATGATTGTGTTGGCCAATCTGGGACCACCAAAACACCTTTGGCGGAGTCCCGCTCTATTTTAGTAGACATTTCGGAATCAGGCAGAATGGAGGAAACGCATAAAAAACGAATGTAACCCCAGTGTAACGAGAACGCATCCACACTACTGCACCTGGATCTGGCTCCCAGGAGACATATTTAGGCAACTGGTGATTCAGTCTGGATGCAAAGAGGTCAATATCTGGCAAACCAAATCTTGCAACAATGGTTTGAAATATGCTGACATTTTTCAACATCCATTCTATATTGTCATTAAACGTTTTCTCGACCTAAGGTCTGCTACCACATTATCTATCCCTGGTAGGTAGATGGCCGAAACCCAGATGTTGCGTGAAATAACACCAATCCCAGATAGTATTTGCCAAAACTATCACATAACACGATCTTGCTCCTCCCATATGATTAATATATGCCACAGCTGTAGTAGTGTTATCAATCTGGAGTTGAACGTGGAAATCTGACATGGTGGAGAAATATGCTTTTAGCCATAAAAAAACACCCAATAACTCCAGGTAATTAATACCATGTGTGTGAAGAAGCAAGTGCTCTTTCTCAGTCCATCTACCCCCACAGCTAGATTCTGTGTCTGTAGCCCCCCATCCGAGAGCGCTAACATCAGTCTGTAAAATCACTGAAGGTTCGTCCACCAAAATGTAATTGGTGGGCTTGGCTAATATTAACAAACCCACCACTGCAATTCTGCCAGAGCCGTGGTGGGTAACTGCATAAGGCGATCAAAATGACCTGCATTCTGTTTCAATGCTTGTTCTCTTGCTCTTTGCAAATGTTGATAATGCAAGGCCCGAACTGTACTGCCGGAAAGGCTGCTACCAATTTCCCAACGACCTTTGCAACGTCTCGGATGGAAGGGTAAAGAGTTTGTGTAAGACGAATACAGACATTAACAATATCTAGTACCTTAGCAGCTGGTAATGTAACTGTCATATGAACTGAATCCAGAAGAAACCCCAAATACTCAATCTGTTGGGTTGGCTGTAACCTGGACTTAAGTGGATGGACCAAAAACCCCAATGATTCAAAGAGATTCTTGGTTGCTGTAACAGAGGCTGCAGCTGACTCTTGAGTGGTGCCCACAATTAAGATATCATCTAAATAGGCCATGACAATGTGATTGTGGGCCCTCAATTGCCCTAGCACAGGTTTCACCAATTTAGTAAATAACCTAGGTGCAGAACTTAATCCATTAGGCAATGCTCTATATTGCCACAGCTGTCCCATCCAATTAAATTTCAAGTACCTCCGATAATCAACATGAATTGGCACCGAATAATAAGCATCTTGTTGGCACCGAATAATAAGCATCTTGTAAATCAATGGTGGCCATATAACAACCCTGGGACATCAGCTGCTTTGCAGTAACAAATGTGTCAATTTTAAAATGCCTATAGAGAACTGAAGTATTCAATTGAGTGAGATCCAGAATTACTCGACAAGTAATTTGGGTCTGGGAAAAATATTACTCGACAAGTAATTTTTGGGTCTGGGAAAAATATTAGACACAAATTGTTGAGCATGATGAACTGCTTTTTCAATCACACCTTTACGGAACAAATTCTGAATCTCCACATTGATTTGCTCAGTCTCCGGAACAGAAAACACCAACACTTTACTAGGCTTATGCTGGAAAGGTGGATCTATCCCTGAGATGGTGGACCCTGACACAGTATTTAGTATAAAGATATCAGACGTTATACAACACCATTCGTTATAAAATAAATGTAACCGACCTCCAATAGGAGGTTGCACACCCGAATTTGTAACTTGAACACAAAGTCCCTGTACCTCTGTCGGTGTTTTGGAAACCTGTTGTCTGGCCGTGTTGGGGTTATAGGGAACCTGACGTGGTGGATACCCTCGTTGCCACCCTGGCCTCCCTCTGCTGGGCCCAGCACCCGGATCGGACCTGCGGTAAACGATCCCCGGCTTCGAAGAGACGGACGAGATGCGGCCGGCTTCATTAGCCCCATAGTTTTCGCCTCCTCATCAATATCTCTAATTTGCTTGACCAGATCGGAGCCAAACAGGAGTTCAGGCGCCTGGACGTTGGTCGCCTTACAGAGTGCAGCAAAAATTTTTTATTTAAAGTAGGCCTGATGGCAATTTTACGAATGCAGTTTAATTTCGAAGAAAGACGTTACAAATCATACCTAACATATCTTTCTGTAACGGAGATAACACGGTCCCTCGGACCATGGTGCCAAATGCAGTGATCGTGGCCGCACCAGTTTGAGGACGTGCTGATAACGAACCTCCTGCCCCCTCATGGAAGGACTCATGGGTGCCCATATTGCTGGGTTCACCATTGGCACTTTTAATGAAGCACAGTTAACAGGTGTTTTATATTTGCTGCTTGTCTCCTGCATGACAGATAGTTGTAGCTGGTGAGAAACTAAGTAATTAATATTAGTTGCGAGATATTCCTCCATGGCCTCACCTGTTCCCTCCGGAATAGCAAAAGACATTGCTATATCCGATACACCCGGAGCAAGGCTCTTGTGCTCTGGTGTTTGCACATAAGCAGAGACACCAGACATAGGGTCAGCTGCATCCTGCCCCGCATCTCCCATTTGATATTCTAGGGAGGCATCCCCCAGTCCTATAACAGGCGCTGGAAGGAATTCACCACTGCGGTATTCCAGGTTATCCTCTTCACAGGATCCCTGCTGCTTAATTGTCTGCGAAGTCTCTGTGGCTTTAGCCCCTTGCTACCAAAAGCTGCAGCATGTGTTCCATATGTTGCATTTTTCCCCACATCTCTTTAGCCCCTGGGGGAAAATCACCACCGTCATCTGAATCATCCGATAGTACTGGCCTGTTTGTTTTACTTGTGGCCTTGCTGTGCCTCTTAGCAGCCACAGCCTGTGAGTTTCAGGCGCTGGCCTGGAAGCACTTTCCACTGGTGGTAACGGTGAAACGGCCCCCGGTATCGGAACCGGAGGTCCGGTTACTATCTCCCGACCCGATCGAGAATGCGGCTCGTCGCTAGACACGCGCTTGGAGCGCACTCTCCGCCCGGACCGGTCCATGTTGTAACTCCAACTGACTTCGCGAGCCAGTTTTACGGAGCTAAATAACCTGCAGGAAAAGTTGTTTAACACTTACCTGCAGAGTTTCTACTTACCCGCTGGTGGAGCTGTGCCCTCCAGCCCGTTCGGTGCGACATGCGTGGACGTAATGACGCGCATGCGCCTGGCGGGCCTTCTTCACGTAGTCACTCACGTGACTCCGAAGTAAAATGAAAAAATAATTCACTTTGGGTTTTCAGAATTACAAAGTGTTGTGATGAGTTTGAGGGAAAGGCCATTTCCTGTGAATTGTCATTTTATAATTATCACCAAGAAAGATAAATATGTTCTTTGCAGATTGTTGGGGCATGAAATACTTTGGCAAAAGTATAGATTGATTTTAATGGACAATCCGATATTTCAAGCGGAGAAATAATCAATGAGAAAATGTCCCCTAGATTTCTTGACCAAAAGGATGAATAGCTTTCTTGTAAAATATAAACGTATTAAGCTTTCTTTAATTTTTTTTGTCTTTGATAGCAAGTGATGGTGAGCTGCAATGATTGGGAGTTGTGCTATTTTTTACAAAAAAGGCTTTTACTATGAAGTGCGCCTTATTCAAAATAACAGATGTTGTTAAAACGTGTGCTTTACATAAAATATCCTATGAGAGTATAAATGTCTGCCTAAAGAAACATACTTCATTTTATAATCATTTGTGCTGAGAATAGACCATATTCGCAGTCTACAAGCTTAAGTGACCACAGACATTCCTGTAGTTTTAGTCATGTCTAAATGTGATACAAGTCACAGTTGCTAGAACCGTTAGATATAAAAGGTGAAATGTATGAGAATTGATAGATACTGTAAAAGGTAGCCAGTGATGACCATCGGGGATTTCCATAAGGGGATAAAGTACTTGTCTGGAAAGAAGAGAGACACATTTATATTAAATTCACACGGAAATCTTCGACATTGTTTGTATGTCTGTGTTAATATTGTATTTCTACACTTAAAAAAAAAATAGATGAACATAGCAGCCCCAAAAAGTCATCTATCAATTTTCTCGAGATGCAGCCTGACTTGCTGAATTTCTCCAACATTTTTTGTCTATCTTGAATATAGCAGATCTGTGAAGGTGTTGAGAGGTATGGAACTGCCCACCTAACAATGTCATGGCACTACCTTCACCATGGGGACTGCAATGATTTAAAAAGATAACGTCCAGATCATTTTTCAGGGGCATTTAGGAAAGGGTAATAAATATTGACCTTACAGTGACAACCCTGTAGAAACAAAGAACTGCAGATGCGAGTTTACCAAGGAAAGACACAAAATGCTGGACTAACTCAGCAGGTCAGGCAGCATCCTTGGAGAACATGGATAGGTGATGTTTTGGGTCGAGACCCTTCTTCAGAAGGTCCAAAGAAAGGTCCTGACTCAAACGTCACCTATCCATGTTCTGCAGGGATGTTGTTTAACTCGCTGAGTTGCTCCAGTATTTTGTGTCTTTCAGTGACATCTGTGTTCTGTATTTAAAAAATAAATAAATAATATGACCCAAAGCTTAGATTCAGTTTGTAAATTCAGCTTGTAAGTTATTTAATATAGTCCGATAACGTTATGTAAATGTGGACTAATTAGATAAAGCACATAATCACCTCAGTGTATCAGTATTTCATCCCCTATTCTAAAGCTAAAAAATATTCTAAATTATTTTGTCACTAGCATTTTGTGAAAGCTTATTACTGAGATATTTTTAAATTATCAGCATTAATTTTAAAGCTACTCAGCAATGTAATGAAGCTGAAGAATTTTATGGTGAGAGCCATTTTAAGGAGCATAACACTTGGGAGAAAAGTTGATGGATTGCAGAACTGACAGTGGTATTGAGGGATGCAATTTGAGATAACAATTTAAAAAGTAAAGCATTTGAGGCTTCTCAAGGTATGTGAGGAAGAACATGATTAAACTGTCCATTCTTTGTTAACTATTGAATAAACTTCTCCCTGTCGGATTGCAACCTTGTCGTGGTCCGGGAGCTTGTGTGTCTCAGTGACCCCTAGAGTTATGCCAGCGGGAGATTGGTAAATTAAGCACCAGTAAATTTGTTATAGTAACCAAGAAGTCTAATTGCGTTTATCATATGTTTGCTCTTTTTGTTCCATTGTGTTTAATGGTAAATGTTGTATGAGAATTGGGTAGCCAAATAAAGCTCCTTTCTTCAACAAACTAACCGGAAATTCTTCACTGCACAATTCTCATGTAGATTCAGCTCGGTAAATATTGTCAGTGGATATTTATCTTTGAGCTCAGGTTTTTAGAGGAGGAAGTAGGAATGGACAGCGTTAGGGATGGAATTCCAGACTATTCAGACAAACACATTATCTCCCCAAAATCCATAAACACAACTGCCCTGGCAGAACCATTGTTTCTGCCTGCTCTTGTCCCATTGAACATTTCCATGTACCTTGACCCCATCCTATCCCCCCCCAGTCCAATACCTCCTGGCCTATGTGCAAGATACCTCACGCCCTTCATCTCTTTAATGACTTCTGCTTTCTGAGCCCCCACTCCCTGATCTTTACTATAGACGTTCAGTCACTCTACACCTCTACCCCTGACCAGGAAGGCCTTCAAGCCCCCATTTACTTCCTCAACCGCAGAACCAGCCAATTTCCCTCTACTAGGAAACACTCTCCTCCGCCTAGCGGAGCTGGTCCTCGCTCTTAACAACTTCTCCTTTGACTCCTCCCACTTCCTCCAAATCAAAGGCATAGCTATGGGCACTTGCATGGGCCCCAGCTATGCCTTCCTCTTTGTAGGATACGTCGAACAAACCCTGTTCTAGGCGTACACTGGCCCTATCCCTGAACTCCGTTACAATGACAACTGGATCGGTACTACCTCCTGCACCCGTGCAGAACTCATGGACTTCATTAACTTCACCACCAAATGCCATGCTGCACTCAAATTCACTTGGACCATCTCCGACACCTCCCTCCCCTTGCCGTCTCCAACACAGGATTTAGCCTATCGACTGACGTCAATTATAAACCTACTGACTCCCACAACTATCTAGACTACTCTCCTTCCCACCCTGCTTCCTGCAAAAACTGTTTCCCCTACTCCCAATTCCTCCATTTATGTGGCATCTGCGCTCAAGAGGAGGTGTTCCTTACCAAGATATCCGAGACGTCCTCATTATTCAGGGAATGGGGGTTCCCCTCCTCCATCATTAGATGAGGCCCTCACACATGTCTCCTCAGTACCTTGCAGCTCTGTTCTTGTTCCCCCTCCCTCTAGTTGCAACAGGGACAGAGTCCCCCTGGTCCTTGCTTTTCATCCTATCAGCTGTCTCTTACAACACATAATCCTCTGACATTTTCGCCACCTCCAACGGCATCCCACCACTAATCACATCTTCCCATCTCTACCCCTTTCCTCCTTCTGCAGAGACCGTTCACTTGCTGCACCCCAGTTAACTCATCTCTTCCCACCCAAACCACCTCCTTTCCGCCTGTCCCTACACCTCCTCCCTTGACTCTGTCCAGGGACTCAGGAGTGCCTGGACAGTCATATCAGGTTAGGCAAAGGTTCACTCTCACCACCTCCAACCCAATCAACTGTATCTGTTGTTCAAGATGTGGACTTGTATACATTGGCAATACCAAACGTAGACTGGGTGATCGTTTCGCTCAGTCCGCCTGGACCTACTTGATCTCCCGGTTGCCAAGCACTTTAATTGCCCTTCCCATTCCCACAATTACCTTTCTGTCCTACGCTTCCTCCATTGTCAGAGTGAGGCCAAATGCAAAATGGGCAAACAGCATCTCATATTTTGCATGGGCAGCTTACAACCCAGAGGCATGAATATTGATTTCTCTAACTTCAAGTAATCCTTGCATCCCCTCTCTTTCTCTCCATCCCTCCCCCAACCGTTGTACCAGCTTCAAAGTCGGCTTGTCAAGTCTCATTGTACTCGATTTTACCAAGCACACAGCTAACAATGGCTTCTTCCCTTTATCATTGATACTTTTTTGCATATCTTTCATTCATTTGTTCTACAGCTACAATTTGAGATTTGTAATAGAAAAAAATCACATGTGGTTAAAGTGCTCATTGTCAGATTTTAATGAAGGCAATTTTTATACATTTTGGTTTCACCATGTAGAAATTACAGCAGTCCCCCCCATTTCAGGGCACCATAATGTTTGGGACACAACAATGTCATGTAAATTAAAGTAGTTATGTTAGTATTTTGTTGCATATCCTTTGCATGCAATGACTGCTTGAAGTCAGTGATTCAGGAACATCACCAGTTGCTGGGTGTCTCTCTGGTGATGCTCTGCCATCTTTAGCTTATGCTTGTTTTGGGGGCTAGTCCCCTTCAGTTTTCTCTTCAGCATATAAACGGCATGCTCAATTGGGTTCAGATCAGGTGATTGACGGCCACTCAAGAATTGACCATTTTTTAGCTTTGAAAAACATATTTGTTGCTTTAGCGGTATGTTTGGAATCATTGTCTTGCTGTAGAATGAGCTGCCGGCCAATGAGTTTTGAGGCATATGTTTGAACGTGAGCAGATAGGATGTGTCTATACACTTCAGAATTTATTATGCTCCCACCATCAGCAGTTTTATCATCAATGAAGTTAAGTGAGTCAGTAACTTCAGCAACCATACATGCCCAGGCCGTAACACCCCCGCCACTGTGTTTCACAGATGAGGTGGTATGCTTTGGATCTTGGTCAGTTCCTTCTCTCCTCCATACTTTGCTCTTGCATCACTCTGATATAAGTTAACCTTTGTCTCATCTGTCCACAAGACCTTTTTCCAGAACTTTTTACTTCTTGGCAAACTAACCTGGCCATCCTATTTTTGCGGCTAACCAGTGGTTTGCATCTTGCAGTGTGGCCTCTGTATTTCTGTTCATGAAGTCTTCTGCGGACAGTGGTCATTGACAAATCCACACCTGACTCCTGAAGAGTGTTTCTGACCTGTCGGACAGGTGTTTGGGGATTTTTCTTTATTATAGAGAGAATTCTTCTGTCATCAGCTGTGGAGGTCTTCCTTGGCCTGCCAGTCCCTTTGCGATTAGTAAGCTCACCAGTACTCTCTTTCTTCTTATTTATGTTCCAAACGGTTGATTTTGGTAAGCCTAAGTTTGGTTGATGTATCTAACAGTTTTATTCTTGTTTCTCAGTCTCATAATAGTTTCTTTGACTTTCATTGTCACAACTTTGGTCCTCATGTTGATAAACAGCAATAAAAGTTTCCAAAGGTAATGGAAAGACTGGAGGAAAGACTAGGCGCTGAGCGCTCTCTTATACCTGCATTAAGGAGGCAATTAAACACACCTGAGCAATTACAAACACCTGCGAAGCCATGTGTCCCAAACATTATGGTGCCCTGAAATGGGGGGACTATGTATAAACACAGCTGTAATTTCTACATGGTGAAACCAAATGTATAAAAACACCCTTTAATAAAATATGACAATATGCACTTTAACCACATGTGATTTTTTTCTATTACAAATCTCAAATTGTGGAGTGCAGAGGCAAATAAATAAATGATGGGTCGTTGTCCCAAACATTATGGAGGCCACTCTATATCTTTCTATATCACTGTCTATATCTCTCGTTTCCCGTTCCCCTAACTCAGTCTGAAGAAGGATCTCGACACAAAAGTCACTATTCCATTTCTCCAGAGATGCTGTCTGACCTGCTGAGTTGCTCCAGCTTTTGTGTCTATCTTTGGTTTAAACCAGCTTCTGCTGTTCCTTCCATAACATTAAGATACTACCTGGTTCCTAAAGGCCTGATGCATATCTATGCATTTGTGGGTGTAAGAACATAGAAATCATGAACAGTTTGATTTATTCTCACTTAAATATTTGGTCAGAAGGAAAATTGAACAAAAAGGAGAAAAATTGTGGTTGACTGTTGGGTTGGTGCAGGAAGTTGAGAGATATCAAACACCTAACATAATAACATTCTTCCATTGTGGGTACTGACCTCCCCACTGTCGAAAGGAACTATACAAGGTGCACTATAGATCAAAAAGGCAGCCAGCATCATCAAGGACCCGTGTTAGCCTGGCGAAGCTCACATTTCGCTCCTGTCATCGGGGAGGCGTGGGAGTCTGAAATTAATGACATCCAGAATTAAAAACAGCTTCTTCCCAACAACACTCAGATTATTGAACACTACAAACACCAACTAAACTTTAAACCACAAACTGTCTTGATTGCACAAGGGACTTCACGTCTCGACCCGAAACGTCGCCTATCTCCTTCGCTCCTTAGATGCTGCTGCACCCGCTGAGTTTCTCCAGCTTTTTGTGTAACCCTCGATTCTCCAGCATCTGCAGTTTCTTCGTTAACACTTCACGCTTTTGTTTTGTTTGTACGAATATTAGAGGTTTTTCTTTATTAAACTTTTGTTTTTGTTTTTTTATTACCTTATCTATTGAGTACTGTGTTTTTTAAATTGACTAATCAAGATTTTTAGGAGCCATAATATACTAGGATTCCATCGTTGGTGCTTGTGAAGATTGTATATTGACAATGTAAGACATCATGGGGCAGTGACACAAACTCGTAGTCAAGACATTGCTGAGATTATAATAAAACATGGATGACAGATGACCAAAGGAGTGTTGGGTTGGGAAGCACCAGGGACTTGAGAACAAAATAATTTATCAAAAAAGTGATGGAAATATATATTTTTGACAACTTCATAGCAGCTACTAATAACTCTACAAGGAGACACACACAAATTTCTGGAGTAACGCAGCGGGTCAGGCAGCACCTCTGGAGAAAATGATAATCATACATTTTCTCTAGAGATGCTGACAGATCCACTGAGTTACAAGCATTTACTAGCTGCCAGAAAATACTAGAAAATGAAAATAAGATGCCTGTCTTTGATATAAACCAACATCTGCAGTTCCTTTTTATTATGCAACAAAGCAAACTAGCTGCTACTTTGATTTGTTCCACTAGATTGTTATGTTATCTCCACAAATGATCAACTTAATTTATGGACCGATTATGATTATGGAGCAAAATGATGTGTATGAACTATGCAAGGATTGAGGTAAATAGGCCATGTGAATGCAGGTGGGGATTATGTTTAAATTGATGGATGAGATTGGTTTTGGAGAAGATGAGTTCTTCAAATGTGTAAATTTACACTGACTCCACTAAAAATCAAAACAGTGCATTCTTTAAATTTGAAGAATGGCCTGCTGTATTTGAATTTATGATTAAAACCAATGATGGGACACAAAGTAGATTTACAACATTCAATGCAGCTAAAACAAAAGCAAGAACACCTTTGTTTGTGAAATATATTACCTGCAAGTGTACATTGAAAGTTGAATAGAAAGCAAAGTCAGTCCTACTTCTGTATAAATTATTCAGTGAAACTTGCTGTGGGCAGCTTGTGCGGGATACGTACCAACAATAACATGTTGCCCACCTCCCCAGGAAATAATTATGTAAGCGTGGCCTTTGTGAAAATATTTGACTACAGAATTAACACTGTTGGCCATGTACCATCTTTTATTGAATCTTTTGGAGATTTTTCCAAATCCGTGAGGCACAGTGTCAAATATAGTTTGATATAATAATTGTGAAATGCTTTGGGTATCACAGGTTATTGTTTACAACAATTATCCATGTACCCAATTATTCAAGGTATTTTATTTCAAAAGTATACATTTGTAAAACATACAGTAAATACATTCAGTCTATGTATTTGCATTCATATATTTTCTTACAATGTGTCAACTGCACTTGTTTCCTCCTTCAGGCATCCGTGAAGCATTTGAGAGGCTGTTGCACACGGTTCCTGTGTCCAGCGATGGCAGGACCCTAGACTCGTCCTTCCTCACAAATCCTTGGCAGTGGCTGCATCAAGCTCGCGGGCATCCCTCAGCACATAGTCCTGCACTTTAGCATGTGCCAGTTGCTTGTCTTTTTACAAGTCTCATGCTGCCAGTGCTTATTTGTGAGAGTTTGTTCTGGTAGCTGCAACCAGATTTACTACCTGTTGTGTATCTCCATGATTAACACGATGCAAGCATCCTGTGCGGTTGCTTCTGCTGAGTATATGCACGGTGTTATAATAGTGGTAGTGTGAAGTGCAAAGTGCTAACATCTTGAGGATATGTGCAAAGTGATGTTGCCTGAAAGCAGGGAACTGTTACCACTTTTCAAATCTTGTGATATGTTGCACAATGTAGATCGACCAAGGGGAATCTTAAATTGATGATTACATTCTTGCCCATTAGTTCCTTTCTGAAAACAATCTATGTTCTAATTATGCTTTGCAGACACAATAAAACCATGATTCAAAGCATTCTCACCTTGTAACATTTATACCCCTTACTTGGAATAAATTGACTCCAGAATCTGACAAATATGCAGAAGGCTTACTTGTATGAACAACAGAATACATTTCTAAATTCTTTGAATTGAAGCAGTTTTATTTGTATAGAATGGTCTAAGAACTTTGTCAGTTTAGTTGAACTACTACATTACCTTCCAACTTACAATAGCAATGAGAAAAATGAGCATGTTGGAAACAAAACAAAGTGTTGGAGCTGGAAAAACAACATCTGTAAAGAGAGGGGCTGCGCAGCGGTGGGGTTGCTGCCTCACAGCGCCAGAGATCAGTGTTAGATCCTTACTACAGGTACTTCTGTACGACCTTGTGCATTCTCC
The DNA here is from genome assembly GCA_035221665.1 of Okamejei kenojei. Taxonomy (NCBI): domain Eukaryota; kingdom Metazoa; phylum Chordata; class Chondrichthyes; order Rajiformes; family Rajidae; genus Okamejei; species Okamejei kenojei. The sequence goes on along the minus strand of CM069136.1, from coordinate 68,199,098 downwards.
CTGTGACCACGTGGGTTTTCTCCAGTTTTCGGTAAAAATTGTAAATTATCCATAGAGTGTAGAATAGTGCTAGTGTACAGAGTGATCGCTAGTCTTAAGGACACATTATTGTTTTGGTTTTAACTACTCATTAGACTGGACTTTGCAACTTCCATTCACACCATGCACATGTGACTTTCCAAGGAAGTTGTCATTCTGTTATGATTGTTATAGCTTCTGGGTATTTGTGAACTGTTTAATTTTGGGTTGTGAAGTGTTCATATAGAAATCTGCTTTATTAGGTGGAGGATGAGAGATTTGATGTTTAAACAAATCTGTTGTCTTATGTGCCCATGGGTTTGTTCTTTAGGCTGGCATTCTTCACTTTGGTGCATCTCACTCAGGATGATGATGGTAATATTGATGTCAAACCATCCAAGTTCCTAGCATGAAAATGAAATGGCATGTAAAGTTGTCTCATGTTCCAAATGTTTTAACTGTTGGCATTATCCACAAGGTCTTAAGTCTAAGTTCACAAAGAGCAGCACAATGTTGTCTGTATGATTTATTTAAATGTTGGATGGCCTGTTGCACAGCAGCCACCATGTGGACGTGTCCATGGCAGGACATCTCTAGACGAGTGTAGGTGCTTGTTAGTGCACATGTATGCATGCATTCATACATACATTATAGGCAGGCTCGAGCACAGATGCTCTTACCTCTGCAACCATCTCACATCTCCTGCCTTCTCAACTGCTTTGGTTTACCTGTAATGAACCCTGCCATTTGGCCACCTCCCTCCTTCCCATGCAGACCCCTCCTACCACGACCCTTTGGCCTGCTGTTCTACCTCCACCTTCTCTCTACCTCCACCTTCTCTCTACCTTCTACCTCCACACCTTTACCCTGCCATCTTCCCCTCCTTTACTCTCTAACCTTTGTGGTGTGGGGAGAAGGTGGGTGGGGAGGGGCAGAAGAAAGGTTCCCTCATCCATGGTAGACTGAACCCTTGAATAAGGTTTTTGGCTATCTAGCACTGTCATTGGTACTTAGCAATCTTCATTCTGTAAGCGATTTTCTTCATCTCTAGATCTGCCATTAAACTCAACTGATGTGTTTTAGTTAGTTTGTTGAGCCTTAGTATATCCTATGCTATTTGAGGACAATAGGATATACTTCATCCTGTGAGATCAACGTGGGCCTCTGCCCTGATTGGAAGCAGGAATTTTTGACACTAGCACTGTCCTACACACTAAAGACTATTTACAATTTTTACTGAAGCCAATTCACGTACAAACCTGAATGTCTTTGGAATGCAGGAGGAAACCAGAGCACCCGGGGGAAAACCCACGCAGTCACGGGGTGAACGTATAAACTCCGTACAGACAACACCTGTAGTAAAACGCTGTAAGGCAGCAACTCTACTGTTGCACCACTGCGCTGTGCTAATAATTGTAATAAATGATATAATGAAAGATCCGCAAGCTATTGAAGTTCCTACTCCAGCATTCTGCTGGCTGAAATAAATTTCTAACCCAACAGCTCTAAAGTACACTTGTGGTATTGGGCAACCATTTGAAGCTTAATTTCAGGCTGCATGGTGAAAGTATAAGCATGGGTCCATCTTACAGCCTGCTAAAAGAGGAATTTGGTGAATTGAGGAAGGGTTTTTTTCCCGTACTTTAAAAAAAAATGTCAGTTGAATTATTAAGAAGCATCAGCAGCTGCAAACTGAATCAAGAGTTTTAAAGATGTTAAAAATAACCAAATGTGTGATCACAGGACAGTGAGTATTGCAGGTGTTTTCAATCTTGAAATAATTGATTCAAAATTATAAGCTAATACAATTTTAAAAAACAAACAAATAATGTAACCTTAAAACTAGGCAATTAATAAGACTAAATTATGCTTAAAACAGCTAATCAGCTGAAAAGCTTGATTTTTATTTAAACTTATGCAACGAGTCCTTGTCCTACAGGACTGGTGATATATCATAGCTGCATATAGGAGCCAGTAGTAAGCAGAGTGATTCTCAGCACCACATCTACAGAAACTGTCTGTAGGTTAAGGAACTTCGTATCAGTTAGTGTCCTGGAGACTGCAGGGAGGGAGAAAGTTATCTGGATACTCTGTACCAGGAGACAGTTATGCCTCTTAATTTGTGTCTTGTAGATTTGGTCAGTGATCAAAATAGGAGAGTATGACCATGAGAGAGATAAGTAAAAGGATCCAGAAGATAACATATCCATCCTTGCACTTGCCCAACAGGTTCTTGCAAACTCTGGCAGAGAGCTGGGATTCTTAAGTGAATGAACAAATCTGCATGAGCATTATCAGGGCTTGAAATTAGCGGTTGCCCGGGTGCCATTGACCACAGAAAGTGCCGCCGGGCAACCTAAACGCCGACTCATTTTGCCCGGCTTGGCACCCAAATATTGGTTTATACCGGGAGACGCAAAAAACTATGGTAACTCCGCGGGTCAGGCAGCATCTCTGGCGAATAGGAACTGACGTTTTGTGTCGGTGGTGGCTGTATTCCTCTAGTATCTTTGAGTGCGGGACAAAGATACTAAGTGCGGGGTGACGAAGGGTCGGAGCGAATGACAGGCCCTGCACAGCAGCAGCAGCGGCCGTGACAGCGGCTCCACCGCCTCCTCCTCCCGCCCCCCGCTGGCGGAAGAGGGCTTCCCTCTCCCTCTCTTCCCTCGGCGTGCGAGAGGGTTGCTTTGAAAGCACATTTTGCGGATTTGCCATCAGCAGCCGCTAGCGCCCTGATAACGGTCGCTGCTTGCTCTTTCAAAATGACCCTCGCAGCTATAGGATCTTTGAGCTGCACCCCTCTGCCCCGCACCTTGCTGTTGGCTGGCGGAGGAGAGGAGTGGTTGCGAGGAGATCCCAACCACCTCTCCCTTTGGCGGTGGCACTTTGGGTTGGACAGAGACAGCCAAGGCAGCGGGGGATGTTGTCCGAGGAGCGCTGACCTTCCTTCCTCCCCACCTCCTCTGCCCCTCCCCCCTTTCTCTCTCTCTTGTACGCCCCCCTCCACCCCCTTCTCCATCCCGCACTGATCCCCATTCCCTCCACTATTCAGTCCTCACTGTTCTGTGCTTCCCTCCCCATCTAACCCCCCCCCCCCCAATCTATTCATCATCTACCCACCTCGCATTGATTCTCCTGCCACCCCCCCCCATCCATCCTACACTGGTCCCCCAATTCATCCTGTACTGACCCCCCCCCCCCCTTCCCATCCATCCTGCACTTCTCCCCCCATTCATACTGCACTGATCCCCTCATTCATCCCGTACTGACCCACCCTCCATTTAACCTGCACCAATCCCCCCCATCCATCCTGTAGTGATCTTCCCATTCATCTTTTACTGATCCCCCATTCACCCTGTCCTGATCCCCCCCTCATGCATCCTGTACTGATCCCCTCATGCATCCTGTACTGATCCCCTCATGCATCCTGTACTGATCCCCTCATGCATCCTGTACTGATCCCCTCATGCATCCTGTACTGATCCCCTCATGCATCCTGTATGATCCTGTCCTGTACTGATCCCCCATTCATCCTATACTGATCCCCTCATTCATCCTGTAGTGATCCCCCATTCATGCATAGACCCTCCGATCCACACGGTCCTGACCACCCCCCCATTCATCCTGTACTGATCCCTCCATTCAAGAAGAATGGGGGGAGCAATCTGAAGAAGGATCTTGACCCGAAACGTTACCTATTTCCTTAGCTCCATCGATGCTGCCTCACCCGCTGAATTTCTCCAGCATTTTTGTCTATCCCCATTCATCCTGTACTGAACCCCCATTCATCCTATACTGATCTCCCCCCCCCATCCATCCCGTATTGATCCCCCCATTCAACACCACTGACATCCCCCGTGCTCTCCCCTCACAATTTTACATACTCCAGCCAACACGTACTAATTCACCTGCCTCAATCCATCCATTCCACTCCGATTGCCTTCTCAACCCCTCCTGCCATCTATCCACCCCGCACTGATTCACACACTGCCTGACCCTATTGTGCTTCATGGTCTTCAGAGCGAACATTGATTATGTTTGATAACGGAATGTAATCAAATGTGTTTTAATTCCCAATGTTATAATGTGTTTTGACACCTTTAAACATATTAACAAAAGAACATTTGCTGTAGTTTGGCCATCTTTTGTCAGTTAGTGTCATGTTTAACCTGTCAGATGGGTATAGTCGGTTTTAACAGCTATTATGATAAAATGCCTTTAGAAATTTCCTTGCAACCTGTATATTTTGTTGTGGATAAATTATGTGGGAAGCCAGAGTGTTTCTGTGCCAATAGCAATAACGACCCATGCTATGGCCATGTCATGGTTAATTTTCGGTCCTTCACAGAAAACATGCTTGCATCAATCTGTAATGTGCATGTGATAGGGTAGGTTTAGAGGGAGATGGGGCAAGCGCAGGCAGGTGGATCTAGTGTAGGTGGGACATGTTGGTCGGTGTGGGCAAGGTAGGCCGATGGGCCAGTTTCCACGCTCTGTGATGCTCTATAACTCTAAATTGGATGTTACATGGTTAGGAAAGGTTGAGAGGAATATGGATTGAGAGCAGGCAAATGGAACAAGCTTAGATAAGCTTCAGCGAATTTTGCCTAAGGGCCTGTTTCCATGCTGTGATTCTAATTTTCCGTGAATTGACGGAATTTTTTATTTCATTAAAGGTGCAAGTTACCTCATTCAGTTTCCCTCTCTCCACAGATGGTGCCTAATCTATAGGGTATTACCAACATTCTGCTTTTTTTCTGCCTCCTTCAAACATATTATTTTTTAAATTTTCTCAAACTATCCTCATCTATTAATTAGATGCCTCCAAAAACAGTGTTTCACCTGGTCAAACTAGGTCTTCATCTAATTGCAGAAATCCCCTTTGTCCTCTATACCTCTACCCCAACTCTCCCCATCCCCCCCCCCCCCCCCAACCCCCACCCCATCCCAAACCATCATTACACAATAAACCTCATCTTTTTTTCCCTTGTGTTTCCACTTCTGGTGAAGTCATTGATCTGAATCTGAACATTACTTTGTTCTGTTTTTCACTGCATAGAATGCTGTCTGACCGTTTGAGTATTTCCGGTGTGTATTTTCCAGGTTTCCAGCATTTGCAGTTCTCTGAACAGCAGTTTGCATTTTTAGTAAACGTGGCTGAACAACTGCCTAGTTAGATGGCTCATCAGAGATAAGCACACCTTTATTCTTCATCTGAACACCAGAATTTTTTAAAAATTTAGAAATACATCCTTTGTGTTCATTTAAACGTATCTTTGACCATGGCATGTAGGGTAACAATGTGTTAATAATAATGCATTGTTCTCATCCAGGTTCAAACAAAATTGGTGTTATTGATCAAAATGCAAACAGCATGGGCAATAAACTAATAGCAGTGCAGAGCCCTGTAATTCATCCATGGTTGAGTTACCTGATATTTAGCTGGCACAGAGTTCAAATGGTTGTTTCCTTACTATTTTATAATTTAATTGCAGTCATGCATAGTCTTGTTGACAACTGTTCTCTGTGCTCTACAAGGTATGTTGCGAAGCCTAGCTGGTATTTCATTACTGTACCAAAAGTGTGTGCAGAGCTCTCTTCCTTTGTGGAACTATTCCTTTTTGCTGACTTTTTAAACAATTTGGATGGCAGACTTTTTTAAAGAATTTGAAATGGCGAACAAAAGCTCAGATCTCAGAATACCAATCTTTACTTGGAGATTACACATTTTTATTAAAACACCCGACCAATAGCTTTTATTGTATTTTCTCCCTTGAACAAGTTGCTACATTAATTGTTATCTTCTCCTGTAACGCAGTTCCAATATTTAAGGCTGATTGAACAATTCTGTCTGAGTATTTGCAGTTTTGACACGGTCAAGTCAATTTTATTTCTATAGCACATTTAAAAACAACTCTCGTTGACCAAAGTGCTTTACATTGGTGCAGATACTAACGTGCTACAAACAGTGGTACATAGATCAACAATACATACATAGATACATACATACAGCGCTCCCTCAGAGGACCTCAAGAAAGGCTTGAGAGTAGAAATAAGTTTTAAGTCTAGACTTAAAAGAGTTGATGGAGGGGGCAGTTCTGATTGGAAGAGGGATGCTGTTCCATAGATTAGGAGCTGCAACCGCAAAAGCGCGGTCGCCCCTGAGCTTGTGCCTAGACTGCGGGATGGTCAGTAACCCAAAGTCGGCCGATCTGAGTGACCTGGAGGTGGTGTGGTGGGTAAGCAGATTTTTGATGTAGGTGGGGGCAAGCCCGTTAAGGGCTTTGTATACATAAAGAAGGAGCTTGAAATTGATTTGGAACCGCACAGGGAGCCAGTGGAGAGAGACCAGAATCGGGGTGATGTGGTCCCTTTTGTGGGTGCCCATCAGGAGTCTCACTGCAGCGTTTTGGACCAATTGCAGGTGGGACAGGAATGATTGGCTGATTGAGTGTAAATGGAGTTGCAGTAATCTAGGCAGGAGGAGATCAGTGAGTGGATGATCTTTTCGAGGTAGTCAATTTGGAGGAATTTGAAAGTATCATGGGAAAGATTAAATAGATTTATTTTAAAACAACTGGATGTTTACTTGGAAAGTAAAAGTAACAAGATGATAGTTTCTTACGGCACACAAGGTTATTCAGCTCATTGCCCATGTGTTGACTCTTTGTAAGACATCCCAGAAGTCTTCCTTGGACTTTTTCTTTTCAAGTAAACATCCAGTTGTTTTGAAATAAATCTATTTAATCAATGCAGTCAACGCTCTTATCTTCAATTAAGCAATGAGATTTTTGGCTAGCAAATGGAGGAGGCACAATAGTTTTTGTTAAAAAAGGAAATTAAGGGAAAGCGAGATTGGAATTTCTTCAGTGTGGTTAGCTTTTTTTAATCATCATTTTTACCTTTCAGAGTCATGGACTTTGTATGAAAACAGACCCTTTGGGCCAGACTATGCCAACCATCCATTCATACTAATTGTACATTAATCCCATTTTTATTCTTCCCACATTTTCATCAACTCCTCCCAGACGGTTCCACTCACCGACACACTATGACAATTTATGGTAGCCAATTAACCTACCAAGCCGCTCATCTTCGGAATGTAGAAGAAAACAGGAGCACCTGAAGAAATGTATTTGGTTATGGAGAATTTTCAACCTCCATATTGAACCTCAAGACAACTGCTTTACTAACGGTGCCTTGTGCTGTCTATAAATTTATTTATATCTCTCTATTTATTCATATACCATTTTATACTTCTTGCTGTGAAGGAGTACAATCAGTTGATACTCGTGACTACTTTGGCTTAAAATTGCTCAAAATTATTTTCAACTAAATTGTACAGATTTGCCACTTGTTTATCACTTTTTAATTGACGTAATTTATCTTCCTATGCTTTTGCATATACCCTAACCTGACTATTTACTATTGTATCATGATTAATAAAAGTGTGGGAAAAAATAAGATGCTGTAGGGGTTGTTGAGTTCCTTATGCAGCTGTATGCATAGCTATATAAAAGCATTCCATGAGATTCTGTTCCTACACTGATGTATTAATAGTTGGATCCTAGAACAATGAAGATTAGAACTTGAGTAACATCTGCACAGTTTGTTTTACTCATGGCTAGCTGCAGAAAAAGGCTGTTGAACAATCTAATATTTATTGCCAGTGTCAAGTTTCTATTATTGTGGCTGAGTGTGCACTAGCATTGAAAGTAGGCATTGCAGCAGACAAATAATTAATTGAATCAGCAGCTGACTGTCCTGAAGTTAAGATAAACAATTAAAACAGGTTGTATTTGAGAAAATAACTTTTAAGCGTGAACATAGAACGTAGAACAGCACAGGAACACCCCTTTGGCCCACCTTATCTGTGTCAACCCCGGCTCCCTGCTCGGGGTTTAATATCCACCTTTCCCTGCCTGTCCAAATGCCTCCCAAATGCTGTCATGGTATCTGCTTCCAACATCTTCTCTGCCAGTGCATTCCAGTCACCTACCACATTCCGTGTAAAAAAAAACTCCTTTAAATTTTCCTACTGGTATTTGACTTTTCCACCTTGGTGGGGAAGTGGGGGAAAGAGATTATGACACTCTATCGCTGCTAAAATCTGAACTGGATGATCAGCAAAAATTGAGGTTAAGCTAAATTGGAGCAGAAGAATGTTTCAATGTAAATTCAGTGAATACATGAAATAAAGTCCTGCTAAAATGGCTGCATGTAGTTTGCATTTCCTTGTACTGTCCATTAATGCAACAGATGGGACAGTGAGTGGCAACCCTATCCAGAAAAGGACACATTTCTGATTTCAGAAATTAGTTTCTTCAATAAGCTGATACTGTTATGCAATGACACTGGTTGGAAAATGATCACTTATTCTCATTTTGATTTGCCCTTTAGTAAACTCACTGTAAAATGAGTCAGTGTACCACATTAATTTGCTGGAATAACTTCACAATATTGGAATTTAAGGCTCAAAGAAGGGTTTGACACTCTCCGAGTTCGGTCAATAGACTTAAGTGAAAAGTATAGCTTACAATACTATCTTTAAGGAATTAAGTTATTTTTCTTAAGGCTCAAAAATAAAAAATCTTATTCTTTATACCAAACCCATTTGATTTCTATGACAAATGTATAATATCTCAGTTTATGAACAAATGTTTCTCAGTTTATTTATAGTCGTGGAGATTTTGAAGCTAGCTGACAAAATAAAAAATGAAATCTTATTGTAATAATTACAAATCAGTGATCACATGTTGAAATATAACTGACAATTTCTGAACAAAAAACAAACTGCTGGAAGAACTCTGCAGTGCAGGCAGCATCTGTGGGGGGACTCTTCAGACTGAATATTTATGGAATTGAGAATTAGGAAGGTGTTAATATGCAGTTTGGAACAGGAAAAATCTATCAATCTGAAGTGATTATCTAGAACCAATAAGTATTTGGGCTAGAGAGGACTACAGAAACATCTACATATTAATTGCATGCTGTTTATACACTTGGTAGGAGTCTTTGTGCAGCAATGGTGGCACTAACTGATGCACAAGCATTAGTGACCTCTTTTTAAGTTAGCAATTAAATTTTGAAAGAGTATCACATTTGTTCTTAAATGGCAGCTTTACCTGGTCCATTGCATATTTGTTAATCTGCTCAGATTGCATCTGTTGGAAAATGTTAATATAAGTTACATTTGATTTAATCATAAACTAAAACTTAAAGTGATGTATTCTGAGTACATTATTTAGTTAGTTGAAAATCTGAAAAAATCAAACCCTATGAAGAGAATTTTCCTCAACAATACAATGCAATGATTTTTGATATTCTCTGATAAATAGAGCAGTATGTTATGGGAGACCATTCTCTTATTTGTTATATCTTGATGCAAAGGTGAAATTCACCAGGAAAGGTTTAGAGGCTGAACATTAGGGAAAGGTATTACCCTGCTTATTATCTCCTCACTGTGACTTATTGTCCAGGCAATCCTGGCTGATTTTTCTCATCAAAGCCACCACTCTTGCATGTCACCCACCACACACTTTACTGATTCTTTTTGATAAAATAAAACGTTTAAATGTAGTTGTGCCTTTGGTCAAGTGAAGGATGGATGGATAAGAGGTTTTGTTGGTCTGTTTTTCTTCAATTTCTGCCAAAGGTGCTGTTGAGGCAGGTTCAGGAAAGTGCGCACCTGTGACACTGTTTTACTTATTTGGTATTTATTATTTTGCTTAATTATTTTGAGATTAGGGAGTATATCTTCAGATTTTCCTTAAACAGATTAGTGTTGTTGATAAGATACACCTAGATCGAGTGGGCATCATGAACAGGAGCACAAAATTATGCACAACTAACCACTTACTTTGAAGACTGCATTTACTGAATGGAATAAAATAAGTTATTTTTTAACAGTTTCTGTAGACTTTTGATGAAATTCCAGAATTCTAGAATGATTTTTGTACACCTCTTTAAGATAACCCCTCATCCTTCTGCACTCCAAGGAATAGAGCCCTAGTCTGCTCAACCTCTCCCTGAGCTCAAAACATTGAGTCCTGGCAACATCCTCAAATTTTCTCTGCACCCTTTCCAGCTTGACAACATCTCTGTTTCCTCCGGCTCACTGGCTCTATGACCATATATCAACCCAGAGTCTGAGGAAGTGTTCTAACCTGAAATGTCCACTATTCCTTTGCTCCAGAGGTGCTGCTTGACCCGCTGATTTACTCCAGCACTGTGTTTATCAATGGGATTTTCTATCTCTGGGCAACGTAGCAAAATTATTATACCATGGCTGTTTGCATGGATGTGGCACATCACAGAGATAGTCATGAGGGAAATTGAGATAATGCAGATCTACACTGGTTCTGTCAATTAAGGCTAGTGCAAGCAGAGAGCACAATACTTACACGTGTTAAATTAATTGGAACTTTATATTTTGATAAATTAACTTTGCACTGTATTTCTAAACTAAAACTAAACTCAAAGCTTATTCTCAAACTATTCTTGTACTTTGGGAAAAGGAGCATCCCATTTCCAAATTCCACTGAAAACCTCCTTGAGAAATGTGCAAGAATAAACATACAGCGTGTCGCCTTTATTCTATGCATGAAAAAGTTTGCTTCTAGATTTGCAGTGTCATGGCCAAAGTTGAGAATTTTCAGTTGGTTTATTTTGGATTTATTTCCAGTGAACTACTTGTGTTAAGGGGTATCAGACATGGCTAAATTGGTAACGTGCTGTTGAGTCAGAAGGGTGAGTGTTCAAATAATAATCTACAGATTATTAAATAATCTAAAAGATTATTCAGCATTAAAACAGGATCGTCATTGCGCAAGTAAAGAGGGAACCATGCACTTTCCTAAACTGTCTTTAGGATGTGATAGGATAAGCCCCTTTTCGCTCTCCAGAACAGAATAAATTATTCCCCTAGACAATGAATAGTTTGGTTTAGAAGCATGGCCGACCGAATCCATGACAACCTTTGATCACCTGTTCACACTAGTTCTAGGTTATTTTACTTTTGCATCCACTCCCTATACCCCAGGGGCAATTTACAGAGGCCAACAAACCCGCGGTTTATCTTGCCCAAAATACATAATTTGGACCATATCAAAATGCCTTTTGAGAGAATTTGCTGTTTGCAAATTGGCTGCAGAGATCCTCGTATTGCAAAACCATACTTTATTAGCAATAAAGCAGCTTGGGACATCTAGATTCATGAAAGATGCTGGGTGGAATTTTGTTTTAAAACCGTTGTTGGTTCTCTCTCCTGGTGTAAATTTAAATGTAGTTTATACACGTATAAATTTCATAACTATTCATGCAATTGTAGAGCATATTTTTCAATGACTAATTTACAATTCACAATGAATATAAAAATTCTTTAAATTTGGAGTGATAATGGCAAACATAAATCCTTGATTTTTTTTGTTTAGCACTTGGGATGAAAACTCCCTTTTAATCTTGTTTTAGTATTTCTATCCCACCTTGACGCATCTCAAATTTAACTCAAAATGCAGTGATTTTAATTATAAATGTGAAGGGTGGGGGAGGTGTGGAAGCAGGGTGTGGTTTTAACAGATTCATTGCTTTTACAGAAATTAGAAAAAGGACAGAAAAGCAATTAAAACAGAAATACAGATGCTGAAAATCTGAAATACAACCGGAAAAGGCAGTGATGAAACGGTCAAGTCTGATGAGAGCTTGTTAACCTGAAGAATTAGCTTTGTTCTATCCTCATAGATGCTGCTAACCAGCTGATTTTATTTTTCTGGCTTTATATAATCCAGTTAAAAAAAAATTCTCCTGCTTATAGGAAGTAAACAAAATGTGGGAGCACCATCTGTTGTGAGAAGAATTGTTTCTAAAAAGGAAATGACTTGAAATCATGAGTATTGTCAGTGTGGAGTTGCCAGGCCTGGTCGGCAGTCCCATGCTGGTCAACGGTGATCAACATGGACTTGGATTGTCCATGAGAATGGGGGAAGAGCAACAGGAAAAAAGTCCAATATGAAATCAGGAAACCTTGTAGCGGACCTGTGCCTTTGACGAAAAACCTTGCACAACTCAATTATCACCATTGGTGTTATCAGAAACATGACATTTGATCTGCTTTTCGTGTGCTATATACTTTGTGCATATGTTTGCATAGAATGTAGACACAAAATGCTAGAGTTACTCAGTGGGACAGGCAGCATCTCTGGATAGAAGGAATGGGTGACGTTTCAGGTCGAGACCCTTCTTCAGACTGATGTCGGGAGAGGGAAGTACAGAGATAGTATGTAGTCGTAGACAGTAAGAATTGTGGGTGAACTGGGAAGGGAGAGGGGGTGGTGAGAGAGGGGAAGCAAGGGCTACTTGAAGTTAGAGAAGTTAATGTTCATACTGCTGGGGTGTAAGCTACCCAAGCGAAATATGAGGTTCTGTTCCTCCAATTTGCGCTGACAATGGAGGAGGCCCAGGACAGAAAGGCCAGATAGGGAATGGGAGGGGGAGTTAAAGTGCTGAGCAACTGTGAGATCAGGTAGGTTAAGGCGGACTGAGCGGAGGTGTTCAGCGAAACGATTGCTGAGTCTGCGCTTGGTCTCTCCGATAGAGTTAACTGAGAGGAGGTGTTTACATTGAATATTTAACTTCCTTACTTGGGTGACATGGTGGCGCAACGATCGAACGCCATAGACCCGGGTTCGATCCTGACAATGGGTACTGTCTGTACAGAGTTTGTATGTTTCCCTGTGACGGAGTGAGTTCTCCCCAGATGCTCGGGTTTCCTCCCACATTCCAAAGACGACCAGGTTTGTAGGTTAATTGGCTTCGAATAAATTGTAAATTGTCCTTAGTGCCTAGGATAGTGTTAGTGTACAGGATCACTGGTCTGCGTGGACTCCGTGGGCCGAAGGGTCTGTTTACAAGCTGTATCTCTAAACTAAACTAATCTGTGATTCAAATATGTTCTCTCAGTCAATAGACATGATTTTAGGCTTAATAGCTGTTGATTTAAAAAAATACCATAAATGTTCTTTGGTGAGCTTTCCCCTGCATCTTATGATTTATGTTGGGAGGACTGTTGCAAGCCCAGCAACTGGGTAATTGAGGCAAGTAGGATAACAACATTTAAAAGACATTTGGATAGGTACATGGACAAAGAAGGTATAGATGGATATGGGCCAAACGCGGACAGATGGGACTAGTATAGATTGGGCATCTTGGTTGGCATGGGCAATTTGGGCCGAAGGGCCTGTTTCCATGCTGTATGATTCTATCCCATTTGTTGATATTGTTGAGAAGGTTCTGCAAAAAATACTTCATCAAAGTAAAGATGAGATTTCACTACATATTAGTAGTAGAGGAATCTTTGACCTGTCCCTTCCCCTTCCTCTATCCTTGCCATGTTGTCCTCATTGCCATTCCCAAAGATTTGAAAGCATTAATTGTGGGATGCTTTTCTAGATGCAGTTCTCTTCAATTAAAAAATGTGTAAAAACAAATGAATTCCATTTTATTTCAGATAGTTTTGAAAGTTTAAACACATTTTTCTACTTTGGGTGTGCTGTTCAAATTATTTTAAATAGTAAAAATTACTGGGACAGCAAAATTGAATAATTTCTAATGTAGGCACTGCAAAAAAGCTGCATAAGGCCTTGAATTGTAAACCTATGTTTATGTAACCAAATGTTTAGGATCTATTTTGATTTTTATGAATAACTAAAGTAATTCCTCTGGTTAGTGATGAATAAAGGATTAATCAGCACTAAACATGGACATAACATAAAGTGGGTGTTTTGTTACAACACATAGCAGGTATGTATAAAATCCATGTGCTGTTCCCAGTAACAGCCCGAGGTGAAGAATGAACAGAAGATATGTGAAGGCATTGCTTTGATGTTAATAAACTTAAATGAAAGTCAAAAATCAAAGTGCTCTGTGTGTAAATGGCTGTGTTATGAAAAGAATAAAGGTACGAAAGAGTCTGTAATTAGGTATAATTGGTGCTTTTGGACTAGTTATTTCCCCCTTTGCAATAGAATGAATGGTTTGTCATTTTTTCCTATATAAAACAGCCCCGGTGAACAACCCGCAGTAAACTTAAAGGTGTTTTTCAAAAAACGGTGATTACATGTGGATGACACAGCCTATGTTTTTTTTCATACCCTGTCCTCTTAAAGCATTCTGTCTGGCCAGCTGGCGAAGAGTAATGCAGAAATCAAAACACCTGCTCTTTTACTGGAGAAATTAATAGATAAAGCTGTCAGGAAAGACTTTGTTGTGGTGATATTTTTAAAAGAAAAATACAGGAAAACCACAAACTCGCTGGTTTTCTATTTAAAACCCACAAGGGACTGATTGTCCCCCGGCGGAGCCATTCGTAACCACATCAAAGTAGATACCAGAACGATGGGTGGACAATCTAATGAGTAAATTTAACATGTTTGTACTTTAAAAAAAATTCCATGGAGGTTTTCTTACTGAACTGATTTGGAGAAATCCAATGAAATGAATAACTATTAATGCCTAAAATGAATGTTGCAATTGTATTTGGTTGCTATAGAAATGATGGCAACAATAACCCATCTCAATGTACACATTTTATCACATCCATGATGAAATTGCTTCCTTTCTGCATTACCCACAATAGCTGTATTTTGAAAGTAGTTTGCACAATTACCTTGTGTAAGGGTTAACAGTACCAGTATCTGTCACTCTTGTATTGATTTTACTTTGTAGTCACCAAGAAACAATCAAATATAGACACAAAAAGCTGGAGTAACTCAGCAGGATAGGCAGCATCTCTGGAGAGAAGGAAGACCCTTCAGATTGCAAACATTCAAATACAGACAAGCAAAGTGCTTCATCTTCAGCTGTCTTCAACTACTTGATAATTCTGTGGAGAATTGTCATAGAGCAGTACAGCAGAGGAACACACTTTGGCCCCTATTGTCTGTGATGACCATGATGCATAATTAAACTACTCCCATTTGCCTGTCCTCCCAATTTGCTGCCTGTCGATGTGCTTGTCCAAATGCCTCTTAAAACAAAGTGTTTGAGGCACTTAGTGGTTCCGTCAGCATCTGTGGGGGAATGGATAGGAGATGTTTCGGATCGGGACTCTTCTTCCTGGTTTTGCAATTTCCGTTTTTGTTGTAATATGTCTCTTGCAATGGATGTACATTGTATATTCTGATTGCGAAAGCACAATGGTTTAGTTTATTATTGTCACGTGTACCAAGGTACAGTGAAAGGCTTTTGTTTGTCCAGTCAAAGGAAAGACTATCCATGATTACAATTAAGTGCACTTCACTGGGGATTCAATTTGCACTGCCAAATTGGATCTCACTGAAGCATTGTCGATCCTTGCCGTCTGTATTATTTTAAAAGATCATTAATTACTTGCAGCTCAATTGCTGATTGATTAATTTGTGGAATGTTTGTTGTGAAGAACTAATATATGATGATTCAAGATTTTGATAGTTTAAAATTTACAAGGAATGGTGTGGCGGATGACTTTCGGTCCATTAGCCTTCATCAGTCAGTGTATTGAGCATACAAGTTGAGATGTTATGTTGCGTACAACATGTTGTTGCTGCCGCAATTTAGAGTAAGCTATGGGAAGGATGTCATTGAGCTGGAAAGAGTACAGAGAAGATTTACAAGGGCTTGAGGGGCTGACCTATAGGGAGTGATTGGACAGACTAGGGCTTAACTCCTTGGAACATGGGAGGCTGAGGGGTGATTTTATAGAGTGTATAAAACCATGAGGGAAATAGGGTGAATGCACAGTCTTTTATCTGGAGGCAGGGAATCAAAAATTACAGGCATGGATTTAAGATGGGAGGGGAAGATTTAGTAGGAACCCGAGGGACAATGTCATTACACAGAGGATAGTGGGTATATGGAACATGTTGCCAGTAGTTGAGGCAGTGCTACCAGGTCATCTATGCAAACCAAGATGTCTATCTGGGGTAGTCCAATTTGTTGTGTTTGGCCTGTTCCCGCAACCCATTTTCTGTCTATGTGTTCAAATGTCATTTACATTTGTAATTGTACCCACCAATCAGCTCCAGGGGAAGCCCATTCCATATAACCACATAACTGTACAAAACATTGCCCCTCTGGTCCCTTTTAAATCTTCCCTTTTTCTCATTAAATCTGTGCCCTTTAGTTTTAGACTGTGACCATTCACAACATCTACATTGCTCGTGATTTTATACACCTCTTAAGATCACCTCTCAACCTCCTACACTGTGGAGCGAAATAATACCAGCCTCTCCTCGTAACTCAAGCCCCCAAGTGCCAGTATGATTCTTATGAATCATTATTTTCTCTGTGCCTTTTCCAGCTTAATTACATTCTTTCTGCAGCTGATGACTAGAACTGCACACACTACCTCTAATGTGGTCTCATCAATGATTTGGCTTTAAGAAAATAAGTTGGAGACTGCAAGTTGGAAGTATTGGGACTCCGGATGGTGGAGTGACATATCTATATTACCAAAAATCTGATCTTGACTACTTCCTGTTCTGTATATTGATTTTTGAAAAACAAATTGTGCCAGTTATGGCTGTGATTTTTGGCCATCTTATTCAGAGTTCCACTGCGCAGGACAAGGATTTTTCCCATCGATGAAAAATAAAAGAGTTATTAGTGTTAAAAAATGTTGAGATTCTCTCTCCTGTCAATCACGCCATGAAGGCCACACCCCTTCTGGTGGGGGGGGGGGGGGTGGGTGGACAATAAAGCCCAGAAATGTGGGTGTGGCTCAGTCTTTGCATGATGGAGGAGAGAGAGGTCACGACTCGCTGTCTTTAGTGGACTTGCACGCTGCTTGAAATGATATGAAACTGCACTTGAATTTGGTGCCCTTGTACCTGCTTGAAGTGGTAAGAAACTGCACTTGAATTTGGTGGTCTTCCACCCTGCTTGAAATGGAATTCAAGGAATAGCCGTGAGTCAACTGCCAGCACAATAGGCTTGAGTGACTGAGCCGCCAGCCCAAGAATCCATTCGGCCCACAATGTCCATACTAGCCTTCTGGAAACCAGTTCCTTCAGCCCACAACACCCATACTAGCACTACAGAAAGCACCACCCCCCCACTGGCCACCAATATTGGAATTGGTGGAGAGATGGAATATTGCATTGGGGAACCAACCCTCACGTGTGATGCTGGGACCCAACGGGTCCCACTTGGTCTAGTTGGATATAAGAATTGGGGAGGGGATTTTATGAAATGGAATGCAGGAGAAGAGGATGCACATCATTATCGATTAAGTATCATATGTAAGATTGCATCTCAATTGATTTAATTGGGGTGGAATTTAGGAAATATCATTCGTAACCATTGACCATTTCTTTACAGATATAACGAGTAGCTTTTCATTTTGGCTCTTTTTTTAAGAGCAATATTTTGAGTCTAGACCATGCAGATGAAATAAAGCAAATATGTTCAGATGTTGTTTTGCATTGAGTCCAAACAACTAGACTGGCAAAAAAAACACAGTGCTGGAGGAGTTAAGTGGAGCCGGCTGCATCCCTGGAGAACACGGATAGATGATGTTTTGGGTCGGGAACATCTTCAGACGTAGTTCCTTGCATCCAACCAGACCAGCAGTTAGGACAGCAGCAAGGCTTTTGACAAGCTACTTGTTGAACACAGAAATAACCGAGGATTACTGTGAGAATCATGCAGGAAATGTTGTGGAATGGATGCACTGTCCCAGTTGTGCAGTTCAGGGAAGAGTATCTCTGATTGAAATAAATTGGGATAATGTACTGAATGTGGCACTTTTAAAATTTGGTTTTCTGTTTTGTCCAATACTAACTGCTGAACCAAGCTGCTTAAAGCAAGCTATTGGGCCTCCCTTTATTTGGTATTAATACAATAATTCTAGAAAAATTTAAAATGATACATGTGTGAAAGTCACAAAGATCTAGTCTGGGATCATTATCATATTGTTTTATCTCCCAATGTTGCACAATTAACTAGAGCAGTAAGCCTACTTCCACAAAACTAAAGCCATTCAGCTTGTTGGTGAGCTCGGGAGAGAATGATACCACAGAGCCTGCGCCTATAATGCACCTAACTTTGGAACATACAATGGCGGTAAGTACAGAAACATTGAGAAGGTTTACTAAGCTGCTTGATAGCTTGTCTGACATGAATGAGTCAAAATCTCTCAACTTGTGAATCTATTGAATCCAAAGCAAATTTGCTTGGATGAGTTCCACACATCCTCTTCTGCACCCTAAATTGAAAGAGAACCTAAATGGAAAGAAAACCCTCTTAAAATGTTGTTTGAGACAAACAATTAACAGAGGTGTATCACTTCTGATGTCAATCACTTCGATTTAAGTGTCCTGGAAAATGTCAGAGTTAATGAGGCATAGATATTTAAGCATACCAATTCCATTTTGACTCTCCTAACTTTCTTTAACAAAGGAGCCTGCACAAGACCAGATAGGCCACAACATAAATATCCCACTAACGAGTTTCTCCTGACCTAGTACTTAATGTTCACAGCCTTATCACTGCGAAGGAATGTTCTGTTTAAATAAACAACCAAGATTTTAATTAGTTTCGGTTTCCCAGTTTTATATTTAAATAAGAACTATTCTATGTGGACACCTTTTAACCTGAAAACCCATCTTGAAAGCATATGTAGACCATTTACAGGACATTTTCCAACATTCTCAATTTTTGATGTTCTTAGTCGTCTTGTCTCCCTCTCCATCAATTGTTTGTAAACTGAGTGCAATTTGTCAAGTTAGAATTAATGAAGCAATAAACAATGTGGATTATGGGCATTGCTGTTGAAACCAGTTACTTTGTTAATTATTCTAAAATAAGAGAATGTGCTCTAAAGATGACAAACCATTTGAGTGTAACATAGGAATCGCCAGACAAGGGTCTCCCATATCTGAAAGCGTAGAATATGCTTTTCAGAAAAGACAGTTATTCTGTTGAAGTCTTTAGAAGTACTTCTTTAGAAGATTTATTCATGATACAGGGAAGATTAACTATAAATGGGTGTCTTACATGAAACCCATCTGACCAGAATGGACTGGCTACTGAATTGCTCAGCGCAGATTAGGTGCGATTATATTTGTAAAACATTTTTCTTGAACAGATATGTCGTAATATTGATCTGTTTAGCAGATAAATTCTCTTCCTTAGCATCGGTTACTTTTAATTTTACTTATATTTTATTGCAAAAAGTACTTCATAAGTGAAGATGCACTATAAATGTAATTGTTCTAACCAACCACAGCTGAATATTACAAGATACTACCATCCAGCCATATAATGCTCGATATAAACTTGAAGATCCTGGAAGATGGCTGGATGAGAAATGTTTACTTACCATTGTAGCAATTTAAACAAAGGCATGTTGCAGATTTACTCTGTATTGAACCCATGCTTTATCTTAAACTGACCTGGATGTTGTATACACATGAGCTTGGAAGGATGTGATTTAAATCTGCAAACTTTGCAAGTATGAATCGCTGTTTCGCATTGTCTGATAGAAAAAATATTTCTAGTGCTAATAATTGCAGTCCAACAAAATGTTATATACTATACAGCCTTGCCTTTTATTTGGAAAGTTCGTAATCTCTTGTTGGTTTGCTGGATTTGGCAAACTATTCACTCCAATAATTTTTGAAAAGGATCTGAATTTGTTCAAATGTTTCCCCCTTTGTAATGGAACTGCCAAATGAGCACAATAATTCAGAGGGTCACAAAGTGCTGGAGTAACTCAGCGGGTCAGGCAGCATCTGACCCGCTCAATCACTCTAACACTTGGTGTCCTTTTGTGTAAACCAGCACCTGCACTTCCTTCCTTCTAAATTAAAAGAGGGTAATGTTTTTTTTTAATTATTTTGTGCATATTTAATAATGTTCTGACTTGTGACAAAGTCTTTACATGGATAACATTAATAACTTTTTTGCAACCTTAAAAGCTTAAATATCTAAAGATTGACATTAATTATTTAAATGTTGAGAAAAGTGAGAATGGCCAAGCCCATCTATAGATTTCATATTTTATTGACACTGTAACCTGTAATCCATTCTAATCATGTTATTGTGTTGATTATTGCTGTGCAGTGGGTGTTAAATTAAATGTTAAGATGAGGAACGTGCATCGGAGTGCAGGTTCGAAGCAGTGTATACATGTCGTATGAGAGAAAATTGTTTCTTTGGGATCCTCTGCATTTGAATTCCAAATTCTCGAACAATAATGAAGTAAGTTCTATATGCTACTTGTGTATCTTTTTTGATTTATTTGAAACATAATTTTACAAAAATGTTTGCCTCACTTCCCAATTTTGTGGATTATGAATGTGTTTATATCCGTCTCATGTTGAGGCTGTGCATAGATGGTCCTCATTTAAACAAAAACAAAGGTACTAAGTATCCTGAAAGTGTAATGTTGAATTTATAATCCGAATCCCATCCATCTGAGCATGCATTTGTTATCGTCCTAAAATGAAAAAGCTGTTCCTCCTTCTGCCCTGTTGACAAAATTGCAGTTATGAGATAGATCTTCAAGCTATGAAACATAGAAACATAGAAATTAGGTGCAGGAGCAGGCCATTCGGCCCTTTGAGCCTGCACCGCCATTCAATATGATCATAGCTGATCATCCAACTCAATATCCTGTACCTGCCTTCTCTCCATACCCCCTGATCCCTTCAGCCACAAGGGCCACATCCAACTCCCTCTTAAATATGGCCAACAAACTGGCCTCAACTACCTTCTGTGGCAGAGAATTCTACAGATTCACCACTCTCTGTAATGACTTGTCTGACTGTAAATTGACCTTTCATTGTCTAAGCAAATGTTTCAAATATTTCACATGTGTACGCCAGAAAATATTTTTTGCCAAGAGATCCATTTCAGAAGGATTTGTGTGTAACTATCACCATCCATTTTCAGCGATATGTTTGTTTAAGGTGACAACAGCCAATAATATTATCCTCCTCTGCCTATAAATAGGATTTACAAGGTTCATTGTATGATCAGGATAATTTTGATAAATTATCCGTTGAGTTGTTATCTATTACATAGGATTTAAAGACTGGACTATTTACTTCTCTGGGCATTATGTAAAATATTTTTAACTAGACTTTAGAGATCCAATGCTGAATCAAGCCCTTTGGCTCACAGAGTCTGCACCGACCAGCAATCACCCTGAACACTAACCTACACCCTGGGAACAATTTTACAACTTACCAAAGCCAATTAACCTACAAACTTGTTGTTAAAGAAGGAACTGCAGATGCTGGAGAATCGAGGGTACACAAAAGGCTGGAGAAAGCTGAGTTTCTCCAGCCTTATGTGTAACCTACAAACTTGTACGTCTTTGGAATGTGGGAGGAAAACCCACGTAGTTGCAAACTCTGTATAGACAGCGCCTGTCGGATTGAACCCGGGTCCCTGCCGCTGTGAGACAGCAACTCTACCGTTGTGCCACCGTGTCAACTAGCAAAGAATATTTGAGTTTTGTACTTGCCAGCCGAGTATGACTTTTCATTTTTTTGTAAACATGGTCAGAAATTATTTTCTATTTTACTACTTCAAAAATGTGTGTTTATGCTTTGTAACATTCGGATGCTGACCTAAATTTAATGGTTATTCATTTTTTAAATTATAGTAAAATGTTTTCTTTGAGATTTTGGGATTGGATATTTAAGGCCAGCCATCTGCAATGGGCCCCGTGATCTTTGAAGAAATATACTTGTGGATTGGGTGTCTGAGCTCAACGTGTACAAAGGTAGCGTGCTTTCCTATGTTGGGTTATGCCTTGTGCATCTGAAACTCCATTCTCAACATTTTTTTGAGAACTTGGTTTCACTCACTCATTTTGTAGAAATGTAACTGTTACTTTTAATCAGTTACTTTCAGCAATTGTGATGGTTATAGATGTACAGCAGAAACGAGACCTTGTTTCCTCCATGTTCAACCAATCATTTCTCCCTACTTGCACTAATCCCATTTGCCCACTCTAGGACGGTGTCCTTCCATACCCTGTCAATTCCAGTGCCCTCCATCATGTTTGGGAAAGACCCATCATTTATTTATTTGCCTCTGTACTCCAGAATTTGGGGTTTGTAATAGGAAAAAAAAAAATCACGTCAGATTTTAATAAAGGCCATTTTTATACATTTTGGTTTCTCCATGTAGAAATTACAGCAGTGTTTATACATAGTTTCTTTCCCCCCCTCCCCCTCCATTTCAGGGCACCATAATGTTTGGGACACATGGCTTCACAGGTGTTTGTAATTGCTCAGGTGTGTTTAAATGCCTCCTTAATGCAGATATAAGAGAGCTCTCAGCACCTAGTCTTTCCTCCAGTCTTTTCATGACCTTTGGAAACATGTATTGCTGTTTATCAAAATGAGAACCAAAGTTGTGCCAATTAAAGTCAAAGAAGCCATTCTGAGACTGAGAAACAAGAATAAAACTGTTAGAGACATCAGGCAAACCTTAGGCTTACCGAAATCAACTGTTTGGAACATCTTTTTAAAAAAAAAAAGAGAGCACTGGTGAGCTTACTTATCGCAAAGGGACTGGCAGGCCAAGGAAGACCTCCACAGCTGATAACAGAATTCTCCCTATAATAAAGAAAAATCCACCTGTCCGACAGATCAGAAACACTCTTCAGGAGTTGGGTGTGGATTTGTGAATGATCACTGTCTGCAGAAGACTTCATGAACAGAAATACAGAGGCTACACTGCAAGATGCAAACCACTGGTTAGCCGCAAAAAATAGGATGGCCAGGTTACAGTTTGCCAAGAAGTACTTAAAAAATGATGTAGAATTTTATATATTTAATCAATGATGTGGAATTTTAGATAGTTGAATAAATAAATAACGTGATTATAGTAAAATGTGAAATTATCATGTTTAACAATTACTATAATATTTCAAAACATAAATTGGTATTTTTATTAGTTTCTTGCCACTAATTATAGCTTGGTATACAATTTAAAATCTTGCTTTGACATAAAACAAAGCAGACAATTTCAGGGTATTTTACAGCCATATTAATTTGTAAATAGCTTAAATTCACATCAGTTCAAGTAATTTCACTTGAATGCTGTGGGGAACAATGCTGCAAGTGAATAGAGTGCTCAGTCATGATGCAAAGATCTGTTTCATGGTATAGTAACGCTGATCACCGGTAATTTTAGCATTCTGAGAGTTGCGGCCAGACCAATATATTTTCATCATGTTAGTGCCCAGGGAAACTAGCATGACATTTAAACTACAAACGGGAGCGTTTCTTTTTTCCAATCACTCCAAAGAATCGGACCTCAAACTTAAATGTGGCTGTCTTGTAAATCAGTTCAGTATTCCAAAAAACGCAAGGAATCATGGGATTTTTCAAACGTCATTCGAGAATAATAAAAGCGAATGGGGTGCGTGGGAGAGCTGGGTGCAGCAGGGAGTGAGAGCGGGTAGATGCGAGTGGGAGACAGGGAGAGAGGGTGAGAGGTGGGGGAGAGAGGTTTCAGTTGGACAGACAGCCACTGGTAAATCCATGGCTCGTTGCTTCTTGGAGAGTCGAGAAAATGTCCTCAATCGAGAAAATGCTACTTCAAAACCCCTTGTCTCGACCGTGCTGGAGATTTCCGCAGGCACAAGGAACAAATGACCTGTAGATTGGTTGCTTCTTACTAACCAATTGAAGTGCTTGTTAGTAGGAGCTCTGCCTACTATGCATTTTATATTATCAGGAGTTTGCCTACGTAATTTAGTCTGAGTAGCTGCTAGTTACTATAACACCTTGCAGACGAATGCTGTAAGAGTACTTTAATAAATATGTGTTGTACCTTGACATGTGCACGGCTCGGTTCATTACATGACCTAAAGTTTGCATTTAGTGAACTGAGTGTTTTTACCATCCTCGTTGTACACCAGTGTTTTGTGAGAGTGGTTGGATACCGGTATCGAGGAGTCAGTGCCCGACAGGTGAGTTGCCCGCGGTAGTTGGTGCCTCTCCGCTGAAAGAATTGACACCTCTACTAACCCCAGGTCGGGCACTGCCTCCTTGACCCCGCTACTTGCGGCGGCCGACTAGGATTCCAGAGCATCGCCGATGCCTCACACCAGCTCCTGATCCCCCGCCGCCTGTCCGGATAATGTGACTGACGTTGGTTGAGCTGAAGCTGGGATCCAACCAGTCTCACAAAACGGCGATGTATGACGAGAACGTTAAGAACACCCAGTTCACTCAACGCAAACTTTAGGTCATTTGTTCCTTGCGCCCTTGGAAATCCCCGCTCCCATCCATCCCAACCGCGGCGCAAAAGTCTAATGTGTAGGAAGTCTGAAGGAGGGTCTTCTATCCAGAGGTCCGTGGACAGGAGTGTTGGCCTAGGCCCGCAGCCAGCGAGGAGGGGAGGCGCCAGCCCCAGCTTGACTCTGCTTGTCCAGCCGGCGGGACGGGCGGGGTTGCGCTGGAGTTGGTGCTTCTTTTCCTGCACTGTCTGCTGGCCTGAGTCGCCGCTGAGACGGGCCAGCGCCCCGCCGGGACAGGCAGAGCCGAACTGGAGCCGACCCTCCCCTCCTCCCCTCTTCCCCTCCTCTGCGCTCCGCCGCTCCCATCCAGCTCCCGCTGGCCCGGGGCCCCCCGGACGGGACGCTTGAGAGGGGATGGGGGCGGCCCATTGGTGGCTGGATAGGGACGAGACGCAGGTCTGCACCCATGCAGCGGCACGGCCGCCGCGAGTGTTTAGCCCGAACGACCTATGACCTGTGCATGCGCAGTCGGAATACCAAACTGGCTTATTGCATTTCTATTCTTTTCTATTGGTGCCCCAAATTTGAGGATGCATCATTGTCTTGCCTCTGAACTTCAATGCTACAATTGAGAAAACATAAGCAGTAGTTAAACACTCCTCAAACGATATATATTTATAATATGTGTGTATATATAGTACAACAAAAAAGTTATTTACTGAAAATAGCTTGCACCAATGAAGTCATGGTAAATCACTATAGAGCCTATTCTCTTGATGTTTATAATTATGAAACTGAAGTGACCCATTTTGACTTAGCAGTGCTTTTATGGGCTAATCGCTTGGATTTGCTTTTTGACATTGTCGGCAATATGCTTTCAAATCTTTCACATCTGTGAAGCTAAAATCAGATCTTTAAAATGAAGAGTAAGTTTACTAGTCACATATCCAGATTTACCAGAAAAGAAATCACAATCTTCAAATTAAGATCACTTTTTATTTTTTCGTAAAAAAACTTCCCTTGTTGCACCTGTCTAATTTGCACGGCAGCAATTCCACTAACTAGGGAGCTGCCAAGTAAACAGATTTCAAATGATCATGTGGGCCAGTATTCACAAATGGTGCTAATTATAGGGAAACAAGTTCAAGTGGTGAAGTCAGCCCTTTCATTACGGTTCCCAGTTTTCTCTCCTGTGATGGGGTTTTTTTCTGTTTGAATGACATTCTCTATTTAGGATTTGAGTTGGCTGGGCAGTTTTCATACATCACTATTCATTCGTTCTGTAATAATTTTTGTATCATTTTCTCATCCATGCTTTTATCTCAGATTCCTAATTGTTTAAAACAAATACTTAATGTCTAAATTGGAGATTTCACAAATGTAAAGTAATAGTTTTTTTTCTATAAATCTATTTGATGTTATTAAAATTGCATAAATCTAATTTATTTATTTTTCAGGGTACATATAAAATACCCAGTTATCGCAAAGTACCGGTGGTGTGCATATATGTCTCAATTAAATTAGCAAAGGTACTCCCTGCTGATATCTCAAAATAAATTGCAATGAGCAGCTACTACCTTTAGAGATACGGTGTGGAAACAGGCCCTTTGGCCCATCAAGTCTGTGCCAACCATCAATCACCCCGTACACCAACGCCATCCTACACACGAGGGACAATTGACAATTTTACTGAAGCCTGTTCACCAACAAACCTGACTTTGGAGTGTGGGATGAAACTGGAGCACCTGTAGAAAACCCTTGAGGTCACAGGGAGAACGTACAACCTCCAAACAGACAGCATCCAAGGTTAGGATTGAAACTGGGTCTCTGGTGCTGTAAGGCAGCAACTCTACCACTGTGCCACATCCGTTAATTGTTTATTGTAAATTCCTATTAAATAACATTTGAGATGTTTGTGCTGGGATTTAACAGCGGCCCCTATGGAACCCCACAAATCATGCTAGTTCCTTGTTCTGATGCCATGCGCTCTTATCTTGTTTTGCAGCCTCGCATGCAGCACTTTATCAAAGGCCTTCTGAAAATCCAAGTAAACAACATCCACTGACTCTCCACAGTGAGCTAGTCAATTTTGTGGAAAATTGGTGGAAGGAGTCCAGGGTAGTTGCCAACTGAATATGGTACAATACTTTAGAACTGAAAACATTTATTGCCTGCATAAAGTAGAAAGTGCTGATCAGTGGTTGAATTTTGCTGGCTGTCTTTGGTCTTACCGACAAAGTTTTGTCCAAATGCTTCTTCCTGCAATGAAAAGGGCAACATGGTGGCACTGTGTAGAGTTGCTGCCTTACAGTGCCAGAGACCCAGGTTCAGTCCTGACTATGGGTGCTGCCTGTACGGAGTTTGTACGTTCTCCCTGTTAGCTGCATGGGCTTTCTCTGGTAGTTCTGGTTTCCTCCCACATTCCAAAGATGTGCAGGTCTGTAGGTTAAATTTGATTTAGTAAACATAGTGCGTAGGATAATGCTAGTGTAATGAAAATGCACCCCCAATTTAAGTTGATAAATTTTGAGGAAAGAATGGCGGGACAGGATCAAGGTTTGGTTTAGTCCAGGGGTCGACAACATCGCCTGCGTGCCCCGGGACTGGCTGCAGTTCCCAGATCCCTCGCGTCCCCGGGACTGGCTGCAGTTCCCAGGTCGCCTGCCCTGGGACTAGCTGTAGTTCCCAGGTCGCCTGCCCCGGGACTGGTTGTAGCACCCAGGTCGTATGCCCTAGGACTAGTGTAGAGAGAGAGAGAGAGAGAGAGAGAGAGCAAACAAGCCCAGTAGCTACCCGCCAACCAGCACCTCCACCGGTTGAGCCTGTGCCGAAGGACACCCTGAATGGCTGGCGGGCCGGCAGAAGGCACTGAGGTCGTGGCCGGTTCCGCTGTCCAGTCACTCGCAGCCACCCGCAGCGGTGAGTGAGTTGCTGGCATGATCCCCGACCCCATCCTTCTCAATGTTCCTGCCCTCCCCGCAACTTTACCCCTGGCGGCCCAGCCAAGTTGTGCAACCCAGGTTTGCTGACCCGTGCCAGACTCCCCACATGCTGTGAAAGGAACTCTTTCTCCCCCACCTCCTAGCAGCACTGTCCTTTTACAGCCGCTTCCCACTTTACAGCCGCATCCCATCAACTACCAGCAATGAGGGATAGACTTGGCTATCGCACAGTACAGCAACATTGTTCTTGATGTTGCTGTACGGAGGTATAGCCAAGTCTATCTTTCTTGACTAACAACCTAACCTTCGGCCTCCAAGCAACAGGTAAATTTCCGTGCCTTATTTTTGGGTTAAAAATAGCGTCTTAATTGCTGGGAAGTACGGTAATTGGCTTTGGTTAAAAATAGTACATTTTCCCTATTGTGTAGGATAGTGCTGGTGTAATGGGTGTTCGCTGGTCGTCACTGACTCGATGGGCCTGTTTCAGTGCTGTATTTGTGTCTAAATCATAGTTTGTCCACGGCTTGGATGCTAGTTTATTTGTGGGTGCCCACCATAGGACCTATCGTGGTAATTGTTTTGGGTGCTGACCAACAATAAGATTTATTGCTTACAAATTCAGCTGCTTGCTGTCGTCAGTTGTTTGGCTGCTGTGTTGCGGATTTGCATTCAATTTCAAATCTCTTGGATTTGCTGCAAGTGGTATGCAGTCCACTATTATGACAAATGTTAACTCTAACTTCAGTATAATCGATGGTTTGCAAAGTGCACCAGTAGGCAGCGGGGTTTGACTTGATTTAAAGGCTTCTACATGTGGTTGTATCCAGACATAAATGCAGGAATGCAATGTAACTGAGAATGAACTGATGGTGCGCGGATATGGAAACCTTCCAAAAGAGGAGTGGGATAAAGGACTCTCAGCAGGAAGCCACTTTCACTGAAGTTGCTCTTGGGTACTTTTAACTATATCTTGGCAAGAAACATTGCTAGACGGACTTAACCACTGAATGGTTGCAACACAAAAGGAGGCTTTTCAGCCGAAGAAGTCTGCCAGCTGTATATAAGAGCGGTCAATTTCCAGCACTTGGTACACAGTCATCAATTCAGATGCTCATCGAATGCTCTTAGTGATTCTGTCCACCTCTCTCTCAAGCAGTGTATTTCTGGTTTCACCTCACTCTGGATGAAAAAGGTCCCCCTCAGATCCTCTAAATCTCTCCCCCCCCCCCCCCCCCCTTGCCCTAAATCTGTATCCTCTTGGTTTATCTACCTTTACATTGGGATAAAGTTTCCTGCGCTCTACCCTCATGCCCCCTCTTCACCTTCACCATTGCAGAGAAAACAGACCTAGCCTCTCCTGTTTGTCCTCCTAACTATTCCATCCAGACACACTTGCACCCTCTCCAGCACCATTATCTTTCTATCTTATCTTTTTCCACAAACATTTTGATATGTACAGAATTATGGTCACCATCTCTAAGAATTTCCCTCCTCTTGACTGTTACATTCCCTAATACAGGTCCAGTAATGCTGGTAGTGCTGCTGGTAGAGCAGCTGCTTTACAGCGCCAGGGACGCGGGTTCACACCTGACTTTGGGTGCTGTCTGCGTGGCTGTTTGCATGTTCTCCCTTGTGTCTGTATGGGTTTCCTCCAGATGTTTCGCTTTCCTCGCACTTTCCTAAAATGTGAGTTTGTAGGTTAATTCGCCTCAGTAAAATTGCCCCTGGTGTATAGGGAATGGATGCGAAAGTGGGATAATCTGGAACTAGTTTGAACGGGTGAGCGATGGTCGGCATTGGCATGGTAGGCCAAAGGGCCTGGTTCCATGCTATATTTCTAGACTAAACTTTATTCTTTTTCCCCAGTTCTTGATTCTAAAACAGAACTATTTCTCTGGCTGTACCCTTCATGATTTTAAATATCTGCATCAGATCCCCTTGCAAGAATAGTTTCTCCCGATTAACCACATAACTGACGTCGCTCATGCCTGTCATCATTTCATTAAATCTTTCTTGTAAATCTACTGCATTTCATTTAGTCAGGCAGTTTACCATCCATATTGTTATGTCTTTTATTCTATTGACTTCAATCTTGATGATGAGGCTATTGGGAAATGTCCACGTGCGGTATGAGGGTCTTGACCCGAAACGTCATCCATTCCTTCTCTCCAGAGATGCTGTTTGTCCCGCTGAGTTACTCCATGTTTTTTGTCTATCTTCTGTGCCATATTAATCCTTTCACATTGATCCTCTCTGTAATTTCCTTAAAATAAATCTTTCAACTGATAACGAATCCGTGCAAGCTTCCTCTAATCATGTTTCTAAGTGACGACTAATTCTGTCCATGATTCCTCTTCCTATAACTCCACCCCCACCCACCCCCTGAGGCAGAACTGACTTGTCCAGAGTTGTAGGATTAATCCAAACATCCGATTTTGCAATTTTCCCCGGGCATTAAGTCTGAATCTTTACTGTCTGTAAGTTTGTGGCAAGAGTGTGCATTTTTCATTCACTCTGTAACCTGGGAAGTATCAGACACCACAGGTAATTTATTCACTCTATAGGCAATTAATCATCCTTCATTGCCAGAGAGAGAACATATGGAGACTGGAGGAACAGCACATCGTATTCCACTACAAACCCAATTGTATGAACATTGAATTCTCCAATTTGAGGGAACATCCCCTGCCCCCTCCCCTTTTATTTTCCCCTTTTCTGTCCCCTTCCCTGGTCCATATCCATTTCTATCCCCCTTGCCCTTTTACCCCCACCATCCACCTCCACCTATTTCGTTCCCTCTGGCTTTACATTTGCTCCTCTCCTCATCTGACACCATTTTGTTTCCTTTTCATACCTAGCCTTTATCCACCCATCTGCCTATCATACCCCTTTTCACTTGTATCCACCTATTATTGGCCAGGTTTTGTTCCGTCCCACCTCTTTTCCAGTTTTTTTTACCCCACTACAAAAAGGAAGAAAATTCCTGATCCGAAACTTTGCCCATCCATTCCCTCCACAGAAGCTGCCTGGCCCGCTGAGTAACTCTAGCACTTTATTTTATTTTAACCATCCTACTATCTCTCCTTTATTAAAATTCAGCTCATTTAGAATCTTAACTACATCTTCCTGTGAGATTCCTATAGCAACGTCTTTCTAGGCAAGGAATAATGCAAGGTAATCACCGCCACAGCCATGTCCCTTTGAGATTCATTAGATACGACTTCATTGTGATATTATGCACTTCAGCCACTCAAAGCACAGAGTAGGATCAAAATCACTCTGCCAGTGGCTGTTAAGGTCACACCGCCCTTCAACTTCTATGGGAAGGCTCATTCCAGTCTAGTGAAAGCACTTAAACATGTTTGCCGCACATTATTGGATCTCAGACACTAGCCTCTTTTTAATACAGGAATGCTAAATACATACAATTCTAAGATATCGTGTGTAAGAAAGAACTGCAGATGATGGTTTATACCGAAGATAGACACACAATGCTGGAGGAACTCAGCGGGTCAAGCAGCACCTATGGAGAAAAGGGATATGACATTTCTGGTTGGAACCTTTCTTCAGACTGAAAGATAGAGAAGGCCAGAAAAAAACAGGGCTGGCAACAGATGATCTCAGAGAGGGTGGATTGCATAATGGCCCATTGTTGGCTGGAGAAGACACAGTATTGGAGTAACTCAGCGGGTCAGGCAGCATCTCTGGAGAGAAGAAGGAATGGGTGACATGAACCATGAACATAGATGAGTAATGTTGAAGAACATGGATAGGTAATGTTTCTGATCCGGACTCTTCTTTAGACTGGAAATTTAACCACTCCATGTTTTCCAGGGATGCTGCCTGACCTGCTGAGCTACTCCAGAACATTGTGTCTTTTTATTTTGTAAAATAGCATCTGCAGTTCCTTGTTTCTACATACAATTCTCCCTACTGGAGAGCAGAAGATGAAGTGAGAATGCATCTTTTCAAGATTTGCAGGCTTCCCTTTTGTTTTTGGATGCTATTCACCTTTCTTATTTCACTTTTCAGATGCAAGTTACAACAATAGTATAATTCAACTGGAAGATACTTCCCTGCCTCATTGTCCAGCTGATGTTTAGACATACACAGAATATTATACAGGTTCATGTGTGATATTCTAGCAGCAATCATTATGCTTTAATTCTGTGGCAGTCTATTATTCCATCTATATTTCAGCTCACTCGTCAAGCATAACAAGTGCATGCTACCTGACAAAAAAATGTCTGTTAACAATGAACAATCTTGGCTTTACTGCACAACCCACACACTTGAAGGCAATATGGATATAATACATGTCCTGCTTTCACCCACAATCTAATAGAATGGATTGTACTTGAGTAATGATTCTCTTGAGGGAGCCCTGCTGTTCTCGGCTGAATTGGTCTCTGGATTCATTGCTATGTAATATATGCTCCACAATCTTGCAATTGTGTGAGTTCGTCCTTAACAACTGTATAGTGGGAGGAAGCTAGTAGGCATATTACTAAGCACCTTTCAGACTATCTGTGATCAATTAATCAGTAAATACCAAAGAATTTCTGCATTCCTAACAGTTTCTGTCTTATCTTCTCTCTTTTGCTGACCTACTTCATTGTCTACTTGACTATAATGCCAAAGCAAAGACAAATTGACATTCATATTCCAAAGCAATATTTTGGTTCAACATGCATTAACTAATTACTCTTATGGATCTCCTCACTGCTAGTCCTCTGTATGAAATTTGCCTGCTCTAGTGTACTGATTTATTGCTGTTTCAATGGCTGGCGGAAGGCTACTAATTTGCCACATATGATCCTGCCTTTGAGTTACCTGTGTGATAAGCAAACTATTTGTATCTGAGTTGGTGACTGTGTCAAAATGCCTGGTTTGTCTTCATCTCTGCTGTCTCGTCATTCTTCAATTTTCGAGAGTCTGAACGGGAGAATGGCAGAAAGGGAGGAAGATTGGGTTGAAAGTATGTGGGCAAGCAAGAAGTGCATGCTTGTATTGAAAGGAACTGCAGATGCTGGAATATGCTG
Organism: Okamejei kenojei; assembly: GCA_035221665.1. Taxonomy (NCBI): domain Eukaryota; kingdom Metazoa; phylum Chordata; class Chondrichthyes; order Rajiformes; family Rajidae; genus Okamejei; species Okamejei kenojei. Next base: position 68,166,858 of record CM069136.1, on the reverse strand, counting down.
AAGATAGGCATGAACTGCTGAAATCCTGAGCAGGTGAAGCAGCATCTCTCGAGAAAAAGGAGTGTGACAGTTCAGGACGGAACCCTTCCTCAGACTGAAAGTGCATGCTATCATGATCTGCTTGTAAATGAGAAGAAATGGTATGCAACGGGAAATGGGATGCAAAAGTGTAGATAAAGTAAGAGAATAACACTCTTCCATGGTCTTCGGCCTTTTAGTGTCCCTGTACTCTAGCCTGCCTGCCCCAATTCTGGAAGTTGTGCTCCTACAGATTACAAGATGATGGAGCAGCATTTGCCGCTAATGCGACTGATGCTATGGCTCCTTATCCTTCAAGAGAAAAGAAATTGCATTGGTCAATATTGCCCTTTAATTAAGTAATGTGCCTCCATAGTTGATGCTCTTCACAAGCTGTAACATGTGTCATTGAATAGTCATAATTGCATGACTGAATTTGTGATGGAGCATCTAAAAGATAGTCTGAAGAAGGGTTTCGGCCCGAAACGTTGCCTATCTCCTTCGCTCCATAGATGCTGCTGCACCCGCTGAGTTTCTCCAGCTTTTTGTGTACCATCTAAAAGATAGGTTTGGGTCCTCTGGCTGGGAATTGTTGGTAGGTGAGGTACAATGCATTCAGCAGTATCTCAGTTGGTGAGATGTGGTTATTGAAGATGACCAACCCTAACTATGTATTTAACGTCATTGAACTCTTTGTGGTACTGTGTTCGGGTCCTTGTGGCTGCACTCCTTGTATTACCCACATAACTGTCCCCTACCACCGCAGGAGGGCTGCCTCACATTGTGGACAATGGACATCACTCTCCATATGTGACTTGTGCTGCATGGGAAAATTGCAGAATCTGCTCTTGATGTATTACGTCAAGTCTCCTGTGAAGTTGTACTCTTCAAAATAACTTCCAATACTTAACTTTTCCACCATGTACTTCCCGTAGACTGGTTTTAAATGCTAGCCACTCATAAAACTGGATAAACAATTAACCATCTGCAGTTCCTTGTCTCTCCATTTTACTGCTCCTCTGCAAAATCTCTTCAAAGTATGCCTACTTTGAAGAAGTTCTCCCCTCTCCAGGAGTTCTCTGAGACCTTCCCTCGCAGCTCATCCTCTCTGATTCCTGCTGCTTGACCATATGCCTTTTCATCTCTAGCCTCTGTCCACCCATCTGCCAATCAACCTCCCTCCCCCCATCTGTATCCACCCATCACATACCAGGCTTTGTCGCACTCCCACCTCTTTTCCTGTTTCTTGCCCCCTTTCCCCTTTCCCCTTTCCCCTCCCCATTCAGTCACCGAAGAGTCCCGACCTGAAACGTCACCTGTCCATTCCCTCTATGGGTGTTGCCTGACCTGCAGAATTGCTCCAGCTCTTTGTGTTTTACTCAAGATTCCAGCATCTGAAGTTCCTTATGTGCCAAAGATAATCAACAACATGATTATTGCTGGCTTTGTGCTGAAATCATTATAATTAGTAGGCAGGATGGGTTTGGTATGATGCCTGCTTTGGATTGAACTGTGTGGGTTAATTGCATGTTGCGATGCAGGTGCTTGTTTTCTGCTTGTTTTCCAACTTTGTTAAATGTGGCCCAGATTGAATCCAACCCTTTGTTTTGCATGATAGAATGTAAATTGCAACTTCTAATGTTCTGGACCAATACCATTAATATTTAGAAACAAAGAACTGCAGATGCTGCTTTATACCAAAGATAGACACTAAGTGCTGGAGTAACCCAGTGGGTCAGGTAGATTGCAAGTGGAGGGAAGTCTCTGCAAGTGTTCAGTGTTTTAAGACCACACATTTGGAAGGAGTTGCCAATGCAGCCTCATTATCCCAAGAAAACCAAGATAGAGGAAATGCTCTCATGTCAACTAACCTAATACTAAGGGTAGGGAAAATGTTAAAAAGCTACAATTAAAGGCTTGGTAACAAAGTTCTAAAGTAATCAAATGATTGAAAGAATGTGCATGAATTTAAGAATGGAAAATGGGATTTGACAAATCTGTTACGTTATTTTTCATCGTTACTTTTTTTGCATATCTTTCTTTTGTTCTATATCTCTCTATATCATCGTCTATATCTCTCTTTTCCCTTTCCCCTGACTCTCAATCTGGGGAAGGGTCTCAACCCGAAACGTCACATATTCTTTTTTACCAGAGATGCTGTCTGACCCGCTGAGGTAGGAAAGAACTGCAGATGCTGGTTTAAGTCAAATATAGACACAAAAGGTTCCTTCCTACGCAAGTAAATGCATGGTATTGAATTTTCAATAAGGATCAATACGCTTACATACCAAGCAAGCTGTTCCTGTATGGTTACAACATCTACCCAACCATGTGAAAAATTGCCCATATGAGAGAGAAATCCACTTCAACTAATTACTGTGCCAGAGTAACTCAGTAGGTTGGGCAGCATTTCTGGAGGTCATGGACAGACAACATATCGGGTTGGTGTCCATTAATGCCGATTATCCACTATAGCCTCCACCGAGTAACTAGCAACCTATGTTCTTAAAGTCCCCTATGACTGAAATCTGTTAGAGGTCTGTGATAATGAGGGTTTACTGTATATCTGTTTCTCCATTCTTACTGCCTTTAAATCCAGGAATCCTCTACCAAAAGGCACAATGGGAGTGGTTTAGAAACATAGAAACATAGAAATTAGGTGCAGGAGCAGGCCATTCGGCCCTTCGAGCCTGCACCGCCATTCAATATGATCATGGCTGATCATCCAACTCAGTATCCCGTACCTGCCTTCTCTCCATACCCCCTGATCCCTTCAGCCACAAGGGCCACATCCAACTCCCTCTTAAATATGGGTTACACAAAAGGCTGGAGAAACGCAGCGGGTGCAGCAGCGAATAAGGAGCGAAGGAGATAGGCGACGTTTCGGGTCGAGACCCTTCTTCAGACTGGTCAGGGATCAGGGAAACGAGAGATATAGACGGTGATGTGGAGAGATAAAGAACAATGAATGAAAGATATGCAAAAAAGTATCGATGATAAAGGGAACAAGCCATTGTAAGCTGTTTGTGGTGTGAAAATGAGAAGCTAGTGCGACTAGGGTGGGGGAGGGGGGGGGAGATGGAGATAGAGGGAATGCCAGGGTCAGAGGGCTGAGGGAGAGGTGGGAAGGGGAGGAGACAGCAAGGGTTAACAGAATTGAGAAAATTCAATGTTCAAGCCCAAAGGATGCAGACTCCCCAAGCGGAATATGAGGTGCTGTTCCTCCAACTTGCGGTGTTGCTCACTCTGGCCGTGGAGGAGGCCCAGGACCGAGAGGTCGGATACGGAATGGGAGGGGGAGTTGAAGTGCTGAGCCACCGGGAGGTCGGGTTGGTTTTTGCGGACCTCTTAAATATGGCGAACGAACTGGCCTCAACTACCTTCTGTGGCAGAGAATTCCACAGATTCACCACTCTCTCTGTGAAAAACGATTTTCTCATTTCGGTCCTAAAAGACTTCCCCCTTATCCTTAAACTGTGACCCCTTGTCCTGGATTTCCCCAACATCGGGAACAACCTTCCTGCATCTAGCCTGTCCAACCCTTTAAGAATTTTGTAAGTCTCTATGAGATCACCCCTCAGTCTTTTAAATTCCAGCGAGTACAAGCCAAGTCTATCCAGTCTTTCTTCATATGGAAGTCGTGCCATCCCTGGAATCAGTCTGGTGAACCTTCTCTGTACTCCCTCTATGGCAAGAATGTCTTTCCTCAGATTAGGAGACCAAAACTGTACGCAATACTCCAGGTGTGGCCTCACCAAGACCCTGTACAACTGCAGTAGAACCTCCCTGCTCTTGTACTCAAATCCTTTTGCTATGAATGCCAACATACCATTCGCTTTCTTCACAGCCTGCTGCACCTGCATGCCTACTTTCAATGACTGGTGTACCATGACACCCAAGTCTCGCTGCATCTCCCCTTTTCCTAATCGGTCACCATTCAAATAATAGTCTACCTTGCTGTTTTTTGCCACCAAAGTGGATAACCTCACATTTATCCACATTATACTGCATCTGCCATGCATTTGCCCACTCACTCAGTCTATCCAAGTCATCCTGCAGCCTCCTAGCATCCTTCTCACAGCTAACACTGCCTCCCAGCTTCGTGTCATCCGCAAACTTCGAGATGTTGCATTTAATTCCCTCGTCCAAATCATTAATGTAAATTGTAAATAGCTGGGGTCCCAGCACTGAGCCTTGTGGCACCCCACTAGTCACTGTCTGCCATCCTGAAAAGGACCCGTTCACTCCTACTCTTTGCTTCCTGTCTGCCAGCCAGTTCTCTATCCACATCAATACTGAACCACCAATACCATGTGCTTTAAGTTTGTATACCAATCTCTTGTGTGGGACCTTGTCGAAAGCCTTCTGAAAGTCCAGATACAACACATCCACTGCTTCTCCCTTATCCACTCTACTAGTTACATCCTCAAAAAATTCAATAAGATTCGTCAGACATGATTTACCCTTCGTAAATCCATGCTGACTTTGTCCAATGATTTCACCACTTTCCAAATGCGCTGCTATCCCATCTTTAATAATTGACTCTGCTAGATGTTAGACCAACTGGTCTGTAATTCCCCGTTTTATCTCTCCCTCCCTTTTTAAAAATGTTTAATCAGAAGGAATATTGGTTCAGGAAGTTGGCTTATTATCAATAAATATTGACCTTGTCAGTAACGTCCACATACCAAAAACATTTGAAAAACAGCCATATTAATCACAAAACTCAATTTTGTATAATCGTGATTTTGGGTAAATAAATCTTAAACTTGTTTTAGTTGTCAAAGCACTGATTCAATGCAAATTTTTGCAACAGTATTCTCAAATGTTAAAAAGTAGCAGGAATCTATTGTGATTATACATATTCGCAAAAATAAGATATCCAATTTTTTAGGTATAAATATATTTTTTAAAGAGTTGCCATATTGATCACACTGTCTTTTTCCTGCAATTTTCCCATCAGTTGAACTGGAAAATCAATATGGTGAAGATCAATAAAGAACGAAAATTGTATTTAAATATTTACAGCAAATGCTTCTGTACAATAGTCATAGAAGTAACAAATATCTTTAATTTTGAGTTTTAAATAAATGTAATGAAGATGATCAAAAAGTGATTTATAAATTACAGTAAACCCAAATTGTTAGTTTTGAAAATCTTATGCAACTTAGTCATGGAGTTACAGAGAAGCAGCACACAAACAGGCCCTTCGGCCCATCTGGTCAGTTGCTGACCATCAGCCACTCATTTACACGTCCTACTTAACTGCATTTTTAAAATTCTCCCCAGATTTTGCTATCTACACAATAGAGGCATTTTAAAGCAGCCAATTAAACTATCAACCTACCCTACCAATCCAGCGATCTTTTGTTAGAATGCAGCGATTCTTGTATATCCCTTCGTTGGGGAGGTTAGTACCTATGGATGGGTTGATGGTGTTGAACACAGAGCTGTAGTCTGAGCAACAGCCTGATTGATCAAGAATCATAGTCATGCAGCTTGGAAACAGGCCCTTCGGCCCAACTTGCCCATCCTACCAAAATACCCCATCTGCACTAATCTCACCTGCCCATATGTATATCCCTCTAAACTATTGCTATCGATGAACATGTCTGAATAAATGGTGTTATAGTAGCTGCCTCAATTACCTCCTATGGCAGCTCGTTCCATATACCTACCATCCTCTGAGTGAAAATGTTGGCCCTCCAATTCCTATTAAATCTTATCTCTCACCTTCTGAAATTTTGCATTTTACAGATATCCAGAAGTAGATCTTATGAAAAACAGACAGATTTTCCTTCTTGAAAAAGACTGTTAAAGACTATTGTAGTTAAATTGAGAGAATATAGTATGTTAGAGAAATGGTAGTTTCAGTTATCGAACTAAAGTGTAAACATGTATTTTCTCCAGCCTATATAGAAATGAATAGAAACATAAACATTTTCTGCGATTTGTTTTAGAGACCAAAGTGAAAATTTAATGGTGGATGACCTTTTTATAACTCATTGCATTGCACCACCAGTCCCACTCTTTATTCTCAGCTCCACATTTCGTAATCTCCCATGCCTCACCCCCATCGCACCAATTGGTGATGGAGACTGTGTGAAGCTGTGCTGTAGAATACACCAGAAAACATTGTTGATTCTCTACCACTTTACTTTCACAAGTCCAACATTTTTAGTCGGTGTACTTCTTTCCACATTCGATAGTTAAGGTTTAGTTTATTGTCACATGTACGGAGGTACAGTGAAAAGCTTTTATTGCGTGCTAACCAGTCAGCGAATGTATGATTACAATCAAGCCATCCATAGTGTACAGATACATGATAAAGGGAATAGCGTTTAGAGCAAGGTAGAGTCCGATTTAGAGGTAGTCTGATGGTCTCCTATGAGGTAGATTGTGGCTCAGGACTACTCTCTAGTTGTTGGTAGGATGGTTCAGTTGCCTGATAACAACTGGGAAGAAATGTGAGAGAGGTTGTTATCAACTTTAACAATTCAAATGTATTTCACATATCCATTGGTGCCTAACCAGATCTTTGTTTAGAATAAGAAAGGGTTAAATGATTTAAAAAAATGATAAAAATCTTTACAGGATGAATTGTCAGATGAGTTGAGATACATATTGGGATATGGTCTACACACTAAGCTATGAATAACTATGACAGATTTTATGAAGGAGTAATTTCTATTCAACTCGCGCCTTTTCTACCAGTAAATAAGGCATGAGGGCAGCACAGAGGCGCAGCTGGTAGAGCTGTTGCCTTGCAGCACCAGACATCCAGTTTCATTCTGACCTTGGGAGCTGCCAGTGTGGAGTTTGCATCTTCTCCCTGTGAGTACGTGGGCTTCCTCCAGGTACTCCGATTTCCTCCCAAAGACGTGTAGGTTTGTAGATTCATTTACCTCTGTAAAATAGTGCCTAGTGTGTGGAGAATGGATGCAAAAATGTGATAATATAGAACTAGTGTGAACGGGTGATTGATGGTCGTCATGGACTCTGTGGGCTGAAGGGCCTGATTCCATTTTGTATCTTGAAACAAAACTAAATATTTCTGCCTACCCTGACTAAAATTATAACATGGTAATAACTAAATATAAATAGTAAAGGCATGGGAGAATTATGCCTATGTAAGAGATCGATCTCTTAGGTAGGCGTAATTCTCCATGCCTTTCATCCGCAGCGCTTGTAACACGGGAAGCTCTGTGCAACCCACGTGCACGGGGGGGGGGGGGGGAAGAGAAGTAGCTCGGGTGACAGCGGAACCAGCCGCCACCTTAGCTCCTTCTGCCGGTCCCCACTCACCTCTGGCAGCTCTCCGTCTACAAACCACTCTCCTGCCGCTCGCTGGCCACACTCATGTCTTTAAATTCTGACAGCGCGATTGAGGTTACTCGGCTGTGGGAATTTAAGGATTTGCAGGAAGCCGCTGACATGAGCGAAGTCGGCGAACGGCAGGTGACAGGTGTTCCGACGGAGAGCACTGCCAGAGGTGAGCGGGCCGGCAGAAGGCGCTGAAGTGGCGGCCAGTTCTGCTGTCGGGTACCGGTGGCCGCTCGTAGCTACCCAAGCTGCTTCTATCCCCAGCTACAGTGCTGGGGCTTCGTGCCCGGAGAGCTGCGGCAGCGGTGAGTGAGTAAGTTTCTGCCATTATCCCCGACACCCTCCTTGTCAACACTCGTGCCCTCCCCACAACTTTACCCCTGACACACTCTCCACACGCTGTGAAAGGAACTGTTCCCCCAATTGGTCTAGGACTAGGAAGCCTTGGGCAAATTGAAATGTCACTGTTTTTATTTATTTATTTATTTAATGGGAGCGAACAATCTGCGCATGCGCGGTTTAATTTTTTTTTTTTTTTTTAGTGGACTGAGCGCCTACCCTGAGTAATTACTCACGGCACGTGCTGATACATACATTCTACATTTGTAGAAACGAAATTAATGCATTAGCATTTAACACACATTATGTTCCTAACGTAATTTTCAGATTCAACAATAAAATATTTAACATTCATGTTCCCTATATAATTCACTTTAAATTAATGTGTTTAGGAAGGAACTGCAGATGCTGTTTTATAACGGAGATATACATACAATGCTGGAGTAACTTGGGCGGTCTGGCAACATCTCTGGAGAAAAATAGGTGACGTTTCAGGTAAAAGTAGGCCTCCGACCCAAACATCACCTATTTTTTTTTTTTTTTTGTTTCAGAGTGATGCCTAACTCACTGGCATTTTATTTAAATTAATGTACTATGGTAAAAAAAATGCCAGAAATACTCAGCAGCTTGGGTAGCAACTATGGAGTAAGAAACAGTTAAGGGCCCGTCCCACTTACGATACCTTTACAGGCAACTGCCGGCACCTGTGATAGGTCGCTAAAATTTTCAACATGTTGAAAATTCAGCGGCGACCCGAAAGACGCTACGACTCTTTGGAGACCTCTTACAACCATAGGAGACCTCTCACGACCATACAACCTGACCATACAGTCAGAAAACCCCTATCATTACTGTAATTAGATTTGTTACCTTACTTTAATTTCATCACAATTGGAGCATCTCTAAGGTCTCTTGGTATGTGCTCTTTGTGAGATGAGCTTGTGAATTTGTGCTTCAAGTTCATGTCCATCAACATCTTGAACTTTGGTTGAAATGTCCTTTGTTCCTGAGGCTTTGTTTATTGGGTAGAAATGGCCATTCCATTTGTAGGATTTTATTTTCAGCAGTAAATGGTGATCATCCTTAGACATGATTTTTGCAAATTGTAGTACTTCAGTTGATAAGTCATCCACTGTCAAGGTGGATAAAACCATGTGGGGTTAGCAGGATCCTGATGTTTGATCAAGAATTATAGATCGTTTTTGGTTCAAGTCCATGATATTTTCCCAATTTAAATGTACTATGGCTAACACACTCGCAGATATACTAGTCCATAGAAAATTGGCTGAGAAAAGCTAGTATAATTCAGGATAGCTAGTATGTTTAAAAAATAATTCAGTATTTTATGCATTGCTCCAAGATCTTTATATCAGAAAATTATGGAAAGAGATCAACATGAGTATTACGATGCAGACCACTACCATTAGAATAAATCTCAATCAATAGCCCACTGTTTTATTCTCAGGTAAAAATCACACTCAACCTGGTAAATGTTATTCAGCCACCTGGCCGGTAATTTTTTCAACATTTGCAAATTTTCTGCTTTAAACTAAGATTAAAATTTTGGAAAGTCTGCATAAGCACTTACTAAATTCAGACTTGCACTTCTTTTGGAATTGCTTTCCATGCAGTGCCAGGTGGTCTTCTAGATTAGATCCACAACTCCTAGTTTCATTGTGATCTAGACTGATTAAAATCTCAGTTTAGATATCTATTCTGCCTTCCTACCTTGGGAATAAACATATAGATCACACGTGCACAAGTCGGCGTATTTTGGCATAATTTACAGAAAGTCCAATGCAACATGCGCTCTGTCTATGTACTGGAGCGACTCCCAGTCCAGTTAAGCTGCAGGCCTGCTGCTTCCCGCATTTATCGAACAGAACATTGGATTCATTACCCAAAGCTGGATATACTTTCCTTGTTGTGAAAAAAGTGTGCATTTACACTATACTTGTAATAATGTAAATCAATTTTCTATAATTTATGTATTCAATTATCAGTGTTCTATTTTTAAACAACTCGCTTTTAGCAGAAACAATAGATATTTCTTGGTGATCCCATATGCTTTTTGCTGCTTTTCATTGTCAAAAGAGCTGCAAATGATCATATGACCATGTAATAAACCATGTAAGCATAAGCATAAACCATGTAAAAGAAATGATCATTTTATTCAGACTGAAAAGTCTCAAAGGGTTTGCTATGTCTGTAATTTTCTTTCTTTCTCATGACTGAAGTTATTTTGCCCTAAAGGTCAATTTATTTAAAAGGATAAGTATTAAAGCAAAATGTAACACTATTACTTTTCCTGAAATGGTCAAATTGTACCTTGTTGTACACCAGATGTTTGCTCACATTTTCAAATTGCTTGTGGATGAGAGGTCATCATTAAAAGTGGAGGACAACAGAATACTGATCTCCTGACACCTTGTGGCATAGAATGTTACTGCAATTTCTGAGGTACTGCATTGGAGCTCATATCAATTTTGCTTTTTAGATGACCTTCATAGTTTGAAGCCCAGCCTATGTAGTGCACCCCAGTGCTAATGTGTGGCCATTTATGCTTTTGCTATTTCAGTTTCTGTGGACATTTTGCATTGAGATGCTTATGACATAGTATAAAATGTGGCTGTAAGGTCTCTTTAGGGGAAATGCAAAGTAGCCACTGTACTCTGTACAGTAGTAGGCCTGACCATGGGTGATGCATCCTAGTTTGCAGGTGATGTGTGGTCGGATGCAAGCCTGGGCGAAGTCATATGGAGGACAGGCTGTTGCCCATGCAGCACGTCCCCCTTCTCCACGTTGCTGATCGATCTAAAGGAACAGCAGGGCCATTAAGATTGGCACCAGTGCCGTCGCAGGAGCTGCCAGAGCGAGGTTGTTGACAACGGCGAACTGCCTTGGGGGCTCCGACTCCGGATTTTCTTGAGGTTTACTCCAGGAGTAGATTCCAGTGCGAACTCCATCATCAAGTTCGCTGACGACATCACTGTAGTGGGACGTATCACTGATGGGGATGTCGGAGTACAGAAGAGAGATCGAGCGACTGTCCATATGGTGCCAGCACAATAACCTGGCCCTCAACACCAGCAAAACCAAGGAACTGATTGTGGACTTTGGAAGGAGTAGGATGGGGACCCACAGTCCTGTTTATATCAACGGGCCGATGGCTGAAAGGGTCAAGAGCTTCAAATTCCTGGGCGTGCACATCTCTGAAGATCTTTCCTGGTCCGAGAACACAGAGTCAATTATTAAGAAAGCTCATCAGTGCCTCTACTTCCTGAGAAGATTACGGAGAGTCGGTCTGTCAAGGAGGACTCTCTCTAACTTCTACAGGTGCACAGTAGAGAGCTTGCTGACTGGTTGCATCGTGGCTTGGTTTGGCAACTTGAGTGCCCTGGAGAGGAAAAGACTACAAAAAGTAGTAAACACTGCCCAGTCCATCATCGGCTCTGACCTTCCTTCCATTGAGGGGATCTACCACAGCCGTTGCCTCAAAAAGGCTGGCAGCATCATCAAGGACCCACACCACCCTGGCCACACACTCATCTCCCTGCTACCTGAGAACTGCAACAACCCGGTTCAGGAATAGCTATTTCCCCTCCGCCATCAGGCTATTAAACCTGGCTCGGACAAAACTCTGAACATTAATACCCCTCCATCTGTTATTTGCACTTTATTAATTTATTAATTGATGTGCGTATTTAAGTATATAACTGTAGTCAATGCCTACTATGTTCTGTTGTGGTATGCAAAGAAAGAATTTCATTGTCCTGTCAGGGACACATGACAATAAACTCTTTTGACTTTGACTTTGAGGAGTCTTTCCCATGACTGGATATGGCCACAAGGCAGTGGAGGTTTTAAATCAGTTTTCCCGCTTCCCAGGCTGACGAGTCCCATCTGCCCGAGACTCGTGGGGGGGAGCATCTACCTTCCCATGCAGGTCTATAGCACCTGCCCACTGCCCACAGTACATGTAACAAAATACCAATTTCATAGTCATACAATGTAGAAACAGGCCCTTTGGCCCAATGTGCCCAGATTGACCAACATGCCCCATCAACACTAGTACTACCTGCCCACTCTTGGCCCATAAACCTCCAAACCTATCCTATCCATGTACCTGTCCAAATGTATCTTAACGTTATGACAGTACCTACCTCAACTACCTCCTCTGGCAGCTTGTTCCATATACCCATCATCATTTGTGTTTTTAAAAAAAGGTGCCATTCTGGTTCCCAGTAAATCTTTCCCCCCTCAGCTGAAAGCTATGTCCTTGTTCTCAATTCCCCATACACTGGACAAAAGACTCTGCATTTACTTGATCTATTCCTCTCGTACACCTCTATACGATCACCCCTCAACCTCCTGCACGCCAATAAAATCCCAGCCTGCTCAACCTCTCCCTCTAACACAGATTTGTTTTCTTTTTTTATATCATTTATGGCAGGACTTGAGGGCCTGAACTATATTTCAACAAATGAGCATTTGCTTTAGCAGTAAATTATGTTGCAGATTCTTAAATGCCCTTTCTAATGACCTCCTATGTATTTTTCTGCCTTGTATGCACTGTTTAATATCATCTGAAACAAAACTATGAATGGTATGCATCCTCAGGAGACTGTAAAGCTGTCCTTTTTCAAGCTAAACTATGTACGAAATATTATATCATTTATTTATTTGATAAATTACTCAAAGCTTATGAGTTTTAACATTGCCTTTTTCTCCTTTGCATAACATCTAATGCTGTATCTGAGCAGCAGTGCATGGCTTTATTTTGACGAGGTAGATGTGCTATTTCTGAGCTTTTGTGAATTACTTCTGTAAGGACGCATGACTCGTCTGTACAGAGTTTGTACATTCTCCCTGTGACTGTGTGCATTTTCTCCTGATCCTCCGGTTTCCTGCCAGTCCAAAGATGTACAGGTTTGTAGGTTATTTGGCCTTGGTGTAAATTGACCCTAGTTTATAGGATAGTTAGTGTATGAGGTGATCAGTGGTCGGCACGGAGTCAGTAGGCCGAAGGGCCTGTTTCCACGCTGTATGTCTAAAGATTCTCCCTTCCCCCCCCCCCCCCCCCCCCCCCCCCCCCATCAGCTGATTACTGGATGTTGTACGAGTGCTGTAGGAAGAAAGATTTTCCTTCCAACACAGGTAAACGTCTACAGCACCTGGACTTTGTACAGTAGTTACCCCATTGTGAATATGACAGAGAAAAATTCTGAGCAAAATTGACTCTGCTCGTATTTCTGCCTCTGCACACTATTTTGCTGCATATAGCACAGCTAGCACAGATACTTGGTTGCATACTCAGAGGGTGGTGGCTGTGTGGAATGAGCTTCCAGCAGAAGTGGTGGAGGTAGGATCGATTTTAACATTTAAAAGTAAAGTGGATAGGTATATGGACGTGAAGGGAATGGAGGGGTATGGTCTGAGTGCAGGTAGATGGGACTAGGGGAAAACAAATGGTCGGCACGGACGGGAAGGGCCGAGAGGGCCTGTTTCCGTGCTGTAATTGTTATATGGTTATATGGTTATATGGAGACACAACAAGGACCTGACTCGAAACGTCACATGCCTGACCCACGCAGTAACTCCAGCACAGGTTGTAATACAAAATTGGCAAATTCTCTACCAAAATTCACTAACTGCATATGCACACAATGCAAATAATGAGTGATCTTTCTCAACATTAATGCTTTACTCCTTTCTATTTATAAGCTTACAGCATCGTGAGCTTCTATAGTTTTGTTTCTGCAACACAGGGAGTGTATAGAATTATACTTAATCGCAGCTGTTCAAGTAACCTCCTATTCTAATCAACCACTCATATCCTTTTCAAAGTTGATAGAAAATATTTATTCCAAATTACACTTGGCAAGAAACCCATTTAAACAGACCTATGCAATTAATAGTTTTTTCCAGATTTCATTATAGAAGGTGATTTTCTGCGTGGGCCATTGGCAGAACGAATACAGAGACAAACTAGATCAATGGGCATTGTGAAAGAACAGAGGGGACTTGCGTATATGATCACACAAGCCTCAAAAGTGGTAGCATATGTTGAGAGTGATTAGTAAAGCTAAAGAGTTCCTGTGCTTTATAAATGGCATTGAATACAAAAGTTGAGATGTTATGTGGCCTCTGCATAAAAGTCTGATTAGACTGCAGCTGGGGTATTGCATCCAGTTCTTGTCATTTAACCTTTGGAAGGATGTGAAGCTCCCATAGAGAATGGAAAAGATTTTAGACTTTAAAGTTACAGTGCAGAAACAGGCTCTTCGGCCCACCGAGTCCGCACCGACCTGCGATCACCCCATACACCAGCACTATCCTACACTCTGGGGACAGTTTACGATTTTAATGAAGCCAATTAACCTCCAAACGTGCAGGCCTTTAGAGTGTGGAGAAAACCCATGCACTCACGGAGAATGGACTAACTCCATACAGTCGGGATCGATCCTGGGTGTCTGGCGCTCTCTGACTGGCCCACTGTGCCACACTTTTCCTAGAATGTTTCCAGGGATGGGTGATTTCAACTACAGGGTTAGACTTTAGAAGCCAGGGTTAATCTTCATGGAGCAAAGAGCGTTGAAAGGAGATTTGAAAATGATACAGGGTAGACAGAGCAAAACAGATGATTCAGAGAATAGAGGACACAGAATAAATGTTTTGCCCAAAACATTTGACTTTAAGACATAGGAGCAGACTTAGGCCATTCAGTCCATCTAGTCTACGCCATTATTCGATCATGGCTGATCTATTTTTCCCGCTCGACCACATTCTCCCCATAACCTTCAATGCCCTTACTAATTAAGAACCTACCAGTCTTCGCTTTAAAAATACCCAATGACAGCCTCCACAGCCGTTTGAGGCAATGAATTCCACAGATTCACAGCCTTCTAGCTAAAGAAATTCCTCCTCATCTCCATTCTGAAGGTACGTTCTTTTATTCTGAGGCTGTGTCCTCTGGTTGTAGACTCTCCCAGTACTGGAAATATCCTGATGGCTTCATAGGATGTTGTGACATAAGGCTTACACTGCAGACACAAAGTTTCCTCATTTTATAGACACAAAATGCTGGAGTAACTCAGCAGGACAAGACTGAAGTCTGAAGAAGGGTCTCGACCCGAAACGTCACCCATTCCTCCTCTCCAGAGATGCTGCTTGTCTCGCTGAGTTACTCCAACATTTTGTGTCTATCTTTGATTTAAACCAGCATCTGCAGCACTTTACTGTACATTTTACAGTTCAGTCCTTGCAGGCAGATTGGAACAATGTGTTAAACTTTCCTTCTATGTACCTTCTAAAAGGAAGGTGGTACTAGCACTTAAACCCCTGTCTCACAGTGCGAGTTGGCCCACGAGTGACCCTGAGTTTTCACTCGTGGTGGTCACGTACGATGAACGTAGCGGCAACGTCGGAACTCGCGCGTTCAACTTGTCCACTCGTGGCGCTAACGGCAGGTACTCGGGAAACTTGTTAACTCGTGAAAAAAATCAAACATGTTTGATTTTTTCCACGAGTCAAATTAACTGTTCAAGTTAAAAATGGAAACATTTAAACTCGTTGCAGTAACGTAATGGCCCGTGCGTTTACCTTAGTGTCTCGTGAGTCTATTGTGGGAACTTTTTTATAATCTGAAAGGGACTGAACCAAAGTAGTATAATATGTATATACATATTATATATATTTCAATTCCAGCCCCGAAGCAATTGAGAGGCGATTTCTTGGGGCCATGTAATTTAACGTGTGTCTTTGCTTTTAAAAGTGAAGCTGTTTAATTGTTTACGCTGCGCTGTGTTTCGTGTTGGGGAGAGTGTTACAATGCTTTCGATTCTATACTGCCCTCCCCCTTCCACAGAAAAATGCCTAAATTTGTCTTTCTGCCCGCTCTCCTGGGAGCAACCCAAACCAGGGGAACAATGAACCCTCAGAGGCTTCGCGTTCCTTGCTCCTATATATGGACCTCGCTCGCTCGCAACTGTATGAACGCTCGATCAACCAGACATCGGCCAACACAGAGGCCTGATTACTGAAAACAAAGTCAACTTGTACCAGACCTCATCATCTTCCTTCCGACCACCCGTAACCACGGCACCACACTTTCAACAGAAAACTTAATATTTAAAGAATATATTATGGGACATTGGATTGTCTGAAGAAGGGTCCCGAGCAGAAACGCTGCGTGTGTGTGTGTGCGTGTGTGCGTGTGTGTGTGTGTGTGTGTGTGTGTGTGTGTGTGTGTGTGTGTGTGTGTGTGTGTGTGTGTGTGTGTGTGTGTGTGTGTGTGTGTGTGTGTCTGCTGTCGGGTCCCGGCGGCCGCTCAATGTCCGTCACCCGAGCTGCTTCCTTCCTCGGAAGTGGCGGCCAGTTCTGCTGTCCGTGCCCGGAGCGCTGCGGCAGCCACCCAAGCAAATTCACTCCCCAGCCACAATAAAACCATATAGCAATGACAGCACGGAAACAGGCCATCTCTGCCCTTTTACTCCGTGCTGAACACTACTCACCTAGTCCCATCTACCTGCACTCAGACCGGAGCGTGGCAAGTGGGTTACTGACCCCAATCCCCTCCTTCACAACGCCAGACTCCCCAAATACTATGAACTGAGCTCTCCCCCCACCCCGGGAAAGACAGTATTTAAAAACATAAAACAACAAGAAATGCACTTACCACGTTATTGGTTACTGGAGGGTGCGCATTTTCCCTTTGTAGGTCATATCAATAGCTGCGGCCGCGCTGAAATAACTCAAAGCCACAGGATGGAAATGTATTTGAACATTGTTGCTTTATTAAAACATACCTTCATTCACGGTTGGCTCAAGAGTAACGGGAGAGGAACTTGGTAACTCGGGAGAGGAAGTTGGAGCATCGCAGAAATGACATACCCGTGGGAACTCGGTTACACACTTGATCATAAACTTGAAGTCTCGTGCACAACCACGAGTCTGTCACTCGGGGCACCTCGTGGGTCAACTCCCACCGTGAGACAGGGCCATTATTTCTTAAATCTTTTAATATGTCCCAAATCTGCTCCAAGCTGAAGAAGTACATTTAAGTGTAATATCATAGGAAGCATGATAGTTAGTTTGTGCATAGCAATGTTTCACAGCAAGGAAAGACTTGGTATCTTTCTGCAGTTAGGTAAAAAAGAAATGCTAAAGGATGGAGTTCTCATGCTGCTACGGAAACTTATTCAACCAAACTGCACAAATGGTGCCAGCACAACAACCTGGTTCTCAATGTCAGTAAGACCAAGGATCTGATTGTGGACTATGGAAGAAGAAAGTTGAGGACACATAAACCTGTCTAAAAGGAAGGTGGGACAATGTTGGAGAGAGTCAAAAGCTTCAAATTCCTAGTGTGCACATTTCTGAAGATTGACTGGTTGCATCACAGCCTGGTTCGGCAACTTGAACGCAAAGGAGCGAAGAAGACTGCAGAAAGTGGTGAACACTGCCCAGTCCATCACAGGTTCTGACTGCCTCACCATCAAAGGGATTTATAGAAGTTGCTGCCTCAAAATGGCACCCAGCAACATTAGAGACCCACACCACCCCGACTACACACTGTGTATATATTTTTAAAATTCTCATTATATTGTTTACGGAATGCAATGTTTACATATTCAGGCATGCCGCTGCAAGTAAGAATTTCATTGTTCTGTCTGGGACATATGGCTGTAAAACACTCTTGACTCTTGTCTTGATGACAGATGAGGTGCTGCTCCCCGAGTTTTGTTGGAATAGCACGTCAAAGAAAGAGAAGTTGGAGGGACTGAGACAGAGTGAGGTCGAAAGGGTCCCCACTTGCACTCTGGCATGTCTGTCCTTGACTTCCTACACTGTTACAACCAAATCCACAATAAGCTCAAGAACAAACTTATCTACCTAGGAACATTGCATCCGTTGAGACTCTTGAATTCAGCATTTTCAGATAACCAACCTTTTTTTGTGTCAGATGGGCCAATTCTAATTTGATCCCATAAATATTATGGTCATTAAATCTTGGACAAACCAAAGACAGCGCATTTCTACCAGTACCGATGTAGAATTTTAATACAGCTGTACTTTTCTCCTACTGTTGCGGTCGCCATACAAGACCACGGTCCTGCAGAAGATCTGACAGGACCATGATGTTCAATCTTTTTCTTTGCCCGGTCTTATAGAATTTGTGTGTTGTGCATCTATGTGTCTGTGATGTTATTGCAAGCAAGATTTTCTTTGTACCTCATCATACTTGCACCTATGACAATAAATCCCTCCACTAGTACGGAAGCACAAACAATCTTGGCGTTTAACAGGCTTAGCAAACTGGAAATCTGCCCCACAGTTATCCAAATTTGTAACTCAGTTGGCGTACATCAAGGTTGCATTTAATCTAAACACCCTGTACTTAAGTTTATGGTCACGTATAGAGTGAAAAACTTTTGTTTGCTAACCAGTCAGTGGAAAGATAATCGAGCCATCCACTGTGTACACATACATTATAAATGGTATATCTTGAGTAATGTTTAGTGCAAGGTATAGTCCGATCAAAGATAGGCCAAGGGTCTCCAATAAAGTTGAAGATAGCTCAGGACTGCTCTCTAGTTGTTGGTGGACATCTCTCATGTAACTTGATGGGATGAGCGTGGCACCATCCTTGAGGTCTGGTCTGTGCATATGTCTTCCTGTGCCTCTTTTTTGCAGTTACTGACTCAATGTCTTTATCAAATGTGCTTCTTTAATTACTACTTCACAATTATTGACATTATGAACATCAAGTCCACTAGCCACAGCACCCGTGCACCCGCCCCCTTCTCATCAAAGGATTACCTTGATTTAATTCTTAGCTGAACAGCATTCACCAAATATTTTTGTTGGCACTTTGTTCTTCTATGTTGCCAAGGTCCTGTAAATATTATTAAAATTTACCCCTCTTCCAAGTTCCCTTTGGTAGTCTGTATTGCATTAAAGCTTAAATGCTAAACCAAGATTGGGTGGACAAAAATGCTTTTCCCTCACCTATATTGTTGTTTTTAATTCAAAACCAAGCTTCTCGCATGTTAAAAGGACAAAAAAAAAAAAATCAAAGATTATATATGGTGATTCTTTGTCTTGGTGATGTAATGTTATTTGCTGTGGCCTGAAGCAGCTAGTTATGTATATCTGGCAAATGTCTGAAGCTCTAAGAATGTTTGTTAGCCAACATCGTAATTCACACCTAACTTAATATTAAGATGCTTTTAACCAGTTGGAATCAGCACCATTCTCTGTGGTGCAGTGGAGAGTTGCCGCCTTGCAGCACCAGAGATGAGAGTTTGATCCTGACTACGAGTGCTGTCTGTACAGAGTTTGTACGTTCTCCTGGTGACTGTGTGGGTTTTCTCAGAGATATTTGGTTTTCTCCAACATTCCAAAGACGTGCAGGTTTGTAGGTTAATTGGCTTAGAATTGTATACTTGATATAAGGGTAGCTAATATAACCCCACTTTTTAAAAAGGGAGGGAGAGAAAAAACGGGGAATTACAGACCAGTTAGTCTAACATCGGTAGTGGGGAAAATGCTAGAGTCAGTTATTAAAGATGGGATAGCAGCACACTTGGAAAGTGGTGAAATCATTGGACAAAGTCAGCATGGATTTATGAAAGGTAAATCATGTCTGACGAATCTTATAGAATTTTTCGACGGTGTAACTAGTAGAGTGGATAAGGGAGAACCTGTGGATGTGTTATATCTGGACTTTCAGAAGGCTTTTGACAAGGTCCCACATAAGAGATTAAAATACAAACTTAAAGCACATGGTATTGGGGGTTCAGTTTTGATGTGGATAAAGAACTGGCTGGCAGACAGGAAGCAAAGAGTAGGAGTAAACGGGTCCTTTTCAGAATGGCAGGCAAGGCTCAGTGCTGGGACCCCAGCTATTTACAATATATATTAATAATCTGGACGAGGGAATTGAATGCAACATCTCCAAGTTTGCAGATGACACGAAGCTGGGGGCAGTGTTAGGTGTGAGGAGGATGCTAGGAGGCTGCAAGGTGACTTCGATAGGTTGGGTGAGTGGGCAAATGCATGGCATATGCAGTATAATGTGGATAAATGTTAGGTTATCCACTTTGGTGGCAAAAACAGGAGGGTAGACAATTATCTGAACGGTGGCCGATTAGGAAAGGGGGAGGTGCAACGAGACCTGGGTGTCATGGTACACCAGTCATTGAAAGTAGGCATGCAGGTGCAGCAGGCTGTGAAGAAATCGAATGGTATGTTGGCATTCATAGCAAAAGGATTTGAGTACACGAGCAGGGAGGTTCTACTGCAGTTGTACAGGGTCTTGGTGGGGCCACACCTGGAGTATTGCGTACAGTTTTGGTCTCCTAATCTGAGGAAAGACATTCTTGCCATAGAGGGAGTACAGAGAAGGTTCACCAGACTGATTCCTGGGATGGCAGGCCTTCATATGAAGAAAGACTGAATAGACTCGGCTTGCACTCGCTGGAATTTAGAAGATTGAGGGGTTATAGAGACTTACAAAATTCTTAAGGGGTTGGAAAGGCTAGATGCAGGAAAATTGTTCCCGATATTGGGGAACTCCAGAACAAGGGGTCACAGTTTAAGGATAAGGGGGAAGTCTTTTAGGACCGAGGTGAGAAAATTATTTTTCACACAGAGAGTAGTGAATCTGTGGAATTCTCTGCCACAGAAGGTAGTTGAGGCCAGTTCATTGGCTATATTTAAGAGGGAGTTAATGTGGCCCTAGTGGCTAAAGGGATCGTGGGGTATGGAGAGAAGGCAGGTACAGGATACTGAGTTGGATGATCAGCCATGATCATATTGAATGGCGGTGCAGGCTCGAAGGGCTGAATGGCCTACTCCTGCACCTATTTTCTATGATTCTATGATAAGTGTAAAATATCCCTAGTATGTGTAGGATTGTGTTAATGTGCAGGGATCGCTGGTCGACACGGACTCGGTAGGCCGAAGGGCCTGCTTCCGTGCTATATCACTAAACTAAACCATTTGTCAACCATAAAAAGACCCATTTTCACCTACTGTTTCCTGTGCACAAGACAATATTCTGTACCTGCCTGTAACCCAATCTGTCATTGATCTTTTCCTTTGTCTACAGATTTTCCCCCAGCCCCCCTCCCCCCCCCCCCAATATTTACCTGACAATATGAGAGAAACAGGCTCGGATGTACTCAATATTTAATTGGGAGAAGAAAATTTAATTTAACTTTCTTGAGTTTACACTGAAATATAAATCAATATAAATATAAATAAATATAAAACCCTGCAGCGTTAGTGCCCAGATTTTTCAGAAATCGTTTGTCAGATTTACAGCTTTGAAACTGCATCGAAGTTGAGATAGAAACATAGAAATTAGGTGCAGGAGTAGGCCATTAGCCTTTCAACATCAGTATCCCGTACCTGCCTTCTCTCCATACCCTCTGATCCCTTAGCCACAAGGGCCACATCCAACTCACTCTTAAAATATAGCCATGAACTGGCCTCAACTACCCTCTGTGGCAGAGAGTTCCAGTCACCACTCTCTGTTTTCATCTCGGTCTTATCTTATCCTCCACCCCCATTCTTCCTGCATGGAACCCCTCAATTTTGTAAGTTTCTGAATTGACAAAGGAATTGGGTATTGACAAACCTTCCTCATTTGGAGACCTCACAGGTACCAAGAATATCCTAAAAATTCGAGATTCGTTCTGTAGTTGTAAGAAATGTAACATAAGTGTAATGTTACATAATTAATCCACTTGGGATACATTTTTATAGAGTGCTAAGCTATAATTACTGCTTGGCTAATTCGCTGACCCTAAAGTTTTTATGTATGAGAAGTATAATTTTGCCTAGATTCATATTTTAGGTTATCAAGGGTTTTGGAATGAAAAATACATTTGGTATTTCAGGTTCCATCTGAATTTTACATGCTGGTTCTAATCCATATATCTTTCTCCATAAAATGTTTAAAATATCATGAAATAATTATGCTTTTTTTCCTTCATGGTACGCCATTTGTGAAATTCTTCAGTTTGATTGACTAATCGGCCAGCTTGGGAACATCACTGTTGCTTTGAACTCCTGCCTAAAAGCATCTGAATTCAAAGTTTTAAAGATCAGGAAATCTTTGCAAGCTGCAATTTTTTTTGATGGGAAGATTTAAAAATAAATTTCGAAATTTAAAAAAAAAAAGCTTTTTATCTAATAATACAAACAGTGCCAGAAGTTTTGCCATATGACTTTACAGAATTAGGTTCTGGCCTAATAAGTGTTTTGTGTGCTTCCATGTGGGAAATTCTAGAAAACAATCTGCATTATCTGTTATGATTCAAATAAGTGAAATATGACCAGGCAAAATTGGATTAATGAATTAATTTAAATCTGTTCCTTGAGGCTTTTAGTCTGCCTTTACTTTTCCAAGAACATTTTTAAAGTAGCTCCAATGACACTTACATTTTTGCCCCATGGTTACTGATTCTCCTGCAAATGTAAGCAGCTTCCCCAACTGCTCTCTCAAAGTATCTCATAACTTTCAGCACCTTTATATCTCTCTCCATAATCTCCTCTAACCAAACATCTTCTCAAACCCCCCCCCACTTAACATGTTCCTCATCCCTTGCATACTCCCAATAGATCTACTCTGCACCTTTTCTAAGGCTTTGACATCCTTCCCAAAGTCTACTTTGTAGAAACAGAATTGAAACAGGCCCTTCGGACCACCGAGTCCGTGCTTATCTGCGATCACCCTGTCCACTAACACTTTTCTACACACTAGAGACAATTTACAATTTTACGGAAGCGAATTAACCTACAAACCTATACGTCTTTGGGATGATGGACAAACTGGAGCACCCGGAGAAAACCCACGTGGTCACCAGGAGAACGTACAAATTCAGTACAGACAGAGCCCGTAGTCAAAATCAAACCCGGGTCTCTGGCACCGTAAGGCAGCAACTCTACTTCTGCGCCCCCTATTTCAATTGCTTACAGGGGTAATGGGTCTGTCCCACTTAGGCGATTTTTCAGGCGACTGACAAGTTGCCGGCAGTCGCCTGAAAAAAAGGCAACTGTAACGGCGATACAGACAGACACACACTGCAATGAACAGGAAGGTTGCCGCTATAATTATGACGGTTAAAGCACAGTGTACAGTAAGTCCTTTAAAAGAGGGGAGGAGAAGGAGTGGAGACAACTTTTAAGAAGCCAGAGATACACGGCTGTGAAGCTCGGCGGACATTTAACATTACCGGTCGGTTATTCTTAGTTCTGAAAACTATTGCTATTGGTTTTTTTTCCCAATGAGCCAATGAAATTCACCGGTCAGCACTGGCTACAACCTACTAGAATCTTCGACCTCCTGGCAAACCACTGGGACCTCCTGGCGACACACCTACGGCACGAGAATTCTCCATGACGGCTTCATTCTGGTCGCCGCTAATTTTTCAACATGTTGAAAAATTTGCGGTGACCATAAGGAGGCCGCAACTAGTTCCCAGAATGCGGGTCGTCAGCCCATTTCATTAATTCTCTTTGAAACGGCTGAGCACACAGGTCATTGCAAAGGCTGCAGGTCCGGACAAAATCCATGGATTATAGTTGAAAACTTGTTTCTAAGAACTAGCCCCAATTTTGGTCAAGCCATTTTGGTTCAGCTACAACATTGTAATCTCCTGGGTTGACACAAAATGCTGGTGTAACTCAGCGGGTGAGGCAGCATCTCTGGAGAGAAGGAATGTACGACATTTCGGTTCGAGACCCTTCGTCAATCTGTCTTCTTGCATTTGAGTCAGCAGAAGTCCACAGCAAGGTGATGCCATCCGGTTCGACATTCGTAGGGCGCATAAAAAGGGCGCATGCTCCGGGTTGGCACCAAGCTGCGGCGCTGCTGCTGTCTCTGTTGTCGTTCGCCTGACTGAGGTCAGTTGACGGGGTTCACCACAGGGAGGTCGACAACATGAGCCCCTCTCAGACTGTATTGACAGTTGGCAAAGATGATGTGCTTAAAGCAAAATAAATTGAATGAAGCTAATTGCTACCCCCTCTGCCAGTGAATTGATGGATAAAAACATAAAGTACTGGAGGAACACAGTGGGACAGGCAGCATCTGTGGACGGAATGGACAGATGGTGTTCCAGGTCAGGGCCCTTCTTCAGACTGGTTGTAGTAAGGGGGAGAAAGCATTTTCTGTTTTTTATCCTGGGGGCAATGGAAGGAGAATGGATCCATCTCCCTTCGGTCTCTTTCTCCCCACACCCATTTCTACTCCCACTATCCTGCCCCCCCCTTCCCCTTTCTTTCCAACCCACGTCCCCTTGCTTGAACATCCAGCATCTGCAGTTCCAAGTGATAGTTATACAGCACAGAAACAGACCCTTCGGGCCTATGCTGACCAAGATGCACCATCTACACTAGTCCCACCTGCTACGTTTGGCCCATATCCCTCTAAACCTTTCCTATCCATAGTTATCTCTGGTCTTATCAACAAACTTTTACTTGCCATGTTTGTTGCTCTAGATTACAGCATCTGAGTCATTTGTCAGGGTTAAGTTCTTGCTGTATTTGAATGCACTCATTCACACCTTCTCAAAGGCAGTTGGATATGGATGGTTAGTGTCAATATTCCTTGGAATGTACACATCACACAAAAAGGAAGCAAAAAACATATAGGATGTTGAGCGCATCAAAGTTAATTTTTTTGTTAGTCACAAATGTAGTGGGTACTCATTAGATGAATGCAAAGTAACCTGCCTGTTCATCGAATCCTAGAAAATATATAAGACGAAAGGGCAGCACGGTGGCGCAGTGGTGGAGTTACTGCCTTACAGCGCTTACAGTGCCAGAGACCTGGATTCGATCCTGACTACGGGTGCTGTCTGTAAGGAGTTTGTACTTTCTCCCCGTGACCGCATGAGTTTTCTCCGAAATCTTTGGTTTCTTCCCACACTCCAAAGACATACAGGTGTGTGGGTTAATTGGCTTGGTATAAGTGCAAATTGTCCTTAGTGTGTGTAGGTTAGTTTGCGGGGATCACTGGTCAGTGCAGACTCGGTGGGCCGAAGGGCCTGCTTCCACGCCGTTTCACTAAACTAAACTGAAAGGAGAAGGAGACTCATCACTTCTAAGGTGGTATAAATGGACCTCCACAACCCTACTTGGACCTGCATGATCTCCCGGTTGCTAAACACTTTAACTTCCCCTCCCATTCCCATAGTGACCTTTCTGTCCTGGGCCTCCTCTAATTGTCGGAGTGAGGCCAAACGTAAATTGGAGGAACAGCATCTCATATTTCGCTTGGGCAACTTATAACCCAGCAGTATGAATTGATTTCTCTAACTTCAAGTAACCCTTACATCCCCTGTCAACCTGTCCCTCCCCCACCCTAGTCATCGTACTAGTTTTACTGTCCTCTTGTGTTCCTCTGCCTGTATACTCGTTATCACCTACTCCACGGCCAGCTTTTGTGTGCCCCACATTTCTTGATTATCATTGCTTTATACATATCTTCCATTCATTTCTCCTAAGTGCCATCTATATCTCTCATTCCCCTTTCCCCTGACTATCTGCCTGAAGAAGAGCCTTGACCCGAAATATCACCTATTCTTTTTCTCCAGAGATGCTGCCTGCCCCACTGAGTTACTCCAGCATTTTGTGTCCGACCTCAGTGTAAACCAGCATCTCCAGTTCCTTCCTACACCTTCCAGCATTTTATTGGTAACAAGTCATGATCCTTAAAGTGCTCATTCAAGTACATCTTAAATACAAATAACGGTTTCTATCTGTACCAAACTAAATCACTACCATTCTTCAGGTGAAAAAAAGGTTTTCTCTCCTTCCCCTATAATATTTGTTGTAATTTATTTTAAATCTATGCCTTTAAGTGATCAACCAAGGGAAGTAAGTCCTTCCTATTTACTCTACCTAAACCACTCATCACCTTGTACACATCAGTTAATGTACACATTAATGTACACATTAAGTCTTACCTCAGTCTCCTTTCTTTTAAACAAACAGAAATTGCCTAGGTAGTCTCTCCTCAACTATAATTCTTTAGCCCTTCATTATCCTTGTATGTTTGCTCTGCAATCATGTCCTCTGTGTACTGCAGTAAACCTACAGTTATACATTTCTAGCATGGTTTCTATGCCCCGGCTAATAAAAAAATATATCATGTATGTTTTCCTAACTACCCAAGCTACATCTGCTACCTTCAGGAATTTATGGAAAAGCATTCCATTCCCTTCGAAGATAGACACAAAGTGCTTAAGTATCTCTGCAAGTCAGGCAGTATCTCCAGAGAAAAAGGATGGATTACGTATTCGGTTGGGACCCTTTTTCAGACTCTGAAGTCTCGGATTCAGAAGTCTTAGAACCAGACTCGGAGTCCTTTTTCCTTTTTCTCCATGGATGCTGCCTGACCTGCTGAGTTACTCCAGCACTCTGTGTCTATCTTCGGTATAAACCAGCATCTGCAGTTCCTTTCTACACATTCCAATCCCTCCGCTCTTTTACATTTTATATTCTACTATTTCAAAATACTTAATTGTCTTTTTTACCTTCCCCAAATGTATTATCTTGCACTCATCTAGATGGAATTCAATTTGCCACTTTTGTGTCCAAAAATAGTCTATTTACAGGGCCGAGAGGGCCTGTTTCCGTGCTGTAATTGTTATATGGTTATATGGTTATTTACATCCTCATGTAATCTAGAACTTGTGGAGGAGATAAAACTAAACTTAAAATTAAATGTTTTGTTACCTTTTGCGATGCTTAGAATGTTCTCACAGCTGGCTAGTACTTCAGGCTGGTTTCTGCCACTCTCAGCTAGTTGTTCTACAGCTCATGCTTTACCTGACCAGAAAAGATATGCAGAAAAGGTCCACAAAAATGGTTGTTCTGCCCAATGATCTTCACCCTGGCGTTTAATTTTCTGATGTGTGTGGCTTTTCACTTGTGCAGTGCCATGTTCATGCTCTGGTGGAATACACTTAAAAGCAGGACTCGAAAGGGACAAATCCACCTATTGTAGAATTGCTTTTTAAAAAAGTTGTGTGCTACTGGAAATCCTTGCTGACATTTAATAAACTTTTGTAATTTTCCTCTACAAGTTTGAACAGGCTTTTTGGCAATTAAAAACAGCCTTTTGAAATGTACTGTGGAAAAGTAATGTTATTCTCTATCAATAAATTACATTGCTTTAGTGTTACATCAGATTTTCATAAAGTATCATTCATCATATTTGATTAACTGATTAATGTAAATTAGAGATTAAATTAGAAGGAAAACATTGAGGACTCCCGGGGCATGTATTGGACATGAACAAAAGCATCTATTACATGGTTTATCCAAGAACCATAAATTGCATCTTATTAGATTTATTTAATTGACTTTATGAAAGTAAAAGAGTGCATTTTGATAGATGACACTGCTCTGTAACCACTGACTTGTAACTCATTTATTTGGACCAGTGAAGGTTTTCAAAGGAGTACTTTTATCATGTGCTCTTTTATTTGGTAGGTTTAAGAACCCTTATTTTTAAAATGTTTGGGTTTATGGAACAAATTATGCTGCTCTAAACATGATCATGGACATTTCTTTACAAAAATAATTTGATTTAATTAGGCAAAATCACAGTGTGCATCCAAGACTTAAAGCCACACTTCATCTTTTTCCAAGGTTTTGTTTACATTATTAACTCCTTAAACATCCCAGTCTAATATGTTTCGAATGTGATTCTATTAGCGGACAATGAAAATATGTTGGAAGTTTATAGTAACTAATTATATTTTTCAACAAACTAAATTCAAACCTTGTTGCAATATCATGACCAGATGGAAACAGGAGTGTATTACGGACTTCCACATCTTAATCTTAAACCACTATTCTTAATTATGTTTTGAACTACATAAAAAAGGCATTTAAAAAAAGACAAACCCTTTTGTAAAAGGGTTGGTGTTCTTTGAAATCTGTGAAGTATGTCAGTGTCTATTTATTTAAATTGATCTTCTTTTCTTGCGTATGGCATGCACAGCCTAAAGTTGTTGGACAACTTGTTCTATTTGATTTTATTTGATTGTACACGTCGGGTTGATTGCATTAGTCGAAACAGGGCGGACTACGTGAAGGTTGCAATCTCCCACTGCATTTAAATCGATAATTTCTCACAAATAAGCTGCGTTTGTTGTGAAGGAAATGCTTTCATTTATCATTTTACTTGCTCCCACTGGTGCTGTTCATAATATGAAACAGCAACAAGTGAAATATAGTAAGTAGTCTCTGTGATATTTGTCATAAACAAAATCACAAACTATTGTTTACTAGAATTCTCTTAAAGGAAAAAGCCTTGGCTTCCCTCATAAAGATTCAAGGGAACTTCTGAAGATATATTTCCTACAGATAGTCTGTTACTTTGTTTCCATAATAGCAAATATATTTGACATTCAATTCTACCCCCCACCACACCAGTCTTTATGGAGAGGGCCTAACGTGGGCTGGTGGAACTAGTGCAGATGGGGCATCTTGGTCGGCCTAGGCAACTTGGGCCGAAGGGCCTGTTTCCGTCTGCAGAAAGGAACTGCAGATGCTGGTTTACACCAATGACAATGACAAACTATTTACACAAAATGCTGGAGTGACTCAGAAGGTCACGCAGCATCTCTGGGAAAAAAGGAATATGTGACATTTTGGGCATAGACCTATCTTCAAACTGAGAGGTATGAGAAGGTTCCGAACAAATCAGAACTGGCACCGATGACCAGGTGGAGGCCTAGTTAAATCAAATTATTTTGGTAAAGAAATGTCTGTGATCATGTTTGGAGCAGCATAATTTGTTCCATAAAGATGAGAAAAGGTGGAGCCCACAATGGTCCATCGTTGGCCGTGGAAGAGGTGATAACGAAGGGATATATGGGTGCAAACAGTGGAACTAGTTGGATGAATAGAGTGGGGGAGGGGATTGTAAAGGTCACTTGAAATTGGAGAAATAAATATTTGTACCTGGGTTATAAACTATTTAAAGAGGAATTCGAAGATAAGGAGATCAAGGAACTGAGGGGTGTGAGAAACTATCACTGAAGAGGATATGAGGCAGTGTGCAGATTAGTCATGATCATGTGGAATGGCAGTGCAGGCTTGTTCTATTTTTCTTATTTTTATGTTGTTGAAGCCGCCCAGAACCAGAAAATTAATATTAATTATATGGTGGAGAGGAATCCAAGCTGTGTTCACGTTGCTCACCTGGAGATAACAGTGAAGGGATTTTTGCAATCGGTGATTTTAATGGGGAGACAGTTTCACAACCTCCTCTCTAACTGCCCCCTCTCTGTGATACCCCCTTCCCAGCTCCACCTCAGCCCTCGGGCTCCTCCTCCTCCTTTTTCCTTTCTGCTCCCCGCCCCCCCCACCTCCCATCAGTCTGAAGAAGGGTTTCGGCCCGAAACATTGCCTATCTCCTTCGCTCCTTAGATGCTGCTGCACCCGCTGAGTTTCTCCAGCCTTTTGTGTACCCTTGATTTTACCTTGTTAGTTAAGGTGCGCAATTTTACAACAAGGATAATACTTCAAGAGAGATTTCAGGTGGATCACCCATGTTCTTCTTCGACTCAGCTAAATGACTTCCTATGGCTTCTAGTTCTGTTATTCTTCTGAGACCCATACACCAAGTATTTTCTATCTTATGAATTATGTAACAAGCTGCTCTCTTGAAGAAGGAAATAGAAAGGCTCCTTAACTGATGGGCAGCACAGCCAATATCCTATTTCTTGTAAATATTTGACCTTGGTAGATCAGAATCTTTGTCAACAGGCCTGTGTAACAACTTGCTTTAGACTGTTGCTTGTTCTTCAAAACTGCTCGAATCTTAACACATTTGATTTGGAAGTGACTAAGACTCACAAGAAAAATATCTTGGAAGACTGAACATTGTACTACAGAGAAATGTTGGATAATATTCCTGTGAGTTTATTAATAATATTCCTGATTTGAGTTGATCACCTTATACAATCCGCATGTCAGATGCGGAATCAAACTATGCAATGCCCCTTTGGAGGAGTTTCCAGGAAAATCCATCCATGTTGTTTGGCAGCAAGCATTATCCGTTGCCTCCAGGGTCAATTGAGTTTTCATGCCTCATCTATTGAACAAACATCTGATCAAGTCTCTCTACAGAAGCATCACTTCCTCACCTTTACATTCTATTCTCCCTCTCAAGTCCAGTGGGGTTTTTTTTGCACATCCTTCTCTATTATCCTTAATCCCGTTATTGAGAAAATCTTCCTGTTTGAATTTACTGGAAAATAAGTCAATGGTTCCAAGTTTAACATTGAAATAAAGCAGCTTCATTTTTTACCTCTCCTTTGATCTGTCTTTGTTCTTTCGTAATCTCCTGCTCTCATCTACACAATTTACCATGTTGTTTATTATGCGAAATTGAATATACAATTCTTTACTCTTTCATCCATATCATTGGAAAACTGTAGTTAAAACCCTTACAAGAGGTAAATGGAGATGCAATAGATCAACCAGGAATCAATTACTGAGGAGAACGTAACCTATTAATCAGAGTATGATTTTATTACCCCAGCCTCCGCTATCTCCTTCCCAAGAAGTCTCGAACATACCGAGAAAAATATTCAAATTTCATCTTATTTGAGCACATTTGGCGATTGCCAATTGCTGGTATTATCAAACTCTCTCATTAGTTTTTGAAATGCTACAATTAAAAAAAAAAAAAAATTATAACTGGCAATTAACTTTTTTTTACTGCCTGGCATTTTGGACTTTATACACACAGGTCATTATTTTAAATCTAGGATTGCTATCCACAGTGGCATATACTTTCCCAATGTAAAGCATTTTTAATATAATATATAAATACATTCTCAAGCAATGGTTTTACTTTTTATTCACTGCATATTTTGCTAAATGCATCATTGTGGTTTTGTAACAAATCTTGTGTGTCTGTCCTGTTTATTGTCTTTAAACAATAGCATTAAACCACAAAAATGCATTTTGTTTTGTGTTCACTGAAGTAAATGATATCTCAAATTCCGTGGTTTGCATTCTGTGAACCTTTGAAAGCTAATATGATTGCAAAACTTCCTAGAAGGACTTTATAGTAAATTAACTTTAAATATATAATTGTAGTTTTCTTAGATTTAATAAAGATATGAAACTTCAAGTAAACGGCTTGTTTTTCAATAAGTGCTCAATTTGGTCAATGAACAAACTATGATATTGTTGTTAATGTCCTTTCAAAAAATAATTTATCTGATTTTCGGTTAACTTTTAACATAACACCAGTTAGTTTCTGCCCTGCTGCCTCCCCCTCGCTTCTCCATTTTGGCACAACCTGTCCAAATGTCTTTTAAATGTTGTGATTTTACCTGCCTCAACTACCTCCTCTGGCAGTTCTTTCTAAATGCAGTGCCCTCCGTAATGTTTGGGACAAAGACTCATAATTTATTTATTTGCCTCTGTACTCCATAATTTGAGATTTGTAATAGAAAAAAAATGGTTAAAGTGCACATTGTCAGATTTTTATAAAGGCTATTTTTATACATTTGGTTTCACCGTGTCGAAAATATAGCAGTGTTTATACATAGTCCCCCCCCCCCCCCCCCCCATTTCGGGGCACCATAATGTTTGGGGGACAGCCATGTCATGAAAATGAAAGTAGTCATGTTTAGTATTTTGTTGTATATCCTTTGCATGCAATGACTGCTTGATGTCTGCGATTCATGGACATCACCAGTTGCTCGGTTTCTCTGGTGATGCTCTACCAGGCCTGTATTGCAGCCATCTTTAGCTTATGCTTGTTTTGGGAGCTAGTCCCCTTCAGTTTTCTCTTCAGCATATAAAAGGCATGCTCAATTGGGTTCAGATCAGGTGATTGACAGCCACTCAAGTATTGACCATTTATTAGCTTTGAAAAAGTCCTTTGTTGCTTTAGCAGTATGTTTGGGATCATTGTCTTGCTGTAGAATAAACCGCCAGCCAATAAGTTTTGAGGCATTTGTTTGAACATGAGCAGATAGGATGTGTCTATACACTTCAGAATTCATTGTGCTACTACCATCAGCAGTTGTATCATTAATGAAGATAAGTGAGCCAGTATCTTCAGCAGCCATACATGCCCAGGCCATAACCGTGTTTCACAGATGAGGTGGTATGCTTTGGATCTTGGGCAGTTCCTTCTATCCTCCATACTTTGCTCTTGCCATGATCACTCTGATATAAGTAAATCTTCTTCTCATCTGTCCGAAATACATTTTTCCAGAACTGTGGTTGCTCTTTTAAGTACTTCTTGGCAAACTGTAACCTGGCCATCCTATTTTTGCGGCTAACCAGTGGTTTGCATCTTGCAGTGTAGCCTCTGTATTTCTGTTCATGAAGTCTTCTGCAGACAGTGGTCATTGACAAATCCACACCTGACTCCTGAAGAGTGTTTCTGATCTGTCGGACAGGTGTTTGGAGATTTTTCTTTATTATAGAGAATTCTTCTGTCATCTGCTGTGGCGGTCTTCCTTTGCCTGCCAGTCCCTTTGCGATTAGGAAGCTCACCAGTGCTCTCTTCTTAACATTGTTCCAAACCACATGTGATTTTTTTAATATTCCAAATCTCAAATTGTGGAGTACAGAGGCAAATAAATAAATGATGGGTCTTTGTCCCAAACATTATGGAGGGCACTGCACCTACCACCCTTTATGTGAGAAAGTTGCCCCTTAGGTTAATTAGATTATTAAATCTCTCCATTTGCATCCTAAACCTATGTCCTGTGTTTCTTGATTCCCTATTCTGGGTAAAAGACTCTGTGCATTTACCCTATCTATTCCTCTCACAATCTTACACACCTCTAAGATCACCCCTCAATCTTACTACGCTCCAAAGAATAAATTCTTAGCCTGCTCAACCTCTCCTATAGCTCAGGCCTCTAGTACTGGTAACATTCTCATGAATCTCCTCTGCACCTGTACCAGCTTAACAACATCTTTCCTACGACAGGGTGACCAAAACTGAGCACAATACTCCAAATGTGTCCTTACCAATGTCTTGTTCTTTATTCAATTTTATTATTTCAATATCTTTTTAATATATTTCAGTTCTAAATAACTTAGTATTTTTTACTCTCTGTAACTGTCTAACTGATGGAAACAAGGAATTACAGGTGCTGCATTATACTGAAGATAGACACAGTGTTGGAGTAACCCAGCAGGTCAGGCAGCATCTCTGGAGAGAAATAATGTGTCGGGACGCTTATTCAGGCTGAAGACACTTTGTGTCTACCTACTGATCGAATGTCATATCAAAAATACCATCCGTGCCGTGCGAATAAAAATGTGTCATTTTCAACATATAGAAAAAAAGCTAAGTCGATCATTTACGTTTGTCAGAAGCAATTCTTGGAAAACACGTTAATCTTATTTTCTTTAATATAACGTTGATTTCTTTTAATATTTTATGTTGATTATTGGTCACACCGTGATATTAGTCTATTGTACTGCACAACTTGTCAGCATTCTTTTTTGTTCTGAATATATTCACTGACCAAATTATAAATTTGGGGAAACAACAACTTAATGGCCTGTTTTATTTTCTCATTGGTAGTCACACTTCGATTAAACTGCTCTAATACCCAGGATCATGGAAGTGATATTTTTT
This sequence comes from Okamejei kenojei, assembly GCA_035221665.1. Taxonomy (NCBI): domain Eukaryota; kingdom Metazoa; phylum Chordata; class Chondrichthyes; order Rajiformes; family Rajidae; genus Okamejei; species Okamejei kenojei. The sequence continues at coordinate 68,133,524 of CM069136.1, read as the reverse complement.
AAACTCAGTTTGCAAAGTGAGCTTGTATAAAATGGTTCAGCAAAAAATCCAAAGGATATGCGCAATAGGTTTCCGGAAATCTGACATAGGTAGAAGCTTGCAAGAATATATTGCGCAGAAATATACATTGATTAGAATGCTAAGACAGTCATTAGATACATTCAGCTGACAGATGGATTAGTTCAATATTTTGTAGCACATGTTCTTAATCATTCTGAAACTTTTATATTGAGTTAACTGCAGTGCTACTGCAAACTTGTGGGACTCATTAAAGTGGATGTCTGAACAGACCAATTTTATTTTTAAAGAAAACAGGATCTTTCTAGGGGATAGAATTGGAAAATGTCCAGATTTATTTTAAATGGTATGCTGATTCCACAGCATTTGCATGCCTTTTGATTCATGTGAAAGCAGCCAAATTGTTTTGAAGGCTTATTTACGTTGCCATTTCCAACGTAAATAAGGCACCTACTGTTAACTTTTGCCATTGAACAAAGTTTCTTGGTGAAATCCTGGAGTCAAAATTTGGCTACTGTTATTTTTCTAGTCTGATTAAAATCACGTAAATTTTTCTCATCAGTTGTTTCCATTCTGTTATTTAGTTTAGTGCAGTTACATATGGATATGGAACAAATGTATGTATGAAAAACCAATTTATTTCAAGCCTATCTTCACCTCGGGATACCCAAAGCACAAATATAGTATTTTAAGTACTGCTGAAGTTTAGTCATTGTTCTAATTTTGGAAATGCTGCAATCGTCATGCAGTGTCAATAGAGGGATAACACAAGAGCTAAAGTCTCGTTAGACCAGCTCTTTTTTTAAAAAAGCATCATGGGACCATTTATCTATATTCATGAGAGAGTTGATAGGTCCTCAACATGTCATACCAACAGAGGAAAGAAAATCCCCCCACTTTCTGCTTAGTTCACTAGAGTAGGACTTGAACCCTTTGGGCCTCCAGTTACAGACTTCCAGTCAGAAAAAAAATACCTATCCATCACTGCCCTCTGCCTTCTGTCACCAAGCCAAATATGGATCCAATTCCCCAATATATCTTTGGGTCAAGTGCCTTTTGATTCGGATGCGATTGTGATCACCGAATCGTATCTGAAAGATGCTGACCAGATTTAAGTGAGTTGATGGGACAGGTTTAAGGACTGAATAGCCAACGGGTGTCCTGATAAGTAGGAAGGAACTGCAGATGCTGGTTTATAGTCACGATAGACACAAAATGGTGGAGTAACTCAGCGGGTCAGGCAGCATCTCCGGAGAAAAACGATGGGTAAAGTTTCGGGTTCGGAAGCCTTCTTCAGATTGAAGGTAGTCTGATGTTCCTACTTAAATTGCATTGTTAATTGTTCCAAAGAAGCACATCATTGCAAAGGCAAAAGATGAAAGAACTAAACAAATTAACATTTATTCATTTTTTTGAAAAACTGCAGTGCAAATCAAAACTATACCTGTGACATCTATCTAACCTTAAATTTTAACTTTGACATTTTAAAAAATGTTTACGCAGTGTATAACATTTTGGCCTATTTAATAATTTCTTGTAAGATGGCGATTGCGCAGTCACAAGTGTTGTGTTTTTTAGATCATGTGAGAGGACCCAGAGGTCACCAAGCTCCTTACTTCTGTTTAAATAATCTTGTTTAAAGAAGGTCAACATTGTATCAGCTGTTTGGGATATTATTGGTGGGACCTTTCAAGAAGGCCTGTATTCTGAAAGCTATCTATAATGCTGCCTGCCTGTTGTTGTTCCCTTCTCTAACCTTCGAACAGTGTAGGGGATGTAAAATCCAAGTTCTGAAATTGCTAACAATACTTTGAGTCATAGAGTAAGTAATACGGTGTGGAAACGGGCCTTCAACACAATCTTCTAAATGCAGTCTCGCCAACATCTTATACAACTGCAATATGACCTCCTAACTTCTATACTCAATAATCTGACTGATGAAGGCCAAAGTGCTAAAAGCCTTTTTGACCACCTTATCTACCTGCTACTCGACCTTCATGGAACCATGCACTTGTACTCCTAGATCCCTCTGCTCTACAACACTACCCAAAAGCCTACCATTTACTGCCCTTGTTCGACGTCCCAAAAATACAACACCTCACACTTTTCCGTATTAAATTCCATCAACCATTCCTCCGCCCACCTGGCCAATCAATCCAGATCTTGCTGCAATCGTTTACAACCATCTTCCCTATCTGCAAAACCACTAACTTTTGTATCATCAACAAAATGTCAGAAATATTTTTCAAGGGATTTTATTATTCACATAGAAATACATTTCCTTGTGATGTGTGGTGGAAGTATTTACGACCTAAATTATGAGCTGCTTATCGTAATAGAACAGTGCAGTGCAGAAAAAGGCTCTTTGGTCCACAATGTCTGTGCTGAACAAAACACCAAGATAAACTAATCTCTTCTGCCTGCATCAATTCCCTGCCTATCCATATGCCTAAAAGATACTGTCGTATCTGCCTTCACCACACCTGTGGCTGTGCATTCTAGGTATCCACCACCCTCAGTTTAAAAATACACTTGCCCCTTACATATCCTTTAAACTTTGCCCCTCTCACCTTAATGCCATGCGCTCTAGTCTTTGACACTTCTACCCTGGGGAAAAAGGTTCTGACTATCTACAGAAGAAGGGTCATGACCCAAAATGGCTCCTATACATGTTCTCCTAAGATGTTGCCTGACCGCTGTGCTACTCCAGCACTCTGCTTCGATTGGTCCCTCCATGCATTCTTTGCCATTCACGCTGCAAATCATTTAAGCAAGCATGAAGATTCATGAGAATTTGTCACATCTTGCATAAAAGATTTTGCCCAGCTTTGATGTGTTTATATGACTAGTTTATATGACTTAACTGATGATTTCAAATTAAAAAAATCACATGAGCTATCTGAACAAAAATATAGCGCTAAGGAGTCAATATTGGAATAATAAATATTCATGAGCGGAACAATACCCAAGGATGGAAAACATTCAAGGTCATGTAATGTTGGTAGATGAATGTAACATTTCATTATTTAGTTGCTGCTGATTGGTAATCCCGCAACACTTCAGAAATAATAAAATAACTTTATTGCCTACATCACAGTTAGGATTTTTTAGAGCAGATGGTCTTGGCATGTTTGTTAATGCAAAGCAGCAGTGGTATGCTGGTGTAAGAATGGCAGTGATGGTGCAAAAAAAAGGTTTAATTGGCATTGCCGAGGACTGCAGTAAAAATAAATCCACAGACTTAATACTCCAACCCCACCATCTGGTAACTAAAAATTTGAAGGACCTTACCCAGCAATAATACAAATGATTTTCTTTTGAAGCAAAAACAAATCTTAAAGCTGATCTTTATGCATGCAGGATTTAAAGTTCTGAATGAATCACTGCATGATGAAATGTCAAGGAGTTTATTGGTAGTTCTAGATGTAAGTGATGTATTATTAATTAAGAAAATTGTGCTACTTGGCAAATTTACATGGATGAACAAAACTAATTAATTTATAAAATGTAAAGGAAGATTATTGCCTAGAGTACAGTAATATGTGATGTTAAAAATTCTTGATATTTAAGTGTTTGGGTTTATTTAAAAAAAAAATAGAAAGGTCAAGCTACTGTAGAATTTAAATTCCATTTAACATTGAGGGACAATTTTTCTTTCTAATCTGAAACATTGTTCTGCATTGTATCTACTACAGAATTAAATATTTCATTTTAAGTGTTGTCCTTTCCACAAGTACGGTGTCAGGTTATCGGGAGCTCGCTGGTCCGGGTGGGAGACTGCTCTCCGGAGCTCCCACAACACAACTTCTCCAGCTCGTGTCGTGGGGTTGGAACTACCCAGAGTGGGGCCGTACATCGCCCGGTGCGGCTTTAATGGCCGTGGGATATTCCTGCGCCCGCCAGGGGCTCCAACTTTGTGACCTTTGGGCCTAGAGCGGAGCCGTACATCGCCCGATGCGGCCTCAATGGCTGTGGGACTTAACACTGGGGCTTCGACATCGGGAGAGAAATGGTGCGGGGGAGAGAGAGGAACTTTGCCTTCTATCACAGTGAGAAGGAGATTCACTGTGATGGATGTTTGTGTGAATTGAATTGTTTTGTGTGGTTTTTTTTATGAATTGCTACGTTTGTATGGCTTGTAGAAACAGAATTTCGTTCGAGCCTCTCTGAGGTTCGAATGACAAGTAATAAAATCTAATCTAACAAGGATCCCCAGATCTCGTACTTCCCCTTTTCCCAACTTGACACCATTCAGATAATCTGCCTTTCTGTTTTTTGCCACCAAAATGGATAAACTCACATCTATGAAGCTTTGGAAGAGGTATCTATTAGGACTCCTTTCTTTTGCAATGCTCTTACTATTCTTCAGCAGCCCTATTTATGATCAACCTCTGATTACATTTTTGATATTCAGTATTATAGTTCCTCACCTTTCTCTTGCAGCTTAAAGTAAATATACCATACGAAGTACATGCGATTTGACTGGATTATTTATAGTTTAGTCAAGTGTTATGTTATTTTTGGTGGATGAGTATTCAATTTTCTAAAATGTTTCAATTCCAATCTCACAAACAATGCAAAGTTGAAGGTTATTCCTGTGATGAACTTCCTCAAAATTAAAAGCCAAAATAACTAAGAGTTAATTTCAAAGAAATAGTTTGTCTTTTTCCAGTTTAGTCATTTTCATACAGCACAGAAACGGGTCCTCCTGCGCAACCCGTCGATGCTGACCACAGTGCACCATGTTAACTAGCCCCATTTGTCCATGTCACTGTCAACCTCTCCTAACTGTCCAAATGTTTAAATGTTGTTATTGTACCTGCCTCAACTAATTCCTGTGCAAGCTCGTTCCGTATACCCACCACGTTCTTTCAAGCTTCTGTATTTTCTACATGATGGGAGCAGGAGTAGAAGAAATGACCGGGGTGAAAAAGTCTTTGATTACGTTGGCTGCTTTACCAAGACAGTGTGAAGTGTAGAATGAATCAAGATGCAATACTGCTTGTGCAGAAACTTCTTCATGAAAGTTATCATACAAAAACTCTTTGTTGCTGAAATTGTAGAATTTGTCTCCATTCAAAAATGATATGTATGAAATACAATCACCAAAGATTTCTGGACAACTGCTCACGTGTCCATTTTGGATGTAAATCTTGAAAAATTAAAGGGCTGGTTTGGTTCACAAAGCTGAATGGTATCTAATTTTTCTGCACTTAAATGCAGGGACTGATGGTACTTGAGTAGCAGTTCAAATGAAAGATGCATTTACAATTATATTGTCAAGAGAGTTGTAAAAAAGCTCTGGGGACATTTGTTCTTCTTGTGCTAACTCGAAAGAAACAGATTATTTGCTGGTGGAATTGATTTAGCTCTAGAGTTCGATGTATGACATCTCCCCTGACTGGGAATTAAATTGTACTAAAGTGCCTTTCTTGCTTTATCCACTGCAACTGTAAATAGATGGCTTGGCAAGAATTAACAACATTGTTTTGCTTTGATACGAAAAAACTACACAAGTTTAAGGAATGACCTGATATCCACCCGAACTTATAAATCATTTTTATAATTAGTTCCAAATTATTCTAACTGAGCAGTGGCTGAAGAGACAGTGAAAGCTAATGAGAATGTATATCTTCACCGATTAAAGGTAATGAACATGTGCATTTCAAGTTTTAAATCGATCTTTAAAAACTGCTCCCTTTGTGTGTACACTCCCTTCTGAAGCAATCTTATTGCGTTCTGGTACCTACACTTGAACTTGGAATCTGACGGATATGAGCATGAATTGAAATTGAGCAGAGGTCACAGTGACCGGCTTTGCAAAGGTGTGCTCGCACAATTGTAGTTATTTCAAACTGCGATGAGGTTTTAACCAAATGAGAACAGGTAACAACTCTTAAGTGAATAGAATTTGAAATGTATTGCACATAGTGACTGTATAATCTGAAATATATTACAATAAAGGTGAAGGACAGGATCTGAATAACCTTTAGTTTATAGCTAAGCAGTATAAGATCAATCTAGACACAAGGAGCTGCAGATGTTGGTTTACAAAAAAGGACACAACGTTCTGGAGTAACTCAGTGGTTCATGCAGCATCTCTGGAGAATGTGCACATGCGGCGTTTTGGGTTGGGACAGTCCAGTTTGTTGATTTTGGGAAGGAGATTGATGGGTGCAGTACTGGGCTGGGGAACTAAAAGGTTTGAGGTGAGATCACCAGTGGTCGTCTTCTTCTTGCGTATGGCGTGCATAGCCTAAAGTTGTAGGACAACTTGTTCTATTTGATCTTACTTGATTGTGCGCCAGGTTGATTGCATTCGTCGAAACAGGGAGGACCACGAGAAGGTTGCAATCTCCCACCCCAGCAGTGGTGATGAGATCGGTAATAGTCTGGGAGTTGGTGGGCGGTGTCAATCTGCTTGAGTTCTCTTTGTGTGTACAGACCTGGAGTCTGAAGAAGGGTTCCAACCCGAAGCATCACCTATCCCTTTTCTCCAGACATGCTGACTGACACGCTGAGTTACTCCAGCATTTGCGTCTATCTTCCATGTAGGCATTATAATCAATTGAAACTTACCTCTGTCTTTGCTATCCTTGTCTAAGATAGGGAAGTGGTTCAGCTATCAGGTCAGACTTCCACCAACTTGCAGTTCAGAAATGTTTTGTGTAGTACTTTGGGTGGAAAGGTCCAATTCACCAGGCACTCTTGCTGCAGCAGCAAATTATGAGTTTGAAGCAATAATTTTCCATTAATATTGAGCGCATATCCTTTTGTCTCTAGTTGCTGCCCTATTTTGAAAGTTTAAACGGAACCATTTCTGGTTCCGTGCAGGTATTATAATGATTAATTACACCCATTAGAAAGTGAGAGCATTTTCACCATGTAGGTTGGAACAGCACCTGTGAATTCTTGTGAATTTTTGCAGGAGTCATAGTCAAACAGCATGAAAACAGGCTCTTTGGCATAACTTGCCCACGCCAACCAACATGTCCCATCTACACTAGTCCCACCTGCTTGATTTTGGTCCATCTATACACAACTAAAACTCTGATCTTGTGCTCTTCTGGTTTGTGTGGTTTTTCTATTTGCGCAAAATGGTTCATGATACTGTTACGATTTTTCGCCACCTTACTCACCATTCACCTGTGCTCAAGTGCAACAAGATTTGTTCCGATCGATGGTATAGTTTAAAAGTTATTAAGGTTTAAAATTCTTTAAAAACGCGCATGCGCAGATTGGTCCTCTCCTGCCGCGCCATCGCCGCACTGATTGGCCGGGTCAGCTGTCAGTCATGGGCGGTGCCCGCCTCGCCTGACGTTGTCTGGCGTTGCACGGCCATAGCCACAGCTAGTCGGCCGGAAGCAGCCGGAGGGGAGCCCAAAGCCCGCAGCCGCCGTAGCCTGAGGCAGCCGCTGCTCCAGCATGCAAGGAGGGAAAGGAGCGGCTACCTCGAGATGCTGGGGAGGTGAGAAGGGAGACGTGGGCAATGGAGGGAGAGGAGGGGGTAGGGAGGGAGAGGGGGGAAAGTGGGGGAAGAAGGGGGAATAGAGGGAGAGGAGGGGGGATGGTAGGGAGCGGGGAATACCTGGGGAGGTGAGGCGGGAGGCTGGTGGGATTGAGGGGGAGGAGTGTGGTAGGGAGGGAGAGAGGGAAAGTGAGGAGGGAGAGTGGGGGTGGAGGATGGATAGAGGGAGAGGAGGAGGGTAGGGAGTGGAGAGGAATCATGGATGGGGGAGAGGTGAGGGAGGGATTGGGGGGGTAGGAGGAGAGGGGAAAGAAGAGGGAGGAGGTGAGGGAAAGAGGGAATAGAGGGAGAGGAGTGGTGGAGGTAAGGAGTGGGGAATAGAGGGAGAGAAGGGCAATGGGGGAGGTGAGGAGGGATAGTGGGGGGGGATAGGTGTAGGTGAAGAGTGGGGAGGTGGGGGGGATAGAGAAATAGGAGGGGGTAGGGAGGCAGAGGAGTGGGGAGGGAGGGAGTGACTGAGGGAAGAGGAAAGGGGAGGGAGAGATTAGGGAGGGTGAAGAGGAGGGGGAGAGAGTGCTGGGGATGTGGGGAAATGAGCTGCGCCTGCGCAGTTGCCGAATATGGGTGAGTGGTAGAATATTGCGTTGGGCGAATGGGTTGCGTTGGGGGACCAGGCCTCCCGTGTGACAGGGACCCAATGGGTCCCACTTAGTCTAGTTTCTCTCCAAAGCTGTCCTATTCATATTCATATTTATTGTCATATGCACCAATTAAGGTACAGTGATATTTGAGTTACCATGCAGCCATGCAATTAAAATAACACAACACAATTTAAAAAGAACGATAGAACTTAACATTAACATCCACCACAGTGATCACTATGATGGAAGGCAATAAGGTTCAGTCAGGTCAGTCTTCCTCCTTTTGTTCACCCATGTTTGGGGCCTTGACCCTCCGCAGTCGCTGCTATGGACGGCCCGATGTACAAGCCCTCTCGTCGGGGTGATCGAAGCTCCGACGTCGGGACGGATGGAACGCTCTTCGCGGCCTGGTGCTGGAATCGGCCACTTTCTTACCGGAGACCGCGGCTTCTCGATGTTATAGGCCGCAGGCAGGCAAGCGGTCGGAGCTCTTCTCCGGCGATCTCTGGCTCCGGGATCTTAAAAGTCCACTCTACGCCTGCTGCTAGAAGCTCCGCAGGCCTGCGGTCGGTGCCTTTCTTCTGGCTCTGCGATAGAAGCCCGCGCCGCACCTGTGGCTGAAGCTCTGGGATGGTTTCCGGGTAAGGCCGCCCCAATCCAAATTGTTAGGCTGCGAGGGAGGGAGAAAATGTGACGGAGAAAAGTCGCATCTCCCTCTAGGCAAGTGACTGGAAACTATTTCCCCCTTTCCCCACCACTGCCCCCACATAAAAACATACCGAGAGACATTTACACATACATTTACACATACTAAAAAAAAGTCTCACCAGCAAACTGCTGGTGAGGCTGCTGAGCGCGGCGCCACCCGATGACGTAAAGGTACCTGTCTGAATATTTCTGAATCATTGTGATGGCACCTGCCTCAACAACCTCCTCCAGCAGCTCGTTCCATAAACCCACCACCCTTTGTATGAAAAAGTTACCCCTCAGGTTCCTATTAAATCTTTCCCCCTCACATCAAACCAATATCCTCTGGTTCTCAGTTCCCCTACTCTGGACAAGAGACTCTATGCGTTTGTCCAATCTATTCCTCTCATGATTTGGTATACCTTTATAAGATCACTTTTCATCCTCCAGCGCTCCCAAGGAATAGAATCCTAGTCTGCTCAACCTCTCCCCACAGGTCAGGCCCTCAAGTCCTGCCAACATCCTCTGAATGAATGTTTTAATTGACGAATGAATGAATGAATAAGTTTATTGGCCAATTATTCACATACAAGAAATTTGCCTTGGTGCTCCGCCCGCAAGTGACAACATGACATGCAGTGACAGTTACGAATGACACATAAAACACTAAATATTAATAATAAAATACCATTGATCAAACATGTGAACCAAACAAAATACCAGAGCAAGAGGCTACAGATTTTTGGCTATTGAGTAGAGCTACTACTCGTGGGGAAAAAAAGCTGTTTTTATGTCTGGCTGTGGCAGCTTTGACAGTCTGGGGTCGCCTTCCAGAGGGAAGTGATTCAAAGAGTTTGTGGCCAGGGTGAGAGGGGTCAGAGATGATCTTACCCGCTCGCTTCAAATTCAAAGTCAAAAGAGTTTAATGTCATGTGTCCCTGACAATGAAATTCTTTCTTTGCTTAGCACAACAGAACATAGTAGGCATTGACTACAAAACAGATCAGTGTGTCCATATACCATTATATACGTAAATACACACATTAATAAATAAATTGATAAAGTGCAAATAACAGATAAAGGGGTATTAATGTTCAGAGTTTTGACCGAGCCAAGTTTAATAGCCTGATGGCTGTGGGGAAGTAGCTATTCCTGAACCTGGTCGTTGCAGTTCTCAGGCTCCTGTACCTTCTACCTGAAGGTATCAGGGAGATGAGTGTATGGCCAGGAAGGTGTGGGTCCTTGATGATGCTGCCAGCCTTTTTGAGGCAGCGACTGCGATAGATCCCGTAGATGGAATTCCTGGTCCTTGCAGTGTACAGTTCGTCAATGGAGGGAAGGTTGCAGCCAATAGCCTTCTCAGCCGATCGGATGATTTGCTGCAGCCTCCGGGTGTCGTGCTTGTGGCTGAGCCAAACCAGACCATGATGAAGAAGGTGAGGACAGACTCTACGATGGCCGTATAGAATTGGACCATCATTGCCTGTGGCAGATTGTGCTTCCTCAGCTGCCATAGGGAGTACATCCTCTGTTGTGCATTTTTTACTGTGGAGTCGATGGTAGCACCCCACTTAAGGTCCTTGGAGATGATGGTTCCCAGGAACTTAAACGACTCCACTGTTGTGACTGTGGTGTTGTTGATGGTGAGTGGGGGGAGGGGGAGCTCTCCTAAAGTCTACAATCAATTCCACTGTCTTAAGAACATTGAGCTCCAGATTGTTGCGATGGCACCAGGACACCAGCTGTGACACTTCCTGTCTGTAGGCAGATTCCTCCCTATCCTGGATCAGTCCAATCAGGGTTGTGTCGTCTGCAAACTTGAGAAGCTTGACAGAGGAGACTGTGGAGGTGCAGACATTGGTGTAGAGGAAGTAGAAGAGAGGAGAGAGTACGCAGCCTTGCGGTGCTCCTATGCTGAGGGTTTGCAGATCTGAGATGTGCTTTCCCAGGCTCACATGTTGCTTCCTGTCTGTGAGGAAGCTGGTGATCCACCGACAGGGTTCGGGCACAGTCAACTCGGAAAGTTTGGAGTGTAGTAGCTCTGGCACAATGGTGTTGAATGCAGAGCTAAAATCAATAAACAAAATCCTCGCATAGATCCCCTGGCGGTCTAGGTGTTGGAGGATGAAGTGCAGGCCCAGGTTGACAGCATCAGCCACAGATCTATTGGCCCGATATGCAAACTGCGGAGGGTCCAGCAGGGGGTTTGTGATATTTTTCAGCTTGGCCAGCACAAGCCTTTCAAGGGTCTTCATGACTACAGAGGTCAGTGCGACAGGCCTGTAGTCATTAAGACCAGTAATCCTTGCCTTTTTGGGTACAGGGACAATAGTGACTTTGAAGCAGGCAGGGACAGTACAGGTATGTAGGGACTGGTTAAAAATGTCTGTGTAGACTGGTGCCAGTTGTTCGGCACAGAGCTTGAGAGTAGAGGGGGAAACATTGTCCGTTTCTGGAGATTTCCAGCTTTTCTGTCTTCCGAAAAGCCTCTCCACCTCTTTTTATTGTTGATTGTGGAGAAGTGATATTGTTCAGCACGGAGGGTGTGAGGTGGTGATTGGAGAGGGGTGGGTGGGAAAGGGTAAAGTCTTTTCAGACTGAGGTCAGGCTGTGAGTGGTGTGAAGTGTTGGCTGGGGTGGGAGAGGGTCCAGTCTTTTCAGACTGTAAATCTTCTTGGCATCCTTTCCAGCGTGACACAATTGGAAAATACATTGAATAATGAAAGGCCTGGATAGAATGGATGTGGAGAGGATGTTTCTACTAGTGGGAGAGTCTAGGACTGGAGGCCATAGCCCCAGAATAAAAGGACGTACCTTTAGAAAATAGATGAAGAGGAATTTCTTTACTCAGTGAAGAGTGAATCTGTGGAATTCTTTGCCACAAAACGCTGTGGAGGCCGAGTCAATTAATATTTTTAAGGTTGAAAGGATTTTGAGATTAATAGATTCTTCATTAGTATCGGTATCAGGGATTACAGGGAGAAGGCAGGAGAGTGGTTGGGAGGGAAAGATAGATCAGCCATGATTGAATGGTGGAGTAGATTTGATGGGCTGAATTCTGCTCCTTTCGCTTATGGACTTCGACAAGTTGAAATTTTGCAAAACTGATATCAATTTAAATGATAAGCATGCAAACTATTAGCAGTCAGAAATTAAGTAAATATTTTGGGTTGTATACTGTTAAGTGCATTGTGAAGTTGTGACACATTAATTTGAGGTTTTTGCAGCCATTTGAGTTTCTGCTGTCTCAAAATCAATTTTGGCCAGGAGCATTGAGATCCAATAAACAAAGCTTAGTGAGTCAGTTTTCAAAAATGTTTTGAAGCTAGTGCCAAACCATATCTTGTGTGTTTCCTAGGTTACTTTGAGCTTAGCTTTTAAAAATAAAAAATAAAATTTTCACTTTCTTTGCATAATTTCACTGGTTAAAACTGTTAATTGGAGGCCAATGATTAGACCTTGCTGGTGTATCATACAAGAAAATGAGCAAGGATGCCTGGCTCTGTGTGTCCAACCCTCTACTGGTAAAGAAGGGCCTAGCATCTGCAAGTTACCAAGAAGAGATCTCTGCGGTAATTGTGGTGATAACCCACATCCTAGTTCTGTCACATAGCACATTACTTCAATCCAATTTTCTCCCCGAAGGATAAACCATGGATGCCAACTCAAAAACAACAAAACCACATTTCTGCATTGGTGGCAGTTTTTGGGCTGGTCTCCCTACTGACACCAGAGTATTCTCTAACCATGTGAAAATATTCCCTCTTCGTGGCACAGAGGGATGTCATTTGAGGTAAAAGTTGAAGGCATGGATCTGAAGTTGTGACGTATTGATTTGAGATTTTTGCAGCCATTCGAGTTTCCACTATTTTCCATTGTCAGAGTGAGGCCTTTCGCAAATTGGAGGAACAGCACTTCATATTTCACTGGGGTAGTTTGCACCCCAGCGGTATGAACATTGGCTTCTCTAACTTCAGGTAGCCCTTGCTCTCTCTTCATTCCCCACCCCCTCCCCTTCCCAGTTCTCCTACTAGTCTCACTGTCTCTGCCTACATTATTTCTTTGTCATACCTCCCCCACCCCCGACATCAGTCTGAAGAAAGGTCTTGACCCGAAATGTCGCCAATTCCTTCTCTTCATAGATGCTGCCTCACCCGTTGAGTTTCTTCAGTATCTGCCCGTGACGCATTTGACACAGGTTTTAGGTTTTTGCAACCATTTCAGTTTCAATCATCAGACTAGTTCTTAATAAAACAAACCATCAGTCTTATTTATCTAGAGACACAAGAAGCTGCAGATGCTGGAATCTTGAGCAGAAAACAACAAAGTGATGGAGAAACTCAGCTGGTCAGGCTTATTTATTTTTTTTCCCCATAACCTTGCCGATGTTTCTCTCCCAAGTGCCTGGGAGTTGGGAGTTCTCTTCCAAAACTCTGGTTGGTGATGAATTTCCAGATCAAAACTACGATCAGTGTGTCAAGAAAAAAGCTTTACAACATATCCCTAAAATTTCAACCCTGTGGCCCCAGTCTTTAAACCATCTGCTAATGGGAACTCCTTCCTTCAATTTATCCGATCAAAACTAGCCAAGAGAGGAAATGCAGTCAGATTACCACATTATTTATCGATGCACATTAGTAGGTAGAGAGAGACCCAATATATTCAGCTTGGGAGCAGTTATAAATTACAAGGTTTTTATATCTTCACTGATCAGAATATGCTGGTGTGGAAGTAGATCTACTTTAAGTACTTTTGTACAGTATGTAGGGAATTTGTCAGCTTGGAACATATTTAACGGGGGTGATGCAATGGTGCAGCGGTAGAGTTGCTGCCTCACCACGCCAAAGACCCAGATTCAATCTTGAGCACTGGTGTTGTCTGTACGGAATTTGTACGCTTTCCTTGTGACTGCGTGGGTTTTCTCCATATTCTCCGGTTTTCTCCTACACTCCAAGGATGTACAGGTTTGTAGGTTGATTGGCTTCTCTAAATTGTCCCTAGTGTGTAGGGTAGTGCTGGTGTATGGGGATTGCTGGTCAGCGTGGACTCGGTGGACAGAAGGGCCTGTTTCTGTGCTGCATCTACAATGTCTAACCAGTGAATATATACCTCGCACGTTGATTAAATGATGGTTGAAATTCTACAACTGTAAAGATGTTGTGACATATGTCCAAGAACAAACTGTGAAGTTAGTGCTAAAAATATATCCTTATATAAACAACAGTTGGCAATTTCTCCCATGCATGTGAAACCCTCCATTAGATTTGCATTAAGTTAAACTCATTTTCTCCAGTGTGAATATTTGCTGATAATCCAAACTTGAAAGATCAATAAATAATGCAGCATTACTGAAATACTGGTGTTATATACATCTGGGGCAGTCAGGAAAATAGTAAATACCTCAAAATCTCTCAACGATAGAACATAGAACTGTACAGCACAGGAATAGGCCATCCAACCCACAGTCTGTGCCGAACATAATGCCAAGACTAACTCTTATCTGCCTGCATGTATTCCACATCTCTCCATTCTCTGCATATCCATGTGCCTATCCAAAAACATCTTAATTGCCACTATTATATCTGCCTCCACCATCACCCTCTGTAAAAAATAAACTCGCCCCACACATTTCTTTCCATTTTTGCACCTCTCACCTTAAAGCTATGGCCTCTGGTATAGATATTTCGTTCCCGGTGAAAAAACAGTTGTGGCTGTATCCTGTCTATGCCTAGCTCTGACTGTCTACTCTATTTATGCCATCCTCAGAAAGGATCTAACGTCTATGTTAATCCTCTGTGCAAGGAGAAATAATGTAAACTGGAACTATATCTCATGAAAGGAATAGATTTAGTAGATGCACGATTGGGTAGTCTCTGGCCCAGAGGGAAATCGAGAACCAGAGGACATAGGTTTAAAGTGACGTAGGAAGGATTTAATGGGTGGTGGTTGTATGGAACGAGCTGCTAGAGGAGGTACTGTAACATTTAAGAAACAATTCAACAGGTATATGGATAGGACAGATTTAGGAGGATGCATGGGCCAAACGCAGGCAGGTGGGAGGTAGATGAGGCATGTTGGTCAGTGTGGGCAACTTGGGCTCAAGGGCCTGTTTCCGCTCTGTATGACTCTTAACTAAATTTGGAATCAATTTCTCTTGATTCTGTTGAAGGCTACAAATTGTGTTAATACTCCACAAAATCAAACACATGCCTGGATTGAGGATTCAGAAACAGCTATACTGAATCCAGATGTCTAATCCTAATGTATTTATTTTGATGATCTTTAGAAAGCACCTCCAGTAGTTCTGCACAATTTCAGACTAATCAGGAAAAAGAGCACCAAGAACCCTGACCCTGAAACATCACCCATCCTTTTCCTCCAGAGATGCTGCCTGACCCACTAAGTTACTCCAGCACTTTGTGGCTGTCTTCGGTATAAACCGGCATCTGCAGTTCCTTTCTACACACCGATAACCGTAAGTCCCTGACTGCAGAGCATAGAGACACAGAGATATAACGACTGTCCTACCTCATACATCACCAATCCATGTCCTGTCAGACACTTCACATCCAAACTATGGCAAAATCTACGGGACCCATATCAACCTCTTTAACCATCCAAGAACCATGTGTAAAGTTTATTCTCCATCACATGAGCATGCTTAGGAAGGCCTTTTATGGATCACTTTTGACCTAGCACCCATTGGTGATAAGGAGTATGAAAACTAGAGCTGCCAGATAATTGCTGTTAATGCATGAAATTAAGGCATTTACAAATTAATAGGTTAATTGTAAATCCTAATTGGGGGTGGGGGGTGGGTAAATTGAATTCGATTTTCTTTCACCTGACACATGACTGGGCATTTTGCCTCAGATGTCAGACCCCACGCTGTCTGTCTGTTACAGTTGATCCTCCAACTCTTGCTGTCTGGAGAACCATGTTGAGTTTGGATTGTGGAATCAACAGGAGCACCAGAGAGATGGGAGAGAGGGAGATGCAGTGAAGTACCAATCTCTCCTAGACACAAAACCTAGTCTATGCTGCATGATTGAAAGT
Organism: Okamejei kenojei; assembly: GCA_035221665.1. Lineage (NCBI taxonomy): Eukaryota > Metazoa > Chordata > Chondrichthyes > Rajiformes > Rajidae > Okamejei > Okamejei kenojei. The sequence goes on along the minus strand of CM069136.1, from coordinate 68,117,654 downwards.
CAGAGCTCAGTTGGTTTCACTGCCTGCATCGCTGCCAATGACTTGGTCGAACAGTCACACCTCCCCCATTTCTACCCAAGCTGGGCCCTGACCTGAAACATCACATATTCATGTTTCTCCAAAGAAGATGCCTGATCCGCAGAGTTATTCCAGCACTTTGTGTTCTGCGCAAGATTCCACCTCCAGCAGTTCCTTGTGTTTCCACCACATCACCTTGTCGCCCCTCTCCCTGCACTTTTGTTCTCTAATTTCCTCTTCTCTCTCGCCATTACTGCTCCTCCAGTGCCCTCCGCTTATGCAGCTCAAATATATTTGGTATACTGTGATTGTTTGAAAGAGCAATCAACACCACAAATCACTTGATTAACTCAGCGAGTCAGGCAGCATCTCTGGAGAAAAGGAATAGGCAATGTTTCGGGTCGGAATCCTTCCCCAGGTCATTTAATTTGGTCGTGCTCATCTCTGGGGTCATGGTCCTGGGGTAAGTACAAAGAGGTGTCTGAGAGTCCAGCACAGTAGAGGTCAGCTCGCCAGACTACAACGGCACCTCCCTTGTTGGCGGGTTTGATGATAATGTCGGGATTGTTTGAACCTAGAGTCTGAGGAAGGGTCCCTATTCCTTTTCTCCAGAGATGCTGCCTGACCTGTTGAGTTACTCCAGCGTTGTGTCTCTATCCTCTGTATAAACCAGCATCTGCAGTTCCTTCCTACCCAAATCATTTGATTGCTCTTTTAGTTTTTTGATTAATTTATGTTGCTCGATAACATTGCATTTTTTCATTAGGGTTAACTTGGATCCCAGGATTTATTTAATATTAATGCAAAATCTTTTTTTTCAAGGACCCAAGTCTGCATAAAGAAGGAACCAGAGAAGATTGTGGGTTCGCCAGAAGTCGTAAACAACGTTTCAAACAATTTGCTTCAATGGAGTACGAAGGGGAATTATATATGACTCCTAGGGATTTTATGTTCTCTGTGATTATGGAAGCCAAGGATGGTAAATTCAAAATATCATAGCAATTACTATGTAATCTAATAGATATTATAAATTGTTCACCCTCAATTCATAAATGAGGGGATATAGTTTAGTAATTGAAAAATTGGAATTCAATTTCAACAGAACTGTTTCACAACAGTATTACTTCAGATGGAATTAATTACCAAAACAGAACATGGAATCACAATATAAATGTGTTCAAGAAACAACTGGATTGAGGACTGCGGTGCATTGATTGGAGATGTTATTGAGATAACAAAAAACTCTTGAGCCAACTGGCATCTCTGTAAAATTTCCCATGTTCCTGATATTGTTTTTGCCAAATAACAGCAGTTCGTTTTGCAATTTTGACCGTTTAGTGTTACAGAGAAATCTTTGCTGAACCTTCCCTCTTCCCTTGGAAGAGTCCTATTGCTGCAGTCTGCAATCCTTTAACTACTGTAGAAAATAGAAAAGTTGTTTAAAAAAAATGCTAAAAGCATTCTGCAAGTAAGGCAGCAGATGTAGAGGCAGCCATTGTTTTAGGTCAGCAACTCTCATTAGAAGCCTGATTTATTTCTGTTAAAGAGCTTAACTGTTTTAAAAGAAAGAGCTGATTTAAAAGAAATTTAAATCAGCGGCAATATAGTCAGAAACATAACAGCTGCTGGATCTCCATTTCTTGGGGATGTAAAGAATGAAATCATCTGGTCCAGGCATTCAATAGGAATTTAGTTTAGTTGAGATACAGCATGGAAACGGGCCCTTTGGCCCACCAAGTCCACACTATCACTCGCCATCAATAGCTAGTTCTATGTTACTCCACGTTCGCATCCACTCTGGGGTCAATTAACCTACAACCCTGCACATCTTTTGGATGTGGGCGCATCCGGAGCACCTGGAGGAAACCCATGCAGTCACAGGGAGAACGTGCAAACTCCTTACAGACAGCACCTGAGGTCAGGATCGAACCCGGTCCCTGGCTCTGCGTGACAGCAACTGTACCAGCTGCATCACTGTGATGTAATATATCTGGATACCAGTGGATTTGAGACTTTCCATTCACAGAACCAGCAACAGTCCCTGCAGAAAACGGCAATCTGCTTGGAAGTGAAGATAAATTAATCCTGAATAGAAGGGTTAATTAAAAGGTACAAAAGGTGTGTGATAAAGCAGAAGTTGAAAACAAAGATATACAAATCAGATCAAATCCAGAGTTGTGAATATCCATTGAAAAAAAATCAAAGCTTAATTTTATTTATTTGATTGTGTGAAGCATTTGCAACAAGATAGATGAGTCGATTGCATAGATAACACAAGATTATTATATAATCCCTACATCCGCTAAGGCCTGCTGGAGCTCCCCGTTGCTAACCATTTTAACTCCCAATCCTTTTTGGTCTGACTCTCTTTGGTCTACACTTCATTTCTAGTTTTTATCTCTTATTCCACTCATCTGCCAGTGACCCCTCACCTGTAACCACCTAGAAGGGTCTCGACCCGAAACGTCGCCTATCTCCTTCGCTCCTTAGATGCTGCTGCACCCGCTGAGTTTCTCCAGCTTTTTGTGTAACCACCTATCACTTGCCACGTTTTGTCGCACCCCATTTCTCTTTTCCAGCTTTCTCCCCCATACTGCAGTCAGTCTGAAGAAGGATCACAAATGTTGTCTGCCTATTTCCTTCCACAGATGCTACCTGATCTGCTGGGTTCTTGAAGGGTTAATAAGGGATCTTGTAGTTGAAAATTGCCAATGGGGTAGTGATTACAATATGATATATTCTAAATGCAATTTGAGGTTGAATATCATAGTAATATCAAGGCAGTGTCTTCAATTTGAATAAAGGCAATCAATGGTACTTTATTGTAACGTACCTAGGTACAGTGAAATTCCTTTTGTGCATACAGTTCAGTAAAAATCTTAATATACAGGCACAATCATACTTGAGTTCAAGAGTGTAAGAACAGTGGATAACATTGAGACAGTACACAAGAATAACTGAAGAAGAAGGGTCTCGACCCGAAACGTCGCCTATTCCTTCTCTCCATAGATGCTGCCTCACCCGCTGAGTTTCTCCAGCATTTTTGTTTACCTTTGATTTTTCCAGCATCTGCAGTTCTTTCGTAAACAAGAATAACCACAGATCAGGCGCCATTTTGTATGATTCAAGCCTAAAGTTGTTAAAAATATAGTGTCTTAACTTGCCCATTAAGGCCCGTTGTCTTGGCGGTGGCACTGACTCAGAGTTGCAGGATGTCGATGTCCTCTATCTTTGCTCCACCGCTGCAGGCCGTCTCCAATCCCAGCGCTTGGCCTCTGGGAGTAGCGTCTAATCCAACCAAGTCCCAGGCTCTGCAAGGCCTCCAGCGGCCCATACCACCAATGCCTTTATCAGGACACAGCGACGCATAAACATGCTGCCCCTTGCCTCACGTGGCCATCGTTCAGTCTCTGCCCTCGGGCACCTCCCATAGCTGACCTCGGAGCATCCAGAATGACTTCGGGGGCACGGGAGGCAAGACCCCAGCCCACTTACTGCACCTTTGTTTTCCTGCAACAACAACATGAGGAAGCAGTTGGCTAAAGTGGACTGAGTGGACATGTCAGTAGAGGAGCAGTGGCAGATAGTCTTGAAGAGTCAGGCAATGTCCTGGTGTTTATCAGCTTTCGCATTGTGAACTGACAGCAGTTTCATGTAAAACTGGTGCAAAAACACAACAACATCTAGGCTAACTGTTTATTTGCAGTGGTCTTTACCAATAAGAGGAATGGTGTCAAAATCATAATCTTATTAATTATTGAGCTGAAAATTGATAGCCAGCAGCTACAACAAGGGCTGGCTAGACTTAAAGGAAAGATCGTGTACAGGGATCAAACACTGCAGGGCTTAGATTTTAAAGTAATTATAACAACTATTAGTTGGGGGGTCAGGAATTCTCCATCAGAAAAAGTGTCCAAGGCACAACCTCTCACCACATTTAAACAGTGCCTGGATGTACTTGAGGAGCCATGGCCTGCAGGATTATGGGTCAAGGGCTAGAGAGTAGGATTAGGATGAGGATTGGACAAAACTTTAAACTTCAGGGATACAGCGTAGAAACAGACCATTTGGCCCAACGAGTCCGCGCCGTCCAGCGATCATCCCGTACACTAGCACTATCCTACATGTACTCGGGACAATTTGTAATTTTACTGAAGCCAATTGACGTACAAATCTATACGTTTTTGGTGTGTGGGAGGAAACTAGAGCACTCGGAGAAACTATGGTGGTCACAGGGAGAACGTACAAACTCTGTACTGACAGCGCCCTTAGACAGGATCGAAGCTGGGTCTATGGCCTTGAAAGGCAGCAATTCTACCGCTGCGCCACTGTGCCACCATTAAAATGGACCGAATGCCCCCATGGTGTGAGTTTTCTGTGATTCCATGTTAGGTCTTGCTCCTGAAAAGATAATATTGAAACAGTTGTGTTTTACTACAACCTAATAACATTCCAAGGTACTTTATGGTCAGAAGTACCTAGATACAGTGAAATTCTTTGTGGTAACTAACTGACATCCATTTTAATTTCCATAATTTGTCAAGAAAATTTCTGAAACTGTCATGAATTTGCATTCACATAAGCCCAAGCAGCTGTTTATCTGCATTGTCTGTTTTCTATATTTAAATGACTTTCAATTTCGCTAGCTAAATTGTGTGTTAATTTAAGAAAAATATTTTGATATCATGTGATATATTGTGGAAAGCTTTCCGAATCATAATGTTTATCAATCGGTAACCTTCATCCATTAATTTACTTAACTCTTCAAATCTTTCCAGGGGTTTAAGATGGAAAAGTTATCATTCTTGTTCTAGATTTGTTATTCGTTGTGCTCATCCAATAAATATTGAAGGCTGCCTTACTAAATATCTCCAGTAAATTTCTGACTACATGTTATCAATTGTAACCTGTAATTGCATGTTCATATCTTACCCCAAGTCATGCTTTGAAAGTATATGACATTCTTTAAGCCTCATCAACAACTGTTACAATAATATGTTAACAATAGAGACTAACATACCACCTTGCCTTCTGCTATTCCTTGAGGAATATGATATTTGCAGAATAATAACAAGTTAAGGTAGCTTGTAATTATCAACAATTGGGTATCTAACTTGAATGTATAATATGAATATATTTGTCATGAAGAGTAAAATCAAATTGTTCACTATGTTGAACCCAACATTTTAAACAATATCATTCGTTGTATTAACATTTTTGTTTTGTTTTGCTTTATTTCCTTAGATGATGAAACACATCTTGCAGGTGAGCCTATTTGTTCCATTAGATTTGTATCTTGCTATTTTCTATCCTGGTGTGGATCATGCTACGTTTTCTAAATATAACCAAATTCATCATCTTTACAACTCTTCACAAGTGATTTATCACCTCACCTGAGTACTGGATTCTTCTTGTGGAAAGAATAGTCTAACGCATTCATATCTTTGTTTGTTATGACACAGCCCTTCAAAATACCGGTATTGCAATTGAGCTTTGGAATGGTGTTCTATTAGAACATTGTTCCTTTCTCAGATCTGGAAGAAGCGGTATCAGTTCAATAAATCAAATTTGAATTTACTTAAATCATTTCCTATTCCTTTCAATTCTGTCATTTTAAAAGTGGATGTTAAAAAAATCCATTGGTACAATGGACTAAGTCAATTAACAACATATATTTCAACTGTCTTGGCATTCTCATTAATTGACAAAAGCGTTTCAGTCCGTTACATAGAGGGGGCTACTAAGAGGAACATTTCCCTTGTCTTGTTTGATAAGTTGGCAAAGGTACTGTATAATAATATTTAGATTTTAACCAAACTAGACTTGTTCCAATGCCTACTAGATTTATTTCAAAAGAAGCTGAAACAATAGTAACTATTTTAATCTAATATTACACACCTCTTGCCAGGTATTGATTTGTTGATTGTACTTGAATGCAATACATTTTAAATTCTTAGAATAAAGGGGAGGTTATTTAAGACTGAGGTGGGAAAAAACATTTTCACCCAGAGAGTTATGAATTTATGGAATTCCCTGCCACAGAGGGCAGTGGAGGCCTAATCACTGGATAGATTTAAAAGAGAGTTAGATAGAGCTCTAGGGGCTAGTGGAGTCAAGAGATATGGGGAGAAGGCAGGCACGGGTTATTGATAGGGGACGATCAGCCATGATCACAATGAATGGCGGTGCTGGCTCGAAGGGTCGAAAGGCCTCCTCCTGCACCTATTTTCTATGTTTCTATGGAACAGTTGAAATATTACTACAAGTATTAATTATGTGTGTGAAAATAGTACAGATTACATAGAACAGATAAAAAGCAGTTTGGGTTTTAAAATAATGTTTTTAATTTTCTAAGCTCCCTAATGACAGAAGGAAATTATTAAGTAAAGTCTTGTTTGTGCATTTAATTCACTTTTGCTTTGAATGATTCCCATGTTGTAACATTGAGACCAGAAGCATACGTTCCATCAGGTAACAATTAATTGTTTGAGGAACTTTGCTTCATGTGCAAAATAAGCTCTAAAATGAAACCACTTTCCAATTTGCCACCACCCTCGTTTGGGTAAATCAGGAGAATCATGAGTTAGAAGATGATTGATTGCAGCGAAGTAATGAGTAACAGTGAAATATGAATGAAGGTATTTATTAATTAAATTAGGCAAAGTTACTTTTCATTTGTAGCATGCAATGTGCGTTATTTTGGCACCAAATAGTAACATTTCAAAGCATTTAATGTTGAATCTATTACACACAAGTACAATCAATATATCGAAAACGGGAATGTGAGTACACTTGGATCATTTTTCAGGTTGAGTTGTAAGATTTTTTATTTTCCTAATATGTGTTCCAAGCTGTTATTTCAATGCAGTACTGTGGGAGCACAAGATAGTCAATGTCATCATTCAGATGAGATGCTAAGCCAAGATCCTGTTTGCATACTGAGTGGCTGTGGCAATCTTCAAAGAATATGACAGCTCACTCCCAGTGCCATCCGGTGCATTGTCCAATGTTTACACTTAAGACAACATTTCCAAGGTTTTCTAATCTTTATCTCATTGATGTTAGAGGAAATAAATACATGAAAATTGTTGCAGTATTTTATACATTTTGTTCGTGCATCCCTTTCTAAAAATAGAATTTGGAGGTATAATATTAGAGCTACACAGCATGGAAATAGGCTATGTGGCCCAAAAAATTCATGCTGACCGTTAACATTCTGGACTAGACACATTTTGCTTGTATTTGGCCCTTATGCCTCTAATCCTTTCCCATTCATCTATTTGTCCAAATGTATATTATTTGATTGTGAAGCATTTTGTGATGTAGTTATGGTCAAAACATACTCTATTTGTACAAGTTCATTCTTTTATAAGTGGTGCCATGATACAAATTGCTATTTTTGTCTCCGTCAAGTGCATTGTGTAATTGTGGTATTCCTGTAACTGAAAGAGAGTTACCCTCCTGCCCAAAGGTCTACCACCATATTGCAAGTCTAAAGTATGTTCTCTGTTGATTGTATTTTTGAGAATTGGTTTTATTTTCATTCACATGCATCAGATAAAAACCATGAAATCAAAGCTGGAAGATGAAGAATTATATAAAAGTATCATATATGTGAAGATGTATAAAAATCTCTGTTCTTGTTTTAAAGCTTTGTCAAACAAGAACAGGTTAGCCCAAGATTTGATCCTTTTCCACTCTTTCAGAATTTAATATTTGATCTACAACAAATGCCTTGAGGGAACACTTCCTAACAAGATTAAACTAGTGTGACCAATGACCACATATGAAGTTAAGCAGGAGTGGTGCCATGCTATTATACACTGCACTCTCTAAAAGGTGCATTCATCATATTGACACAGGGAATGCTTTGCAGCACTAAACAAATCAAAAATGAATTATATTTCCATCACTTAAATATTTTTACCTTCAATATCACATCACCATGAAGACGATGACTATTACTACCAAAGAAATCAGCTGCCGTAATTTTACAGTTTTTTGAAAAACATTTACACACTTGTAGATTTGTCATCTACAGATTGAATTATGACATGTCCTCTTGTCTGTGCCAGCTACTGTATTTCCCTTTCAATATATAATCAGTCATAATGTGTTTGAGAATGAATGTGGAAATTTTCATTTGGGCTTGATTGTTTTGTAGTGGGAAAATGAACATGTCAACATGCAGGGTCATACTGATTATGTCATTGATTAGCATCACAGATTGATGTATGTTTTAATTCAAGTCCGAGGTATGTTCCCAGTTCATCTTGCTTTAAAGACATCCATTTTGTTTAATTAGTTATGTGGTACAATTTTTAACCATGAAGTATATGTTACACACGTATAGATATTTAAAGTTGCACTGTATTCATTTTGAGAAGACTTTTCCGTTGCTATGTCTTCTGCACTGAGTGTGGGTGTGCAAGTTGCCATGACTACCTCATGGTGAATAATGACAAGATTGAGGATGTAGAACAGGAAAGGTGCGAGGGCTGCCACTGATGTTGCCGCAGACGTGACCTAACCTTTCAGTATCAAACAATGGAATGAAATCATTGAACATTCTTAGATAACTTAATTATTAATGTAGCTTTTGAAGTTTTGGGAAATAAATGTGGTAGAGGATCAGTCCAATTTGGAAGGCGCAAAGCACTGTACATATGTAACACATGCTTCATGGCTAAAAAATGTGATAGGTCACTCAGCCACAATGCGTGTTTGTTAATCTGCCATTCACAAATATGCTTAGAAACAAAACTGGTTTTGCAACTATTCTATCCATATCTCACACCTTTTGTCTTTTCATCTCTGGCTTTTGTCCAACCATCTGTCTATCAAAAACTCCTCTCAACTGCATCGACCCATTACTTGCCAGGCTTTATCCTGCCCCTCCACTCTTCCAGCTGTCTTCTCCCCCAACCACTACCATAATTAGCATGAAGAAGGGTCCCGATGCAAAAGGTCACCTATCCATGTTCTCCAGAGATGCTGTAGAAACAAAGAACTGCAGATTCTGGTGTATACCAAAGATAGACACAAAATGCTGGAGTAACTCAGCGGTCAGGCAGCATCTCTGGAGGAAAAGATGAATAACGTTTTGGGTCGGAATCTCTCATCAATCTTATGCAACTCTTTGTGTTCAGCACCACAAGTTTGCAGGAACGCAAATTTGCTGTTCAATAGATTTGTATGTTACTTGTATTTGTATGTTATATCAGCAAGACAAAGGCTTTAGTGATCGACTTCAGGAAGCAAAGCGGTGGACATACCCCAGTTTACGTTGACGGTGCTGAAGTAGATGTGGTTGAAAAATGCAAAATCCTAGGAGTAAATATCGCCAACACCTTCTCCTGAACCACCCAAATTAAATCAATGGCCAGAAATGCACACTAATGCCTTTACTTCCTTAGAAGGCTTAGGAAGTTCAGCATGCCCCCAACAACTCTCACCAACTTCTATAGATGCGCCATAGATGGCATTTTACCAGGATGCAACACAGCTTGGTTTAGCAACAGCTCCATCCAAGACAACAAGACGTGGACGCTACCCAGACCATCGCACAAACCAACGTCCCTTTCATTGGCTCCAGTTATACCTCACGCCGCCTCGGCAAGGCCAGGAGCATAATCAAGGACGAGTCACACTCTGGCCATTCGCTCTCCTCTCCCATCGGGCAAAAAGTATAGAAGTATGAAAACGCACACCTCCAGATTCAGGGACAGTTTCTTCCCAGCTGTTATCAGGCAACTGAACCATCCTACCACAACTAGAGAGCAGTCCTAAACTACCATCTACCTCATTGGAGACCCTCGGACTATCTTTGATTGGACTTCACTTGCTTTATCTTGTACTCAACGTTATTTGCTTATCATGTATCCGTACACTGTGGATGGCACGATTGTAATCATGTATTGGCTTTCCGCTAACTGGTTAGCACGCAACAAAAGCTTTTCACTGTACCTGTGACCTGTACCTGTTTAAAACACACATGACAAACTAAACTTCTCTGCAGGCCATCCGGCACTCAAATTGACCCGGACTATTTCCGACATCTCCCTACCATTTCGAGACCTCACTATCTCCATCGCAAGTAACAGACCGACATCTACTAAAAAACCTACTGACTCCCATGGCTATCTGGACCACACTTCTTCCCACCCTGCTTCCTGTAAGGACTCTATCCCTACTCCCAATTCCTCCGTCTACGCCGCATCTGCACCTGGATGAGGTGTTCCAAACCAGGGCATTGGAGATGTCCTCATTCTTTATAGAACGAAAGTTCCCCTCTTCGACTATAGATGAGGCTCTCACCAGGGTCTCCTGTATATCCTGTAGCTCCGCTCTTACTCACCATCCCCCCACTCACAACAAGGACAGAGTTCCCCTTGTCCTCACCTTCCATCCTACCAGCCGTCACATACAACAGACAATCCTCCGACATTTTCGCCACCTCCAACGGGATCCCATCACTGGCCACATCTTCCCATAGCCTCCCCTTTCGGCTTTCCGCAGCAACCGCACCCTCCATAACTCCTTGGTCAATTCGTCCCTTCCAACCCAAACCACCCCCTCCCCTGGTACTTTCCCTTGCAACCCAGGAAATGTTACACTTGTCGCTTTATCTCCCCCCTCGACTCCATTCAAGGACCCAAGCAGTCTTTCCAGGTGAGGCAGAGGTTCACCTGCACCTCCTCCAACCTCATCTATTGCATCTGCTGCTCTAGATGTCAACTGCTCTACATTGATGAGACCAAGTGCAGGCTTGTCGCTCATTTTGCCCAACACCTCCGCACAGTTTTTTTTTCATTTCAAAATAGACTTTATTCAGGTAATAAATATATACAATACATGAACCGTGCAAAAAAATTCATCCGACATTTTCAGAGGCTATACAAATTATTTAAAACAGTCTACATACATCCGAATCCGACCTTTCTGTCCTGGGCCTCCTCCATGGCCAGAGTGAGTCCCACCGCAAATTGGAGGAGCAGCACCTCATAGTTCGCTTGGGTAGTTTACATCCCAGCAGTATGAACATTGACTTCTCCAATTTCATGTAGTCCTTGCTTTCTCCCTCCTTCCCCTCCCCTTCCCAGCTGTCCCACAGCCTGCTGTCTCCGCCTCTTCCAATCTTCCTCCCGCCCCCCCACCCCCACATCAGTCTGAAGACCCGAAACGTCACCTATTCCTTCGCTCCATAGATGCCGCCTCACCCGCTGAGCTTCTCCATCATTTTTGTCAACCTTGCATGTTTTACTCTTTTTTTTCTTCCTCATTAGCCTCAATAATAGTAATCTTGCGTCATTAAGCACTGCATCAGAATGCACCCATTCCTTACTGACCCCACAGCATTTAAACTTTGTCCTTGTGAGACTGACCAATTGGTTTAATGAGATGAGCAGTAACAGCTTACTGCTACACAGGACGATATAAAGTAATATAGATGGGATCAAAATGGGATTTAGGACTGCATCATGCATTACCCCAGACTGGGTTACAGAGCCTTGGACAGTTGTATTGAATCCAAAACAATTATATTGGGTAAGCTGCTTCTAGATTTCGGCACCTTTAGGATTTTCTTGCACCATTTAACCATGCATACTTAGCCAGCAAATGCATGCTGCACTTGTGACTGAACAATGTCAAATAGAAATTTCTAAGTTTGATCCTCTTTTGCAAGTGTTTGCAGATGGACCTTTTTTGTGTGGATTTGTTATTGGATACTTGTATTTGTGCCATGCTTTCCCCATGTCATTGCAGTTCTGGTAATTCAGTATGAATACAGAATTTCTGAAATTATGGTAACTGCCAACTGTGCTCCAGTGTTGAAGACCAGAGAGGTTGCACTAAGTGGTGGTAGTTTTGTACAATATATGGCGAGGAATCTGTTCAAACAATCTGCGGCAGATTAGTCCCAGAGAATGAAAAGTTTCCACATTGAATTCAGTGAATGAGAGCAATTGTGAGCAACTAAGGGGAGAGATGAATCAAGCGGCACATTGGAGCAGCTGCAGAGTTGCTGTCTTTCAGCAGCAGAGACCCGGGTTCGATCTCGACTACAGGTGCTGTCTGTACGGAATTTGTATGTTCTCCCCGTGACTGTGTGGGTTTTCCCTGGGTGCTCTGGTGTCCTCCCACACTCCAAAGACGTACAGGTTTATATGTTGTGGGTAGACCAAAATGCTGGAGAAACTCAGAGGGTGAGGCAGCATCTATGGAGAGAAGGAATAGGCGACTTCAGACTATATGTTAATTGGCTTCTGTAGATTGTCCCTGATGTATAGGATATTGCAAGTGTACTGGGTGATCGCTGGTCGGCACAGATTTGGTGGGCCAAAGGGCCTGTTCCCACACTGTGTCTCTAAATATCAAGATTTTTCTTTGTATCCTTAAATTTACATTTTCAAGATTTTTTCAAACCGTACTTGTGTGGCTTTCAATAGTTTGTTTCATTTAGTACTTCATTCTGTTCATTCATAACGTTCAATTCATTTTGAATATCAGACTCATGTTTGATCATGCTGGCCTGGTCCACAGAGACATCGCCCATGGTTCAAGTCCAGGTCTAGAGCCATTGTGACTGACTGAGTGGTGGCAAGGCTGCTCATGGAGTTTTTTCATATTCAAAGACAACCTTTCCTTCAGAATAGGGGCGGCCGAGTGGTTCAACTAGCAGAGTTGCTGCGTCACAGTACTAGAGACCCAGGTTCAATCCTGACCGTCGGATGATGTCTGTCTGTAGTTTGCACGTTCTCCCTGTGACCACGTGGGTTTCCTCCGGGTGCTCCGGTTTCCCCCAACCTCTCAAAGACGTGTGGGTTTGTAGGTTAATTGCCCTCTGTGAATTGCCCCAAGTGTACAGGGAGTGGGTGTGAAAGTGGGATAATATTGAACTTGTGTAAACGGATGATCAATGGTCGGCATGGACTCCGTTGGCCAAAGGGCCTGTTTATATGCTGTATCTCCAAAAAATATATATATGCAAAAACTCATCATACATTTGCAGTGTCTATTCATTCAAAAGTGTCATACTCAGTAATATTTGCAGTGGCTTTTAAACAAAACACCCTTTCCTTTCTTGTGGCCACGTGTGATGGTATCATTACCCTTGTTTGAGGTGTGTCCCCACCGGGCACTGCCTCTTAATGTCCTGTAACGAAGGACTCTAGACTGTGGTTGTCCCCACAGATTCTTTGGGTTGGCTGCACCAAAATTCAGGAGAACGTGCCCCAGAAAGGCCTGGAAAACTACAATTCCCATTCGAAACATTTGGGGTATTGGATCCTGCACCACATCTTCCTTGACACAAACATCAAAGAGACAATTTTCATGTTGTGCACAGAGAAATTGTAGCAAAGACTCAATGTAGATGATATGTGTGTACACCTTTAAGTGATAATAACGATGTCCATGCTGTGTCTGTGTACCTTCTCTAAACTCAATCCCCAGGAGTCTGGGGCATCAGCATATGACAGCACGTATGGGGACACCCTGAGTGTGCTTCTTTCTAAGTGAATAAACGTCATTGGTTCCATTTAAAACACTAAGATCTAGGCCAGTGAGAAACAATCAAAGCTTTTGAAAGCCAGCTCAGACCTGGGGAATTAGAGCAAGCTGTCCAGCTTGAGGTTATGGTTCTAACAATCAAATAATTTTTCAGTCGTGTTTTTTTAGGAGTTGTCAAATCCTCAAAAGATGCCATTTACTTTGCAATAGACATTATTAATAAGCAGAGCTTTACAACAACAGATGGCACCAGCTGCTGTTGACACGTTTCTGCCGTCAGAATCGCATGTAACCAGGGACTTTATCCATGGGCTGATATCAATTCTAGCTCCATGTTTCCAGTGTAGCTTGAAACCACAATGGTTCACTTTACAATGCCTGGCCTCTCCTTAATCTCTTCAATATGGACCCATGGAGCAATACAGCATGGAGACAGGCCCTTCGGCACAATTCACCCATGCTGGCCAAGATTCCAGTACTAAACTCATCCCAATTACCCACATTTGGCCCATATCTCTCTAAATCTTTCCTTTTCATTAATATGTTCAAATGTGCTTCAAATGTTATTGTACCTGCCACAGATATATCCTCTAGCGGCTAAATGCATATACACGCCACCTTCTATGTAGAAAGGTTGCCCCTCGGGTCCTTGGGTTCAAGTATGTGAACTGGGTAATGCTCATTTTGTGTCTTATTTAAAGAAGATAGACACAAAAAGCTGGAGTAACTCAGCAGGACAGGCAGCATCTCTGGAAGAAGGAATGGGTGACGTTTTGGGTCGAGACCCTTTGTAGACTGGAGTCGGGGGAAAGGGAAACTAGAGATATAGACGGTGATGTAGAGAGAAGTAGAACAAATGAATGAAAGATATGCAAAAAAGTAACAATAATATAGGAAACGGGCCATTATTAGCTGTTTGATAGGTGAGAACGAGAAGCTGGTGGGGGAGGAATGGGGAGGGAGGGAATGTAGGGGTTGCTTGAAGTTAGATACCACTGGGTTGTAAACTGCCCAAGTGAAATATGAGATGCTGTTCTTCTAATTTGCTTCTAGCCTCATGCTGACAATGGAGGAGGCCTATGACAGAAAGGTCAGTGTGGGAATGGGAAGGGGAATTAAAGTGTTTGGCAACCGGGAGATCAGGTAGGTCTACGTTTGGTCTCGCCATTGCATAAGCACAACAGAGACAGTAGATAAGGTTGGAGGAGGTGCAAGTGCCTCACCTGAAAGGACTGTTGGGGTTCCTGGACAGAGTCGAGGGAGGAGGTAAAGGGACAGGTGTTGCATCTCCTGCGTTTGCAGGGGAATGTACCTGGGGAGGGGGTGGCTTGGGTGGGAAGGGATGAGTTAACCAGGGAGTTGCAGAGGGAACAGTCTCTGCGGAAGGCGGAATGTGGTGGAGATGGGAAGATGTGGCTAGTGATGGGATCCCGATGGAGGTGGCAAAAATGTCAGAGGATTATGTGAGTGCTCATCTATGATGGAAGTGGGGAACCCCCATTCCCTAAAGGAGGAGGACATCTCGGAATAGTTTGTTCATGAGGAAGTGACTAGACATTGACTGATACTTATAGAAACATAGAAAATAGGTGCAGGAGTAGGCCATTCGGCCCTTCAGGCCTGCACCGCCATTCAATATGATCATGGCTGATCATCCAACTCAGTGTCCCGTACCTGCCTTCTCTCCATACCCCCTAATCCCTTTAGCCACAAGGGCCACATCAAACTCCCTCTTAAATATAGCCAATGAACTGGCCTCAACTACTTTCTGTGGCAGAGAATTCCACAGATTCACCACTCCCTATGTGAATCTATTTTTTCATCTCAGTCCTAAAAGACTTCCTTATCCTTAAACTGTGACCCCTTGTTCTGGACTTCCCCAACATTGGGAACAATCTTCCAGCATCTAGCCTGTCCAACCCCTTAAGAATTGTGTACGTTTCTATAAGATCCTCCCTCAAGCTTCTAAATTCTAGCAAGTACAAGTCGAGTCTATCCAGTCTTTCTTCATATGAAGGTCCTGCCATCCCAGGAATCAGTCTGGTGAACCTTCTCTCTACTCCCTCCATGGCAAGAACGTCTTTCCTCAGATTAGGAGACCCAGATTAGAAGGCCCTGTACAACTGCAGTAAAACCTCCCTGCTCCTATACTCAAATCCTTTTGCTATGAATGCTAACATACCATTCGCTTTCTTCACTGCCTGCTGCACCTGCATGCCTACTTTCAATGATTGGTATACCATGACACCCAGGTCTCGTTGCATCTCCCCTTTTCTTAATCGGCCACCATTCAGATAATAGTCTACTTTCCTGTTCTTGCCACCAAAGTGGATAACCTCACATTTATCCACATTATACTGCACCTGCCATGCATTTGACCACTCACCCAACCTATCCAAGTCACCTTGCAGCCTTCTAGCATCCTCAACACAGCTAACACTGCCGCCCCCCAGCTTAGTGTCATCCACAAACTTGGAGATGTTGCATTCAATTCCCTCGTCCAAATCATCCAAGTAAATAGCTGGGGTCCCAGCACTGAGCCTTGCGGTACCCCACTAGTCACTGCCTGCCATTCTGAAAAGGACCCGTTTGCTCCTACTCTTTGCTTCCTGTCTGCCAGCCAGTTCTCTATCCACATCAACACTGAACCCCCAATACCATGTGCTTTAAGTTTGCATACTAATCTCTTATGTGGCACCTTGTCGAAAGCCTTCTGAAAGCCCAGATATAACACATCCACTGGTTCTCCCTTATCCACTCTACTAGTTACATTCTTGAAAAATTCTATAAGATTCGTCAGACATGATTTACCTTTCATAAATCCATGCTGACTTTGTCCAATGATTTCACCACTTCCCAAATGTGCTGCTGTCCCATCTTTAATAAATGACTCCAGCATTTTCCCCACTACCGATGTTAGACTAACTGGTCTGTAATTCCCTGTTTTCTCTCTACCTCCATTTTTAATAAGTGGGGTTACATTAGCTACCCTCCAATCCTCAGGAACTACTCCAGAATCTAAAGAGTTTTGAAAAATTATCACTAAAGCATCCACTTTTTCAGGGGCTACATACTTAAGCACTATGGGATGCAGCCTATCAGGTCCTGGGGATTTATCGGCCTTTAATCCATTCAATTTTCCTAACACCACTTCCTGACTATCCTGGATTTCACTCAGTTCGTCCATCTAATTTGACCCCCGGTCCCCTGCTATTTCCGGCTGATTATTTATGTCTTCCTTAGTGAAGACAGAACCAAAGTAGTTATTCTATTGGTCTGCCATGTACTTGTTCCCCATGATCAATTCACCCATGATCAATTCACCTGTTTCTGATCTCTTGGATCGGGAACATCCAAGATCAACTCAATAAAGAATTGGTTTGGATAACTGTCCATCAAATGTCAGCAACAGGTTCTCGGTTTCTACTTCATTTTTGTTGGGAATTTGTCATATTGGTATGATTTGAACATTTTGGATGAGCAAGATTTGTAAATTTTAGTTCGGAGTCACTCCGCCAGAGCGCATGCGCGTCATTACGTCAGACGCATGGCGCACCGACGGGCTGGAGAGCGCAGCTCCACCAGCGGTAAGTTATAAACCGGCAGGTAAGTGATTTGAAACTTTACTGCGGTTTACTTGGCTTCCGTAAGGTTGGTTACAGGAACCAGCAGCAGCGACCTTTGAAATGGAAAAATTAACAAAAAAGGCTGCTGCCGTTAAAAATGAAAAAGTTACCCGCGGGTTAGCAAGCGTATGCCGGCTTCAGAAACGCTGGCTCCAGAAACGCCGCCGGCAGTTCAGCTAACAGCAGCAAATCCGGTGCTTCAGAGCACTGTGGCCACTCCTGTCGGGAGGAAGGCCAAGAGAAAAACAGTCAGGCCTGTCAACTCTGATGAGTCAGGCCAGGAAGACTCCCCTCCTTCCAATAAAAAGATTTGGGGACGTCTTGACAAGATGGAACACCTCATAGAACAAATGCTCAACCATGAGGTGTTCCAGTCGGGGTTTCATACCCCAGGGTTCCCCATCAACCTCAAGCAGAGGTCCGTATGGCGAGGAGCAGTACAGGCACGAACAACAATATGCCAACGAGTCTGAATGGGAACCCATAACAGTAGCACCTTTTCAAGGGCTGCATGATACCTCCCTTAAGCATGATTCAGGAGAGCCAGGGCAGTATGAATCTGATCCTGAAGTGGGTGTCACTGCAGAAGAGCATGCACCAAAGCACATGAGCTATGCTCCAGCTGTGCCGCATTTTGCCAGCAATTTTGCCATACCGGCTGGAACTGGTGAAGCAATGGATGAAAACGTGGCCAGCAATATTAACTATATGGCCCCTCACCAGCTCCAGGACTCTGAGCTGGTGAGGAAACATAATGGAGGAAACCTCACAGCGATATCAAACACCTGTTAACTGCGCGTTGCTCAAAGTGCCCACCGTGAACTCGGCCATCTGAGGGCAAATGAGCGCATCCATGCGGGCGCAGGAGTTGAGGTTTCAGAAAGTTCTCAAATTGGTGGGTGCAGGAATAACAGCTTTTGGGCGAATGGTCCAAGGGGCACCGTTATCACGTACACAGCAGGATATGCTAGCCCAGCTGTGCAATGCTCATTTTGAGCTTAATTGCATACGGAAGGTAGGCATCAAACCGACCCTCAACCCACGCTTTGCAGCATTGTGCAGATCCTCTAATGTCCAGACACCCAACTTGCTATTTATCTGGAGGATCTGGCAAAGCAAGTAAAAGAAGTGGATGAGGAGGCGAAAACAATCGGCCTCATCAAAACTTATCTGGGGGGCAGGATGCCGCCTCGCAAGCCATACCCTTTCAGGCGAGCTACATGCTCTGGAGCAGTTCAAGGACCAAGCCGGGGGTTACCAGCAACACGCTGCTGGCACGCACCACTGCACACCCCCAACATGGCCAGGAGACTGAGGAATCCAAGAGCAACCATGGAGGAACGAGTAACTGGTCTAGTCCAGGATATATTCTCTGGGGTAGGTTGCAATTGTTCTATGATGAATGGTGCTACATAACATCAGATCTATTCATACTGGACAGTATCCGGGGGTCTCGAATCGAGTTTATTTCAGAAGTACATCCACCCGCACAAAATACACCTAGTCAGGCATTGGTGTTTTCAAGACCAGAAACTCTACAGGTGAATGGTGAAATTGGGATTTTATTACAAAAAGGGGTAATTGAAAGGATGGCATATCAGCCGCAACAATTTGTGTCCAATATATTCCCCAGGCAAAAGAAGGATGGTGGGTGTCGAGTCATTCTGGGCCTAACCTGACTTAACTCTTATGTCCAGTATAAACATTTTAAAATGGAAACATTCAGTACTGCTAAGCAACTGGTATCAAAAGGGTGTTATATGGCAACCATAGATCTGAAAGATGCATATTATTCAATACCAATTCATCACCAGTACCGTAGATACTTGAAATTTAGTTGGATGGGACAGCTGTGGCAATTTAAAACTTTGCCCAATGGGTTAACCTCAGCCCCTAGGTTATTTACAAAATTGTTGAAACCAGTATTAGGGCTACTCCGCGCTCAGAATCACATTGTGTTGGCATACTTGGATGATGTTCTGATCATAGGCAAAACTCAGGAGGCAGCTGAGGAATCGGTTTCAGTGACCAAACACCTGTTTGAGAGGTTAGGTTTCCACATCCATCCAATTATATCCAAATTAGTACCATCTAGAATGATTGACTATTTGGGGTTCGTAATTGATTCAACTAACATGTCAGTGACTTTGCCTATGGCCAAAACTGTCTAAATTATGGAGGCCTGTCGCAATCTGGTAGATGAACAACAACCCTCCATCCGGCGAGTAGCCAGTGTTATTGGTAAATTAGTGGCGGCTTTCCCTGGAGTGCAGTTCGGACCTCTGCACTATCAGAATGTGCAACGAGCTAAAGAACAAGCACTGAAAGATGCAGGTAATTTCGATAGACCAATGCAGTTGCCAGCCGAAGCTTTCGCCGAGTTGCAATGGTGGATAATTAATGTCTCACGATGTTCTAGAGACATTCTGACTCAACAACCTTCAGTTATTTTACAAACTGATGTAAGTGCTTCGGGATGGGGAGCCGCTGATACCGAATCTAGCTGTGGCGGCAGATGGAGTGTGCAAGAGGCATTAATCCTGCAGAGGCATGGGATAAACTACTTAGAATTGCTGGGTGCATTCAATGGCCTAAAAGCATATTGTTCAACAATGCATGATTTACATGTTCAGCTCCAGATTGACAATACCACAGCTGTTGCATATATCAATTACATGGGAGGAATTAGGTCAGTATCATGTGATAATCTGGCTAACCTCATTTGGAATTGGTGCATTACGAGAAACATCTGGGTCCCAGCTATCTACCTACCAGGTAGAGATAACGTGGCGGCAGACACCAGGTCACGCAAATTTAATGACAACACAGAATGGATGCCGAATCCAAAAGTTTTCAAAATGATTGTCAGCCGGTATGGATTGCCAGACATAGATCTGTTTGCATCCAGGTTAAATCACCAGTTACCTAAATACGTCTCATGGGAACCGGATCCAGGGGCAGTAGCGGTGGATGCATTCTCGCTACGTTGGGGACGTACGTTCTTTTACGCTTTTCCCCCATTCTGCCTCATCAGTCAATGTCTCAACAAAATAGAGCAGGACCACTTCAGACGTTTTGGTGGTTCCTGACTGGCCCACACAGCCATGGTTCCCATTGGTCCTGAGACTGATGACACAGCCATTCATGACTATCCCCAAATGTAGCAACTTGTTGGTTCACCCTGTGACAGGAGTCGCCCTTTACATGATCGTATTAACCTGTTGATTTGCAAATTCTGACCAGACCGTTCCAGGGGCTTGAACTATCTAGTAGGACCGTGGATGTGATTACTGCGGCCTGGAGAGATAGTACTAAAAAGCAATATGTATCTCACATTAAGAAATGGGAGATGTTTTGTTTACAGTCAGATATATCTTATACTGCAGGCATACCGGATGTATTGGAGTTCCTTGCTGCATTGCATTTTGACGTGCAATTGAGCTATAGTGCCATTAATAGTGCTCGGAGTGCTTTGTCCTATTTATGGCAAGGGTCGGGACAACATTCTGTCGGATTTCATTCATTAGTGTCCGGATTCATGAGAGGTATTTTTAACAAAAACCCTCCCAGGCCTTGATATACGGAAATCTGGGATGTGAGCATAGTTCTCACACTGCTTTGGCAATGGGCTCCAATTACATCTATGTCTTTTCAGAAGTTAACGCTCAAAGTGGTCATACTCATGCCGCTAGTGTCAGCGCAACGGGTCCAGACATTGCAGAAGCTACGACTGGACAGCATGCATTCTTCTGTAGATAATATTACGTTTTATGTATATGATTTAATCAAACAAAGCAGGCCAGGGATGGCTGGAACCAAAATAAGCTTTAAAGCATACCCCATTGACCTGAGGCTATGTGTAGTTATGCACCTGAGTCAATATATCGAGGTCACCAAGAGTCTCAGAGGCTCTAAAACGGCGATGCTCATCAGCCACAAAAAACCTCATAAAAAGGTGTCAGTACAAACAATTTCTAGGTGGCTGAAACAGGTTTTGGATTGTGCTGGAGTAGACACTGATGTGTTTAAATCTCACTCCACCAGGGCGGCGTCAACATCCGCAGCGAAGGCGCAGTACGTGCCTTTAGACCAAATCCTCGGGGCCGCAGGATGGTCTAGTGAAGGAACGTTTTCACGATTCTATGATAAACCTGGCCTCGCAGTGGAAGGATTTGGGTATGCTGTTTTGGGTTCTGTTTGAGTTTTCATTTGTAATTTCCCCTTGGGAGAGAGGGGTTATTACTGTTCTTATATTATTAAAAACGTTCATTGTATAATTTCAACAATGTTCAATACATTATTTGTTTAACCTGTGTCAACTGAAGCAGTGTGTCGTATAGAATTGGA
Source organism: Okamejei kenojei (assembly GCA_035221665.1). Lineage (NCBI taxonomy): Eukaryota > Metazoa > Chordata > Chondrichthyes > Rajiformes > Rajidae > Okamejei > Okamejei kenojei. The sequence goes on along the minus strand of CM069136.1, from coordinate 68,096,151 downwards.
TCTACGGCATGAAATCACAGAGCTTTGAAACTTCACGGAATCACTAACGTGACTCCGAAGTAAAGTAGTAAGATTAAATGAGAACTGACCAGTTTGAAGTTTGATCTTTATTTTATGAGGAGTTACTGTGAGCGATTACGTGCCCTCCGCTCACGGCCCTCATAATCGCAAAGATCATCTGGTAGTTCTATTCTTCTGAGTCTTACTATATCACTTAGACTGTAGTTACTGTGATTTCACGCCGCTGCTTTGAAGATTGACATGCATGCGCACTGGCGGGGCTTCTTCACGTAATCGCTCACCGTAACTCCTCATAAAATAAAGATCAAACTTAAACTGGTAAATTCTCGTTTAATCTTAATATTCTGTCCTCCTGCCAGGAGGTAGTACTTGCAGTAAGTACACACTGCGAGTTTGTACTGCCTATTCCAGCCTAAATGTGATGAGAAACACTTATCATTGTATCTTCTCAATTCTATTATTACTTCAAGGAAAAAATGATTTTGTAGTCTTTTTCAAAAAAATATAACATGTTGTATTGCTGCATGCAGGCCTCAGAGTTAATGCAGCAGAACTACTAATTAAGATGAATAGCAGAAAACAAAAATGAATGCTAAACATAAATAAAAGATTGTTGCATGATGGACTCTACCTGTGGATTGGTGCTTGCAAGATACTTTTGCTGGTGTCTGATAATATATTAGGTTGATGGTTGCAATGAGCAGTCAAACCTAAGTTTCTTTGAAATTAGACCAAATATACAAGGATGAGAGGGATTGTAAAAAACTGTGGCAGTTGATATTAACGTTGTGTCTTCAGAATGATGCGCCCAGTGATGGAAATTCATATCCAAGTTAGTCTGCCTTCAAAATACAAATTAATGTATATGCTCAAAATGTGAAATCAATACCAAATCTGAGCAAGGAAGCCTAAAGATCACGTGTTCTGCGTTAATGTGCTCCCAGGTTTAGTTGATTAGTATCTGGGCTCCCCAAATTATTTTTTGTTCAGCAGTGCCTAAACCAATTTTATTTATAAACAAAAGAACAAATGTTAAGAACTGAAAACTAAGAACTGAGACTGAAGATGGAAAGGCCTTGATAGGGTGGATATGGAGAGGATGTGTTCTTCGGGTACTGCATGCCTTCTGGTTAAGTATTGGGCAGGATGTTCCACTATTTACACCTAACAATTAAGCAAGGGCAGTGTTTTTCCATGTAAGATTAAAAACTGAATTGGAGGGAAAACTGCAGTGCTTAGCATTTCCTTGCTGCTGGAGCAGAGTCTGCAGAAGGATCCCAACCCAAAATGTCATTGGTCCATGTTTAGTCTGAAGAAGTGTCCTAATCCAAAATGTTACCTATCTATGTTCACTCTGAAGGAATGTCCCAACCCGAAACGTCATCTACCCATGTTCATTCTGAAGAAGGGTCCTGACCTAAAACGTCACCTATCTATGTTCAGTCTGAAAAAGTGTCCCGACCCAGAACGCCATCTATCTATGTTCTCCATGCATGCTGCCTGATCCGCTGAGTTACTCCAGCACCTAGTGTCCTTTTCTTTTTCCATGCAGCTATATTGCTTGTCTTCCAACGTGATCAAAGTCGTGGGTTTAGAAAGTGCTGTCAATGTAGTGCAGAGAATGAATGTTTAATGTGTTGCTAATCAAGCTGGCTGCTTTGTCCTGCGTGCCGTTCAACCTTGTGTGCCGTAGGAGCTGCACAATTGTACCCTGTAAATTTCAGAAAGGCTTGGAGAATCAAGAGGTGAGTCACTTACCATTTGGGTAATCATTAAGCACTTTAAGGCTATTGTATTTTGAACTCTGGCCTTTGGAACTGAGTAGGAGTGGACTGGCAGACTGTTCTGTCTGGAAGATGGATGACTGAAGCATGGAGCCTCAACACCTGAAAGCAGCTGGCAAAGTTGAAGGAAAGAATGGGAAATGCAGAAGAGGCCAGCATCAGAGAGTTTGGCAAGAAAGGGTTATACAGCTGCCAACGATGATGGTAAAATAAAAGGATTTTTTTTTAAAAAAAAATAATGTAATAAGGGTCCTCTTAGTGTGTGATTCAGGGTTGAATGGCAGGGATTTAAATTTGACTAGAGACCAATGTAATTTTGAGAAAGCCAGACATGGATGGAAGATTTTGCACACATGATTTAAGAGAGAAAAATGAAGTTTCCCATGTAGTTTACCAAGATAGTGGATTAGACTTGTCTATTTTGAAAAAGATGTAATGATACCTGGGTGTCTAGAAAAAGAACCCACTGTTTTCAGAGTATCTTGAGAGGTAAAATTCTGCTGTTCCTTACTGAGAGAGAATCCCAATCCACATTGCATGGCATTTCACTCTACTTAAACATCGAGACATAAGGAACTGCAGATTTTTGGGCAGTGACGGTGGCGCAGCGGTAGAGTTGCTGCCTTACAGTGAATGCAGCACTGGAGACACGGGTTCGATCCCGACTATGGGTGCTGTCTATACAAAGTTTGTACATTCTCCCCGTGACCTGCGTGGGTTTTCTCCGAGATCTTCGGTTTCTTCCCACACTCCAAAGACGTACAGATTTGTATGTTAATTGGCCTGGTAAATGTAAAAATGGTCCCTAGTGGGTGTAGGATAGTGTTAATGTGCGGGGATTATTGGTCGGCGCTGACCCGGTGAGCCGAAGTACCTGTTTCTGCGCTGTATCTCTAAACTAAACAAAAAAGATGCTGGTTTCCAAAGTAAAACACAAAAGTGCTGGAGTAACAGTAGGCCAAGTAGTTTCACTGCAGTACAAAGACAGGTGATGTTTCGGGTCGGGGCCCTTCAGACTACTACAGCTGCATCGAAATGCATCAAAATGCCGTTTTCCCCCCAATTCAACTTTTAATCTTTCAAAGTCTGAAGAAGAGCCTCAACCTGAAATGTCACCCGTCCAGGTCCTTCATAGATGCTGCCTGACCAGCTGAATTACTCCAACACTTGGTGCTTTTTTTTCTCCTTTGATATTGATAAGCATACAGTTTTTAATCAGGTTTCCCCTAAATCTTCTAAGCTCTGTGAATGCAATTTTTTTAACTCTGATCCAATGTTTAAGAGTCGAGAGTCATTATCTACCCATTATCTACCTATGTATCAATCCAGTAAGCCTACATACTTGCAACCTATCTTCAGTAAGATGATACATATTGAACATAGTATTTCAGATGTGGTCTCATCGATGCCCTTTACAACTTTTTTTTATTCTACATCTCACTCGTCACATTTATTTGTAAACTCATAACATAGCAGTGGATTGGCCTTCCTCCACAGAATGAATGTTGTAGCTCCATAAAGCTAATTGTATGGTGAATGTAGAGAAGGTACACAGACACCTTTAGGTCTTCACTACTTTATCAATCATACATCATATAGCCCTAGCTGTACGTGGTCTGTCACGATCACTAGAGAGAGAGCTAGGGACGTGTGGGTTACAATTATACTAACTGGTGGGGGAGTGGTTAGCATGGACATCGTCACTATCAATTAAAGGTGTATACACATATCATCTACATACTTCCTCTACCAAAACAAACAGTGAGTGACAGGGCGACCACGTCTCATGCGCCAGGGTAAATGCAAACAGTAAAGCACGGGAATACAGAATCACACGTAATCGCCGTAACGGACCGGCGGCCTGACCAGGCGACCAGACCTGGTCCGCACCTCGCCATCACCTCCTTCCCCGACGGGAACAAGCGGGGACGACGCCGGGGCATGGTGGGGGCTACGGACAGGAGAACCCCTGGGCGACGAAGGCATCGGGGGGGACTGCAAAGAGAAGGGCAAGGAAGCCGGAGAAAGCGGGACCGCAGCCGGGAGGCGGACAGGAGAAGGACGGGGGGGGTGACCCCAGAGGAACGGGCAAAGCACTGGGCCGCGATAGTGGCAGCGGGGGGGCATACGGAGCCGCCGGGGGAGGGAGAGGCTCATTCACGAGCCGGAGATGCTGGCGGGACCGGCGGTACACCCTGCCGTCGTGGTTGACAAGGTACGAACGAGGGGAACCGGCAGAACCGACGACCACGGCCAGCTTGGAGCGACCAGAAGTGGACCTCATACGGACGACCTGGCCGGGGAGAAGAGGGCGGAGGACACGGCAGGACCTGTCGTGGGAACGCTTCTGTATAACGTGTTTTTGGGCAATGCGTTTCCGGACCAAGGCAGGTTTAAAGACAGAGGGGGACAGGGACTGTTGAGACACCGGGACCGTGGGCCTCGTGACTCGGGACATGAGGCGCTGAGCCGGGGAGCCCAGGGCATGGTCGCGGGAGATGTTGCGGAGGTTCAGCAGGGCCAGGTAAATGTCGGAGCGGGATAGGCGGCAACGTTACAACAATCCCTTAGCACTGCAGACCGCGCGCTCGGCCAGTCCGTTGCTTTGCGGGTATTCCGGGCTGCTGGTGTAATGACGAAAGTTCCATCGTTCGGCAAAAGCGCGGATCTCGGCACTGGTGAACTGGCTGCCGTTGTCCGACTGCAGGCTGGCCGGGGACCCGAAGGTGGCAAAGTGGCGGCGCAGCTTCTCGATGACCGCAGCGGAAGAGAGGGAGTGTAGCTGGTCAACTTCAAACCAGCTGGAGTAAGAGTCGACAAGCACCAGGAAGTCCTTTCTGTGCCACTCGAAGATGTCGGTTGCTAGCGCAGACCAGGGCAGGTTAGCAGCTGGCTGCTGCAGGAGCGGCTGCTGCTGTTGCTGCGGAGCGAGGCTGTTGCAGGTAGGGCACGCGGAGACTCTATCCCAGAAGTAGCGAGGCATGTTAGGCCAGACGAACTGGCTCTGAGCGATGGAAAGGGTCGCTTCGGCCCCGGAATGGCCACAACGAGCAGTTTCGAAGTATTGTTCTCGTAGTGCTGCGGGCACCACCACCTTGTGCCCCTTCACAATCACACCATCACGCAGCACCAACTCGTCACGAACCAGGAAATAAGGCACCGCTGCGGCCGGCAGGGAAGAACGGCGGTCTGGCCAACCCTGCTTGATGATCGCGGCCAGCTGCTGTAGCGAAGCGTCTGCTGCCGTGTGCTTGGCCAGGGACTTCAACTGACTGGAGGGCACAAAATTGACGTTCAGGACTATCAGATCGGACGCCTCGTACGGATGTCGGGTTGTGGATGAGAGAGGCGCCCGAGACAGCGTGACAGACGAACGGCGGCTTGACCAGGTGACCAGACCTGGTCCGCACCTCGCCATCACCTCCCTCCCCACAGGAACAAGTACACCACCCCCATAGGCACGCAAAACAGCACTGTCTGTGGAAACGGGCTCATTATTTCTTATCTTCCTGAACAGGCTTGTTGGTATAACATTAGCAGAGAAGGCCATGCCTTTCACTATGACTCGGACGGTCGGATCCATTATCAGACCAGCTGCACCTCGCAAGGAAAACACACTCAGTTCGCTCTGAGAAGAGTCAGAGTCAGACAGGGGGAGTTCATGCTGGAGATAGGAACCAGACACGGTATCATCACGTGTCAAGTAGCGAGACGGTTTCTGCTGTGGCTGTGCAGGGTTCCCATGGGAACAGTATGCTGCCGAGAAGTGGTTGGGCTTGTTGCATAAATTACAGGTTTTCCCCAACGCCGGGCACACATTAGAATGGTGTAAAACAAAGTTACAATTCGGACATCGTTGAGGCGGTCTGAAGCCTGTCGCAGGGCTTGCCCTCTGTCGCCGGGGAACATTGTACTGGCGACCAGCGAGACAGGCTGCGTGGACCACAGGGTCAGGTACAGCGGAGGAGACAGCCTCAGCTAAACGAAAGGCATGCAACGCCTCATTGGATGTCAGATCAGGCTTACGCAGCAGCTCAGAGCGCAGCTTATCACCCCGTAGACCAAAGACCAAGATGTCACGGGTCAAAGTATCAGGGGTCAGGACATGCAGGTCACATCAGCGAGCCAGTTGGCGCAGCGCAGCCACGAAATTGTCAATAGATTCCCCAGGTTTTGGCATCGGGAGAACAGTTTGCAACGCTCTAAGATGTGGTTAGTGGGAAGGTCACACATCGCCGTAAATTTAGCAAGCAGACATACCGGGTCCTGGATGCTCTCGCCCTGTCCATAGATGAATGACTCCGATCGCTCAAGCGCTTCGGGACCAGCCAGGTTCAGCAGAAGGGAAGCCTTGACTGCGGGGGCCACAGCAGGGTGAGCGATTGTAACATAATGCTCAAAGTCACGTCGGAACGCACTCCGGCGATGAGTGATGTCTGCATCAAAGACTAGGATGTAAGGTTTACGACAGGCAGAAGCCATCACGGCACAGGGAGGGGGTACTGGGACTAAGAAAATAAAACGTGATAAACTGGAGACGCAGGAAGAAGAACTTCTGATGCCATGTAGAGAAGGCACACAGACACCTTTAGGTCTTCACTACTTTATTAATCATACATCATATAGCCCTAGCTGTACGTGGTCTGTCACGATCACCAGAGAGAGAGCTAGGGGTGTGTAGGTTACAATTATACTAACTGGTGAGAGAGTGGTTAGCATGGACATCGTCACTATAAATTAAAGGTGTATACACATATCATCTACAGTGAAGACACGCAAAATAGTTTATGGATGTAATCTGCAATATTTCCATTCAGTAGTTAACTCGTGCCCTCGTAGCAACCTGGATTGCCCGCTTTGGGGTTCCACTGCACATCACATCCGACCGGGGCGCTCAGTTTACACCTGAACTGTGGTCCATCTTGGCCCGCATGTTGGGGACGCAACTCCACCACACGACAGCGTACTATCACCAATCAAATGGGCTGGTTCCACCGCTGTCTGAAGGCTGCCCTGAAGGCTCGTCTCACAGGCCTGGGTGGATGGACGAGTTGCTAAGGGTCCTGTTGGGGATTCGGATGGCCCCCAAGGAGGATCTGTCACCGTCCTCCGCGGAGTTGGTATATGGTGCTCCGCTCACCAGCACCAGGGACTTTGCCCCTGCTGCTGATGGGTCCCAGAAACCCCCGTCATCGGTGCTGATCCGTTTGCGGGAGAGGGTCGGCGCCCTATCTCCCATCCCAACATCGCGTCATGGAGTGGCCCCTTCCTATGTGCCACTGCCACTGATGGGCTTCCTGTGCGTTTTCTTCAAGTGACTCCCACAAGTCACCCTTGCAGCGCCCGTATGAAGGTCCCTTTTGCGTGCTGCGGCACAGGCCTACTACATTTGATTTGGACATGGGAGGCCGGTGTCTATGGCTCGTTTGAAACTGGCCCACTTGGACCTGAGCGAGCCAGTCCATTTGGCTCAACCTCCCCGTCGCGGGCATCCGCCGTCCCGGGCTCCCGGAGATTCTTCCGAACCGAGCAAGCCCCAGGGATTGTATTTACGCGTTTGGGCCGCCTCGTGCGACGTCCTGTGCGGTTCGGTGCCTCTTGCTCTGGGGGGGTCATGTGGCGGCACCTGATAGCAACCCAATGTCACGATGAACCATCGGCTCTAGAGGGCGGTGTCTTGGTGGGGGAGGTGCAAGTCACGGGGTCGGTATCTGAGTTGTTATTTAAGGCCGGGCAACGCCCATGTCAGGTGAGGAGTAGGGAGCTGTATGCAGAAGAATAAACACGTCTAGAGCACACAACTTATGTCCGACTAGTTTTTGGCTGGACTCCTGCCAGTCCCCGCCACAGCACAATGAATCTGTGTGGTGTTTGTTGATCTTTCTTTCCAAAAATGGAAATTATAAAATTCCCTCCCCTTTTAGCATTTATTTCTGTTCCATGTAAAGCCAATATTAAGGAGCAATTCAAATGCATTATTTGTCATTGCTTTATGATTGTGCCATTGAACATACTGATTGAAGTCATGTCCCATGTAAAGAAATTAATTCTGATGTTGTACAATTATTGACTTCAATTGGTCATACTTCTCCACAAGAGATTTCAATAGACAAGTGAACATACAATTCAATGAGCATACAAGAAAATAGACTGTTGCAAATGCAAATTGCTTGCTTGAAAATTTTCCACTCCTACTGACTAAATGTGATGACAAAAGTAGCAGGATTAACAAGGATTTTGTACCATACTTGCAATTATACTTATATACCAGCAGCAACTTTTTCACAAATAATTATGTGTATTCGCACTTCTTTATTAATACAAGGTAATGAAAATGTAGTCGCCTCCCATGCTTGAGAATATAAATTACTGTGTTCATTGAAATTCAGTGTCACATTGCCCAATTCACATTTGGGAAAACATTCATAACTCACTTCACATTTTAGTTAACTCTACCTATCTACACAAGTCACTGATGGTTGTTGTGTGCTTTCAAACATATTAAACCAAAGGAGACAGTTTCCTAGTGAAATATTTTTTTTAAAGAATACTGAAATCCTAATTTTTTTTCTGGACATGTTTCAGCTTGTTCATTCAAGAGGAACTATTCGATTCAGTATTCAGTCAAATAAATGGCACATGCTGCAGCAGAAACTTTTTACAGCTTCTTTGGGAGGCAAGAAGTGCATAGTTTAACTTAAAGGTTCATGTCTCCCTACTCAAGTTGACAGAAATGGACAGCTAATAACATACAATAGGGGGAAAACAAATTGCTGTAATTGCAAAGATGATCTTTGAAGGGAGTGCAGGTTTGTAGTCATCATTGAATTGCTGTGACATTTGGTAGCTGACATTTTATAGTTTTGCAGTTATAAATGTAAATATATTTGTACTAACTTCAGCTGAACAACTTAATTGGCATAATCAGCTTCAGGCCAACATTTTGAATAGAAAACCTCACACTACAGGTAGTGTCAAAGAAATAGCTGGATCTGTTGAAGCGACAACTGAAAGAGCTCATTGTGCTCACAACCCTCAGTCCATTGACATTGATTTAATTTTTCATGCACAGAATCTGGGCATCACATATTGCCAGCATTTATTGCTTATCCACAATTATCTTAGAGATGGAAGTGCTGAACTGTTAAAGTTCATGTGGAAAGATGCAGTCAGTTAGGGAGTTCTAAGATTTTGATTCTGTGATAATGGAGAAGCTCCAATATGTGATGAAGTCAGGATAGTTATGATTATTGGATAGTAACTTGCTGGTCATTGGGTTTCCATTTGCCTGTTGCCCTGGAGAGTTCCAGTTTAAAATATGGCAAGTGGATACACAACAATCTTGTTGTGCAGGTGGGGTGAGATGTTTGAGGTAAAGTATCGGTGCCAGTCGATCAGACTGCTTTGTCATCTGCGGTATCCAGGTTCTGGAGCGCAGCTCCAAAAACACATAATTATTATGGAAAACAATGCAGCAAATCTGTCCATTGCAAGGTCCCACACACTGATGTGAGTTGATGTGAGTTGAAGGCAAGATAATATAGTAATTTAAGTTGAGGGATTGCTATTGATTGGCCAGGGCATAAGGAAGAACATTTTGGCTGTCCCGTGATCTAAACTTAAGCTCAGGGGTGACCGTGCCTTTGCTGTTGTAGCCTCTAGACTGTGGAACAGCATCCCCCTCCCTATCAGATCTGCCCCCTCCATCGACTCCAGGCTCAAAACCTATTTTTATTCACTAGCGTTTGAATCCCGCTGATGTGGCTGATCTTTGTTTTGTGTCTTTGAGCTGATTATTTGTACCTGTGTGCTGTGTGCATTCCTGTGTATGTTTCTTTTTGTAATTTTAAATACCTGCTCTGGTCTGTGCAGCACTTTGGTCAATGTGGGTTGTTTTCAAAAGTGCTTTATAAATAAATTTGATTTGATTTGATGTTGGAATTGAATGCACAGGCAATTAGAACAGAACAATCCAGGAATGGAATGGGCCCTTCGGCCCACAATGTTTGTGCTGAATATGATGCTAAGTGTCGCCTGCCTGTACATGATCCATATCTTTCTATTCCCTGCATTTCCATGTGCCTATCCAAAAACCTCTTACACGCCACTATTGTACCTGCTTCCACCACCATCCCTAGCTGTACGTTCCAGCCCCCCACCACTCTCAGTGTAAAAAAAAACTTGTCCTGCACATCTTCATTAAATTTTCCCACTCAGAAGTATGAGTACAGCTCTTGAACCAAGGCTGACAAGATAAGTATTTCATATTTTCAAGTTGTAATTATTACTTGGAATTTACTTAATCTTTGTAGTATATAAACAAGTTAAAGTTTAATTCAAGCATATCATTAGAAGTTTCAGGATAAAGAGAAGGTATGAATGATTTTTTTAATCAGAATTTTAAAATTCTTAAATGACTGATGCTTATACATGTATATTTACACATGTATAAAGCCTAATCAAATCCTTATGTCAACTTGACATGAATTACTCCATCTGTCAATCACCCCCGCCCCCCACCTCCATCCACCTATCACTCACCACACTTTGTTCCATCCCCCTCTCTCTTTTCCAGCTTTCTCCCCCACTTTTCCAATCAGCCTGAGGAAAGATCCCGACCCGAAATGTCGTCTGTTCATTCCCTCCACAGATGACCCACTGAGCTCCCCCAGCACCGTGTTATGCCAAATATATGTTGGGCTCTGAAGAAGACCAGAAATAAATTGACTCTAGTTTTGATTACTTTGAAAACTATTACAAAATTACAGGAATAGCTCCATGTTTATCATTGATTTTGTAACGGTTACATTCATTTTGACACGAAAGAAGGTCGTGTGAGATTTATTTATTTTTTAATTACGGTATATTGTTGAAAAAAATTTGAAAATGAGTGGGCCTACACTCCTTGTCAGAATTTTATGTAAGTGAATATTTTGAAAAAAAATTTCAACAATATCTAACAAATGTACAAATATATCCTAATAATATTTTTTAACTGTCCAAACATACTTGCTCTACTGTCCAAATATTTCCTAAAAGTATGCTTTGAGATACTAAGTAAAGGCAACTGAACCATCCTACCAACAACTAAAGAGCAGTGTTGAGTTATCTACTTCATTAGAGACTCTTGGATTATCTTTGATCAGACTGATTCCTGGGATGGCACGACTTCCATATGAAGAAAGACTGGATAGACTTGGCTTGTACTCGCTGGAATTTAGAAGATTGAGGGGTGATCTCATAGAGACTTACAAAATTCTTAAGGGGTTGGACAGGCTAGATGCAGGAAGATTGTTTCCGATGTTGGGGAAGTCCAGGACAAGGGGTCACAGTATAAGGATAAGGGGGAAGTCTTTTAGGACCGAGATGAGAAAATCGTTTTTCACACAGAGAGTGGTGAATCTTTGGAATTCTCTGCCACAGAAGGTAGTTGAGGCCAGTTTGTTGGCCATATTTAAGAGGGAGTTGGATGTGGCCCTTGTGGCTGAAGGGATCAGGGGGTATGGAGAGAAGGCAGGTACAGGATACTGAGTTGGATGATCAGCCATGATCATATTGAATGGTGGTGCAGGCTCGAAGGGCCGAATGGCCTGCTCCTGCACCTAATTTCTATGTTTCTATGTTTATTGGACTTTATTCACGTTATTCCCTTTGTCATGTGATGTTGTACTCTGTGAATGGCTCGATTGTAATTATGTATTGGTTTCTGCTGAGTGGTTAGCACGCAACAAAAGCTTTTCACTGTACCTCGGTGCACATGATAATAAACAAAACTAAAAATGTAAACCAAACTAAACTAGATTTTTCCCATTGAAGATACGTATCTCCTCCTCAATACACTTCTGCACTGTTTTCCATCTCAACTACCACATCACAGGAGATCCACAGCCGCTGCTTTCATTAAGTAGTGAATAGTGAAAGGCCTGGATAGAGTGGATGTTGGGAGGATGTTTCCACTAGTGGGAGAGTTTAGGACACGAGGCATAGGACCATAGGGGAGAAGGCAGGAGAATTGGGTTGAGAAGGAAAGATAGATCAGCCATAATTGAATGGCGGAATAGATGTGATGGGCCAAATGGCCTCATCTGCTCCATTAACATTTATTTATGAGTTAAGCAATATGCGGCAGTGGCAATTGAACTCAATAACGTCCATTTTAAATATCTTGCAATGAATACTGAAAACCTCCCTGTCTTCTTCCGGATTCCAGTAAGGGCTCCAATCCAAAAACTAATGTAAATTGCACCATCCATCACAAAGTAATAAACAGAAGCTCACCCCCAAATCAGGCAGCATCTCTGGCTGGGAAAAAATCTGCCTTTTTCTTATTATTTAAGATTTCTAATGTCTTTTTTAAAAATTTCCATCGCAAAGTAATATGCCTGAACTGCACTTTGTTTGTCGACTCCAGGAACAATTTGTTCTACCAATATACGTTGGCTGCAGCATGCGATATCCCTAGGATGCAATGCAAACTCTGCCAGCTTTACTTCCAACACTACCTTCCAGTACGATATTCTCTACCACCGCAAAGAGCTAAATCAGTATTATAGGAGAACCATCACAGTCTCCCTTCCAAGTCACAGAATGTCCTGACTTAGGAACATGGGTACAATTTCATACCGAAGCCACTCTGAGAATATATCACAATTACACCTCCACCTTTTCAGGAAGATGAAGGATGGAAAATAAATTGGGCTCTGCTTTTCTTAACACACCCTGGGAGTTTTTTAAATCAGCTAACATAGAAACATAGAAATTAGGTGCAGGACTAGGCCATTCAGCCCTTCGAGCCTGCACCGCCATTCAATATGATCATGGCTGATCATCCAACTCAGTATCCCGTACCTGCCTTCTCTCCATACCCTCTGATCCCCTTAGCCACAAGGGCCACATCCAACTCACTCTTAAATATAGCCAATGAACTGGCCTCAACTACCCTCTGTGGCAGAGAGTTCCAGAGACTCACCACTCTCTGTGTGAAGAAAGTCTTTCTCATCTCGGTCTTAAAGGATTTCCCCCTTATCCTTAAGCTGTGACCCCTTGTCCTGGACTTCCCCAACATCGGGAACAATCTTCCTGCATCTAGCCTGTCCAACCCCTTAAGAATTTTGTAAGTTTCTATAAGATCCCCTCTTAATCTCCTAAATTCCAGAGAGTACTAACACAATGGGAAAGGACAATTTCATTGGAACATTAAGTTCAGTTCTTTCTCGATATGAATTTTTGATATTTCTTTTTTGGTTCAACTTCACTCTCCCTTCTCCTAATAATGTAGAGAATGAAACCGAAGGAAGGCAATACATTTTAATGATTTAAATAATCACCATGTACCCAAATTCAGTGGTGAGATGCTTGGCAGATTTCACTGTCTCTATTCTAATTAATGCTCAACCATGTAATACAGTTCCTTCTCATTAAAATTGTACTTGATACTTCTGTTTGAAGCTGTCTTTAGGAAACACCCAGTATGCTATAATGAGAAGTGTGTTAAATCAGACTGTCTATAGGAGAGGAAACCATAAAATATAGATCAAAGTGGACAATTTAAAATTGACTCCTTACTTACCAGCTGTTTTTATATATTTCTATTTCTAATCCAGTTCAGTAAATTAGACAAGAACTTGAGAAGCCCAACAATAAAGTAGGCAGAGTGTTCAAGTTGTTGGCTGTTGCCAGTTGCCAAGCCCACATGTAAACATATAGTTCATTATTTACTTATTAGATTGAGGTTTATTATTGTCACATGTACTGAGGTGCAGTGAAAAGCTTTGTTTAGCATTCCATGCAATCCGATTAGGTAATACTATACATAAATACAAAGTGCTGGAGTAACTCAGCGGATCAAAGAGCATCTCTGGAGAACATGGATAGGTAACATTTCGGGTCGGGACCCATCTTCAGTCTGAAGAAGGGACCCGACCCAAAATGTCACCTATCCATTTCCTTCAGAGATGCTGCCTGACCAGCTCAGTTACTCCAGCACTTTGTGTCTATATTTGGTACTAATCAGCATCTGTAGTTCTTTGTTTCCTCAATTTAAGGTAGGTGGTTGGAAGTGATGGGGTACTGAGGAATAATCAATCCAGAAGTTAGTTAGAAAACGGAGCGCACTGTCTCAAGGAGTAATGGAGGTAGAGACTCCTCCAGCATTTAAGAAGTATAGAGATGATCACTTGAATCGGCAGGGCCAGGAAAGCTGCAGGCTAAATGCTGAAAATGGGTTTGGTATAGATATGTACGTTATGGTTGGCATTGACATATGAACCAAAAAGTTGTTCCTTTACTACGTGACTCTACGACCACATACTGGAAATGGCAGGCATTTTCAGTTGTTCCTGCAAGGTCTAGAACGTACATGACAAGATTAGCAAGTTTGCAGATAGTGGGTGATATTGCAGATAGTGACAATAGTTGTGAAAAATTGCAGCATCTTGATCAATTGGCCAGGTGGGCTGAGGAATGGCTGATGGTATTTAATACAGAGAAACGTGACATGTTGCATTATGGAATGTCTAACATGCATAGGATCTACACAGTGCATGGTAGGGCTCTAGGGAGTGTAATGGCGCAGAGGGATCTAGGAGTGCAGGTACAGTTCCTTGAAGGTGGAGTCGCAGGTAGATAGGGTGGTCAAAAGAGCTTTTGGCACATTAACCATTAGTCAACGTATTGAGTATAGAAGTTGGGAGGTCATGTTGCAGTTATATAAGATGTTGCGGAGGCCGCATTGTGCTCAGTCCTGGGCACTAAGTTCTGGGAAAAATCTTGTCAAGCTGGAAAGGGTACAGAGAAGATTCACGAGGATATTGCCAGAACTTGAGTGTCTGAGCTATAAGAAGGGGTTGAGTAGGCTGGGACTAATCCTTGGGTTACAGAAGGGTGATCTTATAGAGGTGTATAAAATCAGGAGAGGAATAGGTCAGGCAGATGCACAGCCTCATGCCCAGAGTAGGGGAATTGAGGATCAGAGCACATAGGTTTAAGGTGAAAGGGGAGCAAACCTGGCTGGAAAAAGATCATAGATTCACAAAGTGTTTAATTCTCATACAGAATATACCGACAACGGAACAATACAATTCTTACTTCGGGCAAAAGGCATAGAAGTTTGAAAAAGCACACCTCCAGATTCAGGCACGGTTTCTTCCCAGCTATCATCAGGCAACTTAATCATGTGTGTATATATTTATATAATGGTACATGGACACACTGATCTGTTCCGTATTTATGCCTTCTATATTCTGTTGTGCTGAAGCAAAGCAAGAATTTCATTGACCTATCTGGGACACATGACAATAAATTTCACAAAATGCCATTAGACTTACTAGATGAAGTAATGAATACAAAAGGGGAATCACCAAATTAAATTTCACATATATATAATATTATACTAAATGCAGTAATACCAACAACGGAAGGTATTAGAGGTGAGTGGGAAAACGAACTAAGCATAAACATTTCCAATGAAAGGTGGAAAGAGTACTTATTAAATGTGCACAAATGCTCAATTAACGTAAGATACATTTTAATACAATTTAAAATTATACATAGATTATACTACTCAAAACCTAAATTAAATAAATTTTTCCCTAAAGTTTCACCAATTTGTGATAAATGCCAGTGTCAAGAAGCTACTATAGCACACTCATTCATCTTTTGTACAAAAATTCAAAGGTTTTGGATTGAAATCTTTGAAATTTTCACAAAACTGTTTAAAATAAAAATGACACCAAAGCCAGAATGGATTATTTTCGGAATGACAGGTAGTTCGGAATTAAATGCGTATCAAAAGAATTTATTTGATTACGGCTTAATAATAGGAAAAAAACTAATCTTAAAATTCTGAAAAAATGCTCCTATACCAACATTAAATATGTGGATTTCAATTATGTTTGAAACGCTACATCTGGAAGATATGAGACTCCGCCTGGAAGGAAAATCAGAACGCTTCTATCAGACGTGGTCTGCAGTTATAGAATTACTATAAAAATAGGGTGCAGGAGTACCTCGGGCCTTGGTAGGGGGGGGGATGAAAAACTATCGAGTTGGTGGATTCCTTTTGCGTGATATATATAACATAGTAACTGGCTTTTTTTTTCCTTTTCCTTTTTTTTTATTTTTTAGGGTCTATCTCTTAACCCCCTTTCTCTAATTCTTTGACCAAGGGTTTCTTCTCCCCTTTGGCACGCTCTTTCACTATCACAACTCTTTTCACCTATTTCACTCTTTTTCTTTCTATTCTTTTTCTTTAAAAAAAAAGAAAGAAAAAAAAGAGAAAAAAAAAAAGAATCTTGAACACAGCTAGGTGCTGTGATTAAATCTCATGGTAGGAAACAAGGGGAAAATGCATGGATGGGAATAATCTCAGCAGTTAATATGAAGTTGAAGAACTATAACACAGATGAAGCCAACTTTGAGCTTTTTTCATTTTATGGAATAGGTATTTTCGATTTCATTTCAATGTATTGTCATTGGAAAGCCCACACAGGTAGTGAAATAATATCATAAATGCCAACTGGATTTTTATTACAAGGCCAGTATATACGCAGGAGCTTTTCCAACTGGGAAATCCACACCCAGAAATACACCATTGAACTCATAATATTTTGCGAAGTATTCTATTACATTTTTGGAAAACTGGAACATTTTTTAGATATTGACGATATAGAAGTATCATTCAAATTATGAGAACTAATGCAAGTATATAACATAAGGCTCAGAAAGTACAGAACTATTTTCTGGAGGATTATAGCTACTCCATGGCAGAGGAAATTGCCATCTTTTTCAGTTTGTGCTCTTCAGAAAGGGGTGTGAGGTTCATAGATTTGGATGAAGTGTACTTAGGAAAGGTCATGCTTAAGCTTGCCTTGATCTATCACCAGTCCTTGCATATAAAATGGTTATTTACTACAGGAGGTTCCCGATTGACACTGAACCATTTACAAATAGAAATCAATGAACTATAAATGGTGGAATTTCAAAATGAAAACACACAACAGATTAGTCAAGAACCAGGTGAGGTTTTTTTTAATGAGAAATAAACATCACAGGAACTTTCAAGTAGATGGGAGAATTAAGTTGCCTGATCAGCAATTTGGTAAATAAAAAGAGTTAAAACAAAAAAATTGAATACATTAAAAACAACTAAGACAGAGTGATCTCCACTGACGAACAAAAGTAAGAAAACCTAATTGGATGGATTTAAATATGACCAAGGACAAAAAGGATGGGAATGGGAAGGAGAGTTAAAATCTTTATTGACTGCATGCTCCAGTAGTCCTTGAAGAGCGGAAATGTTTGGCAAGATCTTGGCGAAGTAAAAGAGGCCACATCAGTAGCATTGAGTGGTGGGGCAGGTGCGAAGGTCCTGGTGGCCTGCTTCTGGAGTTTGTACGTTCTCCCCGTGACCGGCATGGGTTTTCTCCGGGTGCTCCGGTTTCCTCCCACACTCAAGACATACAAACTTGTTGGCTATTTGGCTTCGGTAAAATTGGAAATTGCCCCTAGTGAGTAGGATAGTGTTAGTGTACGGGGACACTAGGACAGTGGTAGTGTACGGGGATCGCTGGTCGGCACAGACTCGGAGGGCCACAGGGTCTGTTTCCATGCTTTGTCTCTAAACTAAACTTTTTTTTTTTTTTAAATTTGGCTGGTAATAAGATATGAAAAGTGCATGCATTTCTGGAGTATCTCTCATCTTGTCAGGGCATCCCAAAATTGCATTAGAGCTAATTAAAAGCCAATTTTGAAATGTAGTCATCATTGTAATGTAAGAATTATTAATGAATATTATGGATGAATCCAGATCTCATAATTGAGTTTAATTTAGTTTTGTTTTAGTTTCAAGACACAGCATGGAAATAAGCCCTTTTGCCCACTGAATCCATGCCGACCAATGATCACCTGTGCACTAGTTCCATCCTACACACCAAGGAGAATTTACTGAAGCCAATTAACCTACAGACCTGCATGTCATTGGAATGTGGGAAGAAACCAGAAGAACCCATACGGTCACAGGGAGAATGTACAAACTCCGTACATACAGCACCCATAGTCAAGATCGAACCCGGGTCTCTGGCATTGTAAGGCACTGTTCTACCGCTGTGCCACCGCCAAATTCTGGAGATATGAGTGAATTACATCGCATTTTATTTGAAAGATCTTTTGGCTAATTTTTCAGGAATTGTTTTAAATTAACCTAATTTAAATTCAAATTCCACAACTATTTCACTTTGACGTATTACAGAACAAAATTCAAGTATAGACAGCTGGGTTAAAGAAGAATAGCAGCAAAACACTTTCTATGGTTTGCTTTAAAAGTTGAACAAAACCTCCCATGAATACTTGTGACTGTTCCAATCCCAGTATAAATGTCTCACTTATTTGTAATGAAAAGCACATTTTGCAGAACATTGAATACTATTCAGTCTATATTTAGTATAACATAATGTGTGGTGCTCCACAAAAAATGTCTATGACTTTCTCAAATAAAGTTGAATGTCTGATATTGTAGCCTGACACAATTTCATTTCCCAATTCTATATGAGTTCTTAAAAGCATGTGGTTAGATCCATTGCTATATATAACATTTCCAAAGTTGCTCAGTTCATGAACGTGACCTTACATTGACTTGTTGCCATCTTCTAAACAGAATATATTTATTAGAGAATAAAAAATAATTCAAGGTGCAGGTTTATCTGGGTGGAACAAGATAAATGAGACAAAAGATAGACACAAAAAGCTGGAGTAACTCAGCGGGACAGGCAGCATCTCTGGAGAGAAGGAATGGGTGATGTTTCGGGTCGAGACCCTTCTTCAGATTGGTTAGGGATAAGGGAATTGAGAGATGTAGACGGTGAATGAAAGATATGCAAAAAACAATGAATGAAAGATATGCCAAAAAGTAAGGATGATAAAGGAAACAGGCCATTGTAAACTGTTTGGAGGTTGAAAATGAGAAGCTAGTGCGAGTTGGATGGAGGAGGGATAGAGAGAGAGGGAATGCCGGGGCTACCTGAAGTGAGAGAAATCAATATTCATACCACTGGGCTGTAAGCTGCCCAAACGAAATATGAGATGCTGTTCCTCCAATTTGTGTTTAGCCTCACTGACAACGGAGGAGACCGAGGACAGAAAGGTCTGTGTAGGAATGGGAAAGAGAATTAAAGTGTCCAGCAACCGGGAGATCAGGTTGGTTCACGCGGGCTGAGCGAAGGTGTTCCGCGAAATGATCGCCCAGTCTGTGTTTGGTCTCGCTGATGCATAATAGTTCACATCTTGACAACAAATACAGTAGATGAAGTTGGAGGAGGTGCAAGTGAACCTCTACCTAACCTGAAAGGACTGTCGGGGTCCCTGGACAGTCAAGGGAGGGGGTATAGCCACAAGTGTTGCATCTTCTGCGGTTGAAGGGGAAGGTACCTGGGGAGGGGGTGATTTGGGTGGGAAGGGATGAGTTAACCAGGGAGTTGCGGAGGGAATGGTCTAGTGATGGGATCCCGTTGGAGGGTGGCGGAAATTTCGGAGGATTATGTGTTGTAATGGCTGATGGTGTGGAAGGTAAGGATTAGGGGGACTGTTTCTGTTGCGACTAGGAGGGGCAGCAAGGGCGGAGCTGCAGGGTGCCGAGGAGACACAAATGAGGGCCTCAATTATGATGGCAGGGGAACCCCTGTTCCCTAAGGAATGAGGACATCTCGGATATTCTAGTACGGAACACCCCATCTTGGGCACAGATACGGCGTAGACTGAGGAATTGGGAGTTGGAGATAGAGTCTTTGCAGGAAGCAGGGTGGGAAGAAGTGTAGTCGAGTTAGTTGTGGGGGTCAGTGGGTTTGCAATAGACGTCAGTCATTAGTCTATTTCTTGTGATTGAGTCTGAGATCAAGAAAGGGGAACGAGGTGTCAAAGATCGTCCAAGTAAATTTGAGTGCAGGATGAAAATTGGTGGTTGATGAATTGCCCTCTATTATTCATGTTTTCACTATTTAAAAAAATGGTTATATCATTTGTTGTGGCACGGTGATGCAGTGGTAGAATTGCTGCCTTACAGCACCAGAGACCCGGGTTCAAGTTCGTTTATTGTCATGTGTCCCTGATAGGACAATGACATTCTTGCTTTGCTTCGGCACACAGAACATAGTAGGCGTTTACTACAAAACAGATCAGTGTGTCCATATATATCATTATATAAATGCATACACACATGAATAAATAAACTGATGAAGTGCAAATAACAGATAATGGGTTATTAGTGATCATAGTTTTGTCCGAGCCAGGTTTAATAGCCAGATGGCTGTGGGGAAGTACCTGTTCCTGAACCTGGTCATTGCAGTCTTCAGGCTCCTGTACCTTCTACCTGAAGGTAGCAGAGATGTGAGTGTGTGGCCAGGATGGTGTGGGTCCTTGATGATGCTGCCAGCCTTTTTGAGGCAGCGACTGCGATAAATCCCCTCGATGGAAGGAAGGTCAGAGCCGATGATGGACTGGGCAGTGTTTACTACGTTTTGAAGTCTTTTCCTCTCCAGGGCGCTCAAGTTGCCGAACCAAGCTACGATGCAACCAGTCAGCAAGCTCTCTACTGTGCACCTGGAGAAGTTAGAGAGAGTCCTCCTTGACAAACCGACTCTCCGTAATCTTCTCAGGAAGTAGAGGCGCTGATGTGCTTTCTTGATAATTGCATTAGTGTTCTCGGACCAGGAAAGATCTTCAGAGATGTGCACGCCCAGGAATTTGAAGCTCTTGACCCTTTCAACCATTGACCCATTGATATAAACGGGACTGTGGGTCCCCATCCTACTCCTTCCAAAGTCCACAATCAGTTCCTTGGATTTGCTGGTGTTGAGGGCAGGTTATTGTGCTGGCACCATAGGGACAGTTGTTCGATCTCTCTTCTATACTCTGACTCATCCCCATCAATGACATATCCCACAACAGTGGTGTCGTCAGCGAACTTGATGATGGAGTTCGCACTGTGACCGGCTACGCAGTCATGAGTATAGAGTGAGTACAGCAGGGGGCTGAGCACGCAGCCTTGAGATGCTCCCGTGCTGATTGTTATCGAGGCTGACACATTTCCACCAATACGAATGGACTGTGGTCTGTGAATGAGGAAGTCGAGGAAGCAGAGGGATGCGCAGAGACCCAGGATTCAATCCTGAGCATGAGTGCTGTGTGTATGGAGTTTGTACATTCTCCCCGTGACCTCCTAGATTGTCCCGGGTGCTCCGGTTTCCTTCCACACTCCAAAGACATGCAGGTTTCTAGGTTAATTGGCTTTGGTGAGAATCGTAAATTGTCCCTAGTGTGTAGGATAGTGTTAGTGGATCGCCGGTCGTTGTGAACTCGGTGCGCGGAAGAGCCTGTGCCTGTGCCACATCTCTAAATTAAACTAAACTAAAATCAGATTTTTGTTTACATCTATCCATTTTAGTAATGCTAAATTTTGATCTGGCAATCACTAATTTGACTTTTTGGTATGAATAACAGGTTTGCATTGAACTTGAATTCTTTTTTATCATTTCCAGTATATCAGTATATAAAA
Source organism: Okamejei kenojei (assembly GCA_035221665.1). Classification (NCBI taxonomy): domain Eukaryota; kingdom Metazoa; phylum Chordata; class Chondrichthyes; order Rajiformes; family Rajidae; genus Okamejei; species Okamejei kenojei. The sequence continues at coordinate 68,074,803 of CM069136.1, read as the reverse complement.
TATTTCATAAGATTTACAACTATTAATAATATGTAATTATTATGGTAATTATTCATGTTAATAATGAATAAGATGATTAATTATAATGGAATCACGTATGGCTTAAATATTGGGGGTCGAAGGGCTTGTTCCTGTACTGTACTATTCTATGTATGTTCTAATGTTAGCATTCATTAGTCTTAGCCTGAAGATTTGCAAGTCTAGCTACATGCGGGCACAAGCCGCCTCATTATTTGAAGAGTTGTAAATTGAACTGAACATGGCAATCATCTGTGAATATCACAATTGCGTTGCCATAAATTTAAGCTGTTTAAAAACTGGTCTTGTGACATCCACTGCAAATATAATGCTTTATAAAAGGACCAGGCGAGTTTTTAATGGCACACAGTACCATTATTACTTAAGTTCTTTGTTTATGAATTGTAATCCGCTCAGCCAAATATTTCAAAATAAAGTAAATGTAAAGGCAAAAACATTCTAAATGTAATAAACTCAACATTTCATTGATTGATGTCTTTAATTAACAATTGAACTTCGTTCCAGTCTTTATTTAACAATCTATAAAATAATAAAAAATTGTGTGTTTTCCTTTGTGTGTTGACCAAGGATTCGTGATGTGATTGGCTCCTTGGCCAGCTTGGCCACATCACAGCCACTGGCTGCTACGCACTCCATTAAACTAATGCCTGACAGCAACATAGAAACAAAGATAGAAGTCAGAAATAGATAGAAGTCAAAAATAGATTTTTGCCACAGAGATCCCTCGACCTTTGAAACGGGTTTTGTTTGCAGTTAACGCCACAAAATCTGGGCGAAAAATATATCTTTAAAAAAAACTGTTCCGACCTCGGGATAGCCAAATCCATTTAATTTAAAGCCATTTAAGGCCGGCACAGTGGCGTATCTGTAAAATTGTCCCAAGCATGTAGGGAGTGTGTGACAAAGTGGGATGACATTAAACTAAGGTGATTGATGTCCAGCGTGGATTGAATGAGCCGAAGGGCCTGTTACTATGCTGTATCTTGCAATCAATCATATTTAAATTGATATATAAGGAGAAAGCTGCAGTACTACTCACATGGTCGCTACTTAAGAGTGAAGTTCCTCCATTTTCAGAACATCAAAATGTGGATTTAGGTTCAGCTGTGCTTCAAATGTCTTAATATTTAAGCATTAAATATTAAATTTTCTTGAAAGCATTGAATTTGCGAAGTACTCTTCCATTCAGAATTTAAAATTTGTTCTCTCGCTCCTATACATATGCCCACATTGTCCTTTTTCCACGCCGTGATGCCATAAAACAAGGTGAAACAGTATTGCCCCTTGATGTCCATTGATATTCGTATTGTTTACACACCAAACAACCATCCGGCCATTCTTGGACTCAGAAACAGTTGGTAAATCAAGATCACATTCAGATTACTTAAGATACTTTGTTTTATAGCAAGTGAAGAAGGCAACAATTTATGGTTTGTCTCAAGTTGTTCAACTGGCACAACTTATCTTCATGTAATAATACAAAATAACATGCTTCGACTCTCCGAATCAGTGCATTACCTTGCTTGACAGAAACAAAGCAACTTGTTTATTCCCTTTACCATTTGACCTGTTAAAAATCTTCCTATCACAGCTTATTTTGAAAATTGCTGCTTCTAGCATATTCTTTCCTCTGTTCACAAATCTTCAATGGTCCATGAGATCAATGTCCTTCGAACACAATGGATATGAGATGTTCCTACTCAAAATGGTGGGATAAGGAATTGTTTGTTGCTTTCAGTCTCAGATGCTAAACAGTTGATAATACATTAAATGTATCTTTTTACTTTTAAGTTCCTTGCTGTCGACAAATAGTATCCTATCCCAGTCTCTTACTTAGCTTCTTTTCCATAACACTTATTCACATTTTTCCATGATTGTTATTTATTGTGTACCTCTTTATTCATTTCATGTTTGTTGTGATCAATATTTATCTGTGGGATTCCTCACCTCAATGTACCTTCTTTGCCTTTGGAGTATACTTATTTTTTTTTGGTAGAACACAGAGTGCTGGAGTAACTCAGCAGGTCAGGTAACATCTCTGGAAAACGTGCATAGGTGAAGTCTGGGTCAGGGCTTTTCTTTCCTCTACAGATGCTGCCTGACCTGCTGAGTTACTCCAGCAGCTTATATACTGCGTAAGATTTCAGCATCTGCAGTTCCCTGTATCTCCATCCAGTTTTTAAAAAATGCTTTAGAGTGCATTCCTGCTGTTTGATCTACTAGTTTACCATTCATTGAAATAATTAATTCTGTATATCCTGGATTTTTCGTTCAGTTACATAGTTAAAACATAAATGCATTTTAGATTCATTCACTATTGCACAATAATCCTGATCAATCATTGCTCTGCTTTGTTACTTTGTTACTCTTTTTATGCATATGTGGTAAAGTTTTAAATTGAACTATTTTAGACATCCACTTGACTTCAGTCTATCTCTAAATAATAACTAAATGTTATTTAAATCCAACTTTATTCTTAATAAACTAAAGGTCATCGAGCATCACTACTTATTTCATCTGTACTGAATGCTATTCATACATCACCACTTTGCCATGTAGGAACTGCAGATACTGGTTTACACCAAAGATAGACATAAAATGCTGGAGTAACTCAGCGGGTCAGTTAGCATCTCTTTACTCCAGCTGACCTCCACTAGTGACTCTACCGTCCACCACCACCCACCAGCAGCCTGGAGCCATCACCCCACCCAGGCTGCTGATAGGAGTCGGGGAGGTGGTGGTCGCCAGAGTCGCTGGTGGCGGTCTGTGGGAGGCTGGAGAAAAGCTTCCTTTTCCCCTAACTCAGTGTGAAGTAGGGTTGACTCAAAACATCACCTATTCCTTTTCTCCGGAGATGCTGCCTGACCTGCTGAGTTACTCCAACATTTTGTGTCTATCACCACTTTGCTCTCAGACTTACACCAGCTCCCTGTTAAGCAACTCCTTAACATTTTAATTCTCATCCTCTTTGGCCCTGCCCCTCCCTTCCTCTGTAATCTCCTCTAGTCTTAACTTCCAATTCTTGCCTCTTCATTGGCATCCCCAAATTTAATTGTTGTTCCGTTGAATGCTGTGAACTCAGCTCTTTTAAAACCTATGTAATCAGGTTTTTGATTATTTGATTATTATATCTCATTTTGTGACTTTAGCAATTTTCTGTTTGATAACTTTCCTGTGGAATTCTTTTGAATGTTTTTCTATGTTAAATACAGTACTGCATATTATTTACATTGTAGCGGCGCCTGCTGGCGTACGCAGAGATCGAACCCGGCGTTCGGAAGCCGTGGTCACGTGACTCGGGAGGGGCTGCTTGTTTTCACACGGTTTTGCATTCGCGCGTTAGTTCAGCACTGACCACCGATGTGGCCAGACGTGTCTAAAGAACCTGTTTACTGAAAACCAAACTTTCGAATAAAGAAGTGTTTCAAACTCCAGTTGTCGTTCTTGAGACCGCCAAATTGGTGACCCCGACATGTCTAGCCGTCGTTAGACAAGAGAATTATTCAGGACGACAGCGTTCCCGCAGATTCAGCCAGCATGCGGCCGGGCTCACCGGCCTTCAAATTGCCATCGTTTTGGCCTGACCAACCTCAGGTGTGGTTCACCCACGTTGAGGCACAGTTTCACCTCCATCGCATCGTAGCAGACGATACTATGTACTTTCATGTGGTGGGGCATTGCCGCAGGACTGTGCCTCGAGGCTGTTGCCCTACATCAGAGACCCGCCGACCATCGCCAAATACGAAGGGCTGAAGGCCCTGCTGCTCCACGCTTACGGTCTCAGCCGCAGAGACAGGGCAGCGAAGCTGCTGCACATGGACAGTGTTGGTGATCGCCGGCCATCCGCCATCATGGCGAAGATGTTAGCCCTGATGGATGGGCACCGCCCAAGCCTACTCTTTGTACAGGCGTTCGTGGAGCTACTGCCTGACGAAGTCCAACTGATGCTCGCCGGAGCTGATTTCAGCGACCCCCAGCAACTCGCGGATAGAGCAGACGAATTGTGGGCACACAAACGGCGGAACGTGTTTGCTTTTCACCCAACCCCTGGTCACGGCGCGGATGCAACCGAGACGACATCAGGATGAAGAAGAAGCCCAGCCCAGCGCCGAAGAAGCATCGCCGTGGTCAGTGGTCTACAGTCAACGATACGGGCTCGAAGCCCGAAGATGCCAGAGCCCCTGCTCGTATCAGGGAAATAGAGGTGAACGCGATCAGCCCAAATGAGCGCCTCATCGTTCCAGGGCTCGAAATTAGCGGTTGCCCGGGTGCCAATGACCACTCAAATTGCCGCCGGGCAACCTAAACGCAGGGTCATTTTGCCCGGCTTGGCATGCAAATACTGGTTTATACCGAAAGACACGAAAAACTGGAGTAACTCAGCGGGTCAGGCAGCATCTCTGGCGAATAGGACCGTGACGTTTCGTGTCGGCGGCGGCAACAGCTGTAGTGCGGGGCAAAGATACTAGGAGCTGGGTGAAGAAGGGTCGGAACAAATGCCGGGCCCCGCGCAGCGGCAACAGCAGCCGCGATTGCGGCTCCACCGTCTCCACCTCCCGCACCCCGCCCGGCGGAAGGAAACCACCCTCTCCCTCCCTCCCTCCCTCCTCCTGGCCTCGGCGTGCGAGAGGGGTTGTTTTGAAAGCGCCGTTGGTGGATTAGCAGCAGTATCTTTTGCTTTGCAGGTAGCAGCCGCTATCGCCCTGATAACAGCCGCTGCCTGTAAATCCGCTAACGGCGCTTTCAAAACAACCCGTCTCGCACACACGACGAGGTGCGGGAGGAGGAGGCGGTGGAGCCGCTGTCGCTGAAGCAGCTGCACCAAAGATCCTATAGCCATAGGATCTTTGAGCTGCACCGTGGTGAGTGAATCCCAACCACCTCCCCCTTTGGCGGCGGCACTTTGGCGTTGGACATCATCACCCTACCCACCTCGCATTGATTCTCCTGGTCCCCCAATTCATCCTGTACTAACCCCCCTTCCCATCCATCCTGCACTTCTTCCCCCATTCATACTGCACTGATCCCCCCCATTCTTCCCGTACTGGCCCACCCTCCATTTACCCTGCACCAAACCCCTCCATTCATCCTGTACTGATCCCCTCATGCATCCTGTACTGATCCCCTCATGCATCCTGTACTGATCCCGTACTGATCCCCCATTCATCCTATACTGATCCCCTCATTCATCCTGTAGTGATCGCCCATTCATCCTGCACAGACCCTCTGATCCACACGGATATGACCCCCCCCCCCCCCCATTGGGGGAACAGTCTGAAGAAGGGTCTCGACCTGAAACGTTGCCTATTTCCTTAGCTCCATAGATGCTGCCTCACCCGCTGAATTTCTCCAGCATTTTTGTCTACCCCCATTCATCCTGTACTGATCCCCCCCCCCCCCATTCAACACTACTGACATCCCCCGTGCTCTCCCCTTACAATTTTGGTGCTTCATGGTCTTCAGAGCGAACATTGATTATGTTTGATAACGGAATGCAATCAAATATGTTTTAATTCCCAATGTTATTATTTGTTTTGACACCTTTAAACATATTACAAAAAGAACATTTGCTGCAGTTATGTCCTTTGGCCATCTCTTGTCAGTTAGTGTAATGTTTAACCTGTCAGATTGGTGTAGTCGGTTTTAACAGCTATTATCATAAAATGCCTATAGAAATTTCCTTGCAACCTGTATATTTTGTTATGGCTAAATTATGTGGGAAGCGAGAGTGTTTCTGTGCCAATAGCAATAACGACCCATGCTATGGCCATGTCATGGTAATTTTCGGTCCTTCACAGAAAACATGCTTGCATCAATCTGTAGTGTGCATGGTTAAGCATATATGTTACCAAGGTCCAGGATTTATTGACACAGGTTGATCATATGCTGAATAATCCAACCACATTTTTGTTTGGAAGCGGAAAAAACTAATAGAAATTGCATTAATTGCAATGTGTAAAAAGAGTTGAGATATTGTATTATAATTTTGCTGCGTGTCATTGTGGTATATATCATGTCTTGATTGGTGAATATGTTTAGTTGGTGAGTTATTTGAAGCAGAAATAATACGTGAATGGAGACAAAAGTGCTGGAGAAACTCAGCGGATGCGGCAGCATCTATGGAGCGAAGGAAATAGGCAATGTTTCAGGCCGAAACCCTTCTTCAGACTGATGAGTTTCAGCCTGAAATGTTGCCTATTTCCTTCACTCCATAGATGCTGCTGCACCTGCTGATTTTCTCCAGCACTTTTTCTACCTTCGATTTTCCAGCATCTGCAGTTCCTTCTTCATTGAGCATAATATGTGAATGCTTCATTGAGCATAATTCCAACTGGTAACTACGCACTTCGTCCGAGCACATTATCGCACGCGTCATGCAAACCACCTAATGACCACCTAAATTGTCATTTGGCAACCTAAAAAGCTGTCACGGTTGCCCGGCTGGCATCGGGGAAAAAAAGTTAAGCGAGAGCCCTACGTCCGCGATTGCCTTTCCGGCCACCGTTTCCTGGTGGACTCCGGTGCCAATGCCAGCGTCCTGCCCCCAAGCGCCCGAGATACTCGCGTTGGTAAGGTAGGGCCCGTCCTCTCGGCTGTTAATGTGAGCAACATTCGCACTTACGGTACGCCCCTGGACTTAAATTTCGACTCCCGCCCGTACAGGTGGAAGTTTATCGTTGCTGACGTCGCCTAACCGATCCTTGTGGCCTTTTTCTTGCGCGTGTTCTCCCTGTTAGTTGATGTGCGAGGCTGACGCATGGTCCCTGTGTCGGACCCGTGCCCTGCCAAGTCACGCGTTTCTCCACGCCTCTACATCAACTCGATGAGGTAGCTGAGATCCAGCAACCTTTCACAGCCCTGCTTGCCAAATTCCCTGGATTGCTCACGCCCGGTTTGACGGGGCCGCGCCCGCTCGCGTCACCTCTCACCCGCTAAACTGCGCAACGCACGAGACGAGTTCAAGCTTATGGAGGACCTGGTGATTGTCCAACGGTCGGACAGCCCGCTGCACATGGTGCCCAAAGCGTCCAGGGGTTGGAGACCTTGCGGTGATTACAAGCGTTTGAACGTGGTAACCACAGTCGATCGGTACCCAGTCCCGAACATCCAGGATTTCTCGGCTCATCTGGAAGGTGCAACCTTCTTCTCGAAGCTCGACTTCATTCGCGGGTATAATCAAATTCCAGTCCATCCCGACGACATGTCAAAGACGGCCACCATCACCCCTTCGGCCTTTTCGAATGGCTAAGAATGCCTTTTGGCCTGAAGAACGCTGCTCAGGCGTTCCAAAGGTTAATGGATCAGGTCGGTCGGGGTTTGCCATTCATATTCATCTACCTCGATGATATCCTGGTGGCCAGCAGCTCGCAGGCAGAGCACGTCAGGGACATCTGCCTGCTTTTCGAACGGCTGCGCAAACACAGGTTGGTGATCAACCCCACTAAGTGCCAGTTCGGATTGCGTTCCATTTCTTTCTTGGGTCACAGTATTACCTCCCACGGCACACAGCCACTGCCCGAGAAGGTCGACGCCATCCGTCGCTTCCCGTGGCCCCTATCGGTCAAGGGCCTGCAGGAGTTTATCGGGATGGTCAACCGATGGCCACCGATTCATCCCGTCAGCAGCCGCCATTATGTGGCCGTTGTTCCAATGCCTGGCCGGTAAGCCAAAGGACCTGGTCTGGTCCGAGGAGACGGAGAAGGCGTTCGAGGGGGCGAAGACTGCATTGGCCATTGCCACTATGCTAGAACACCCTAGGGTGTCAGCCCAAACGGCCCACATCGTAGACATTCCGACGTTGCGGTAGGCGCCGTCCTCGAGCAACGAGTAGGTAGTCGCTGGGTGCCGCTGGCATTTTTGAGCAGGCAGCTGCGAGTCCCCGAGGTTAAGTATAACACTTTCGACCGGGAACTTCTTGCACTCTAGCTAGCGATCCGCCATTTCCTTTATTTCCTGGAGGGGCGTGCGTTCACCGCATTCACAGACCACAAGCCACTAACGTTCGCTTTGACCAAGGTATCCGACCCTTGGTCTGCCAGACAGCAACGGCACCTCGCCTACATTTCAGAATTCACATCTGATATTCGGCATGTTGCAGGCAAACTGACGTCATGGCTGACGCGCTGTCTCGTCCAGCACTGCCCGAAGTTTCAGCATCAAGTCTAGGCATGGATTATGCGGAGCTGGTCGACCCCCCCAGCAGGCATGGAGGTTTACCGCAATGCTGAATCAGGTCTCAAGCTGGCTAAGGTGCCTTGCGGCGCCGCCGGTGTGCGAGTCCTTTGCGATATCTCCACGGGCAAAGCCCGTCCCATTGTTCTGGTTGCTTGGAGGCATCGGATTTTCGACAATATCCACAGCCTAGCGCACCCATCCATTCGCGCCGCCTCTGCCTTGGTCGGGGCCAAGTTCGCCTGGCATGGGTTGAGGAAGCAGTTCGCAGCATGGGCCCGTTCCTGCATCCCATGCCAGACTTCCAAGGTGCAGAGACATGTGCGCCCGCCGGTCCAGTATTTCGACGTCCTGGACGGCAGGTTTCTGCACATCCATGTCGACCTGGTAGGTCCCTTGCCATGTTCCACGCGAGGCTACTCACCTACTGACTATCGTGGACAGGTTTACCAGGTGGGCGGAGACGATACCGTTAACGGATACCTCCGCTAAGACGTGCGCGAGGGCCATTGTCTCGAATTGGATCGCTCGTTTCGGGGTCCCCTCCGATATCACTATCGATCGTGGGGCCCAGTTCATGTCCTCCCTGTGGTGTGGTATGGCGCGAAGCTGCATCAGACTACCGCGTATCACCCAGAGTCCAATGGGTTGGTTGAGCGTTTCCACAGGCACCTCATGTCGGCGTTGAAAGCTCAACTCACCGGCCCAGATTGGGTCGACAGTTACCTTGGGTCCTCCTAGGCATCAGAACAACGCCTAAGGAGGACCTCAAAGCCTCCTCGGCCGAGTTGGTTTACGGCTCGGTTTTGCTAGTTCCTGGGGATTTCCTGCCTGTCCCCCGGGATCAAGAGGTCCCGGCTTCAGTGTTGTTAGCGGACCTTCGCGAGCGGGCGCGCGCTTTGGTCCCGGTTCCCACTTCCCGGCATGGTCCGTCTTTGGTGCATGTGCCGACTATGTTGCGGGATTGTGCTTATGTTTTTCTCCGTAGTGATGCTCACCGCTCGCCGTTACAGCGGGTGTACGAGGGTCCGTACAGGGTGCTCAGTGCCTCGACGTTCACGTTGGTCATGGGTGGCAAGGAGGAGTTTATCTCCATGAGCCGCCTTAAGCCAGCACACGTCGACGAGGATAGCCCAGTGACAGTGGCTACTCCGCGGCGTAGAGGACGTCCATCGCCCGTTTTACCGCCCTCTGCACCTGTTACCCCCGGTCATGTTTCACCGGTCCCCTTTGTTACGCCCGTCCCTCGGTCGCGTTTTTTGCGTCCCTCCGGTCTTGTTTTGCCGGCCCCTACTATTATGCTCATCCCGCGACCTTGGACTACGTGTTCCGGTCGAACCGTCCGGTTACCCGTGCGTTTCCGTACCGCGAATTCTGGGCGGGGCCATGTAGCGGTGCCTACTGGCGCACGCAGGTATCGAACCCGGCGTTCGGAAGCCGCGGTCACGTGACTCGGGAGGGGCTGCTTGTTTTCACACGGTTTTGCTTTCGCGCGTTAGTTCAGCACTGACCACCGATGTGGCCAGACATGTCTAGAGAATCTGTTTACTGAAAACCGAACTTTTGAATAAAGATCCGTTTGAAATTTCAGTTGTCATTCTTGAGACCGCCAAAACATTATTGTTGTTCCTTGGGATCACTTGGTTTAAAACTTCAAGCTTCTTGCTATGTAGCTGTTTTGTTTTTAAAAATAAGGCTCAATAGTCAATTGTAATATGTTGATGAATTAGAATTAAATGATGCATGTGTATTGCAACAGAAGAAATCTCTTTAAATGGTATATTCACGGATTTTAGTGTGTTTTACAATGTCCTCACTCTGGCAGTCTCTTGGAATACCACAGTAACATCAAATACACTTGCCGTTTTATATTTAATTTGTATAATCTTCTAAAGTCTCATTCTAAGCAGGTTCTCGCTTTTGTATCTGTTCTTCATTTCATTATTCTGTTTTGGTATATATGAAAATTAGTCACTCCTTATCCCTGTTGAATGCTAATGGAAACTGCAAAATAAACTTTGGAAGTCAAACATCGCCCCTCCAACCTTCTGTGATGCAGTCTACCTTTCCCGTGGCAGTAAAGGGGGGGTAGTTTGAAACACCTGTGTAAGATATGGAAAAAAAAAAGGTTTTATTAAATACCATGGATCATTTCCCTCATTGGGAAGGCTGCGTTAACATGCAACATATAGTTTACTGCATGATGATTCTGAATAAGGAAACATTTTCTACCAGTAAAAATATAAAGAAGAATGGGAAAGAATATAAAGAAGAGTGGGATAGAATATAAAGAAGAGTTTGATTTACTGTGAGCAATAATATTTGGAACATTTTAAAAGTGCTCATTAAACCAGGACCTGCTTGGGCAATGATAAAAGACATTTCAAAACAAAATCTATAAATTCTACAAAGATTGTGTTGTTATTGCAGCAGCTCTACAGCGAGTAAATCCTTCTCCCCCTGCAAATGCACTGAATTCATCCAGCTGTATGGAAGCCAGTAAAAACTAGCAGTGATAAAGCTTGATTTTGTATAATTAGCCAAACATGATAACTTCATGTTTTTAGAATTCTGGTTGTTAGCATATTATACTCTTATCTACTTTGTCTATACTAACTTCTTTCTCTATTTTACCCCCACAATTCACAGATACGTGCAATTGTAAAGAAAAAGGAGATGTAAATGTACAATCCTCTGGATTACAATTTGTTTAAAGCTATATGTATATTGTCTTTCTGCTGAAGAATTACAAGTAGTGATGTTACCAGTAAATTTATTTGTTTTTGTATGATAAACATGAAGTTTATGCAGTCTGACAGAAATGCCTCCTTGATGGCATAAATCTTAGTTTGACTTTACAATATTCTTTTCTTAAGCTTTACATGAGTAATACAATTGGCATCCGTGTGAGATCATGTTAACAAAATGCACAAAGGGTATTTAATTAAACCAAATTTTTCCCTGTCATGAGACCGATTCCTCCCCAACACATCACATTCTTTTATTCAAAACTGAGTGCTATAGCTCCGTCTGTAGACTTGATCTAATTTTGTTATCAATTCCTTGCTTTAGTTGTCGATGTGCAAACATCTGTCCAACCTTTGGCTCAAATTATCATTCTTCTCTACACCTCTCCCTTTCAGAAACAGGTAAAGCAACAGTTTCGGTGGGGATTATACTGCAGATTACGTACTACTTTCAGCCACTTCAATGTGAAATACTATTTCCATCGAAAACAGCTCAGTTATTGAGCTGGCTTTTGTGGTGGTCGGATTTGGCCCCCAAACACTGTGGGGTTTTTTTATGATCCGTGTTATTACATTTATCTGATGCTTACAACCCTCTTTTACTAAATCACGATCCACTGGTGTGGATGTTGGTGCCAAATAATTTCACTCCTTTGTTGGTTCTGAACTAACCTAACAGCTTTAGTCAAAGAACAGTTGAGGCAAATACCATAAATACATTTGAGGACAAGCTGAAGATACTAAGGAGGGAGGCATTGAAAATGTATGTTGATGGATACGAGGAAGCTGGAGGGGCATAAAGTTTGACTTAGTGACGGTGCGGGAATATGGTTAGGCAGAGTGAACTGAGGCTGCGATAAGGAGTAAGTAATACTATATAATTTGTATACATTTCCTTGACATCTCTCTTAGCATTGTCCATCTAGCACTAAGGAAGCTGAGTCTTTCCTCAGCTTCCTTTGGCTTCCAATTAGCTGCTTGCAAGCTAGCAATGTTAACGGTTCAATGGTACTTTATTGTGGGGGCCAAATAATTTCACTCCTTGGTCATTTCTGAACTAGTTTAGCAGGTTTAATCAAAGAACAGTCGAGGCAAATAGCAGGGACATTTAATGATAAGCAGTAGAAACACAAAGGAGGTAGGGATTAGAAATAAATATTGTAAGGAATTACAGAGCCTATTGAATTGTCAACTCTACACATGGAATCATTTGTTTCAGCAAAGCTACGGAGGCCGGAAGAATAGATAAATCTCAGAGGGATAGAGGACTGTATGAGATTATTGAGATTAAGAAAATTGAGAGTACCAGTGGATTAGAAAAATAATAATGAGGATTTTTAAATCAAGGAAGGCATTGCTTCAGCGGAGCACCCGTAGAAAACCCATGTGGTCACAAGGTGAACATACAAACTTCGTACAGACAGCACCCATAGTGAGGATTGAATCTGGGTCTCTGGTGTAGTAAGGCAGCAACTACGCTACTGTTCCACCCCTACTGTGCCCAAACTACTTCAGACCGATGAGCAGAATTATGGATGCCAGCCAAGAGTGTATTGGAAGAGACAAATGTGTACGTAACAAAAGCATGAATGGGATTTCAGCAGCAGACAAATTACTTAGGAGAAATCAAAGGTGGGGTGCACGGTAGAGGTGAAAATAGGTTATCTGAGTGATGGTGCCAGTATATTATAGCTCATCCAGCAGTCAAGTTTGATACCAAATCTGACTCAGTTTGAGACCATTGGTAGGCATTGAGTTGATGGCTAGAGAATAAAGGCTATAGCATGGACCAGAAACCTGTGCTTTGGTCTTCTCTATACTCTCAGCCAACTGCTGGATATTGCGTACTGTGTTAATTGATTAGAAATTGTGGAGTGCTTAATTGAAATAGAATGGAACGAGTAGAAGATGGATCTTGTGAATACAATGTTCACAGTTGAGATCTTCTTGTGAATTGGAGTGGCTGATGTTGGTGAATATGTGAAAAGCGATGCTGTGCTTTTGGATGATGTTGCCGATTTAATTATTAGGTTTAGGATTAGGCTTATGACTGTCATGTGTATTACATTACTGTGAAAAGTTTGTTTTGCATGCTATCCAAACAGATCAGATATACTATATTTAAATACACTCAAGTCAAACTCTAAAACAATAAATAGAATGGAAGGGAGGATACAATGTGCAGAATGTAGTTGTCAGCATTGTAGTGCATCAGTTCCATACACAAAGTCCAATGACTGCAATAGGATTGAGGTAAATCAGACAGCACCCTAGCTAATAGAATGACTGTTCAGAAGTCTGATAACAGAGGGAAAGAAGCTGTTCCTGAGTCTGGTGGCGCATGCTTTTAAGTTACTGTACCTACTGCTGGATTGGAACAGGGAGGAGAATGAAAACCTCAGTGGTACAAGTCTGTGCCTATGTTGGATGCTTTTCCAAGCAGCATGAAGTGCAGATGGAGTCAATGGTGGAATGCCTGGTTTATGTGATGGACATCCATAACTCTCTACAATTTCTTGCAGTCTTGGGCAGAGCTGTTCCCAAACCAAGTTGTGATGCAACTCAACAGTATGCTTTCCATGGTGCATCTGTAGAAGTTTGCAAGTCTTTGGAGACATGCCAAATTTCCTCAGTCTCCTTTGGAAGTAGAGGCGTTGGCGTGATAATAATATCAACTAAATGAGAACCAGGAAGAGCAGGCAGGTGGCAAGCTTAATGGAAATAGAATGGAACGAGTAGAAGATGGATCTTGTGAATACAATGTTCACAGTAAAGAGAGGAGGCAGAAAGGCAGAAAAAGGTGAGAGAAACTAGAAGGAGATGGGACAAGGAAGAAGGGAGATATATCTTTGTCCCAAGGCTTTGGTTTTCAAATTGGAAGGTGTCAGAAGGTGATAAAATTAGCAACTGTACCAACAATAATATTAATTCTCTTGGTTTTATTAGAGGAATGTTAATAAAAGTCTTGGCCTTGTATCCACCAGTCTTAAGTAATGTTAACAAAGTTTCCATGGAGATGTTATCTAATAAATTGCTGAGCTCAGACTGCACACGTCTTTGCAACAACCTCCCTGACAGGGTGATGCGGAGAATTCATCAGTGATTTGCTCGCACTGGTCCATTGACATTCCCAAGGATCTTGTAACATGTGTTTCCACGTGAGCTGTCTCTTGCTGGCCATCAGAGTGCATATGCCAGGCAAACACACAGACACACTGCAATATATTAATACACTCTTCACCTCCAATTCAAATGTGGTTTTGGCACGCCTGATGAACATGATTGGGTATGCAAGCGGACTTCTGTGCTTTTTCAAAAGACAGAGATAGAAAATGTAATATATTGCTCTCCCGTTGTGCCTTTTTTTGAAATAGCTGCCCAGCTTCTTTTAAATGCTAACAATAACTACTATTACACAAATATTTAAAATATACCACAATGATGGTTTTTAAAAACAAGTGCAGAAATTTATAGAAGTGGAAACAAAGAACTACAGAGGCTGGTTAATACACAAAAGGACACCAAGTGCTGGAGTAACTCAGCAGGTCAGGCAGCATTCATGGAGTACATGGATAAGTGACGTTTTGGATTGAGACCCTTCTTCAGACAGTCTGGATAAGGGTCTTGACTTAAAACGTTACCTTTCCATGTTCTCCATGGATGCTGCCTGACCTGCTGAGTTACTCCGGTAATTTGTGTCCTTTTGTCAAAAAATGAATGACATTTCCGCATTGCTCCTCATTGCTAACACCAATTTGTGATGAAGTTCTCGGCAATCTGTATCTGAGACTCTACCGTACTGAAAGGTAAAAGCATCCCTACCACATGCCTATGGACAGATCATCAGCAAACAGGTATTAACTCAGAAATAAGTGGATTTGGGAAAGGCAGGAGGAAACCAAGGAGAAAAACTTTCTCACACCCATTGAGACTTCATACTGAGCTAAACAAGGTTGTATTTCTCACCAGTCGAGGTATTGCTATACGTATTATACTTTTGAGTTTGTGTATTTTTATACACTTCCATACATTAGATAAGTGATGGTGGTATACAGGGTCTGAAGAAGGGTTCTAACCCAATTCCTTTTCTCCAGAGATGCTGCTTGACCCGCTGAGTTACTCCAGCATTTTGCTTCTATCTTCAGTATAAACCAGCATCTGCAGTTCCTTCCTACCCATGGTATATTGATCTGTGAGGATGCTGTGAGGATGGTTGGGTGAGTGGGCAGATGCATGGCAGATGCAGTTTAAAGTGGATAAATGTGAGGTTATCCACTTTGGTGGCAAAAACAGGAAGGCAGATTATTATCTAACTAGTGTCAAGTTGGGAAAAGTGGAAGTACAACAGGATCTGGGGGTCCTTGTTCATCAGTCACTGAAATTAAACATGCAGGTACAGCAGGCAGTGAAGAAAGCGAATGGCATGTTGGCCTTCATAACACGAGGAGTTGAGTATATGAGCAAAGACTACCTCCTGCAGTTGTACATGCCTGAGTGAGACCACATCTGGAGTATTGTGTGCAGATTTGGTCTCCAAACTTGAGGAAGGACATTCTTGCTATTGAGGAAGTGCAGCGTAGGTTCACAAGGTTAATTCCCAGGATGGCAGGTCATGTTGATAGATTGGAGTGGCTGGGCCTGTATAATCTGGAATTTAGAAGGATGAGAGGTTATCTTATTGAAACATATAAGATTATTAAGGGTTTGGACACACTAGAGGCAGGAAACATGTTCCCAATGTTGGGGGAGTCCAGAACCAGGGGCCATAGTTTAAGAATAAGTGGTTAAGCAATTTAGAACGGAGATGAGGAAAAACTTTTTTCACACAGAGAGTTATGAGTGTGGACTTTTCTGCCTCAGAAGGCGGTGGAGGCTGGTTCTCCGGATGCTTTCAAGAGAGAGTTAGATAGAGCTCTTAGGGATAACGGAGTTAAGGGATATGGAGAGAAGGCAGGAACGGGGTACTGATTATGGATGATCAGCCATGATCACATTGAATGGCGGTGCTGGCTCGAAGGGCCAAATGGCCTACTCCTGCACCGATTGTCGATTGCCAATTGTTTCACTTCCTTGTTGATAAAATTCCGCACAATGAACAGGATGAATAAAGGGCAGGAAATATTATCTTTCGGAACAAGAGGTCAACTCTGGTATTTTCCCTAACACCGCTGTTTTGTAATTTTCTGTTCTCTTACTCCCACTTTAAATAGGGTTACCTATACTGACATCCAGTTTGTGGAACCATTGCCTACAGTGATGACCTTTGCACATTTATTTTTAAGGATATCCTCATCTAGTTTCCTTTTCAGCATGCCAGCTACGAAGGTGATCTGACAGTATATAACATCTTCATATTTACACACTAATCTAAATGTAATTTTATTCTATTTCATCCCTAGGTAAGCTGAATACAAGGAAATTAACAAAGCAGGTGAGTCTTACAGCAGATAGCTGCAAACTGGTTTCATTGAATGTAATTGTTTATTAAATAATTTATTTAACAAATAAAATTGCCAGCTAATACTGCGGCCACAAATTATTGTGTTGGGGTTTTTGCCAGGTAATTCAATATAATTGATAAATTTGTTGAAATTTAAAATCGCTAAATTATTCAACGACTTTTTTCCACCCATATGTCCGAAATAATAGAGTAAATGTGTTTGACTCCATGGGATGTATATTCCTCAAATCATAATTACCAGCATCATTGAAAACGTGAAAGAGCACTAATATTAAAGCAAATGCAACATTTTTTAATCCTTTGGACTCCACGATCTGTTGTGATTTTCATTGGAATATATGACATGTAATCATTCAATTTTATCTTTGATCCTCTCGCTGACTGTCGCATTCACATTAATCAAAGGTATTCAAACTTGATTCTCCTTCTTGTCCCGGGTGAATGAATGATGAATTCCCCACATATTGCCAGCAGGTGGTCATACTCATATTTATCGTCCTTTGACGTTATTCAAAATAGTTTGGATAAAACTATTCAACTGAGATTTGGCAGGTTCTTAAAATAGTACAGCACACCAGTCACAGATCCAGTTTCAAATTGCACTTATACAATACAATAATAAAATTAATATCCCTTCACCAAGGTTAGGCAGCATAGGCCAATTTTGCACAAGGTTCATCAAAGCGCCACATCAAGGCTGCGATAAAAATAGAAAATGTTAAAAAAAAACATGATAGGTCACCAAGGAAAGAGAACCAGTTTCAGGTCGAATTCACTTCATCAGGACTGATCTCTAATAAACTAATTTATTTAGGATTTCCAGTAGCTGCAGATTTTCTTGATTTTTCACACAATTGTTGCCCTTTTGTATAAATTACCAATTGTAATTGAGAACCAAATTTTAAATGCTGTACTAAAGTAGAAGGTGCAGATTGATATCTTGATCTTGGGAGAAAGATTTACAAATTGTCATTGTAAAGTAATAAACAGTATGTGTTATTTTACATTATATTCTCTGGATTTGAAATAATTCTCCACTCTTGCAATACCATTAAAGAAACAAGAAATAGCAGGTATAAGTTATTATTATCACGTGAAAAGCTTTTTTTTTGCATGCTATCCAATCAGATCAGTTATAACGTACATACATACAATCAAGACAAACTCGTACAATAGGTAGAGCAATGGGGAAGATACAGAGGAGACAGAGATCAGCCATGATTGAATGGCAGAGTAGACTCGATGGGCCGAATGGCCAAATTCTACTCTTATAACTTGTGAATATAATTCTCAGCAATGTTGTGCATCAGTTCCATTGACAAAGTTCAATATCCACAATAGGGTAGAGGTGAATGGGACATTACCCTAGCTTATGGAAGGACTGTTCAGAAGTCTGATCACAGGGTATGAAGCTGTTTATGAGTCTGCTGGTGCCGCTTTCAAACTTCTGTGTCTTCAGCCAGACGGGTGCAGATAGAAGAAGGAATGACGAGGCAGCATGAAGGTAGATGGTGTCAATGGTCGGGATTCTGGTCTGTGTGGACTGGGCTACATCCACAACTTTCTACAATGTCTTGCAGTCTTGGGCAGAGTTGATCCCAAACCAAGCTGTGATGCAACCTGACAGTAAGCTTTCTATAGTGTCAAAATATAATAGAGAGCATCTTGTAATAATAAAGAAAGAGTTTATTCCCCTATCAACTGATAAATCAAATTGGCAAAAATATTTTGTGGGATCAGATTATTGAGTATATTCAGGATGTGTTTCTGGAAATATAGGTCATCAAACAAACTGAGGAATAGGTTGTCTGAGATCTTATCTTGTGTTATATCATAAAGATAATTAGCAATCTCATTAAGGGATCCTCCAGAGAGAGTGATTGCAATATTGAGTTCAAGAAAGTAACATCTCCATTAGAAATTAGTGCCTTGATCTTAACCAAGACCAATTATCTAGATATGAGGAGTGTGTTGACTAAGTTAGAAAAGATTAAAATATCTGTCATTGGATAAACTGTTTAAGAAATATTAACTTCACAAGGAAATGATCTATCCATAGCTAACTTACAATAGCAAGAATATTATGATTCAACAAAGTTTATAAACTATAGACGCCCGTTTGAAGAGGTTTTAGCAAGATATACCAAATAACCAAATTCGTAGAAACATAGAAACATAGAAAATAGGTGCAGGAGGAGGCCATTCGGCCCTTTGAGCCAGCACCGCCATTCATTGTGATCATGGCTGATCGTCCGCTATCAATAACCCGTGCCTGGCTTCTCCCCATATCCCTTGACTCCACTAGCCCCTAGAGCTCTATCCAACTCTATCTTAAATCTATCCAGTGATTTGGCCTCCACTGCCCTCTGTGGCAGGGAATTCCATAAATTCACAACTCTCTGGATAAAAAAGTTTTTTCTCACCTCAGTCTTAAATGATCTCCCCTTTATTCTAAGACTGTGGCCCCAGGTTCTGGACTCACCCAACATTGGGAATATTTTTCCTGCATCTAGCTTGTCCAGTCCTTTTATAATTGTATATGTTTCTATAAGATCCCCCCTCATCCTTCTAAACTCCAGTGAATACAAGCCTAGTCTTTTCAATCTTTCCTCATATGACAGTCCCACCATCCCAGGGATCAATCTCGTGAACCTACGCTGCACTGCCTCAATCACAAGGATGTCCTTCCTCAAATTAGGAGACCAAAACTGTACACAATGCTCCAGATGTGGTCTCACCAGAGCCCTATACAACTGCAGAAGAACCTCTTTACTCCTGTACTGATATCCTCTTCTTCTGAAGCCCAACATTTCATTAGCTTTCGTCACTGCCTGCTGTATCGGCACGCCAACTTTCAGTGACCGGTTTACAAGGGCACCCAGGGCTCGCTGTACCTCCCCCTTACCTAACCTAACCCCATTGAGATAATAATCTGCCCCCTTGTTTTTGCCGCCAAAGTGGATAACCTCACATTTATCTATATTATACTGCATCTGCCCACTCTCTCAACCTGTCCAGGTCCCCCTGCAACCTCCTAACATCCTCTTCACAGTTCACACTGCCACCAAGCTTTGTGTCATCCACAAACTTGCTAGTGTTGCTCCTAATTCCCTCTTCCAAATCATTAATATATATGGTAAACAGTTGCGGCCCCAACACCGAGCCTTGCGGCACTCCACTCGCCACTGCCTGCCATTCTGAAAAGGACCCGTTTACTCCTGCTCTTTGCTTCCGGTCTGCCAACCAATTTTCTATCCATGTCAACATCCTACCCCCAATACCATGTGCTCTAATTTTAGTCACCAGTCTCCCGTGCGGGACCTTATCAAAGGCTTTCTGAAAGTCTAGATACACTACATCCACTGGCACCCCTTCATCCATTTTACTTGTCACATCCTCAAAAAATTCCAGAAGATTAGTCAAGCAAGTTTTCCCTTTCATAAATCCATGTTGACTTGGACTAATGTTTTTACTGCTATCCAAATGCTCCTTTATTACCTCTTTAATAATTAACTCCAGCATCTTTCCCACCACCGAAGTCAGGCTAACTGGTCTGTAATTCCCCGTTTTCTCTCTCGCTCCTTTCTTGAAAAGTGGGATAACATTAGCTATCCTCCAATCCACAGGAACTGATCCTGAATCTATTGAACATTGGATAATGATCACCAATGTGTCCACTATTTCAAGAGCCACCTCCCTGAGGACCCTTGGATGCAGACCATCAGGCCCAGGGGATTTATCATCCTTCAGTCCCATTAGCCTACCCAATACTATTTCTAGCCTAATGAAAATGTCTTTCAGTTCCTCTACCCCCTTAGATCTTCTGTCCTCCAGTACATCTGGGAGATTGTTTGTGTCCTTCTTAGTGAAGACAGATCTGAAGTACCTATTCATTGCTTGAATACTGATGAAGAGAGACAAAATAGAATATGATTGGCAAGAAATTGGCAAGAAAGTTGGCAAGAAATATAAATGGTGCAAAAAGAGAGCAGGAAAATGTGGGTATCATAAAGACAGTGGCAAGAGAAATTATGGTAATATAGAAACAGCTTAAGGTTCAAATCTTTTGTATCTGTCTTCACACAAGAAAGCAAATGTTGCAGAAATGTAAGGGAACCAAGGGTTTAATGACGCACAAGATAATGAATATTACTAAAAAATAAATAATGTAGATATTAATACCAGACAAATTTCCTGGCCTTTATAGTTTCCAAGGTGTCCGAAAGTGGTGGCCGCTTAAGTAAAATATATTCTGGATAAAATCTAGCAAATTTGAAGATAGTAAATGTACTACTTATGTTTAAGAAGAAACTGCAGATGCTGGAAAATCAAAGGTAGATAAAAATGCTGGCGACGTTTCGGATCGAGATGCTTCTTCAGACAATGTACTACTTAGTTTAGTTTAGAGATACAACGTGGAAACAGGCCCTTCAGCCCACTGAGTCCACGTCGACCAGCGATCGCCTGTATACCAGTTCTATCCTGCACACTAGTGACAATTTACAGAACCCAATTAACCTACAAACCTGCACATCTTTGGAATGTGGAAGGAAACCAGAGCACCTGGAGATAACCCACGTGGTCACAGGGAGAACGTATAAACTGTACAGACAGCATCAAACCTGGGTTTCTGGCGCTGTAAGGCAGCAACTCTACCACTGTGCCACTGCTCTTTAAGAAATGAACAAAAGGCAAAAAAGAGAACTCTTGGCCAGTCATCTGTCACCTTCAAAGGTTCATCAATACAAATGGGGTAAAATTGCAATTAGACAGTCAATATAGTTTTATGAATGGAAAATCATGTTTGAATATCAGATGGCCCTTTTTGAGAATGCAACTAAAAGCTCAAAGGGTGGAATCAATTGATTATACAGTACCCTGCATGATGTTTGAGACAAAGACCCATCATTTATTTATTTGCCTCTGTACTCCACAATTTGAGATTTGTAATAGAAAAAAATCACATGTGGTTAAAGTGCACATTGTCAGATTTTAATAAATTGCACATTGTCAGAATTTTATTTTGTATACATTTTGGTTTCACAATGCAGAAATTACAGCAGTGTTTATACATAGTCCCCCCCATTTCAGGGCACATAATGTTTGGGACACAGCAATGTCATGTAAATGAAAGTACTCATGTTTAGTATTTTGTTGCATATCCTTTGCATGTCTTGACTGCTTGAAGTCTGCGATTCGTGGACATCACCAGTTGCTGGGTGTCTTCTCTGATGATGCTCTGCCAGGCCTGTATTGCAGCCATCTTTAGCTTATGCTTGTTTTGGGGGCTAGTCCCCTTCAGTTTTATCTTCAGCACATAAAAGGCATGCTCAATTGGGTTCAGATCGGGTGATTGACTTGGCAACTCAAGAATTGACAATTTTTTAGCTTTGAAAAACTCCTTTATTGCTTTAGCAGAATGTTTGGGATCATTGGTTATACACAAAAAGCTGGAGAAACTCAGCGGGTGCAGCAGCATCTAAGGAGCGAAGGAGATAGGCGACGTTTCGGGTCGAGACCCTTCTTCAGACTGGTCAGGGATCAGGGAAACGAGAGATATAGACGGTGATGTGGAGAGATAAAGAACAATGAATGAAAGATATGCAAAAAAGTATCGATGATAAAGGGAACAAGCCATTGTAAGCTGTTTGTGGTGTGAAAATGAGAAGCTAGTGCGACTAGGGTGGGGAAGGGAGATAGAGATACAGGGAATGCCAGGGCCCGAGGGCTGAGGGAGAGGTGGGAAGGGGAGGAGACAGCAAGGGTTAACAGAATTGAGAAAATTTAATGTTCAAGCCCAAAGGATGCAGACTCCCCAAGCGGAATATGAGGTGCTGTTCCTCCAACTTGCGGTGTTGCTCACTCTGGCCGTGGAGGAGGCCCAGGACCGAGAGGTCGGATACGGAATGGGAGGGGGAGTTGAAGTGCTGAGCCACCGGGAGGTCGGGTTGGTTTTTGCGGACCGAGCGGAGGTGCTTGGCGAAACGATCGCCAAGCCTCCGCTTGGTCTCACCGATATAGATCATCTGGCATCTGGAGCAGCGGATGCAGTACATGAGGTTGGAGGAGGTGCAGGTGAACCTCTATCGGACCTGGAGGAACTGCTTGGGTCCCTGAAAGGAGTGGAGGGGGGGAGGTGAAGGGACAAGTGTTGCATTTCTTGCGGTTGCAAGGGAAAGTGCCCGGGGAAGGGGTAGAGCGGGAGGGGAGGGAAGAATTGACAAGGGAGTTGCGGAGGGAGCGGTCTTTACGGAAGGCAGACGGGGGGGAGATGGGAAGATGTGGCGAGTGGAGGGGTCACGTTGGAGGTGGCGAAACTGGCGGAGGACTATGTGTTGTATTTGCCGGCTGGTGGGGTGAAAGGTGAGGACCAGGGGGACTCTGCCCTGTTTGCGAGTGGGGGAATGGGGAGAGAGGGCAGTGTTGCGGGGTATGGAGGAGACCCTGGTGCGAGCCTCATCAATAGTGGGGGAGGAGAATCCCCGTTCTCTGAAGAATGAGGCCATTTGTGATGACCTGGTGTGGAACACGTCATCCTGGGAGCAGATGCGGCGTAGACGGAGGAATTGGGAATAGGGGATGGAGTCCTTACAGGAAGCAGGGTGGGAGGAAGAGTAGTCCAGGTAGCTGTGGGAGTCAGTTGGTTTGTAGTGGATGTCGGTCAGGAGTGTATCACCTGCAATAGAGATGGTGAGGTCAAGGAATGGTAGGGAAATGGCGGAAATGGTCCAAGTGTATTTGAGTACCGGATGGAAGTTGGTGGTGAAATGAATGAAGTCAGTCAGTTGTGTGTGGGTGCAGGAGGTGACACCAAAGCAGTCGCCGATGTAACGGAGGTAGAGGTCGGGGATGCGGCCCTGGTACGCCGAGAACAAGGATTGTTCGACGTACCCAACAAAGAGGCAAGCGTAGCTGGGGCCCATGCGTGTGCCCATAGCTACGCCTTGTGTTTGGAGGAAATGGGAGGAGTCAAAAGAGAAGTTATTGAGGGTAAGGACCAACTCCGCTAGGGGGAGGAGGGTGTCAGTGGACGGGTATGGGTTGCTCCTCTGGTCGAGGAAGAACCGGAGGGCTTTGAGACCATCCTGGTGGGGGATGGAGGTGTAGAGTGACTGGACGTCCATGGTAAAGATGAGAGGATGGGGGCGTGGAGAATGGAATGCACGGAGCCGACGGAGAGAGTCTGAGGTGTCTTGAACATAGGTGGGGAGGGATTTAACAAAGGGGGATAGGATGGCGTCAAGGTATGTAGAAATGTGTTTGGTGGGGCACGAACAGCCAGGGCAGTCGGGTTTGTGGATTTTGGGGAGAAGGTAAAATCAGGCCGTGTGGGGCTGGGAAACGATGAGGTCGGAGGCTCGGGGGGGTAGGGAGCCGGAGCTGATGAAGTCGTTTATGGTGCTCGAGATGGTGGCCTGGTGTTCGTCAGTGGGTTCATGGTCCAGGGGTAAGTAGGAGGAGGTGTCCGAGAGTTGGCGCGCGGCCTCCGCTTTGTAGAGATCGACGCGCCAGATTACCACGGCACCTCCCTTGTCGGCGGGTTTGATAACCCAGTCTGTGTTGTTACGGAGTGAGTCGATGGCAGTACGTTCAGGGCTGGAGAGATTGGAGTGAGACAGGGGGGTGGAGAAGTCGAGGCGGTTGATGTCCCGACGGCAGTTCTGGATAAATAGTTCTAGAGCCGGAAGGCTACGAGGGGGGGTCCAAGTGGAGGGGGTACGTGGGAGACAGGAAAAGGGATCATCAGTGGGGGGTGAGGACTTCTTCCCGTGGAAGAACGCTGTGAGGCGGAGGCGACGGTAGAAGAGCTCCAAGTCGTGGTGGGCGCGGAACTCATTGAGGTGGGGACAGAGGGGACAAAGGTAAGACCTCTGCTGAGGACAGACCGTTCGGTGTCGGAGAGGGGAAGGTCCGGGGGGATGGTGAACAACGCGGCAAGGATGGGGGTTATGGCCGGAGGAAGGCAAGTGAGTGAACTGAGGACGGAGCGTTGTGTGGTGGGGGGGTGGAGGGTGGTCCGGGGGTGGGGGGGTATGGGGCTGTGGTATGGGTGGGGAAGAGCAGGGGTTACATGGTGGGGGGGGGGGTTGGGGGAGATCCAGTGGAATAGCCACTAAGGTTACTGGGGATGGGGCGACGGGCACTAGGACCCAGTGCCGTTAAAGACAGAGTGGTGGGAGGAGTTAGCAACGTGGAGGCTTCAGGCCCACTGTAGAGTCCAGTGTGCAGGTGAGGAGACGGCTGCGGGCTGCTGGAGGGCGGTGAAGTGTCGTGGGTCGGCGGACCCGAAGGTAGGAGTCCGCGGGCAGTGGAGTCGGGGTCGGCGGGCGATGCGTTGGAGGTCCCGGTGGGCGGGTGGTCGGTCTAACTGGTGAGGCGGCGAGATGAGTGGGTTGCGGTGCGGCGGCCATGTTCGGGGAGCCCCGGTCCGGCCGCGATGCAAGGTGAGCGAGGTGCGGCTGTGGTCTTCGGCGGGCCCAGTACAACGGCGATGCTGGTTGAGCCCGCTGCGGCGATGGAGTTAGGTGGTCCCGGGGGACGGCGAGGTTCGGCAGTCGCGTTGTGCTGGTGATGGGCGGTGGAATCGGGGTGGGGGAGATAAACAGAGTTACCGGGCAGGCAGCGGGGCTGGGCGTCATCGGTAGACAGGTGGAGGTCGGCGGCAGCATCGGCGTGGAGGTCGGTGAAGACGGCGTCCTGGAGGCGCTCCTCGTGGACAAGATGGCGTCGGGGGACTCAGGCCGGCGGCTCGGGCCAGAGTTGGGGCCCGGGGCCTGCGGGCGGTCGAGTCGGGGATTGTCGGTGGCTGGAACGGCCTGGAGGCGGGCTAATTTCAGGTCCTTGGTGGAGGTAAGGTGGGACAGGAATTGTTGATTGAAGCGGTGGATCTTCCGGAGGATGTAATGTAGTTGGGGTCCGTTGCAGGTCTGGGTGAGTGAGGCCCGAAGTTTCGGGAGAGTCATTGTCTTGCTGTAGAATGAACTGCCGGCCAATGTTTTGAGGCATTTGTTTGATAGGATGCGTCTATACACATCAGCATTCATTATGCTACCACCATCAGCAGTTGTACCATCAATGAAGATAAGTGAGCCAGTACCTTCAGCAGCCATACATGCCCAGGCCATAACACCCCCACCACCGTGTTTCAGAGATGAGGTGGTATGCTTTGGATTTTGGGCAGTTCCTTCACACTTTGCTCTTGCCATCACTCTGATATAAGTTAATCGTCATCTCATCTGTTCACAAGACCCTTTTCCAGAACTGTGGTTGATCTTTTAAGTAGTTCTTGGCAAACTGTAACCTGGCCATCCTATTTATGCAGCCAACCAGTGGTTTGCATCTTGCAGTGTAGCCTCTGTATTTCTGTTCATGAAGTCTTCTGCAGACAGTGGTTATTGACAAATCTACACCTGACTCTTGAAAGGTGTTTCTGACCTGTCGGACAGGTGTTTGGGGGTTTTCCTTTATTATCGAGAGAATTCTTCTGTCTTCAGCTGTGGAGGTCTTCCATGGCCTGCCAGTCCCTTTGCAAGTAGTAAGCTCACTCTTTCTTCTTAATGATGTTCCAAACAGTTGATTTTGGTAAGCCTAAGGTTTGGCTGATGTCTCTAACAGTTTTATTCTTGTTTCTCAGTCTTCAATAAAAGTTTCCAAAGATGATGGAAAGACTGGAGGAAAGACTAGGTGCTGAGAGCTCTCTTATGCCTGCATTAAGGAGGCATTTAAACGCACCTGAGCAATTACAAACACCTGTGAAGCCATGTGTCCCAAACATTATGGCGCCCTGAAAAGGGGGGGGGGGGCTATGTATAAACACTGCTGTAATCTCTACATGGTGAAACCAAAATGTATAAAAATACCCTTTAATAAAACCTGTCAATGTGCACTTTAACCACATGTGATTTTTTTTAAAATTACAAATCTTAAATTGGGGAGTGCAGAGGCAAATAAATAAATGATGTCCCAAACATTATGGAGCGCACTGTAGTATATCTGAAATTCCAAAAAGCATTTGATAAGATATCACACCGAATATTATTATATAAAATTAACCTTTTGCTCAGTCCATTTTATTGAATATTATTAATGATTAATGCTAATTTCATATAATGTTATTTATTTTTTTATTTATGACAATCTTAAGAATTCCTCGTCCCTGAATCCCAGGTTAAGAGTTTTGGTGGCAAATACAGGTCCACCACAAGCCTTGTCTCCTGCCAACGATAGTCACATCATTTAGAGCCTCAGCAGTAAACTGACTGTAACTGAATTGCACTGAACTCTAATTACACCTTGCTTCACACCTCTCAGCGGGACTCTGATCAAATGAATCTCTACCCAGCCCCGATAAGACCAGGTGACCATGAGCATTCAGTTATGTCCACGAGCCTCTGTTATCAGACCAGAATAGTCCTACCTGGTGGGGGACCAAATCCATCACATTTGTCTTTTTGGGGGAGGGGAAATTGATTCCTCAAGCAGTCAATAAAAACATCAAGAACATAGATTAGTACAGCACATGAACAGGCCCATCAGCCCACAATGTCTATGCTGAACATGATAGGACATGGAACACTTCAATACAGCACAAGAACAGGCTCTTCAGCCCACACTGTCTATGTTGAAGATGACAAAACATGGGACATGTAATAGTAGCGCACATGAACAGGCCCTTCAGCCCACTGTCTATGCTGAACATGATAAGACTATATAATAACATAATAACATTTAAGATTATATTAGTTCTGCTCATCCTGAATTGTGTGTGTTTTTTTTTACCCTCTGTAGGATGTTGATACACTGATGACAAGAGCTACAAAAGCAAATCAAACCCATCATCTTTTCAGAGACCTTGGTGATGAAGGTACATTTAAATATTTTTGAAATGTTCTATCTTTGACCACGCACTCAAAATGTTCTACTCGAACAAAGACATATCATCCCAGGCAGATTGATTGTTGTTTCGTACGAGTGACTGCTTGAATTTGATTAGCTGAATTTATTTCTCACGATTTTTTTTTTTCCTCGTTAAAATTGTAATTAATCGAAAGATCCAGGCAAGGTCAAGTATTCCTGTTGACACTAGATTCATTTAACATTCACATTGATTAAGCAGAAGGTAATCCAAGCAAAATTGAACACTGTGGCGCATAAACTGCGGTAGAATGTCATTAAGATCAAGCTGTCTTTCCCAAAGGGCAGATCTGCCGTTTGAGGTTTTCTGCACTCCTGCGGTGTTAATTGTCAGCAGTTTTTACCTGATATTTTAAAAACATATTTACCCTTCAATGCACATACTTAATTGCTGGTGACAACAATGGAAAATGGCCATTTTGTTATCTCTGATAAGCATAGTCCTTTTAATTTAGCATTTTGTCAAGGTTTATCATTCTACTTTAATTTTGCTATTTGAGCATTACTTTAGACCTCAGCCCACCAAGCCACTCTGTACATGATCCTATACACTCGGAACAATTGTACAACTTACCAATTAATCTACAAACCTGAAGATGGACACAAAATTCCTATGAGAATGCAGGGTGACTTGGACAGATGAGTGGGCAGATGCATGGCAGATGCAGTTTAATGTAGATAAATGTGAGGTTATCCACTTTGGTAGCAAAAACAGGAAGGAAGATTATTATCTAAATGCAGGGCTCTTGCTTAACCTTGTTTCCCTGTTGCCAGACGGGCAACCGTGACAGCTTTTTAGGTTGCCAAATGACAGTTTAGGTGGTCATTGAAGACGGTTTGCATGATGCATGCGATAATGTGCTCGGACGAAGTGCGTAGTTACCAGTCGGAATTATGCTCAATGAAGCATTCACATATTATGTTCAAGAAGGAACTGCAGATGCTAGAAAATCGAAGGTAGACAAAAATGCTGGAAAAACTCAGCGGGTGCAGCAGCATCTATGGAACAAAGAAAATAGGCAACGTTTCAGGCCGAAACCCATCAGTCTGAAGAAAGGTTTCGGCCCGAAACGGTGCCTTTGAATGGGGGATCAGTACGGGATGAATGAGGGGATCAGTACAGGATGCATGAGGGGATCAGTACAGAATGAATGGGGGATCAGTAAAAGATGAATGGGGAGATCGCTACAGGATGGATGGGGGGATTGGTGCAGGGTAAATGGAGGGTGGGTCAGTACGGGATGAATGGGAGGATCAGTGCAGTATGAATGGGGGGAGAAAAGCAGGATGGATGGGAAGGGGGGTCAGTACAGGATGAATTGGGGGACCGGTGTAGGATGGATGGGGGGGGGGGGGGGGGGGGGCAGGAGAATCAATGCGAGGTGGGTAGGATGATGAATAGATTGTGGATGGGGGGGTAGATGGGGAAGGTAGCACTGGGGATGTCATTGAGGACTGAATAGAGGAGGGAATGGGGATCAGTGCGCGATGGAGAGGAAGGGTCCCAGGATAAGAGGGGGGTGTACAAGGGAGAGAGAGAAAAGGGGGGGGAAGGGACAGTGGAGGTGGGGAGGAAGGAAGGTCAGCGCTCTTCGGACAACATCGCCCCGCTGCCTTGGTCCCTGTCCAACGCTAAAGTGCCGCCGCCTCCTCGTCACCGTTTCCCCTCCTCCGCCAGCCAACAGGAAGGTGCGGGGCTGAGCAGTGCAACTCAAAGATCCTATAGCTATAGGATCTTTGGTGCAGCTGCTTCAGACGGCGGAAGGAGACCTCCCACTCCCTCTCCCTCCCTCCCTCCCTCCTCCCGGCCTCGGCGTGCGAGAGGGGTTGTTTTGAAAGCGTGGATTTGCAAGCAGCGACCGTTATCAGGGCGATAGCAGCCGCTGATGGCAAATCCGCTCTTTCAAAACAACCCCTCTCGCACGCCGAGGCTGGGAGGAGGGAGAGAGGGAGAGGGAGGCTTCCTTCTGCCGGGCGGGGTGCAGGAGCAGGCGGTGGAGCCCAAAGATACTAGAGGAGCTCCTCTATAATCTTTGGTGGATCCGCTGTCTCGGCCGCAGTTCAGGGCCCGTCATCCGCTCCGACCCTTCGTCACCCCGCTCCTAGTATCTTTGCCCCGCAATCAAAGATACTAGAGGAATACAGCCGCCGTCGACACGAAACGTCAGTTCCTATTCGCCAGAGATGCTGCCTGACCCGCGGAGTTACTCCAGTTTTTTGTGTCTACCGGTATAAACCAGTATTTGGGTGCCAAACCGGGCAAAATGAGTCGGCGTTTAGGTTGCCCAGCGGCACTTTCTGTGGTCAATGGCACCCGGGCAACCGCTAATTTCGAGCCCTGTAAATGGTGTCAAGTTGGGAAAAGGGGAAGTTCAACGGGATCTGGTGGTCCTAGTTTTCCTTGTCAATGAAACTAAGCACGCAGGTACAGCAGGCAGTGAAGAAAGCGAATGGCATGTTGGCCTTCATAACAAGAGGAGTTGAGTATAGGAGCAAAGAGTTCCTTCTGCAGTTGTACAGGACCCTAGTAAGACCACACCTGTAGTATAATGTGCAGTTTTGGTCTCCAAATTTGAGAAGGACTTTCTTGCTATTGAGGGAGTGCAGCGTAGGTTCACAAGGTTAATTCCCGGGATGGCGGGACAGTCATATGCTGAAAGAATGGAGCGGCTGGGCTTGTATACTCTGGAATTTAGAAGGATGAGAGGAGATCTTATTGAAGCATATAAGATTATTAAGGGTTTAGACACGCTAGAAGCAGGAAACATGTTCCCGATATTGGGGGATCCAGAACCAGGGGCCACAGTTTAAGAATAAGGGGTAAGCCATTTCGAACGGAGATGAGGAAACACTTTTTCACAGAGAATTGTGAGCCTGTGGAATTCTCTGCCTCAGAGGGCAGTGGAGGCCAGTTCTCTGGATACTTTCAAGAGAGCTAGATAGGGCTCTTGAAGATAGTGGAGTCAGGGGGTATGAGGAGCAGGCAGGAACGGGGTACTGATTGTGGATGTTCAACCATGATCACATTGCTGGTTTGAAGGGCCGAATGGCCTACTCTATTGTCTATTATCTATCTATTGTCTAAAACTGGAGTAACTCAGTGGGTCAGACAGCATCTCTGGCGAAATGAATGGGTGCATTTTGGATTAAGACCCTTCTTCAGACTTGACCCACAATATCATCCATTCCTTCTCTCCAGCGATGCTGTCTGGCCTGCTGAGCTACTCCAACTTTCAGTGTCTATCTTTGGTTTAAACCAGCATCTGCCGTTCCTTCCTACACATTTAACCTACAAACCTGTACGTCTTTGGAGTGTGGGAGGAAACCAGAGGACCCAGCGAAACCCCACGCGGTCACATGGAGAACGTACAAATTCTGTACAGACAGAACCCGTAGTCAAGATTGAACCCGGTTCTGCGGCACGGTAAAGCAGCTACTCTACCGGTGCGCCGCTGCGTATAGCAAATCCAATCAATTTCCTCCTTGGTCCCCCTGCTGCCTTGCAGAATAATAGCAGTCGGAACAGTAACTCATATTCCATTTGGGTAGCAAATGGAATGAACATTGAATTCTCCAATTTTAGGTAACCTCTAACTAACTCCCTCCAAACCTACCCCCCTCCCTTTTCCCTCGTATGTGCCCCACCTGGACATAATTGAATGCAAGAGTAAACTTGATGGGCTCAATGCCCTAATTCTGCTCCTATAACTTATGAACCACCTAATCAAGGGCAAATAATAATGGGCCATGAATGCTGGTCTTACTATCAAGATAAAACAAACATAAGATCATGCACTAAACAATGGTAGCAACAAATATGGACAATGTTAAGCCAGCAACCAATGGGTAAAATATCAGAATCTGCGACATTCCAAGTCCATTTATAAATGGTACTGGGAACGCAATGAATTGCAGAGGCTGGAATCTTGTGTCGAACACATAGTGCCTGAGCCGCTGGCACTTTGTGCTCTATAAATGGTACAGGATAATTCCCCATCCTCAGATGATGACAGAGCCAGCGTGTTGGCAAAAGAAAAGACCATTTTGAACTCAAAGTACAAAGTAGTCTCAGCCTCCTCAAAATGTCGATGTCACGACACAAGTCAGTCTTCATTTAATTTGATTTCACTACGCATAGTACCGCAGTTAGCACTGGTTACAGAAAAGGCTGTACAATAACAATATTTCAGCTAAAGTGCTGAAGACCTTTGCTACAGACAAAGTTGCAATTCTAATCAGACATAGTAGTGTCTCTAGTCCAGTAAAGCAACTGGTCTTTGATGGTTGCCGCATATTCTATAGGTTGAAGGGCCTTTTTATGTATAACACTGTCTCAGCACAGTGGAATCTACCCAATAAAGGGAAAAGCTCCCTAAAACATTCTTGTTAAATTAAAAGTGGACACAGTCCAAATAAATGACATTTCATTTTTCAAGCAGAAGCAGGAAAATGAAAGGGTTTGTTGGTTGATCTGTTCAATGTCAGTTATTCATCAATGAGCTACACACAGGTGTTCAGTGTGGGTTGTAGTCATACAATAGGGAAACAGGCCCTTCAGCTCTACATGCTCACGCCGACCAAGATGCTCCATCTATATTAGTCCCACCTGCCCGCATTTTGTCCAGGTCTCTCTAAACCTCATGGAGGACAGACTATCGACTGCCATTTACTGCAACCCCACCAACCCACACAGTTATCAGGACTCCATCTCCTCCCAATCTGCCTCTTGCAAAGACGCTGTCCCCTACTCCCAATTTATCTGTTTTTGCCACATCTATTCCCAAGACGATGCTTTCCATTTTTGGACATCCAAGATCTCATCTTTCTTTAGTAAATGTGGTTTCCCCACTGCTGTCATAGATGGATCTCTCTCCCATGTCTCCTCTGTGCCCCATGGCTTTGGTTTCCTCTCCCTCCGCCCAGATGTAACAAGGATAGAAGTCCCCTCACTTTTCAGCCCATCAGTCTCTGCATCCAACACATCATTGAACATAGACATAGAACAGAACACTACACGAATGGGCACTTCATCCGACAATATTTGTGCCAAATATGATGCCAAGTTAGTGATTTAATCTGCCTGTACATGGTCCATGTCCCTTATTCCCTGAACTTCCAAGTGCCTAACTAAAAGGCTTTTAAATGTCATTATCATATCTGCTTCCATCACCTGCCAATGCATTCCATGCTCCCACTACCATCTGTGTAAAAACAAAATCTCACCTTATAGCTATGCCCTCTATTGTTGGGCATTTCCATCTTGGGGGAGGAAAAGTTTCTGACTGTCAATGCCTCTCATTTTAATTGTATACACTTCTATCAAGTCTCCCCTCAACCTCTGATGTTCCAGAGAAAATAATCCATATTTACCCAACCTTCCCTTGTAGCTGAAATCCTCTAATCCAGGCAGCCTTCTGGTAAACCTTGTTTGCACCCTCTCCAGAGCCTCCAGATCTCTCCTGCAATGGGGCGACCGGAACTGCACATAACACTCCAAATGCAGTCTAACCAAAGTCAGATCGAGCTGCATCATGACTTCCTGACTCTTATATTCAATGCCCCCAGCAATGAAAGCAAGTATACCATACGCCTTCTTTACCGTCCTATCTACTTGTGTTGCCAGTTTGTACCAGCACTTCTTGGCATCAGGCATCATTGGAGTCTTGATCTAAATGTTGAAAAAAGAAAATGATGAGAAAATGACTGCCCTTGACATGACAGCAGTATTTGACCTTGTATGGTCATATCCAATCTCTTGCACCACTGCGGAAAATGGAAACAAATGCTAGGAATCGCAAAACTGAAACTGAAAATATCAGTCGCATTGGTGGAGCCAAAGTTAAAGATCGACATTTTGTGCATTTTTCATTAATTTAAAATCGTCACTATTTGAAGGTGGATTTCCATCGTGAATTCAAATGCTGTTTTATGTTGTAACAATCAAACTTTAACGAGATTCCTCTTAAATATATTGGGGGTTTTTAAAGCGCATTTTATTGTAGAGAAAAATACACTTTGAACTCTCTAATTGCATTTCGAAATACTTGCAATTTGCAGTGGAATGGACAATTGCACCCTGACCAATGTATTAAAATTGCATTTCTGAATGTTTCGACCATTCCTAAATATATTGATATGATGATAGACTTTTTCATCATTAAGGGGAACCACCATTGGTCTTTTTATCTGTGGCAAATAACCATTTATT
Organism: Okamejei kenojei; assembly: GCA_035221665.1. Taxonomy (NCBI): domain Eukaryota; kingdom Metazoa; phylum Chordata; class Chondrichthyes; order Rajiformes; family Rajidae; genus Okamejei; species Okamejei kenojei. The sequence continues at coordinate 68,041,262 of CM069136.1, read as the reverse complement.
TTATTTTTGTGCCTGTTAGTAACTAAATGCACTCCAGAAGGCAACACAGATCCTTGAATGGGTAAATGTGCATTATCTGCCATCTTGTGGAAACTTAGCAGTAGTGAGTGTGAAAAATATGTACATTTTAATTTATGTTAGCATTTCTTAGAATATAATTAATAATTAGGGCGGCACGCTGGCGCAGCAGTAGAGTTACTGCCAGAGACTGTGTTCGATCCTGACTATGGGTGCTATCTGTACAGAGTTTGTGTGATCTCCCTGTGACCGCGTGGGTTTTCCCTGGGAGCTCCAGTTTCCTCCCACACTCCAAAGACATACTGGTTTGTAGGTTAACTTGGCTTCAGTAAAAAACTGTAAATTGTCCCTAGTTTATAGGAGTGCGCTAGTGTACGAGGATCGCTGGTCGGCACGGACTCGGTGGGCCGAAGGACCTGTTTCCGCGCTTTGCCTCCAAACTAAACTAAATAATCCAAACTTTTAAATATCGCTGTATTTCTTTTGTGGACTAACACACACTCTGATTTCTTGTGCGTATGAGTTGCGTTGTTTGTAGGCTACATGTTCACGTGATATTGAATCAAGAAGTTTGTGGTCTTCTGGAAGCAATTTCACACGTTAGCTGGCCGTTTAGTTTAGAGATACAGCGCGGAAACAGGCTCTTTTGTCCACAAAGTCCACGCCGACCAGCGATCCCCATACACTAGCACTGTCCTACACACTATGGACAATTTACGATTTTTACTGAAGCTAATTAACCTACAAACCTTTATGTCTATGGAGTGTGAGAGGAAAACGGAGCACCCAGGGAATACCCACGCGGTCACAGGGAGAACATGCAAACTCCGTACAGACAGAACCCATAGTCAGGATCTCACCCATAGTCAGAATCGAACCCGGGTTTCTGGTGCTGTAAGGCAGCAATTCTACAACTGCGCCACCATGCAACCCTTAATGTGTCATACATTCAGCTTTCAATATGAACCATAGTCACAAGATTATTTATTGATTTTGTTCTAAATGATCTTCAAATAGTTTCTAAATTCTAATTTCTAAATTTCTGGAATGAATTTTAAGATGTCATTCTTTTTCCTATCATTAATAGGTGTAATAGACTCAAAGTTAATAACTAGTACAGACCTGTTGGATTTTATAGTTGACAAGTCTACTTGATCCCTGCCTTGGAAGTAAAATACCAGCACAAAGTGAGTCTGCCATGTGATGTGTGTGAAATTGCGCTATGCAGTAGTTCCAGCTGCGATAGCCATTTTACAACAGTGAGCTCTCTTAGAAGGTGCAACATTACAATAATGTCTCCATCAGGAGACTACAGAGGGAAACGTGTGTACGTCAGGTGATGATGGGAACTGGTTCTGTAATGATGCCCCAAGGGTTAATAGCTCATCAACACAGTCTAGGCTTGCAAGCAGCCATTTAGATCAGGCACTTGAATATTACTTGCACATACATATATGTGCACAGCTTATTATACTGACTCATTATTATGAAGTTGATGATCAGGGAATGGTAACAGAAATTGGACACGGTCTTTACTGTTTAGTTATTTAGTCTCCAAATTTAGTTTTTCCATAAAATTTAAGAAAATAACTATGTTTATTATAAGATGAGTGTTGTCTTAATTCACACTTATTTGACTCTCTTTTGTTATTGTGAATTAATTTTGTTGTAATAGCGGAACCCATTCTATATTGCAGTATAGCTGCTATTCAGACGAAAGCTATTTTCGTGAAGTGATGTTTCTTCTATTTCTATTTAAATATCTGCAAATGTGCTGATTCCAACAAGAATTTGGGAACCATTTATCTTTAGTCTAATTAAATTGTGCATTTTATTAAAACAGGTTTTGGTGCATTGTCAATTATTAAATTGGGAGTGTAGATATCTTTATCATAACGCATATTTTTCAGTTAAAAGTAACCTGTGCCATATTTTAATTGGGTTTGTAGATGGACTCGATTCTTTTTTTCCATTAACGTTTGTGCAAAGATGAGTATTGTCTGCATGGAGACTTTGACAGATGATTAAAAAGAATCTGATTAATTCAATGGAAAAGAGTTTCACCTTGTGGAGAGGACAGGTTTTTAAAAAAAGCTCTACTCGCTTTTGGCACCAGCCCCGCAGTACTAGTGATACAATCGAGCAAAGCAGCTTGGCAGCATTGCGTGTCGCCATTCCTCAGGAGAATTACATGCAGACTGTTATGTTGAATTCAAGGCATAAAGCTGAATTACCTGGAACTATCTGAATATTATTGTAGTAATTCCTGGATGCTACCATTTGCAAATTGATTTGAAATATTCCAGGTTTAAATAAAATTTTAGCAAATTGATGTAAAGTGAATGGGCATTTCCATTAGTATTTAAAAAAAAAGTGCTGATTATGTTTTAATTTTATAGTCACATGCACCAAGGTACAGTGAAAAGCGTTATATTATACTAGACCCATTTAGTCCCAGCATCACACGGGAGGGCTGGTCCCCCAATGCAATATTCCACCTCTCCACCAATTTCAATATTGGTGGCCAATGGGGGCGGGGGGGGGGGGGGCTTTCTGGAGCGCTAGTATGGGTGTTGTGGGCTGAAGGGGCTGGTTTCCAGAGGGCTAGTATGGACATTGTGGGCCGAATGGATTCTTGGGCTGGCAGCTCAGTCACTCAGTCTGTTGTGCTGGCAGCTCACTTACTCACGGCTGGTGGCTGGCAGTTGACTCATGGCTATTCCTTAAAATTCCATTTCAAGCAGGGTGCAAGGCCACCAAATTCAAGTGCAGTTTCGTACCACTTCAAGCAGGGTGCAAGACCACTAAAGACAGCGAGTCGTTACCTCTCCCTCCTCCGTCTTGCAGAGACTGAGCTTCTTCTGGGTTTTATAGTCCCTCCTCCCTCTCACCAGAAGGGGCGTGGCCTTCATGCCGTGATTGACAGGAGAGAGAACCTCAACAGTTTTTAAACACTAATAACTCTTTTCATCGATGGGAAAAGTCCTCGGCACCTGATGAGCGGGGGGGGGCTCTGAGTAAGATGGCCAAAAGTCACAGTCATACACAGTAGCATTTTTTCTAATATCAATATAAAGCGCAAACAGGAAGTGGTCAAGAAGAGACTTTTAATTATATAGAAGGCAAGGCAACTTTAATTAGGCAACACAGCTTTAGCATTTCCAAACCAAAGGCAACACAGTTTAGCATTTCCAAACCAAAGGCAACACAGCTTTAGTATTTCCAAACCAAAGGCAACACAGCTTTAGCATTTCCAAACCAAAGGCAACACAGCTTTAGCATTTCCAAATCAAAGGCAACCCAGCTTTAGCATTTCCTAAGCAAAGGCAACACAGCTTTAGCATTTCCAAACCAAACGCAACACAGCTTTAGCATTTCCAAACTATATTTTCAAACCACATTAAGGGCACTGATAGGTCAGTAAAACCACTCGCAGTTTAGTAGACATGTGTTCAGTGTTAGTCACAGCTCAGACTGAGAGATGTGACCCTCTCACTCCCCCATCTTGCAGAGACTGTCTGAGGCACTCAACACTTCCGAGTTTTATCGTCCCTCCGGAAGGGGCGTGGGCGTGAGAGAGAATCTCAACATTTTTTAAACACTAATAACATTTATTTTCCATCGTTGAGAAAAATCCTCTTGTCCTGCGCAGCGGAGGGGGACTCTGAGTAAGATGGCCAAAAATCACAGCCGTAAGTCAATACACAGAACAACAGGAAGTGGTCAAGATCAGACTTTTAGTAATATATACTAGACAAAGGGGGAGCTGTTAGGTCCCATCCCCTCAACTTGCGAGGGGGGGGGTGCGACCTTCGGCGTCAAACACACACAATTACCACCCTCCCCACACACACACACTAACCCCCCCCCCCCCCATGATATTATATTAATATTATTCATTCGCTCCTTTTACCCCATCCCTGCCGTATCAACTCAAGCATAAACCCCAACTGCGCAGGCGCGGCTAGAGGGGGAGGGGGGTAGAGAGGGAGGGGTGGGCGGGCGCGGTGGCACAGGGGAGGGCTGGTTCCCGAACGTGATACTCCACCACTCACCCATAGGTCCCAATATTCACCACTCCCTAGAGAGGGAGGGGGGAGAGCGCGAGGGAGGGGGGAGAGAGGGAGGGAGGGGCAGAGTGGAAGGGGGGCAGATAGGGAGGGGGGGCTGAGAGGGAGGGGGGCTGAGAGGGATGTGCCCTCCTCCCCCCTCTTCCCCTCCCCTCTCCATTGTGGTTCTATCCTGACTACGGATGCTGTCGGTTTTGGAGTTTGTAGCTTCTCCCTGTGACTGCGTGGGTTTTCTTCGTGTGCTCCGGTTTCCTCCCACATTCCGAAGACATGCCGGTTTGTAGGTTAATTGGACCTACTGTGTAGGATAGGACTAGTGGCATGGTCGATGGTCAGCGTGGATTCGGTGAGCCGAAGGACCTGTTTCCACGCTCTATCTAAAGTAAACTACGTCAAAGAAAGATTATTGAAAGCAATGAGGGCATCAAGTTCTTCCACTGACTGACGGACTGCAAAGAATATTACTTGATCAGTGAAAAATGCAAAACAGCTGAAAGAATTCACAGTACCTAGCACTCTTCAGCTTTCTGTTGCCAAAGCTTTGAAAACTAGATGGAAAACACAGATGTAGCTAATTACTTGATTCACCTCATCCCAGCATTCCTATTCATTTAGGAACGAATAGTGAATACTTAGAACAAGCCTGTTCAATTCACTGCCTTCATGTTTGAGCTGATGAGCTCTTTAAGTTGACTAAAGAAGGACATATGGTGAAAGGTGGACTTCTGTGGATATTCAGTTTGGAATCTGTGCAAGATCTAGAAATGAGCTGAGAACTATGCACCTGCGTAATGTCCACAGTTGTGATCTGGAACTCCTTGTTTCATGCCCTTTCAACTTGTCTGCTGGCTCCCACACTAACCTGTCTGTCCTCAGCCATCTCCACTGGCAGGACGAGGCCCTGTGCAAGCTATAACACCAACCCTTGTTCCGCCTGGGTAGTCTATAACTCATCGGATAGCATGCAAAAAAAAGCTTTTCAGTGCACCTCAGTATAAGAGACAATCATAAACCTAACCTAACCCAGTGATACGAACATTGAAACTTCCAGTTTCAAGTAACACTTATAGAGTCATAATCATACAGCATGGAAACAGGCCTTTTGGCCCAACTTGCCACACCAACCAACATGCCCCATCTACACTAGTCCCACTTGCCTGTGTTTGGCCCATATCCCTCTAAACCTGTCCTATCCATGTACTTGTCTAAATGTTTCTTAAATGTTGCGTTAGTACTTGCCTCAACTACCTCCTTCGGCAGCTTGTTTCATACACTCACCACCCTTTGTGTATACAAAAAAATACCCCTTTAATAGGTTCCTATTAAATCTATACCCCTTCACCTTAAACCTATGTCCTCTGGTTCTCAATTTCCCTGCTCTGGACAAGAAACTTTGTGTTTACCCGATCTATTAATGTCATGATTTTGTACACCTCTATAAGATTACCCCTCATCGCAGTTTTGGTCCCCAAATTTGAGGAAGGACATTCTTGCTATTGAGGGAGTGCAGCGTAGGTTTACAAGGCTAATTCCCGGGATGGCGGGACTGTCATATGCTGAGAGAATGGAGCAGCTGGGCTTGTATACTCTGGAATTTATAAGGATGAGAGGGGATGTTATTCAACCATATAAGTATTATTAAAGGTTTAGACATGCTAGAAGCAGGAAACATGTTCCCGATGTTGGGGGAGTCCAGAACCAGGGGCCACAGTTTAAGAATAAGGGGTAAGCCATTTAGAACGGAGATGAGGAAACACTTTTTCACACAGAGAGTTGTGAGTCTGTGGAATTCTCGGCCCAGAGGGCGGTGGAGGCCGGTTCTCTGGATACTTTCAAGAGAGAGCTGGATTGGGCTCTTAAAAATAGCGGAGTCAGGGGATATGGGGAGAAGGCAGGAAAGGGGTACTGATTGGGGATGATCAGCCATGATCACATTGAATGGCGGTGCTGGCTCGAAGGGCCATATGGCCTACTCCTGCACCTATTGTCTATTGTCTATCCTCCTGCACTCCAAAGAAGAGAGTCCCAGCCTGCTCAACCCCTCCCTATAACTCAGGCCCTTGAGCTCCGTCAACATCCTCGTAAATCTGTGATTTTCTTTCCTTTTGTTTTTGCTATCACTTTCTCCTTCTAATCTACCTCCGCTTCTCCCATGTTTGTTCCCTTTCTCATAATTCCCTCCGTCTCACATCACCCATTTCCGACCCATCCCCTTCCTGGTTCCATTTGCCGACTGCCCACCCATATCACCCACTGAATCCCTCCACCACCCCACCACAACCCCAATTAGCTCTTACCTCCCCATTAATGGTTCCCATTATGACCTTGCTTACTTAGCAGACTCCTGCACTCGTAGCTTTTCTGTCATTGCGTATCACCCTCCAGCTTTTATTTCCACCTTCACTCTCCCTTCCTCTCACCTGAGTCCATTTGCTTTATTTCCTTTTATTACTTGTCTGCTTCCACCTGTCACCTCCCTGGCTCCAAACTGCAGCCCTCCCCCTCCCTCCATCTGGCTTCATCTGCCCAACATCTTGTACCCCTCCTTGGACCGCTTGTCACTGGCTCAGCCCTCCCCTTCGCCTCTATATAGCTATCTTCCCTTTCCACGCACAGACCTGATGGTGGGTCTCGATCAATTTACCTCCCCTCCTCCCCCATGGATGCTGCTCAGCTGGTCGAAATCCTCCAGCAAGTTGATTTTTGCCAGAAATAACCTTATTTACCCAAACAATATTACCCTTCAAAAATATGACGGTGGTAGAGCAATGGAAAGTAACACCATTAAAGAAACAGTTAATGAAATGGAGAGGAAAATGCGCGGAGTAATACCACAAATTAAATGGTAGAATCCTGCCAACAGATAGCAGGTTTTCAGTAGTAGAACACAAAATGCAAGACCACCAGAAATTGCAGGGAATTGTGGATGCAGCACAGACCATCATGCAAACCAACCTGCCTTTCATTGACCATCTACATTCACACTGACTCAGCAAGGCCACCAGCATAATCAAGGATGAGTCTCACCCTGGTCACTCCCTCTTCTCCCCATCCCATCAAGTAAGAGGTACAGAAGTGTGAAAACACACACCTGCAGATTCAGGGACAGTTTCTGGCAGCTGAACCATCCTAGCAACATTTGAGATTGGTCCTGAGCTACCATCAACCTCATTGAAGACCCTCAGACTATCTTTAATCACACTTTACTGGACTTTACCTCGCAATAAACATTATTCCCTTTGTCATCTATCTGTTCACTGGACGGATTGATTGTAATCATGTATAGTCTTTCCATTGACTAGTTAGTAAGCAACAAAAAGCTTATCAATGTACCTCAGTGCACATGACAATTAACTAAAGTAAACTAACTCAGCATGTCATGAAGCATCCCAAGATGGATAGGTGACATTTTAGATTTGGAGCCTTCTTCATTATGTCTGAAGAAGGGTCCCGGCCAAAGTGTTGCTTATCCACATTCTCCAGGGATGCTGCCTAGCCCACTGAGTTACACCAGCATTTTGCTTCTTTCCTTGGTAAGCCAGCATCTGCAGTTCTTTGTGTCTACACATTTTTCTTTCAATTACAGGTAGCTTTATAATTGCTTATATAAGTTCTCACAGTTATGTGGAACGTGATGGACCACTGCTCTTGTAGATTATCCCTGTCTATTTCCAAGGTCCGAAATCATCCTTCCAGGTAGCATTGCTGCCTTACAGTGCCAGAAACCGGGGCTTGATCCTGTACGGTACTGTGCTGTCTGTACGGAGTATGTACGTTCTCCTTGTGACTGCGTAGGTTTTCTCCGGGTCCTCTAGTTTCCACCCACATTCTGAAAACATGCAGGTTTTAGGTTAATTGGTTTCTATAAATTGTCCCTTGTGTGTAGGATTGTACTAGTGTACAGGGTGATCGGTGGGACGAAGCTTCCATCCTTTATCACTAAATTAAACTAATTTGCTCTTCTAATCTAATGTATTTCATTTGGTGCTCACAATGTGTTTTACCACTACAGTGGGTAAAAAATCAAATGCCAATGGGATCACTGCTTTGCAGGACATCTCATCACAGTTCACAAGGGTGACCCTCAACTCCCAGTCCCCTGTGACTTTAATTCTCCATCCCTCTGAATAGCGTAGGGACTGCTTGGCCTTTTATGCTGTTCCAACAAAGACACATATAGACTTGATGAACAGCACTGCATCGTCAGTCAAATATATTGCAGCCCTCAGGATTCAATGCTAAATTCAACAATTTCAGATAAACAGTCCTTCCTGTTATTGTCAAAACTGGCAACTTCCAATACAATGTCATTGGAAACATGAGCTCAGTTTTTTTCTCTCTGCCCAGATGCTGTCTGATCTGCTAGTGTTTCACATTTCCAGCAATTATTTTTGTGATTTCTCTTCCCCCTCCCCCGATTTGACTCTTCCATTCTGAGAAAAAAAAATTATGTCTGTCTACCCTATTTATGCCTCTCATGATTTTATATACTTCGATCAAGCTCCCCTCAGTCTCCAACATTTCAGAGAAAACAATGCAGGGTTGTACAAACTCTCCTTATAGCTAACTTGCAACACACTTTCTTGTCACCTTTCCAGTTGTGATGATATTGAAGCAAAATGTTAATTCTGTTTCTCTCTCCAGGAATGCTGCCAGCACTTTGCTTTCATTTCAGATTTCCACCACCTCCATTCTTTGCTGCTTTTAAATGATTGTGTAACGTTGGTAATTAGACCTATCATGCACCTTTTAACAAGGACAGCCTTAATTCAGGCTGCTCCTTATCCTGATGTGTGGGATTAAAAAAAAATGTTTTTCTTGCCCATTAATGCACAGGCAGTTTGAACTGTAAATGATGGAGATTGAAATTCATACTTCTCTCAATTCAGCACATTTTACAGATTGAAAATCATTCCTGAAAGATGTGATTCTGTTGAGAGACTTTAAACATGAGTATCTCTCAGACTGGTTTCGTTATGCAATATAAACTATTTATAATGAATTATTGTATGTTTAAGGCATATTACTGAGCTAATAGATGATAAAGAGAGAATGTTAAACATACACAAAGTTAATGGAGCACCAAGAAACAATATACTGGAACCTTAAGCAAAAAGCAAACTGTTAGAATATCCCTTCACAGATGCTGCCTGACCCACTGAGTTCCTTCAGCACCTTGTATTTTGGATAAATGGTTAATGTTTAGTTTAGACTACTTTACACTTTAGAGATAAAGCATGGAAACTGGCCCTTCGGCCTACCCTTACACTAGCCAATTAACCTATAAACCTGCACATCTTTGGAGTGTGGGTGGAAACAGGAGCACCCTGAGAACCCAGGGCACAGGGAGAACGTACAAACTCCATACAGACAATGTCTGTAGTCATGATCGACCCTAATCTCTGGCGCTGTGAAGCAGCATCTCTACCACTGGGCCACCGTGCCGCCCATTTGTTAATCTTTTGTGTAATTAGGTGATAACATTTTAGCCCTGGATCACTGTGCTACACCCACTTGCAAACAACATCCTCTTTAATCAATCTATATAGTAGAAATCAACATTAAAATGTATAAATGGAAGAAATTCCAGCTATTTGTTGAGCAATATGAAATGTACTCAGGGTAAAAAAACAGTTTATTTCCCAATGTCGGGAGATTTCCTTGATTCACAATCTTAATTGTTTTAATTGTAATGTTATCATGCATAGACAGACACAATGTGCTGGAATAACTCAGCAAGTTAGGCAGCATCTCTGGAGAAAAAGGATGGGTAACGTTTCAGGTCAGGATCCTTCTTCGGACTGAGACTTGAAAAGTCACCCATCCGTTTTCCCCAGATATGCCTCCTGACCTGCTGAGTTACTCCATCACTTTGTGTCTACCTTTGGTATAAACTAACATCTGTAGTTCCTTGTCTCTACATAATCTCCCCCTTGTTGTAGGTATGTTACAAAACTTACCTTCAGCGGCGCTGCAGTTCTGTCACTGTGTGTGCGTCTTTGGCGCCTTTGAGGGGGGGTCGGGATTTTCCACTGCCTGCCGGAGTTTTATTTTCTCGGGGTGCAAGTTTTTGCTGAAGATTTGTTCCGACTGCCGGTCTGTGAATTTTTTATTTTAAATCGCCCGACAATTTCAGCGCTGGAGTAAAATAAAAATTTGCTTCTAATGCCGTGAACGCCGACAATGGGAACGGATTTCACGTACGGGACAGGTAAAGGAAAGCCGTTTATTTTACATATAAACGTGCTTCTTAGGATGCCTTTAATCCAAATTTTACATTGCGAAAAGGTGACTTAGGCCCATTACGAACCGGCAGTATTTTTTCTGCCAATATGAGGTTTAAATTCACCGCAACCGCAACGTTCCAATCGATCACGTTCCACAAAAAACCCACTCGCAAGATGATTTAAATGGCCATTAATTTACAGGAATTAGACACTAAATTCTTTCCATTTGGCCTATAAATTAATGACAATGAGATTTTAAAATCTTGTTATATTGTGAATTCTTGTGTGAATGTTATTTGGACACTTAGGCTATTTTAAAATGTTAATCTTTTCTTAAGAAATGGATAGATGTTTAGATCTAGTAATTGAACTTTGTAATTAGCTATAATTGGGTAACTAACTAATTATATGCATTAATTTCAGGTCATCCAAGTAAGATTGTTTCGTATTTGTTTCAGAATGCTTCAATCTATAATAACTGAAAATTTATTTCAGTACTTAATTTTTAAGAAAGTTATGAGCATTTGACTGTCCTTGATCACAGCTTTTGTGTTAAGTCAATGGAAAAGCAATAGGGAACAAGATGCTAATTTCCGAGTATGAAAATGGCCATAACTTTTCTAATATTGAAGATATGAAAGTGAATTAGGTGTCAAATTAAACTTCTTTTTATGCTTTATCTGATGGGATAAATTGCAGACTTGATTTTTTTTATCTCAAAATTTTGTAACATTGCTACTTGTTGGTGAACCAAGTCCAATATTACATTGTGTTCCAGACTTGGAGAATTGAGCTGTACATGCCCACTGAAAGATGCAAAGCCATGGTGCTCTTAATTTTAGAAATCAAAGGTGGCATGGGTGGTGACAGATGAAATCCTTGTCATCTCTCCTCTATACTTAAGATCACACGCAAAACTCAAAAATGCTAGAGGAAGAGGTTACTCACATTACCGTTCCATCACTGATTTTCGGGCAACTGGTGGTCCAGCACCTTCTTTAATCCACAGAAAATTAAGAGAGCGCACTTGAACTCCCCTGCTGAAGTCCCCCAAAAGTGTGGCACCTCGGCCGGATAAGGCGTCCGATCTCAACCTCATTGGGACTTCTGCCCGATCGACGGGTAGAATTTGCCTCCTGTTGCCAGAGCTGCCAGATCCGTTCCCATAGCCGACTTCCGCGGCCAATTGGCGGGTCAAATTGGCCGGAGCAGCAGATCCATTCCCATAGCCAACTCCCTAGGCCGACTGCGGGCTGATATCTCAGTTCTTTGGCTAACTAGGCGTATTCCAGTACATTTGGACACCTCGCTCTGTTGGTCCAGCAAAATGCATAATCCAGAAAGGCTCTGGAACCATAGATGTCATAAAATCGGCGGTGAACCTGTATCTCATCAGATATTTAATTAAAGTAATGGTTTTGAACCACATCCCATAAGCAAGGATACTGTCCGATTTACCCCCACCCCATTGCGGACATTAGACTTTATCTGTGGGACTGGTGTGCTGCAATACTGAGAACTATCTTCTGCACTGTTTCTTTCCCTTTGCTCTGCCTCTTGTGTTTGAGTTTAACTTGATTGTATTTATGGAAAGCACATTATTTGATTTGATTTAATAACATGCAAAACAAAGCTTTTCACTGCACCCTGGTTCACAACATAATAATAAACCTAAACACTAAATTTGCCAGGTGTAATATCCCATCTGTGATTCACAGTGAAGTCCCGTCAAAGGAAATTACAACCTGGTGATTTTCTTCATATCCAGAAATAGTACAATTTCTGTCTAAACATAGAAAATTGCACAATTGTGGAAGGGTTGAGTTTTCATCAGACAAATGTGTTGCATCTACATCAATAATTTGCTGCTGATGTGAACATTTGTGGTGTATTTGGTCATTTTGCCTCACCTGCAATTAAATGGTTCAATGGTAGTTTGTTGTAATATCCAAAGGTGTTTACCTGAAAATCTTAGTTGACTTCAGTACGCTCATTAATTGTTTGCAAAAACTGCTGTTTGATGTTACCAATTAATCAATGATAGGATCGTACAAGAAAAATTAATGATCATCCATTTTGTTTATTTTTAGGTTTGATATCGTACACTGAATACTTATTCTTGCTGGGTATTCTAATGAGTAAGTGCATTTACGGTGTAATTCTTCATATATTACCATTAGCTTGTCAATACCAAATTTTAACTATAATTGTGACCTGCTTGTGCAAATCATTACGACAAACCATGGTAAGAGATACAAAAGGTAAACATTAACAATTTTACTAGATACCAAAGAAAATTTGAATATAGAACATGGAACATAGAAAAGCACAACACAGGAAGATGGTACCTACCTCTTTTCCATTGACTCCATCTACACTTCATGCTGCCTCAGCAAGGCCACCAGCATAATCAAGGACGAGTCTCACCCTGGTCATGCCCTCTTCACTCTTCTCCCATCAGGCAAGAGGTATAGAATTATCAAAATACATACCTCCAGATTCAGGGACAGTTTCTTCCCAGCTGTTTATCAGGCAACTGAACCATCCTTTCAACAACTAGAGAGCGGTCCTGAGCTACCATCTACCTCACTGGAGACCCTTGGACTATCTTTAATCGGACTTTACTGGACTTTACCATGTACTAAGCAGTATTCTCTTTATCCTTAATCTGCAAACTGTGGACGGCCCGATTGTAATTATGTATAGTCTTTCCACTGAACGGACAGCATGCAACAAGCAGTTTTTCACTGTAACTTCCGAAAACTAGAACTAAAGAAAGCAGCAATGAAACAGCATCTTTGATGGAATATTAATTATGTGCACAGTTTCTCAGTGTTATGTGAATCTTTTGAATGTTGTCAAAAATTCTTATGGCTCTTTATGGAAACAGTTTGGATTCTGCAGCAGTAAGTGCCTGAGTTTGCCAGACTAATTAATCTCTGCCAGAATTCTCTAAATCACCACGAGCTTCAAACTAATATATGAAGCATCATTTGAGGTTTATTTCACGTTTCCAGAGCAATTGTCAACTAATTTTTAATCCCATCTAAATGTGCAGTGTAGCAGCTCATCATGCCACTTGATCACAGCATCAGAGACGCAGGTTCAATCCTGACCATGGGTGCTATGTGAAATTTACGTATTTTCCCTGTGACCCTGTGGATTTCCAGTATGTCTCCAGGTTTCTGCCCATATCTCAGTGACGTGCAGGTTGATGGTTAGTTGAACACAATATATTTTGTGTGGATGGGGGGGTGGGGAGGAGGTGTGGATGGGGGATGGGAGGTGCATATTAAGACAAATTACTGTCAGATTAGTGTAAATGGATGGTTGATGCCTAGCATGGACTCGAGTGGGCCGAAGGGCTGTTTCCATGCTTATTGTAATTGCTTGCTCAAAAGATCACTAAATCTGGTAACTGTCTTTATTAAGGTAATGGAAAAATGATCACTCTACGTAAATGTCTATGGTGATCAGAGAGATTTGAAAACGGGTGAAAGAATTAGGCTTAAAAAATGCCTTTACTTGCCATAAATTGGCTAAATGCATTAAGGTTAAATTATATTAAAACAATAAAGCTTCCATGCATTTACCACATCAATCAAAGGCAGCCGCCCTATCCACATAAATGGGATTATACATCATACGCCAGCCAGTGCCTCGTCCTTCAGTGGAAGCTTGTAAATGTATCTTGTACTAAACATCATTCCCTTAATCCAGTATCTGTGCACTGTGGACTGCTCAATTAAAATCATGTCTGGTCTTTCCGCTGACTGGTTAGCACTCAACAAAAAGCTTTTCACTCTACCTTGGTACATGTGACAATATACTAAATTAAACTAAATCAGAAGTGTTCCGGAAATGTGTGACTGTGGAAGTCTGAGCGGCAAAAAGCACCTTGCCCTCGGTTAATGATAATATATTCCTTGTGCTTCCAGAACCTCGCACTGGATTCCAAATTGCCTTCAGTATGCTGGACATTGACGACAACCAGCAAGTTGAAAAAAAAGAATTTCTAATGGTAATTTTATTTTAATAAATTAAGCTGGTATTTGGAAAATTATTTAATTTTAAATAGAAGTGGAAATTAGAGTTGCTCTTTGTATTCAGGTTATCCACTTTGGTGGCAAAAGCAAGGGGGCAGATTATTATCTCAATGGGGTTAGATAAGGTAAGGGGGAGGGTACAGCGAAACCTGGGTGTCCTTGTACACCAGTCACTGAAAGTTGGTGTGCAGGTACAGCAGGAAGTGAAGAAAGCTAATGGAATTTTGGCCTTCATAGCAAGAGGATTTCAGTATAGGAGTAGAGAGGTTCATCTGCAGTTGTATAGGGCTCTGGTAAGACCACATCTGGAGTATTGTGTACAGTTTTGGTCTCCTAATTTGAGGAAGGACATCCTTGTGATTGAGTCAGTGCAGCGTAGGTTCACGAGATTGATCCCTGGGATGGCGGGACTGTCATATGAGGAAAGATTGAAAAGACTAGGCTTGTATTCACTGGAGTTTAGAAGGATGAGGGGAGATCTTATAGAAACATATACAATTATCAAAGGACTGGACAAACTAGATGCAGGAAAAATGTTCCCAATGTTGGGCGAGTCCAGAACCAGAGGCCACAGTCTTAGAATAAAGGGGAGGCCATTTAAGACTGAGGTGAGAAAAAAAAAATTCACCCAGAGTGTTGTGAATTTGTGGAATTCCCTGCCACAGAGGGCAGTGGAGGCCAAATCACTGGATGGATTTAAGAGAGAGTTAGACCGAGCTCTAGGGGCTAGTGGAATCAAGGGATATGGGGAGGAGAAGGCAGGCACGGGTTATTGATTGGGGACGATCATATATATATATATATATATATATATATATATATATATATATATATATATAATGTGTGTGTGTGTATATATATATACATATATGTATATATATATGTGTGTGTGTGTGTGTGTGTATATATATATATATATATATATATATATATATCGCAATGAATGGCGGTGCTGGCTCAAAGGGCTGAATGGCCTCCTCCTGCACCTATTTTCTATGTTTCTATGATGATATTTATTAATCTTATCCCCTCTGAACTCAATTCTGATATCAATTGTATGCCAGTATGTGAAAAATGAAGTCTTTAATCCATTATTTAATAAATGGAATTTGAAAAAAAAGTAATTGGCCATTCAACCAAACTGTTTGTTACTTTACATAGCCTCCATCCACTTAAATTGCCTCCCTTGCCTTGCTTTCCATATAATTTATCAACAATTTCTCCTGATATGAACCAGTACTATCTGCGTGTGACAGGTTATCAAATCTATGCTGTTCATCTCCACCTCACAGTGTTTCACAGCATCATTGGTGGAATCAGTTGCCATTCTAGTGTTATAATCTAGAGGGCACTCCAGAAAACACCATAGTAGCATAATCAGAAGGGTCACCTTTCAGGTGGAATATCAGTCCAAGACCCAACCTGGCTTCTAAGTACAAAATATCTAGTGATCCTTATAATCCTTATAGGTTTAAGCTGAGGGGGGAAGATTTAATAGGAACATGAGGGTTAACTTTTTTTATACAAAAGGTTGTGGGTATATGGAACCAGCTGCCGGAGGGGGTAATTGACGCAGGTACCATCGCAACGTTTAAGAAACATTTAGACAGGTTCATGGATAAGATGGGTTTAGATGGATATGGGCCAAATGCAGGCAGGTGGGACTAATATAGATGGGACATGTTGGTCAGTGAGGGCAAGTTGGGCCGAAGGGCCTGTTGTCACACAGTATGACTCCATGGGTGCACTTTCAACAAAGAACTGGATAATTCTCTTAAATGTCTTAACTAATATTTATAATTGATTCACCATATGGGAAAAAAAGCATCCCTAATTTCATTTTTCGTTATGGAAACTTGCCAAATAAATTGTCAATGAAACACTTTTGAACGTCCTGAGGTTGTGAGAAATGCTGTATAAATGTTCTTCATTAAATAAATTGCTCTTTTGCTCAGTAAGTTATTGAAGATAGAGGCTGCATTTATTCAGCACTTTCACATCCTTAAAATCACTTTGTGTTCAATTAATGCATTAATTTAGTTGTCGGCTACAGTTTAATTATTCTTTATAATGCAAGATGCAAATTTTTCTGTTGTTCTCCTTTTTTGTTTTTTAGTCTTAATGATTTGTCTCACCTCACTTTATTTGCATTAAGGTTAAGGAATGGGGTCCCTGGCTGCATTTTTCAATAGGAAACTAGGAGGCAATTGACTAGGGGTACTAGGATGTTATTGACAAAGGGTACCAGCCTTGGATACACTGTGTTCACTTAATTAAGGGCACTTTTCAAATAATGTGTCTGCCATTGACTGGAATAGCAAGGACTGGGAGCTCCAGTTCTTTGGCAAATCACACCAGAATTTTGTGTACTGTCAATGACAACCTGCTGCTAAGACTGGATAATAATGGATGTATGCAATTCTGAAACATCGTTGCCTTGGCCTGTGCTGCAGCTCCTAGCAAGTGTTATATAAGATCTTGTGGCAACATGCTGAGGGGTCCATCGTGCCCTGGCTATAGTCAAGCAGCCTATGTTGATGCTAAGGATAGTGAAGGAGGAAACAAAGCCTTTGGACATGACTAAACAGAGAAATGACCAATGAAATTTAAAAATGTTAAATAAGCATTGTAAGCGTACCCTCCTCATTTCCTTCTGCTTTCCCCCTCCCCTAGGTCCCACCTGCACCTATTTCCCCCCTTACTTTTCTACCTACATTCCTTTCCTCTAGCTTCATAATTCATAGAAACATAGAAACAGAAAATAGGTACAGGAGTAGGCCATTCAGCCTTTAGAGCTAGCACCGCCATTCAATATGATCATGGCTGATCATCCAAAATCAGTACCCAATTCCTGCATTCTTCCCATATCCCTTGATTTCAATTATTCAATTCAAGTCAGAAACAAGGGTTCTGAACGTAAACAAAGGTAACTTTGAAGGTATGAGAAGTGAATTGGCCAAGATAGACTGGCAAGTGATTCATAAAGGGTTGACAGTGGATGTGCAATGGAAGGTATTTAAAGACTGCATGGATGAACTACAACAATTGTTCATCCCAGTTTGGCAAAAGAATAAATCAGGGCAGGTAGTGCATCTATGGATAACAATGGAAATCAGGGATAGTATAAAAACAAAAGATAAAGCATACAAATTAGCCAGAAAAAGCAGCCTACCAGAGGACTGGGAGAAATTCAGAGTTCAGCAGAGGAGGACAAAGGGCTTAATTAGGAAAGGGAAAATAGATTATGAAAGTAAACTGGCAGGGAACAAAAACTGACTGCAAAAGTTTTTATAGATATGTGTAGAGAAAGAGATTAGTTAAAACAAATGTAGGTCCCTTGCAGTCAGAAACAGGTGAATTGATCATGGGGAACAAGGACATGGCAGACCAATTGAATAACTACTTTGGTTCTGTCTTCACTAAGGAAGACATAAATAATCTGCAGGAAATAGCAGGGGACCGGGGTTCAAATAAGATGGAGGAACTGAGTGAAATCCAGGTTAGCCGAGAAGTGGTGTTGGGTAAATTGAATGGATTAAAGGCCGATAATTCCCCAGGGCCAGATAGTCTGTATCCCAGAGTACTCAAGGAAGTAGCCACAGAAATAGTGGATGCATTTGTGATAATTTTTCAAAACTCCTTAGATTCTGGAGTAGTTCCTGATGATTGGAGAGTAGCTAATGTAACCGCACTTTTTAAAAAAGGAGGGAGAGAGAAAACGGAATTACAGACAAGTTAGTCTAACATCGGTAGTGGGGAAACTACTAGAGTCAGTTATTAAAGATGGGATAGCTGTACATTTGGAAAGTGGTGAAATCATTAGACAAAGTCAGCATGGATTTACGGAAGGTAAATCATGTCTGACGAATCTTATAGAATTTTTTGAGGATGTAATTAGCAGAGTGGATAAGGGAGAACCAGTGGATGTGTTATATCTAGACTTTCAGAAGGCTTTCGACAAGGTCCCACATAAGAGATTAGTATACAAACTTAAAGCACATGGTATTGGGGGTTCAGTATTGATGTGGATAGAGAACTGGCTGGCAGACAGGAAGCAAAGGGTAGGAGTAAACGGGTCCTTTTCAGAATGGCAGGCAGTGACTAGTGGGGTACCGCAAGGCTCAATGCTGGGACCCCAGCTATTTACAATGTATATTAATGATTTGGACGAGGGAATTGAATGCAACATCTCCAAGTTTGCGGATGACACTAAGCTGGGGGATAGTGTTAGGTGTGAGGAGGATGCTAGGAGGCTGCAAGGTGACTTGGATAGGTTGGGTGAGTGGGCAAATGCATGGCAAATGCAGTATAATGTGGATAAATGTGAGGTTATCCACTTTGGTGGCAAAAACAGGAGGGTAGACTATTATCTTAATGGTGGCAAATTAGGAAAAGGGGAGATGCAACAAGACCTGGGTGTCATGGTACACCAATCATTGAAAGTAGGCATGCAGGTGCAGCAGGCAGCGGAGAAAGCAAATAGCATGTTAGCATTCATAGCGAAAGGATTTGAGTATAGGAGCAGGGAGGTTCTACTGTAGTTGTACAGGGTTTTGGTGAGACCACACCTGGAGTATTGCATACAGTTTTGGTCTCCAAATGTGAGAAAATACATTCTTGCCATAGAAGGGGTACAGAGAAGGTTCACCAGACTGATTCCTGGGATGTCAGGACTTTCATATGAGGAAAGACTGGATAGACTTGGCTTGTACTCGCTAGAAATTAGAAGACTGAAGGGGGATCTTATAGAAACAAAATTCTTAAGGCGTTGGATAGGCTAGATGCAGGAAGATTGTTCCCGATGTTGGGAAGGTCCAGAACAAGGGGGTCACAGTCTAAGGATAAGGGGGAATTCCTTTGGGACCGAGATGAGGAAAAAATTTTTCACACAGAGAGTGGTGAGGCTCTGGAATTATCTGCCACAGAAGGTAGTTGAGGCCAGTTCATTGGCTATATTTAAGAGAGTTGTGGCCCTTGTGGGGGTATGGAGGGGGTATGAAGAGAAGGCAGGGGGTATGGAGAGAAGGCAGGTACAGGATACTGAGTTGGATGATCAGCCATGATCATCTTGAATGGCGGTGCAGGCTCAAAGGGCCGAATGGCCTACTCCTGCACCTATTTTCTATGTTTCTATGATTCCATTACCCCTAAGAGCTATATCTAACTCTCTCTTGAAAACATACAGTGAATTGGCCTCCACGGCTTTCTGTGGCATAGAATTCCACAGATTCACAACTCTCTGGGTGAAAAAGATTTTCCTCATCTCAGTCCTAAATGGCCTATCCGTTATTCTTACACTGTGATCCCTGGTTCTGGACTCATCCAACATTGGGAACATTCTTCCTGCATCTAGCCTATCTAATCCCTTAAGAATTCTATATGTTTCTATAAGATTCCCTATCATCCTTCTAAATTCCAATGAATATATGCCCAGTCGATCCATTCTTTCATCATATGTCAGTCCTTCCATACCAGGAATTAACCTTGTGAACCTACGCTGCACTCCCTCAATAGCAAGAATGTCCTTCCTCAAATAAGGAGACCAAAACAGCTCACAATACTCCAGGTGCAGTCTCACTAGAGCCCTGTACAACTGCAGTAAGACCTCCTTGCTCCTGTACTCAAATCATCTCGCTATGAAAGCCAACATGCTATTTGCTTACTTCACTGCCTGTTGTACCTGGATAAATGTGAGGTTATCCACTTTTGTGGCAAAAACAGGAAGGCAGATTATTATCCAAATGGTGTCAAGTTAGGAAAAGGGGAAGTACAATGGGATCTGGAGGTCCTTGTTCATCAGTCACTGAAAGTAAGCATGCAGGTACAGCAAGCAGTGAAGAAAGCAAATGGCATGTTGGTCTTCATAACAAGAGGAGTTGAGTATAGGAGCAAAGAGGTACTTCTGCAGTTCTACAGGGCCCTAGAGAGACCACACCTGGTGCATTGTGTGCAGTTTTGGTCTCCAAATTTGAGGAAGGATATTCTTGCTATTAAGGGAGTGTAGCGTAGGTTTACCAGGTTAATTCCCGGGATGGCGGGACTGTCATATGTTGATAGAATGGAACAGCTGGGCTTGTTTACTCTGGAATTTAGAAGGATGAGAGGAGATCTTATTGTCTATTGGCTACCTTCATGCTTACTTTCAGTGACTGATGTACAAAGACACCCAAGTCTCAATGCACCTCCCCTTTTCCTAATCTGACACCATTCAGATAATAATTTGCTTTCTTGTTCTTGCCACCAAAGTGGATAACCTCACATTTATCACAACTCATCAATCCTTTTGTCTTACATCTTTTTTTTCTTCACCTCTGTCTTTTGTCCAACCTATCAAAATCTGCCTATCAAAACCCCCTCTGATCTGTATCTGCCTATTACCTGCCAGGCTTTGTACTACCTTTCTCCCTTCCAGTATTTTCTCCCCTCCCACTATCAGTCTGAAGATGGGTTGGATCCAAAATGTCACCTATCTATGTTCTCCACAGATGCTACCTGACCCGCTGAGTTACTCCAGAACTTGGGTCTTTTTTGTAATCCAACATCTGCAGTTCTTTGTTTTTACATTGCAAGTACAAATTGTACAAATTAGAGTGATTGACTCCAGTATCGAACAAAAATAGAAATAGTGAGATAGGAATAAAATAAAATTTGGACACTGACATTTAAAAAAATCTCAAGCGTCGATGAGTACCTGAAAGAATGAGATTTCATATATGTGATCATTAATTTCCATTGTCAGAGAGTTGAAATACTTAAATAATTAAACTATCTCTAAATCTCATTGTGTGAAAAATGCATTATATCAAGCTATTCATTTTCTTGTTTGTACAGTTATATAGTTTTGACACATGATCCTGATTCAGGAAGAAAATTTGCATATTAGCAAACAAATTAGTTCAGCCATATTGTATGGTCTTCATACCACCCGCTTTTCATCAAAGCATGGGCATCAGACTTCAAAAATGTACTACATCTAGTCTAAGTGTATTTTTTGCTCCAACTCTGTGTCGATGCCAAAAAAAACTAATTTCTACCACACATGCAGGTTCTCAACAAATCTCCGAGCAATACTGGGTTACGAAACACAAAAGCTATTTCTATGTCTCCTGCGTAAATGAATGTGTCAGTATAAACTGTAAAGCTTAAGATGATATAGTGTCAAGGGTGATGTCCAAAGGAATGTGGTTCTCCAGCCAACACCTCCCTACCTCCCTGCAGCCTTCACAGCCAATCCCTACCTATGTGCATGAGCTGAAACTTAACTTGAAGGCCTATTATGTTCAGCCTCCCAGTAAGTATTCAGCCTTGGTTTATGTCTGCACCATTTGTAATGAATTATCATGAAACAAAAGAGAAAAAGAAAAACAGTGTTTCCAGTTATGTATAATGGTTTTGCCACAATTAAATTATCAATTGTGTGTCACAGGATGTTATTAAAGTAAATTTTACATGGATTAATCTATAAAGGCAAATGACAAAATTATGCTTTTAAATCCTTTCCAAATAGCTCTAACAGCTGTAGTGGTTATTTTGCAGTCCTGTCAACCAGTTTTTCCAGAAAAGTACCAACTACATGGAAAGTTAAGAAAGATATAGTAGGTATATCAATTCCTTGACTTGAAATTAGCCAGTCTTGACCTTAACTGAAGACTTGACTGTGAGAACAGCAATGAATATGTGGAATCAGTTTCAAGAGTTAAACTTCAGGGCATTTGGGAGAATTAGGTTTAAGTAGTCTCTACTGACATGTATTCACAAGGTCCGTTCATTTGTTTTACTAACCAATTTAACTGACATTTATCTGCAATCCAGAAATCTTCAGCATGTCAACCTAACTGACATCACATTCAGACATTTCTACAAAGTCTGGCATTTTTTTCGCTTTTGCTTTGGTTTGTTTTTAAGCTCAGAGCTGATTTTGGACTTTTTCCCACTTTTAATTGGGGAACCTACATGTAACATTTAAATGGCAAAGGGTTAATTGCAGTTTAGTAACTGGAGGCAAGTTGTAATTTGAAGCTGTGGTGTGATTCAAACTGTTTCACTAAATATATTGGGCATTATCAGAAGTAATCAAATTAACACAACAAAATTGTTCTAGTTTTACCTTATTTTAATTGTACCTTTCTTTCTCAACTAACTGTACATTATACTAACCATACTAAACGGTTCTGTTTTTCCTGACGAATGTTTGTCCCTGTGCAGGTGAAAAGCTAGGTGGAATCATCAGTGATAGCGATGCTTTCAAGGCTACAGGCAATTACCTTGACATTCAGACACTTGCAGCACAATTAAAACCATTTAAGAGATGAAGCTGGCCTCAGAAGTGAAGTCTGCGGAACTGGTTAGATATTGAAGTGGCACTACTCCTAAGCTGTTTTTAAAAAAAACAGAAGGCAGCAAAATTCACAGTAGATTAAGTTACTGGAATTTCTTTTCCACTTGCTTTTTTGTTCCATTTGTAGTGTTTTTTAATTTTATTTCTTTAAAGGGTAAGATAGTGAATGGTAAAACACATCACAGAACCATGACAACCTAAGCTTGAAATTCTTCAGGTACAGATCACGTCTGGTGCATTGTGTAATTCAATGGGTTTGGAATTATGGAGTCCCATGAATATGATATATTAGGGTCTGGCAGGGTTAGTCTTTTGGCTAGTTGAATAGAGTTGGTAGTTGAGGAGCAAAGCAAGGCATTAAAGCAGACATTAAAAAAGGCAGCTTCATTTATATACTTAAGTGTTTCATCAAGAATTTTCACAGTGGGATGATTTCATAGCCCACCTTGGCTGTGCAGACATAAATCTATCCCTTACAGGATCAAAGCCAGAAGGCATTTTAAAGGAATTTTAAAGCCACAGAACCCCATTTTGTAGATCTTTATAAGCCAATTAAAAAAAAAAGCTAAAATCAAATAAACTGAAGCTTTAATTAACTACAACTGGAGTCTCTCACAACGGTTCAAAACAAAGTTCAATGCTGCTATTTTTTCAGGGAAAATGAAAATCATGATAAAGTTCTAATGCTATCAACATTTTTTAGTTTAACGTTGCCAGAATATTTTCTTGCAGTCTGTAGAAAAAATGGTTGCTAATTGCATTTACCCGAAATATACAACAATTTATAATACATAATTGTTTACTAAGGATTTGGAATTTATATTTGAAAATGTTAGTTCCAGGGATTTTTTACACATTGTGTCTGATTGCTCATACATTCCCCAAAGGGAAAAAAAACATAATTTAAAAGAAATGGCAGTCTGTTACAGACAGTCTAGTCTTATCGTGCACCCGTCCAAGACAGACAAATGGAGTGATACATGATAAAGTTTTATTAAATACCAAAATATTTGGCAGCAATGCCAAATGTTTTGATCCAACAAAATTTAACCAGTAAATTTATCTTGTTTAGTATGGGACTATCAAAAGAGATCATTAGGTTTCGGAGCTACTGTGCAAAATACAGCCTGTGCACATAGTTCACATGGTCATTCTTGGCAAGGGTAGGACTATTTAATGTTCCAATTTGTGCCAAGAATGTGGTATTGGACATAGACTGCAGCAAGGGATTTTGGACTATTTAGTGACTGGCAAGTACACTTAAGATTAGAGTATTGGAGTAGCTGTACAAGAACGGCAGGTTTCTTCCCCCAAAGGATTTTAGTGAATTGATTATTTTTTTGCAATAATCCAGCATCTGAGGTTATTTTCACCTGTACCATCTTATGTTAAAGCTTTTTTTAGACTCTGTTCACATTTTCAATTTCCCTCTGTGGGATTTTAGAATGACACCAACCACTACACAACATAGCCCTTGTGCCACCATCTATATATTAATTACCATGTCCAAAGTTAACAGCTGTAAGAAAGTTATGCACTACAAGTATAATAATTTTCCAATATTATTAACCCATGACTAGTCATAAATTATTATGTTTACTCCACCTTTCCAGATTTCAGCATTCTGATTGAAATAAGCATTGTGCTATATTTATTAAAACGACTAACTCCCTCAAGTAAACGTGGATTGCATGCATAATGAAAACCTTGTAAATGGTTCTCAAGGAAGATTCAGGTTCTTGCCATCAAAGTTTCCTTCATCATTTTGAACAAGTGACATTCCGATTGGACTGAAGAATCCTTAAAATGAGATGTATCCAAACTTCCAAGCTAACCTTTAGCAAATTTCTGCACAAAAGGATTTTACCATTGTTTACGCAGCATGGATTGAGAGTTAAATCTGGGTGTAATCCAAACCTGACTGAAGAGCTGAAGGAAGTGGGTACTTTTGAATGGATGGTGTTAAGTTAGGGAAAGTGTGGAGAAGTGTCAACCTGAGAAAGCAATCAGCTGAAGGTCGATTGAAATGAATACGTTTATTGGCCAAATATTCACATACAAGAAATTTGCCTTGGTGCTCTGCCTGCAAGTGACAACACAACATACAGTGACAGTCAGGAATGACACATAAAACATTAAACGTTAATAATAAAACATTATCGATTAAACTTGTGAATTAAATAAAATACCTGAGCAAAAAGAGGCTACAGATTTTTGGTTATTGAGTAGAGCTACTACTTGTGGAAAAAAGCTGTTTTTATGTGGCAGCTTTGACAGTCCAGAGTCGTAATGGTGTAAGGTGTAATGCCGACTCCTTTGCAGTCTGAATCTCGAGATGAAAGTTAATCGCTGACGAAAATAAATGATTTTTTGGAAACACTATAATTTCAAAAGCTACATTAAAATCAATAACAGGAAAATCAAAACATCATGAATTTGGTATCCTGATCTTTATGACAAGTTTCCAAGTCAGTTCTTCGACCAATCCTCTTGGATAGCATTGTTCTACATCGAACAGTCCAATACAGGTACATGCCTTTCAGCCCACAATGTCCATGCCAAAAATGATTCCAGCATGTGATCCATATCCCTCCATTCCCTGCATATCCCTGTGCCTATCTAAAGAACTCTTAAATGCCATTATCTTTTCTACCTCCATCGTCACGCCTGGCAGCATGTTCCAGGCACCCACAAAAAAAAACTTGCCCTGTACGTCTCCTTTAGGCTTTGCTTCTCTCACTTTAAAGCTATGCCCTCTACATTTTCACACATCCACCCTGAGGGAAAAAGTTCTGTCTACCGTACCTTTACCTATCATAATTTTATATACTCCGACACTCCAGGAAATCTAAAGATGTTTGTCCAACCTCTCCTTATAGGTAATACCCTCAAATCCAGGTGTCTAGGTACCAGTCTGAAGAAGTCTTCACCTGAAACGTCACCCAATTTTACACCAGATGCTGCCTGAACTGCTAAGTTACTCCAGCACTTTGTGTCTATCCACATTGTGGTAAACCTTTTCTAAACCGTGTCCAAAGGTTCCACCTCCTTCCTGCAGTGGGGTGACCAGAACTGCACATAATACTCCAAATGCAGCCTGGCAGTCCTATAAAGTTGAGGGAGATGGTGGAATTAAATTGGATGGAATGAACTGCACAAGTTTCACCCATCCCTTGTCATCTAACCCTTTGAATATACCCAGCTTCCTCTTAAATGGATTCATGTTATTCACCTCAATTGTTCCCCATATTACAGTTCCACATGCTAACCACTTTCTGAGAGTTCCACATTCTAACCTTTCTCCTGAATTCTCTTCTGGATTTATTGTGACTGCCTTTACATTTATGGCCTGCAATTTTAGCCTCCCACGACATGTGGAAACATTTTTTCCCTGCAGATATCCTATCAAACTCTTCCTTAATCTTAAGACCCCCAACAGGTCACCCTTGATCTTCTGTTTTATAAAGCAAAGAGACCGAGTTTGCACGGCTTCTCTGAATAAGTGTATCCTTACAGTTTCACAAAAAACATACAAATCTAAGTGAATGAGTGACAAAAGTTGGCTGCAGAACAGGCTAAGTATTCACCAGAGCCTCTCCTCATAAATCCATGAAGATTATTCTGGCATTCTATTATTGTTAATATATATTTTTTCCAATTAGAACATATTTGAACCTTGAGAATTCTATGGCTCTAATTGTTCTTAATTTGCGCTGTGAAAATGTTTTCATCACTTAAAAGGTAGCATGGTGAATACTGATTTTAACCACTGAAATCTGGATTTCAATTTAAGGCAGATTAATAGGATGACAGTTACTTCTCACTACTGTCAGTAAGTCTCTGAATGATATGAGTTTAGACAGACTCAAATAAAATTCAGTCAACTGGGGACCTACATTATTTTTTTCCTCCTAGATTCAAATTGGCAATCTGAGTTACAGAGTTAAAAGATGATGATAGAAATATTTGGTATTTATAATAGATTTGCCATTTTGTCGTTAAGATTAAAGTTCACTTTTTGAAACATTGAATAACTAGTTTACTTCTTTATCTAAATTTACCTAAGTGTTACAGTTCATTGAAAAATAGTTGACGGACAGATACTGATAAACTATCTAATACACCAGGTAAAACTTTCGAAGATGTGCAGTATTTTTTCAAAGTCTACATTATATTTATTTTTCTTAAAGAGTAAATAACATTTAAGGAGAAGCTGGATAAGTACACAAAGAGAAAAAAAGATAGTTTATGCCACTAAGCCAATGTGAAGTACTGGTAGGTTGAGGAGAATGTAAAGCATGGTATATAGACTTGATGAATGATATGTTTCTGGTTTTACTTTGCATGAAAAAAGTACCTACATATTTGTGTAGCAGACAATTGGATTACTGAGACAGGTGATTACAATTGCAGGTCTACTGTCATAACCTATCATAGGATTTCCTCTAAAGCCTATGGCCATTTTAACTACATTTCTTTAAAATCTAAAACAGAAGCTGACATTTTGAGAAATGCTTGAAAATGAATGTTCATTGGAAAGACATGAAATTAACTTTTAAGATGTCTATGCATACAAATCTGTTTGCCAATTAGGGTACATCATCTAACACCATAATGGTTATTCTATGGTTTAAATAACAATGCTTCCTTTTTTTATATTAATGCTGCTCAAATGAGGAAAAGTGCAACTTTCATTGAAAGGTATGTCAGAAATCTGGAACTGAATAGCAGTATATATTTTTCTTCCATATGAAAGCAGTAAACTTTTGAAACAATATCGCAAGTCAGTACAATTGAACATTTGAAATACTGGTGCAACTGTTGTAAAAGGCTTGCATCTGATCAGATACATACAGTTGCAACAATTTCCTTGTTTTTATAATGAAAATCCATGTTGATTGCACAGATATTAACCTCAATTAAAAAAGCAAAGGCAGATGAGATGTAGTCAGAACATGAAATGTTTTAATGTAATGAAATTCACAAAATGTCAGTAACCATTTTTGTGATTATCATTAACGGAGAAACCTATAGTAAACATTTATTGAGGGGAATGATATTAATGTTCTTCTCAACATTCTACGAATGAACCCATTTTTGACTTTAGAAACGAAAATATAATGGAGCACCTATTTAAAAATTGTTTCTTTTTCAAGGTGAGCATTGCTGGAAAGGCCAGCATAGGACAGTGCAGTGGTGCAGCAGTAGAGCTGCTGCCTCACAGCACCAGAGACCCGGTTTGACCCTGACCTCGGGTGCTGTCTGTGTGGCGTTTGTATATTCTCCCTGTGTCCATGTGAGTTTTTCCGGGGTCTCCGGTTTCATCCCACATCCCAAAGATGTGTGGGTTTGTAGGTTAATTGGCTTCTGTAAATTGCTCCTAGTGTGTAGGACATGGAATTAGTGTATCGATGATCGATGGTGCATCGCCTAAAAACTACAAATGGATCATACAAAGTGCTTAAAATGGCAGCAATATTGTGGGTATGCTTGGTATCTCTTTTGCCTTCCTGGATCCCAGGACAATGTGTTCACTTTTGTGAAACTTTATATCTGGCTCCTGACTTTGGAGTGTCAATGTCTAACATTGCGAAGTAGGCAACAGGTGGATATCCTATGGGTTGGGATCCGTTTAAATCTTCCTCCATTCGCCTGCTTCATCACACACAGGACAATCAATGTTGAATTTCTGTTTTGGGGTCCATACAAATATAATTACTACAATCTATGTGATAAACAACTACTAAAATTAATTTGTAAATGTTCACTGTTTTCCTTGACAATTCAGCATATTCATGGCAGATTATTACTTACAGTTTGCTGGTCTCATGACCATGTAATGGAGTTTGAGTGTAAATTTAATGTACAGTCTTGAAAAATGCTGAAAAATGATTGGTTTCTGCTTTTCCTATTTAGACTACCTTACACATAGCTGAATGTAATGATTTCATCAAACTGCATACATCCTCAAGATGCAAAATAATTTTAAAAAAACTGCAATTCTGGAAATCCAAAATAAAAACAGAAAGGCTTGAACACTCAGCAGGCCAGGGAGTCTGAGCAAAGGAAAACAGAATTATCATTTCAGGTCTAAGGTTCTCCAACCTAAAAAGTTAATTCTTGTTGCTCTTTCCTCAGATGCTGCCTAACCTGTTTGTGTTTCCAGTATTTTCTGTTTTTATCTTAAAAGACAAAACTGTTCAGAAAATGACGACACAAGGTACGCGTGTAACTCAGCAGGTCAGGCAGCGTCTCCGGAGAACTTGGATAGGCGATGTTTTGGATCAGGACCCTTCGTCAGACCCATGTTCTCCTGAGATGCTGTCTGACCTGCTGAGCTACTCCAGCACTCTGTTTTCTTTTGTAAACCAGCATCTGCAGCTCCTTGTTTCTACATTTCAAATGTTTTGTTGAATCTTATCTGTGAATCCTAAAGTGAAAATTGTCTTTGTATTTCTTTGATCCCGTGTGAAAATCCTGCCCATATTTTGCTGGAATATGAACGTAATCTCTGAGTGCTGTTTTATAGATGCTATGATTAAGCAAAAACAAAATGAAACATTTTAAGATACTCAGTCTCCTAATCTGATTTCAGCTGCAGAGCATCATTGGACGGAAGAAGGAGTGCAAACTAGGAGCACACGCTTCACCTGTAAGTTATCTCCTTTCTTCGTTAGTCAGGTTTAACTCAGAAATGAGCATTTCCTCTGAGAAACTTAAAAGCATTGAAATATAGGAGGTGATAAGCCATTCAGTCCTTTGAGTATGCTTCACCGTTCAGTGTAGTAATTGCGCATCCATTATATTATTACAATAGTCCTTTCTATCTATTTCAAGAAGATCTATCTGTCTGCTTATCTATTACCTGTCTATATCTATTATCTATCTATCTATCTATCTATTATATTGCTGTAAAATGTTAATATTACTCAATCAAGCTTCCTCAAAGAGAATTTGTTTAAGCAAATTCTGACTAACATTTTATTAGGTGTGGATCACAATGTTCCTAACTGTTCCTGATATTTTGATGAATCATTTAATGTATCATTCTATCTTTTAAACTATAAGTAACAACTTGCTATCAATGAGAATACAAGGGAATAGATGTATCGTCACCCAGAAAATGTATTTGATTTCACTAAAACCCATTATCAAGTATTCAAACATTTAATGCAATTTCTGTGATTAAAGAAAATTATGAAAGGTTATTGTTGCAGTGAATGGTACTGGTTAAAAGTACAAACACCAAGCATCCTTCTTTTAGCTGAAGGCACCTCTAGTTACCAGCAAATACCATCTTTTAGGACTGTAATGATTCAGTTAAAATATTAAAACTGCCTTATGAACATAAAGTGAGAATCAGGCAATGCCATCATCTCAAATATAAATTCACACTGATGACAAAGTTAAGAACCTATGCAAATATAACAAAAACATTTATGTTAGACCCAAAACACCGGAGACTCAGTCTGAAGAAGGATCCCGACTCAAACGTCACCTTTCCAGAGATACTGCCTGTCCCGCTGAGTTACTCCGGCATTTTGTGTCTATCTTTGATGTAAACCTGTAGCTGCAGTTCTTTCCAACACAAAAATATTGATGTTTTTTTTTGGGTGGCACAATCGCGCACCGTTAGAGTTGCTACCTTACAGGGGTAGACTTGCTGCCTTACAGTGCCAGAGACCCAGGTTTGTGTAAGAAGGAACTGCAGATGCTTGACCGGAAACGTCATCCTTTCTTTCTCTCCAGAGATGCTGTCTGTCCTGCTGAGTTACTCCAGCTTTTTGTGTCTACCCAGGTTTGATCCTGACTATGGGTGCTGTCTACACAGAGTTTGTGACCATGTGGGCTTTCTCTGGGTGCTCCAGTTTCCTCCCACGTTCCAAAGACGCACAGTTTTGTAGGTTAATTGGCTTTGGTAAGTTGTTAAATTGTTACTAGTTTGTAGGATAGTGTTAGTGTTCAAGGTGATCGCTGGTCGGCCCTGACTTGGTGGGCCGAAGGGCCTGTTTCCTCGCTGTATCTCATTTCTATAGAAGTGTTATTCTCAACACTTAACTGTTCATAGAACATAGAATAGTACAGTATAGGAACAGCCCCTTCGGCCCTCAATGTTTATGCCAAAATGATGCTAAGACCAATAATTATCTGCCTGCCCATAATCCATATCCCTCCATTCTCTGCATTTCTATGTGCCAATCTAAAGGTCTTATTAAATGTCTCTGTCTATCTGACTCCACTACCTCTCTGGCTGTGTGTTCCAGGCACACATCACCCTCTTTGTAAAAATAAATCTTGCCCTGCACATCTCCTTTAAACTTTGCTCTTCTCACTTAAAGTTATGCCGTGTAATATTTGACATTTCCATCCTGGTTTGACTGTCTCCCCTATCTATACCTATAGAATTCTATCCCATCTGCTCCTCTACTATTATATTGGCCGTTAGTAGAGCTGTTGTGTAGCAGCGCCAGAGACCCAGGTTCAATCCCGACCTCACGTGCTGTCTGTGTGGTGCATGCACATTCTCCCCGTGACCGCTTGGATTTGCTCTGGGTTCTCTGGTTTCCACCCATAATCCAAACATGTTAATTGGTCTCTGTAAATTGCCCTTAGTGTGCAGGGAGTGGATGAAAAAGTAGGATAGCATAGAACTAGTGAGAATGGGTGATCGATGGTCGATGTGGACTCAGTGGGCCAAAGGGCCTGTTTCTTCTTCTTCTTCTTTCGTGTGGCGTGCACAGCCTAAAGTTGTTGGACAACTTGTTCTATTTGATCTTCCGTTTGTGCAGGTTGAGTTGATTGCACTAGTCGAAACAGGGCGGACCACGTGAAGGTTCCACCCTGGCCTATTTCCATACTGTATCTTTAAAACTCATATAGAAGCTCTGTTAAAGAGAAAACTAAGGGACCTTACAGCCTTTCTCACAACAGTAATTCAGTATTTTGGTAAGGATCTTTTAGAAACTTACAAAATTCTTAAGGGGTTGGATAGGCTAGATGCAGGAAGATTGTTCCCGATGTTGGGGAGGTCCAGAACAAAGGGTCACAGTCTAAGGATAAGGGGGAATTCCTTTAGGACCGAGATGAGGAAAACATTTTTCACACAGAGAGTGGTGAGTCTCTGGAATTATCTGCCACAGATACAGGCATACTGCTACAGGATACTAAGTTGGATGATCAGCCATGATCATATTGAATGGCGGTGCAGGCTCGAAGGGCCGAATGGCCTACTCCTGCACCTATTTTCTATGTAATATCAATCCATCTGAATTACCAATGATAATAATTAGGATGGACCCATCTTTGAAAGGAAGACCAAACTAGCCAAGCTTTAACTGGTCCCAGAGTTTAAGATGACAAAAAGGAAAATATTGACTCCAAAAGAATAGTATCAGTCTTGGGTGTTTAATGAAGCTTTATTGTTCTTTAATAGTCCTGCAATGATTGAATTGGTGATTTATTAGTAAGTTTATGAGTTAAAATCACATCTCTATTTTTAAACATTTAGCTTGCAACATTAAGTCATTACCATTCTTTTGTCCCAACATGCCTTTTAAATAAAGGTGTATTGATTTTACATTTAAGTGTTAAATGGTCCTTTGTTGCACGTTTTAATTTATATGGAAACAATTGTAATCTATCCACACAAAAATAGCATTCTTCTGAACCCAACCAGAGTGAGCTTCAGAGTTATCTTTGGCATCTGGCAAGTTTGAATTTATAATGATATTGAAGCATCTTGGGATAACAAGCCAGTTCATTTTCTGGGCTGGTGATTTTCTTTGTTAACAGAAATATTTGAAATGCACTGAAGGCAGTTTTAGAGGTCATGATATACCTCGGCATTATGGGTCATCCCACTGGCGATCAGTGAACTGTGGTAAAGAAAACCAGCCAGGAATGTTAACTGTATAACAGGCAATGTTTCACATGTCACATGCACAAGAAAGCGTAGAACAAAGACGGTCTAATGGGACTTGTTACTGCTGATGCTGAAAGCCAAATAACCATTAGTAATAGGTTTATGAAAAGACTGCTGTCTTTTACCTTGGGTTTTCAGTGAAATAAAGCAAATAGTAGAGCCACTTTGTTGTCATGAGAATACTCATGGGATTCAGGCCCATGAAACTTAAAAGATGTTTGGTCTAATGGTTGTGTTCAAAGTGAATTGCTGATTTAGAGGTGAAGAGTCGGGGTGCCATAAAAATAAGTTACACTGACTTTAAAAGCAGTTGTTTATGGAATTGCAGGTTGTGACATTTCTATAGAATAGATCATTCTCCATCAGACTCAAATGAACATTCCAACCTTAAGTCCAATCTATGGGTTCTCTCCTCCACATTCAATCTGAAGAAGGGTCCCGACCCGAAGAGTCACCCATCCTTTTTCTCCAGAGATGCTGCCTTGACCTGCTGAGTTATTCCAGCACTTAGTGCCTATCTGTGACTTATTTTGATGCTCACCATTATTTTGGAGTTAAACGCATACCAAGTCCTGGTGTCCACTCACATATTTAAACATGGAAGTCACAAAATTATACTTTAGTCTTGAAATATCTCTGGAAGTCCATATGGAATCCAAACCCATGAAACCAAAATATGCCTGGTCTAACGTGTTCAAACAATATTGGTAATTCAGTGATGAGGAAATCGACAGCCTGGAAAGGAATTTGAACTGACCTTTGAACTAGTTATGTACAGATATGCAAACCAAAGTTTGGTTCTGCTCCAGATAACAGCATCAGTAGTCTCATATGTCCCCATTTCATGGAGGGGCACAGTGGCGCAGCAGTAGACTTAACTGCCTTAAAGCACCAGAGATTGGCGTCGGGTTCAATCCTGGCTACGGTTGCTGTCTGTATGGAGTTTGTATTTTCTCCCTGTGACTGTACGGTTTTCTCAGGGTGCTCTTTTCCTCCCACACTTCAAAGACGTACAGGTTTGTAGGTTGTTAAAATTGTTAATTGGCCCTAGTGTATAGTATAGTGTTAGTGTACGGAGTGATCGTTGGTTGGCACAGACGGTGAGCCGAAGGGCCTGTTTCCATGCTGTATCTCTAAAGTCTAAATGCCTATTGTCATTGATAAGCTCCCTGTTCATTTCAAACAAATGAAACAAACAGGATAATTGTGTTAAGAATCTCTTAGGATCACCCATCATAAAGTGTTTAAGTAGACCAGCCTTCTGCCAGAATTGCACTCTGAAGTAATTCTGCAATCTCATGTAAGATAATGAATTTAATCAGTCTATTGCGTTGCTAGGAGATTTGCTGGGTTCAGCTAATACCAAGCATATCCCCCAAAGAACCAATTAATTTCTATATGCAGTGTGGACCTCCGGTGCTGGACCTTGCCTAAATTGTAACAATTTTAGTAGCAATGCCAGTTAATTAGAAAGCTAGGAGAAAGTAATGTCAATTAATTTACAGAATAATTGGACATTTTGCAGGAAGAATTAAGCAAAGTTCAGGCCCTGTGGGCATTATCCCGTTCCTTACCATTTTTGATTTTGGCATGATCAAATCACAGCAGTATATAGGGCCTGTCCCACTTTCACAACTTAATTCTGCCAAGTTTAAACGACCTAAAAAAAAATCAAGATCGTGGTAATCTACGAACTCCTACGATCTTCCACGACTATATTCACAAACTCCTACGAGTACATCTACGAATTCCCACGACTATTTCGATGCCCTCCTTACGAGTAAAAAGTTGCAATTTCTTTCATCCCAACCATTTTTTTTACTCGTGGACATTTTTTATCGGGCTGGAAAAACGTCCCGATTTATCTGATGCCACGAGTACCTACGGCTGGCATAACGAGCCGCTACAATATATCTACGAACTCCTACGACCTCCTACGGACTCTGCGAGTTTGAATCAAGGGGAAAACTCGGGAGAATTCGTGAATTACCTCGTGAAAATGGGACAGGTCCTTAAGGCATCTTTATCGTGTTCTCGTACTCAGCAGGATTGTGCCATGTGCGGATAATTGCCTTGGTGGTCAAGTCCCCTCTCCTAGATGTAACCCAGCACAATAGAGGAATAAATCGGGTAGATGCACAGAATCTCTTACCCTGAGTAGAGTTAGCAAATTTGCAGATGACACAAAGCTGGGTAGCAGTGTGAACTGTGAGGAGGATGCTATGAGAATGCAGGGTGACTTGGACAGGTGCAAGTCACCCTTGCAGATGCATGGCAGATGAAGTTTAATGCGGATAAATGTGAGGTTATCCACTTTGGTAGCAAAAACAGGAAGGCAGATTACTACTATTATGGTGGGTGCACAAAATGCTGGAGAAACTAAGCGGGTGTAGCAGCATCTATGGAGCGAAGGAGATAGGCAACGTTTCTGGCCGAACGAGGCGCGGGGGAAGAAAGGAAAAAGGAGGAGGAGGAGCCCGAGGGCTGAGGGAGAGGTAGGAAGGGGAAGAGACAGCAAGGGTTAACAGAATTGTGAGAATTCAATGTTCATGCCAAGAGGATGCAGACTCCCCAAGCGGAATATGAGGTGCTGTTCCTCCAATTTGCGGTGTTGCTCACTCTGGCCGTGGAGGAGGCCCAGGACAGAGAGGTCGGATACGGAATGGGAGGGGCAGTTGAAGTGCTGAGCCACCGGGAGGTCGGGTTGGTTAATGTAGACCGAGCGGAGGTGTTCGGCGAAACGATCACCAAGCCTCCGCTTGGTCTCACCGATATAGATCAGCTGACATCTAGAGCAGCGGATGCAATAGATGAGGTTGGAGGAGGTCAGGTGAACCTCTGTCGGACCTGGAATGACTGGAATGAATGAGTGGAGGGGGGAGGTAAAGTGACAAGATTGTTAAGAGCTTGGACACGCTAGAGGCAGGAAACATGTTCCCGATGTTGGGGGAGTCCAGAACCAGGGGCCACAGTTTAAGAATAAGTAGTAAGCCATTTAGAACGGAGACGAGGAAACACTTTTTCTCACAGAGAGTGGTGAGTCTGTGGAATTCTCTGCCTCTGAGGGTGGTGGAGGCAGGTTCGCTGGATGCTTTCAAGAGAGAGCTAGATAGGGCTCTTAAGAATAGCAGAGTCAGGGGATATGGGGAGAAGGCAGGAACGGGGTACTGATTGGGGATGATCACCCATGATCACATTGAATGGCGGTGCTGGCTCGAAAGGGCCAAATGGCCTACTCCTGCACCTATTGTATATTGTCTGAGTAGGGTTATCAAGGACCAGAGGACATAGGTTCAAGGTGAAGGGGAAAAGGTTTAATAGGAACCTGAGGGGTAACTTTTTCACACAAAGAGTGGTGGGCATATGGAACAAGCTGCCAGAGGAAGTAGTTGAGGCTGAGACTATCCAAACGTTTAAGAAGTAGTAAGACAGGTACATGGATAGGGCCAAACACAGGCAGGTGGGACTAGTGTACCTGGGACAAGTTAGGCCGAAGGGCCTCTTTCCGCACTGTATCACTATGACTCTAATAAACCTGATTACGTTGTTGTGTATAAGTAGCAGCCCTCAAAACAATGTAATTTTGAATTTGTGTAGAAAGAAACTGCAGATGCTGGAGATACTGAAGATATCATACTGAAGATAGAAACAAAGTGCTGGAGTAAATTCCAGTTTGAAGAAGGGTCCCAACCCGAAACGTCACCCACCCATGTTCTGCAGATATGCTGCCTGACCCGATGTTACTCCAGTACTTTGTGTCTATTTTTCGGTAATTCTGAATTTCTTTGATTCCACAAAGTTCTTGGTGGCTCCCCAGGCTCAGAGACTATCTTCAGATGATCATTGGCCAAAGACCATCTAAAACAGTCTCCGAGAAGAGAGATAACCACTTCAATGATTGCAGAACCATAATCTACACGTCATTATTTTATATAATTTAATCATGACCCTCATTTCATGACCACTTTATCACTCGTTATCACCTACCCCACAGCCAACAATGGACCATTGTGGGCTCCACCTTTCCTTGATCATCGTTGCTGGCTTGATCTGTCTTTTTGCATATCTTTCATTTATTTCATCAGACTCTCAGTGTGAAGAAAGGTCTTGACCCAAAACGTCACCTATTCCTTTTCTCCAGAGGTGCCTGACCCGCTGAGTTACTCCAGCTTTTTGTGTCTGTCCTTGGTGTAAACCAACATTTGCAATTCCTCCCTGCACACCTCTTATTTATCTGGAATAAATTCCACCTGCAATTTCTTAACCCATTTCACTAATACATTGATATCACCCTGTAGCTTGAGACTACCTTCCACAATATCACCAACCCCATCAATCATCATGTCATCAGCTAACTTGACCTGACAGCGAAGGAAGCACATGATCAGTTGGGCCAGTTGCTGAAGGACGTGGCTTCACTTTTATTATAATTTGTCCTCATCCTCGAGACTCGTTCAGATAGCGTACTGGCGCTTATCTACCCGCACCTTAGCAAAGGAATTGGGCAGAAAACTGACATTGTCCACTTTGGTTTTAATGTATCTGCACGTAGGGACAAAATGAAGGGCAACTATTTCACTTGATGGTAGACGATTGCAGGCAGAGCCTGGGATCAGCATTGCTGCACACCTGGTTAAAATGGTTAAGAAAACTTAAAAGATAAGGGAACAAAAAAAAACAAATGAGAAGGAATAGACATCTATGTAACTATGCCCAAACAAAGACATAATTCTTTTTTTTTTTTTAACTCTACCTAATTATTCAAATTTTGAGCTCTTTTTAAAAAAAAAATCACTTCAAAACATATTTTGTTTTCTTTTTGTAAGCATGGTATATACATTTGAATTGAGACCTTTTGAGTCCAATGTTTAAGGTTTTTCCTATTGCTTGAAAAATGTGTTTATAAAAGCAGATAGTAAAATAAAGCAGTTGCCAGTATCAATGAAATCGTTGTTGTTGATGGTTTTGTGGTGATTTTCATACATCTACTTTAACATTACCTAATCGTGTGCATTCCCAAGAGCTCAAGCTGCCCTATTTCTAACTGTTGGATCCTTCAGAAAACCAAAATTACTTACAAAGAGCTATAATTGTACAGGGCTTGCTTCTCCCAGTCTCTGTAAAGCTTGAATTCCCTGCATATTTCACTGAGGAAAAATTTATAACAAATGAGACGTAAATTATATTTTTCACTACAGACGAAAACAGAGGGTCATTAGCATTTGGCATGACCAAGGCAGGCTAAGTATAACAATGCATTAGCACTGTCCTTGCGCTTTTGGGAACTGAATTTAAATCCAACTCAAACAGAAAGGATGAACTTCTCACTCTCTGACAGCTGGAATGGGTCAGAAGTGAAGTTATTGCTGGCAGGCTCAATCCATTTTGCAATGGAATGAGAGCAGAGCACAATTTGTCAGGCTCATTTTTGGAGGCCCCTGTGTAGTGTATGGAGAATGGAAATGTCATGCCAGCACAGTAGGGGAGGCATTTATATGCAAACCCAACTGGAATTTGTGGAAAACCGTGGCAAAACTTGAAGGGATTTCTTTTTTAAACAAAATCTGCGCACGGCATTTTAGTTATTTATCAGCCGACCCTCCAGTAAATTGATTTTAACGTTTTTTGAAAAGTAAAAGCAGGAGTTCCCTCGGCTAGTCCCAAGCCTCTTGCTCTCAGCTTGGCGATCAAGAAATAAAGGCCTGCTTGTCCACATAATTTTAAAAGAATCGTTCAGTGGTGAACGTATCCCAGGAGTAGCAGATTAATCAGGTCTCCTAGGTAAGCATGAGCATTGTGGGGGGAGAAAATAAGAAGTGAAGTTTCTCAGACAATTATGATTTTCTTTTGTGGGAGTCTTGAAATGCTGTGGTGCCTTGAATTTAAAGTATTCTTTTCCTCGACATCCCATTTTTAGTTCAAGAGTTTGCCCTCTGGCACCGGTCCAATTTACCTAATTTTACACTTCTGAGGTAATTTTGTGGCGATTTTCATTCTCAATCCCAAATGGCCAATTATCACGCTATACGATTAGTCGCTAAAATAAATCATTGTTATTTTTATTTGTGGTCATTTTCATTG
Organism: Okamejei kenojei; assembly: GCA_035221665.1. Classification (NCBI taxonomy): domain Eukaryota; kingdom Metazoa; phylum Chordata; class Chondrichthyes; order Rajiformes; family Rajidae; genus Okamejei; species Okamejei kenojei. The sequence continues at coordinate 68,002,560 of CM069136.1, read as the reverse complement.
GTGCATTGGAATATATTTTCATGGACCTCAACTAAACTGTTTAAATAGCTAATCCAGAAATTCAACCTATTAAATCGTTGTTTCATGTCATTCGGGAAATTCAACCAAACGCTAGCATGAAGTCTGACACACGTCAAGTGCCATGATCCCCTAGCATTATCAGAGTAGTAAGCCAGTCCCCAGCCTACAAGCTTTTAACTGCAATTTTCCATCTTTGGCATAAACCAGCATCTGCAGAAGCACCCAGAGAAAACTCACGCGGTCACAGGGAGAACGTACAAACTCCGTACAGACAAGAGTCAAGAGTGTTTTATCGTCATATGTCCCAGATAGAACAATGAAATTCTTACTTGCAGCAGCACAACAGAATAACGGAATATGTAAACATAGTACACTGTAAACAATATAATAAATGAGAGAGGAAAACAAAGTTCAGTGTACATATATCCACATACTCACAAATAGACATATACATATATATTTATACACACATACTTACACACAAAAAACAAACAATAATAATGCAATAATAGTCTATTGTAGTTCAGAGCTTTGAGGTTGTAGCGTTTAATAGCCCGATGGTTGTAGGGAAGAAGCTGTTCCTGAACCTGGACATTACAGTTTTCAGACTCCTGTACCTTTTTCCCCATGGCAGGAGTGAAATCTGTGTGGCCAGGGTGATGTGGGTCTCTGATGATGCTGGCTGCCACCAGGGGCGCCCCACGATTGGGCGCCCTGCCAACAGTCTGTATGTTTTTTCGTCTTTTAAAATGTTTTTAGTGCGTTTTAAAAGTCTGTGTAAATGTTCTCTGGTTTGATTTATGTGGGGGGAGGGTGTCGGAGAAACTTTTTTTCAGTTTCTTACCTTGCCGGAGATGCGATTGTATTCCGGGTCGCATCTCCAGTCGCTCTGCGGTCTACCATCGATGGAGCTGGAAGCCTCCCTGGACTGACTTTGAGTCCCACCGCGGGGCATGGACTTAACATCGGAGTCACCAGTAAACCACCCGTAGCACACGTAGTCAGGATCAAATCTGGATCTCTGGTGCTGTAAGGCAGCAGCTTTACCGCTGCACCACGGTGCCTCCATAAACAAGAAGATTAGCTTTGACTCGTGCTACACAGGCACGATGAAATGAAAAGCCATCTTTGCTTTAAATTTTTGCAACATGCCTTGGAGTCTGTTCACACATTAATACAGACCGTGATGTTTCATTCTCCATGCCCAAATGTGAATGGCTCTCTTTTTCAATAGTTTACTTTAGCGATACAGCATGGAAACAGACCCTATGGCCTACCGAGTCCAGGTCAGCCATTGATCACCCATTCACACTAGTTCCACGTTATCCCACTTTCTCATCCACTTCCTACCCACTAGGGACAATTTACAGATGTCAATTAACCGACAAACCCAGAGTCCCAGGTGTGATCCTGACCTTGGCTATCTGTGTGGAGCTTGCATGTTCTCCCCGTGACCTTGTGGGTTTCCTCCGGGTATTCCGGTTTTCCTCCCTCATCCCAAAGACATGCAGGTTTGTAGCTTTATTAGCCTCTTAATTAGCCTCTGTAAAGTGAATAGGGAGTGGATGAGAAAGTGGGATAACATAGAATTAGTGTGAACGGAACATCAATGGTCGGTGTGGACTCAAATGGGGCGAAGGGCCTGTTTCCATGTTACAGTATATTTCCATACTAAACTAAACTCTACACAGACAGCATCCGAGGTCAGGATCGAACTCGGGTCTCTGGCACTGTGAGGTAGCATCTCTACCAGCTGCACCACTGTGCCATCCAGTAAAGCCTACATTTTAAAACGTACCTCCTTATCTACTGCAAATGCCTTGCATGGTCTATTCATGAAAGTTATTGTTTTGCCTGATGTGAAACAGCTTCTGTTCTCATGAAGCTTTGATGCTGAAATGGTAGTAATGTTCCCAAGTAAAAAAGGTGATTATGGAAATTTGTCTCTTAACCTTCAGGTGGAATTCTGACATTTGTGTTCAAACTGACTCGCTGCCCACACTCCCAGACTCAGCTGTACTGGAGGCCTCTGTTCTGCAGCAGTCAAAAACATTTCCACTCTTTTTAAATATGTCTGATCATCAAGGACATTTACGTACGGTTTAAATACAATAATTAAAAAATGACTAAATATGTAAAATGTGGTTATGGTCACTGTAATGTAATTTTAAAAATTGCAAAGTTAAGAATTATAGTCATAGAGCCTGGAAACAGGCCCTTCGGCCCAACGCCCATGCTGACCAACATGCCCCATCTACACTAGTCCCACCTGCCCATGTTTGGCCTATATCCCTGTAAACCTTTCCTATCCATGCACCATGAATACCATAAACCTTTCCTATCCAGGTACTTAAGAATAAAGACAAATAAATGCAAAGCTTGCCTTTTTTAAATGAAAATTAACAAACCAATTTTAATGAACAGGATGGGTGTTTGTATGGCAGCCATGGCTTACATTAATGTTTAGAGATACTGCGTGGAATCAGACCCTTCAGCTTACCGAGTCCATACCGACCACCGATCACCTGCTCATTTGTTATATATTATCCTACTTTCACATATTAAACACGAGAGGCCCTTGTTCAGACTGAAAGTGCCTGAGTTTGAATCTACAATTGGAGAGGGAGAAGAGTAGATCGGAGGTGTCAGTGTTGCAGTTGAGTAAAGGGGACTATGGGGCCCTGAGGGAGGAGCTGGCCAAAGTTGACTGGAAAGATACGCTAGCAGGGGTGACAGTGGACAAAATGGCAGGTGTTTCTAGGAATAATACAGAAGGTGCAGGATCAGTTCATTCCTAGGAGGAAGAAAGATACCAAGGGGAGAAAGGGACGACCATGGCTGACAAGGGACGTCAGGGACAATATTAAAATTTAAGAAGTACAACGTAGCAAAGATGAGCGGGAAGCAAGAGGATTGGGTAATGTTTAAAGAACAACAGAAGATAACTAAAAAGACAATACGGGGAGAAAAAAAAAGATATAAGCTAGCCAAGAATATAAAGCAGGATAGTAAAAGCTTCCTTAGGTATGTGAAGAGGAAAAAATTAGTTAAGACCAAAGTTGGACCCTTGAAGACCGAAAAAAGTGAATTTATTATGGGGAACAAGGAAATGGCAGATGAGTTGAACAGGTACTTTGGATCTGTCTCCACTAAGGAGGACACAAACAATCTTCCTGATATAGTAGTGGCCAGAGGATCTGGGGTGACAGAGGAACTGAAGGAAATCCACATTAGGCAGGAAATGGTGTTGGATAGTCTGATGGGAGCGAAGGCTGATAAATCCCCAGGGCCTGATGGTCTGCATCCCAGGGTACTTAAGGAAGTGGCTCGGGAAATCGTGGATGCATTGGTGATAATTTTCCAATGTTCTATAGACACAGGATCAGTTCCTGTGGATTGGAGGGTAGCTAATGTTATCCCACTTTTCAGAAAGGCGGGAGAGAGAAAAGGGGGAATTATAGACCAGTTAGCCTGACATCGGTGGTGGGGAAGATGATGGAATCAATTATAAAAGATGAGATAGCCGCAAATTTGGATAGCAGTAACATGGATTTACGAAGGGGAAATCATGCTTGACTAATCTTCTGGAATTTTTTGAAGATGTAACTAGGAAAATGGACAAGGGAGAGCCAGTGGATGTGTACCTGGACTTTCAGAAAGAATTTGATAAGGTCCCACATAGGAGATTAGTGGGCAAAATTAGGGCACATGGTATTGGGGGTAGAGTGCTGACATGGATAGAGAAGTGGTTGGCAGACAGGAAACAGAGTAGGGATTAACAGGTCCCATTCAGAATGGCAGGAAGTGACTAGTGGGGTACTGCAAGGCTCGGTGCTCAGGGACCGCACCTATTTACCAATATACATCAATGATTTGGATGAAGGGATTCAAAGTAACATTAGCAAATTTGCAGATGACACAAAGCTGGGTGGCAGTGTGAACTGTGAGGAGGATGCTATGAGAATGCAGGGTGACTTGGACAGGTTGGGGGAGTGGGCAGATGCATGGCAGATGAAGTTTAATGCGGATAAATGTGAGGTTATCCACTTTGGTAGCAAAAACAGGAAGGCAGATTAATATCTAAATGGCATCAAGTTCAGAAAAGGGGAAGTACAATGGGATATGGGGGTCCTTGTACATGAGTCTATGAAAGAAAGCATGCAGGTACAGCAGGCAGTGAAGAAAGTGAATGGCATTTTGGCATTTAGTACAAGAGGAATCGAATATAGGAGCAAATAGGTCCTTCTGCTGGGGTATTGTGTGCAGTTTTGGTTCCCTAATTTGAGGAAGGACATTCTTGCTATTGAGGGAGTGCAGCGTAGGTTTACAAGGTTAATTCCCGGGATGGCGGGACTGTCATATGCTGAGCGAATGGAGCAGCTGGGCTTGTACACTCTGGAGTTCAGAAGGATGAGCAGGGATCTCATTGAAACATACTCGCTGGAATTTAGAAGATTGAGGGGTGATCTCATAGAGACTTACAAAATTCTTAAAGGGTTGGACAGGCTAGAAGCAGGAAGATTGTTCCCGATGTTGGGGAAGTACAGGACAAGGGGTCACAGTTTAAGGATAAGGGGGAAGTCTTTTAGGACCGAGATGAGAAAATCGTTTTTCACACAGAGAGTGGTGAATCTGTGGAATTCTCTGCCACAGAAGGTAGTTGAGGCCAGTTCTTTGGCCATATTTAAGAGGGAGTTGGATGTGGCCCTTGTGGCTGAAGGGATCAGGGGGTATGGAGAGAAGGCAGGTACAGGATACTGAGTTGGATGATCAGCCATGATCATATTGAATGGCGGTGCAGGCTTGAAGGACCGAATGGCCTGCTCCAGCACCTAATTTCTATGTTTCCTTGTTTCTTGTTAACGGCTTAGATACACTAGAGGCAGGAAACATGTTCCCGATGTTGGGGGAGTCCAGAACCAGGGGCCACAGTTCAAGAATAAGGAGTAAGCCATTTAGAACGGAGACGAGGAAACACTTTTTCTCACAGAGAGTGGTGAGTCTGTGGAATTCTCTGCCTCGGCGGTGGAGGCAGGTTCTCTGGATGCTTCCAAGAGTAGAGCTAGATAGGACTCTTAAAAATAGCGGAGTCAGGGGATATGGGAAGAAGGCAGGAACGGGGTACTGATTGGGGATGATGAGCCATGGCCACATTGAATGGCGGTGCTGGTTCGAAGGGCCAAATGGCCTATTCCTGCACCTATTGTCTATTATCTATTGTATCTGGTCTTCAGTCTGAATATTGAAGAAGCGTTCCATCTGAAGAAGAGATGCTGCCTGACCTACTGAGTTACTCCAGCGCTCTATCTTTGGTATAAATGAGCATCTGCAGTTCTTTCCTACACATTTTGCCTCCTTTCACATGGCAGTGCAGAGACACATGTGGAAGGATGCACCAAACGGTGGAGGGGTGGGATCTATTGCCGCAAGGGGACTTGAGCCAACCCAGCAGTATTGCTGAAAGTGTACTGGATTATTCTGCATTCCATCTGGCTGATTCTGCAGGATCATATCACCTCAAATATTTATCCAATTTGCTCCATAATATTTTTTATACTGTCATGTTGGCAATCCACTACATTTCTTCCCAAAAGCAAAGGTAGTGAATAAAGGAAAAATTATGGAAGCATCTGGGAAGTTTTGAAAATACCACGTACAGATCTAAGATTTCAAAAGTTGAAGAGGAGAACTAAAATTTCTGAGACAGAGGAGACAGCAGACACTGGAAACTTGAGCGAAAAAAGCAGACTGCAGGAGGAATTCAGCCGATCGGGCAGCATCACTGGAGGTAAATGTACAGACAACTTTTTAAGTCTGGACCCTTTTTCAATTTGAAGATGATCTGAAAACTCAGCAAACCCTGCTAAACGTAGAGATTGTTCCTGAATAAAATAATCTAAATAATCTTAAGACTCTCAAACAGATACTTTGAACAATTGTGCACTCATACTAGAATTTCAGTTAATCTTGAACATATCTGTTTATCTACAAAAAACTTTCAATTCTTAATCCTTCCCTGAGCTTCCTTTTATCTAGTTCCAGGCTCTTTTACCGTCTCTCATTTTACCTTTGTTTATCCTTTCTTTAACATGTATAATTTTAGCTTTGCGCCATTCGCGGCAGTTAACGAGGGCCCCTGCTTCCCAGAACGAGTTTCCACCCCCAATGGGGGCAAAACGCTGACTTCCAGACCAGGAATCTTTGTCCTGAGTGCCGGTCCCATGCATATAGGTGGTGTATCTGGCCGAACGCTGAGGTGATTACTGGCGGCCGTCCCCGGTATTTCCCGGAAACGAGCAGGGCGAGCGGTATTCGTGGGCCGTGGAACCCCAGCGCCACTTCTTTTTACCGGTTTCCCCCAGAGCGGGAGACTCTGCTGTGCCCCTGGTCGCTGCGATTTCCAAGGAGCTGTCGACACCCGATCGAGTGAACCGCTGCCCTGCTGTTTGGACAGCCACAGCTCGTCGGCACGTTCTGCTAGTTGTAGGCGGTCGTCGAAGTTCTCACCTGTTAGGAACAGGCGGATGTCGTCTGGCAACTGCTCGAGGAAGGCGTATTCAAAGAGCAGGTAGGGGCGGTGACCGTTCATGAGCGTGAACATTTCGCTCATGAGGACTGATGGCATACGGTTGCCGAGCCCGCCCATGTGGTGAGCCGCTCCGCTCGATCCAGGCAGCTGAGCCCGAAGGTGCAAAGAAGCAGCGTCTTGAGGCCTTCATACATATCGGAAGCTGGTGGCTCGCATAGGTAAGGAACCAAACGACCGGCTGCCTCCTGATCGGGTGCGCCGACCACGTAATAGTAGTGGGTGTCGTCAGCTGCGAATCGGCGGTTGTGAACTGGGCCTTGACCTGCTGGAACTACACCTGGGGCTGCGAGGTCCAGAAAACCGGCAGCTTAAGTGCAACAGCATTTTGTTGGGCCGGATCAGTGGCAACGGCTGGTTGAGCGTTGGCAGTGTCCATATTTGAGATCCAAAATGACTATTTTAGACCGTCGGGGTCACCAATATACCAAGACACGTGTTGTCAAACAAGTGATCTTTATTAGATTAACACAGAACAGCTCTCAGAACCACAACAAAGGGCAAGGGTGTTACCAGCAGTATATATACCCCGGGGAGACCCGTGACCCGCTCTTCCCGCCAAACCCGTGACTCAACCCGCAGAGCCAAGAGTTCGCATCACGAATGGCTAACCACCAGGGACCGCCACAGTTTGTCCTTTTTTCAAATAATTTAGTTTGACCTGATATTTTGCATACAATCTTATTTTCCGGTGGGGTTGGAGTGGATAGTAGAGGGGTAATTGGAAATGGTGGCTACATTGTTCCTAAAATTCCTTACCTGTTGTCCAGATGAAGCTCACTCTTCTCAAAAGGAACATGACACCTCTGATTTTGCAATTCCAGGTGTAACAGGTCTGAGATCAGTAGAGTCGTACACTGTAGAATCAGGCATTTCAGCCCAACTTGCCCATGCAGAACAACAAGTCCTATCTATACTAGTTGCATCTGCCTGCATTTGGCTGTAATTGATGAGAGTATCACAGGTGCAAGCCCTGACGTAATATTATAGTGCTTGGGAAGTGTTGCATTTTGGGAAGTCAAACTACGGTAGGACATTCGCAGTGAATGGCTGGGTGTATTGTAGACAGAGGGATCTAGGAGTGCAGATACATAGTTCCTTGAAAGTGGCATCTCAGGTAGGGTGGTGAAGTAGGCTTTACATATTGGCTTTCACCCATCAGGGTACTCAGTATAGAAGTTGGGATATTACGTTATAACATGGGGTGAATTTTGCACACAGTGAGTGGTGGGTATATGGAACGAACTGCCAGAGGAGGTAGATGACGAAGATACTATAACAACATTTAAAAGACATTTTGACAGGTGTATGGGCAGGAAAAATCTAGAGTGATATTGGCCAAACACAGGCAGGAGGAACTAGTGTAGATGGGACAGCTTGGTCGGAATGGGCAAAGTTGGGCAGAAGGGTCTGTTTCCATGTTGTGTGACTCCATGACTATACATATGCTCACCAATATAGGGAAAGAGATTCTAACTTAATGCAAGGGTACACAAAAGGCTGGAGAAACTCAGCGGGTGCAGCAGCATCTAAGGAGCGAAGGAGATAGGCGACGTTTCGGGTTGAGACCCTTCTTCAGACTGGTGAGGGATCAGGGAAACGAGAGATACAGACAGTGATGTGGAGAGATAAAGAACAATGAATGAAAGATGCAAAAAAGTATCGATGATAAAGGGAACAAGCCATTGTAAGCTGTTTGTAGTGTGAAAATGAGAAGCTAGTGCGACTAGGGTGGGGGAGAGATAGAGAGAGAGGGAATGCCAGGGCCCGAGGGCCGAGGGAGAGGTGGGAAGGGGAGGAGACAGCAAGGGTTAACAGAATTGAGAAAATTCAATGTTCAAGCCCAGAGGATGCAGACTCCCCAAGCGGAATATGAGGTGCTGTTCCTCCAACTTGCGGTGTTGCTCACTCTGGCCGTGGAGGAGAACAATGGCTTGTTCCCTTTATCATCGATACTTTTTTGCATATCTTCCATTCATTGTTCTTTATCTCTCCACATCACCGTCTATATCTCTCGTTTCCCTGATCCCTGACCAGTCTGAAGAAGGGTCTCGACCTGAAACGTCGCCTATCTCCTTCGCTCCTTAGATGCTGCTGCACCCGCTGAGTTTCTCCAGCCTTTTGTGTACCATCGATTCTCCAGCATCTGCAGTTCCTTCTTTAACACTAACTTAATGCAACATAGTTTTTTTATTATGTGATTCTCTGGGTTTTTTTTTTTACATTTCCCTCCCTGTATAAGATCATAAAAAAAAGAGCAGAATTAGGCCATTCAGCCCATCAAGTCTGCATTCAATCGTGGCTAATCTATATTTCCTTCTCAACCCCATAGTCCTCCATTCACCCTGTAACCTTTGATGCCCTTATCCTTAAATCTATTCATCTCATTTCAGAAATAATTTAATTTGCAGAATACTTTTTATGTTTATTTTTGAAAAGCTCAAGTTATTGTTCTCAGCCTAAAAGAAAACACACTGAGACATTAGATGGTTGAAATTATAACAAGTTTTGATGTTGGCTCATTACTGACGATAATAAGCAATTAGTTAGTGTAGAAAATGATGTTTCCTCATTATGATGCTCATACCCTGTCCCTTCATGCTAAGAGCATAGGAACAGAAGTAAGTCATTTACCTTCTCAAGCTTGTTTCAATTTTCAATGAGGTCATGAGTGATCTGTGACCTGCAATCAGTAACATTTTCAACAGCAATCTAAGAAAATCATAAGACATAGGAGCAGAATTAGGCCATTCACCCTATTGTGTCTGCTCCACCATTTGATTATGGCTGATCTATTTCTCTCTCTCAATCCAATTCTCCTGCCTTTACTTTAATTTACTTGACTTTAGAGATACAGTGTGGAAAAAGGCCCTTCGGCCCACCATGTCTGTGTCGACCAGCGATCACCCGGTACACGAGCACTAATCCTACACTCTAGAAACAATTTACAATTTGTCCCGAAGCCAAATAACCTACAAACCTGTACGTCTTTAGAGTGTGGGAGAAAACCCACATGGTCACAGGGAGAACGTACAAACTCCGTACAGACAGCACTCATCGTCAGGATTGAACCCAGGTCTCTGACGCTTATAGGCAGCAACTCTACCACGGCACCACCATACCTTCTCCCCATAATCAGTGATGCCCTTACTAATCAAGGATCTGTGAATCTCTAAAAAATACCCAATGACTTGGCCTCCACCATGGTGTGTGGCAATGAATTCCACAGATTCACCACCATCTGGCTAAGAGATTGGCTGAATACAGACACACGAGGAGAATGAAGGAAAGCAGTGCAGGTCATTTTCTCCCAGCCTGTCTAAGCGAACCGCTGAGAAGAAGCATAGCACTTTTTTAAATTTTGTATAATTAGATGTGAACAGCTGTACTGCTTGAATCATGACAATCCAATAATAACTTGCTTTACAAACTAAAGCAGCGCAATGATCCATATCAAGACTTATCTTCATAAATATTTTCTTAGTCTATCTTTAAAGAGACCGAAGAAGCACATATGTGAATGATACCATATCCAGTTCCGATCACAAAATCATTTTGTGATGCCCTAAGGTTAAAAATTCATTTATTGGGCGGTTCAGACACATTCCTAAATATAAGGCACTTGCAGTTTGTTGAATAACCGCCACTATGGAAATATCTACTTCAGGAAAGTTATATCCTACTATTGTCGTATAGAGGTATACAAAATCATGAGAGGAATAGATCTGGTAGATGTACAGAGTCTCTTGCCTATAATAGGGGAATTGAGAACCAGTGGACATAAGTTTAAGGTGAAGATAGATAAAAAGATGGAGGAACAGACAGCATCTCTGGAGAGAATGAATGGGTGATGCTTCGAGTCGAGACCATTCTTGTAAGGGGGGAAAGATTTAAGGAACTTGAGGGGTAACCTTCTTGACTCTGAAAAAGGGTCTCTACCGGAAACGGCACCTATTCCTTTTTTCCAGAGATGACGCTTGACCAGCTGAGTTACTACAGCATTTTAGAAACATAGAAACATAGAAAATAGGTGCAGGAGTAGGCCATTCAGCCCTTCGAGCCTCCACCGCCATTCAATATGATCATGGCTGATCATCCAACTCAGTATCCTGTACCTGCCTTCTCTCCATACCCCCTGATCCCTTTAGCCACAAGGGCCACATCTAACTCCCTCTTAAATATAGCCAATGAACTGGCCTCAACTACCTTCTGTGGCAGATAATTCCAGAGACTCGCCACTCTCTGTGTGAAAAATGTTTTCCTCATCTCGGTCCTAAAGGAATTCCCCCTTATCCTTAGACTGTGACCCCCTTGTTCTGGACCTCCCCAACATCGGGAACAATCTTCCTGCATCTAGCCTATCCAACGCCTTAAGAATTTTGTAAGTTTCTATAAGATCCCCCCTCAGTCTTCTAATTTCTAGCGAGTACAAGCCAAGTCTATCCAGTATTTCCTCATATGAAAGTCCTGACATCCCAAGAATCAGTCTGGTGAACCTTCTCTGTACCCCTTCTATGGCAAGAATTTATTTTCTCAGATTTGGAGACCAAAACTGTACGCAATACTCCAGGTGTGGTCTCACCAAAACCCTGTACAACTGCAGTAGAACCTCCCTCCTCCTATACTTAAATCCTTTTGCTATGAATGCTAACATACCATTTGCTTTCTTCACTGCCTGCTGCACCTGCATGCCTACTTTCAATGACTGGTGTACCATGACACCCAGGTCTTGTTGCATCTCCCCTTTTCCTAATTTGCCACCATTAAGATAATAGTCTACCCTCCTGTTTTTGCCACCAAAGTGGATAACCTCACATTTATCCACATTATACTGCATCTGCCATGCATTTGCCCACTCACCCAGCCTATCCAAGTCACCTTGCAGCCTCCTAGCATCCTCCTCACATCTAACACTACCCCCCAGCTTAGTGTCATCTGCAAACGTGGAGATGTTGCATTCAATTCCCTCATCCAAATCATTAATATATATTGTAAATAGCTGGGGTCCCAGCACTGAGCCTTGCGGTACCCCAGATTTTGGGGTACCGAAAGATTTTGTGTCTATCTTTGGTGTAAACAAACATCTGCGGTTCCTTCCTATTATTAGACCAATATATAGAATAAATATGCTCTGTAATTGGCTTGGAACTCACCACTTTTAGGAAGCCCTGCACGTACTCCCAATCCTACCCATCTCTATTTTCATCCGCTCAATCTTACCCAGCTATTATTCTCATCTCTCAAAACATTTTAAAATTTTTGCTTCAAATTATTTTCATTGTTGGTAATGAAGATAGGGATGAAGATAGGTAAGATTGAGCTAAAAGCTCATATGTCAACCTTTATGAAATTTAAAATTCGAGATATAGCACGGAAACTGACCCTTCTGCCCACCGAGTCCGATCAGCGATCACCGTGTACACTAGCACTATCCTACACACTAGGGACAATTTTATTGAAGCCAATTAACTTACAAACCTGTATGTCTTTGGAGTGTTGGAATAAACCGGAACACCCAGAGAAAACCCATCGCGGTCACGGGGAGAACATACAAATTGTACAAACAGCAGCATGGTCAGGATCGAACCCGGGTCTCCGCCACTGTAAGGCAGCAACTCCACCACTATGCTGCCCATCAGAGAGTTGTTATATTTCTTTGCTGAAATGTAATATATTGGTCTGGGCTTCACATGAGATGGGTCCTGTGTTTCATTGTGTATTCACAATGCACGCTTTCAGTGCCCTGATGAGTCTCCCCAACGTAAAGAGAGATTTATCTCGCTTTACTGAGAGGTGACCTCATCACAAAGATGGCCTAGCACCATCCATTCAGAGTTCCAAGGAACACACCATAATTGGTGTCATCCAGATACTGAGAAAAAATGGGAGCAGGGAATAACGAGCACATTCAACGGCAAAATGACAAGTGTTGCTGGTGACCTCAAAATAAAAACAGCTGCTCACAAAGACACAGTGTGTCGTGTGGCATCGTGTGGCAGTATCTCTGGCATCCAGTGGTAGTGATGTCATCAAATATACTTATGGATCTAAATTATCCATATTTTAAATGGATCCCCATATCCATTTAAATTGGTATTTGGGGAAAGAAGGGATACGTTCATATGTCATAGGAGCAGAATTACGCCATTCAGCCCATCAAGTCTACTCTGCCATCCAATCTTGGCTTATCTATCTTTCCCCCCCATCTCCGTTTTCCTGCTTTCTCCCATAATCCTTGACATCCTTACCAATCAAAAATCTGTCAATCTCTGCCTTAAAAATATCCAGTGACTTGGCCACAGCTGTCTGTGGTAATAAATTCCACAGATTCACCACCCTTGGACTAAAGAAATTCCTTCTCATCACCTTTCTCTGGAATGCAACTTTCCAAAATGTACTTATCAAGATTCTTCCAAATATATTTTAAATTCTTGCATATTATTTAGAATATTTTTTTAAACCAAATGTTCTGTGAGACAATGTAACCATATAACCATATAACCATATAACAATTACAGCACGGAAACAGGCCCTCTCGGCCCTTCCAGTCCATGCCGACCATTTGTTTTCCTCTAGTCCCATCTACCTGCACTCAGACCATACCCCTCCATTCCCTACCCGTCCATATACCTATCCACTTTACTTTTAAATGTTAAAATCGATCCTGCCTCCACCACTTCTGCTGGAAGCTCATTCCACACAGCCACCACCGTCTGAGTAAAGAAGTTCCCCCACACGTTACCCCTAAACTTCTGTCCCTTAATTCTCATGTCATGCCCTCTGAATTTAAATTCTTAAAGGGTAGAACATTAATTAATTTTGCAGATTAGAACCAAATAATGGCTCATAAGAACCACATGGCTCATAAGATAGCAGATGAGATTGGTTTATCTTGGCATCATGTTCAACACAGACTCTGTGGACTGAATGGCCTGTCCGGTGCTGTACTTTCCCTATGTTGAGCGATAAGCCATATTGACACACATTAAACAGGGAGATATTTTCTTTTAAACTAACTAGCTTGAACCTTATTTGGTAAACAAAATAAGAATCAGGATTTCCAATTTATATGTGTGTATGTGCTGATATATCCTAGTCTGAAGAAGGGTCTCGACCCGAAACGTCACCTATTCCTTCGCTCCATAGATGCTGCCTGACCCGCTGAGTTTCCCCAGCATTTTTGTCTATCATAAAATAATGCTTGTTTGACAAACACAACATAGCAAAATAATTAACTGAGCTAAAGAGGGCATTAAACAGTACTCATACGTTAATATTCCTATAAAATATCAATTGCAAATGCTGCCTTTGCAATTAATATTTTACAGGAATATTAAGCTATGAACACTGTTTGTTGTTGAATTAATCCAGTTGTAACATTCTCAGTGTCATTTTTTTAAGCTATCACTGTGTTCTTTTGTATGCCAAGCCAGAGGAGAAAATGGTAGAGCTCCAGAGAGTGTTACAAAACAGAGAGATCTGGGAGTACAGGTGCATGGTTCCCTAAAGGTGGTGAGGCAGGTGTACTGTGTAGTGAAGAAGGTGTTCGGCACACTTGTCTTCATTTGGGAAGGATGTTGAGTACCAAAGTTGGGTAAATGTGAAGAAGCAGTACAAATCGATGGTGAGACTCGGGAGAATTAAGTGCCCAAAGAAAGCATTGTGTAGGAAGGATGTCATTAAGTTGGAAAGGAGTACAAAGGAGATTCACAAGCATGTTACCTGGGCTTGTTTCTTTGGAGTGTGGGAGGCTGATGGGTGATCTCTTTGAGGAGTAGAAGATCAGGATGGACATGGATAAAGAGAACACTCAATCTTTTTTGCGCAGTAGAGGACTCTAAAGGGCTTATATTAAGATGTTAGAGGAGAGATTTAAAAGGCAACAGTGTCATATTTTTCACTTAGAGGGTATTTGTATTTGGAATGAGCTGCCAAAGGAAGATATAGAAGCGGATTCAAATATGACTTTTAAAAGACATTGGGACAGATATATGGATAGGAAGGATTTAGAGGGTTATGGGCCAAATGCAGACAAATGGGGTTAGTCCAGTACATTGGCTCGAAGGGCCGAATGCCCAACTCCTGCACCTATTTTTCTATGTTTCTAAAAGGTGGACCAAAAAGTCTGTTTCCATGCTGTACAACTCTTTGTCTATCAAATAGTTTTGGGGACCAGTGTAGATGGGTCATGTTGGTCGGTGTGGGCAAATTGGGCCGAAGGGCTTGTTTTCACATTGTATGACTATAACAAGAAAATGGCAGAAGAGAGTGTTTTCATCAGTCTTTATAGTATAAAATATGACAAACAAGTCCTTGATACCAAAACGTATTGGAAGGGATTGAAATGCCATCACCATACTTCAAGAATTAGTATAGGCAAACTAAAAGATGGTAAGCCGCCTGGACCTGATGGTTTACATCCAAGGTTCCCAAAAGAAGTAGATGCGCTTTTGCAATCTTCCAAAGCCCTTAGATTGTGAAGAAATAGCGAATAATTGAAAAACCGCCAATGCAAACACCTTCCTCAGAAAGAATGGAGATACAAAAGATAATTGTTGGCCAATTAGTCAAAAGCTATTGTTGGAAAAATGTCAGTATGAATTACTAATACGATAGCAACAGAACATTTGGTTTGACGGAGGGAAAATCAAGTCTGGCAAATTTATTTTTCACAGAGGTCGTAATCAGGATGGATAGATGGGCATGAGTAGATGCAATATATTTGGACTTTCCAAAGGCATCTGAGGAGCTGCCACTCAAAAAGCTAGTTCTATTGAAGTTAATATAAACGGACATGTAAAGATGGGCTGACTACAGTATGTAGCGAGAAGTTTTGGGTTCCTATCCCAGTATGTAGGGATATTTTCACGCTGTAATCAGTGGGAAGCCACAGGTGTCAGTGATGGGATTGCATCTGTTTACAATTTACATGAAGGATTTAGAGAGATGAGTTGAATATCCTTTTGGCCACATTGGCAGACGATTCAGAGGTTGGTGGGAAGGCAATCTGTGAAGTGGATATAAACAGTTTACAGTGTTGATGATGGGTTAACAAAGGTTGGCAAATGGAATATAATCTGGTAACATATAAAATTCAGTTTGGAAAGAAAAATACCAAAGCCGATTATTATTTAAATGGAGAGAGACTGCAGTCTGTCTCTTTAATTACAGAGACAGCTGTAGCACAGAGTATCTGGTGGTGCTCTTGTGTGAAACACAGGTGCAGCAGGCAATTGGGACTGCTAATGGAATGCTGACTTTTATTTAGAGGTTTGGAGTATGCATGTGTTACTACAACTGTACATGGCTCCAGTGAAAGCACACCTAAACAACTACGAATCCTACTGAAAAAAGAAATGATCCGTATCCCTTATCTGTACACTGTGGACACCTTGATTGTATTCATGTATAGTATTTTCTCTGAATGGATAGCATGCAAAACAAAAAACTTCCACCGTACTTCGGTAATAAACTAAACTAAACATTGGAGATGGTTCACAGAGTTTTCACTGGGACGATCCTGGATAGGGAAGGATTGTCTTAAAGAAAAAGTAGAATAAGTTGGGTTTGCACTCATTGGGGTTTAGAATATTGAGGGCTGATCTTATTAAGATATAAGATTCTGAGGGGGTTTGATAGGGTAAACATGCTGGTATAATATTGCCCCTCAGGGTAGGATCCAAGGCCAGTGGGCATACTCAGATTAATGGGGAACCATTTCAAAATGGGTGAAGAAGGAATTTATTATTTCGAAAGTTTGTCCCTCTTTTGAATTCCTCATAGCAGAAAATTGTGAGGCTGAATTTTTGAAACTCAAATGTTTTTTTTTATTGTCATATGTCCCAAAACAGAACAATTACATTCTTACTTGCAGCAACACAACAGATGTGTAAAGAATATTACTCTTTAAAACCCATAATAAATAACAAAAACAAAAATCAGTATATATTACATTTAAAAAATAACAAAACAGACAACAAAATAGACAATAGTCGTACAATAATAATTGTTCAATACATTCAAAGCTAAGATAGATGGATTCCAAATCAGTAAATGAAAGGGGTGGGGAAGTGGAAAGAGGCAAGTTAGATCAGCCACAATCTTGTTGAATGGTGGAGGCAGCCTGAGGTTCAAACTGCCTACTCCTGTTCCTATTTCTTATGAATTACTGTTCCCATTAACTCACTGATTTCTGGTGATTGCTGTGGAGAGGACTACAAGAGGGCTCCTTGTAGACAATGACTGACAGCTTTTGGCCAAAAATCATAGCAATATATGGTAGTGTTTTTCTAAAATCAATATACAGCATAGACAGGAAGTGGTCAAGATGACACTTTTAATTATATAGATATCCCATTAAAATGTTTGTGCTTTGTATAGGTGGATTTTTAAAATTAGAAACAATACAGTTTTGAAAAGATCCTATCTTTGAGAAGAAGGGATCAGGAGTGGCTCTAATCACTGCTTGGTTTACGGGATGCTATTTTTATCATTATCTTAATTCTCGTGAAATTAATCTTCAAAGAATGCAACAGAGCTCATACTGGGATAAATAATTTGCCCAAATTGCAGAGTCAATTTGGAAGATGTAGAGTCATGCAGTGTGGCAACAAGCCCTTTGTCCCAACTTGCCCACGGCGACCAACATGCCTTATCTACACTAGTCCCACCTGTCTGCATTTGGCCCATATCCCTCGCAACTTATCCTATCCATGTGCCTGTCTAAATATTTCTTAAACGTTGCAATAATACCTGCTCGTTCCATACACCTACCACCCTTTGTGTAAAAAACGTTACCCCTCAGGTTCCTATTAAATCTTTCCCCCCACTCACCATAAACCTATGTCCAGTGTAACAAATCAGATTGTGAAGGAATAGGTGACGTTTCGGGTCCAGACCCTTCTTCAGACTGACGTGGGGGTGGGCGGGGGGCGGGAGGAAGAAAGGAAGAGGCGGAGACAATGGGCTGTAGGAGAGCTGGGAAGGGGAGGGAAGGAGGGAGAAAACAAGGACTACCTGAAATTGGAGGTCAATGTTCATACCGCTGGGATGTAAACTACCCAAGCGAAATATGAGGTGCTGCTCCTCCAATTTGCGGTGGGACTCACTCTGGCCCAGGACAGAAATGTCAGAATCGGAATGGGAGGGGGTGTTGAAGTGCTGAGCCACCGGGAGATCAGGTTGGTTAATGTGAACTGAGCAGAGGTGTTGGGCGAAGCGATCGCCAAGCCTGCATTTGGTCTCACCGATGTAGAGCAGTTGGCACCTAGAACAGTGGATGCAATAGATGCGGTTGGAGGAGGTGCAGGTGAATCTCTACTTCACCTGGTAAGACTGCTTGGGTCCTTGGATGGAGTCGACGGGGGGGGGGGGGGGGGGGGGTGAAGCGACGAGTGTAGCATTTCCTGTGGTTGCAAGGGAACGCACCAGGGGAGGGGGAGGTTTGGGTGGGAAGGGAATTGTCCCTGGGTCAATTCGTCCCTTCCCACCTAAACCACCAGTTTCTTTCTTCTTCCCACCCCCACATCAGTCTGAAGAAGGGTCTCAACCCGAAACGTCACCTATTCCTTTGCTCCATAGATGCTGCCTCGCCCGCTGAGTTTCTCCAGCATTTTTGTCTACCTTCGATTTTTCCAGCAGCTGCAGTTCTTTCTTAAACAAATCAGATTGTGAGGTCAGTGTTGAGCCAGCAACTTCATTGTCAACTTTGGCAGAAACAGAGACGCACACCTTCAGCTATCCTCCTGGGATAATCCAGAGAGAATGCCGGGAGATCTCTCCACAGGGAGCCCTTGCATGTTGTTTTCACCTATGTGGAGAAGAACATCAGACTGGGTGTTCAAAATGCAGCCAGTCCACACAATCAGGAGTAAAGGCACACTCCCAGTCTTACCAGCTAATGCAGTTTGACTTCTTAAAAATGCTTGGAAAATGCTAACTTCAGAATATCTTTCTAATAATCTACACATTTAAACACATTAAAATATCTAAATTAATTATCCATTAAAAAGATTTTAAAAGATACCTTGTAAAGAGCATATTACTGCCAGTCTCACACAGCTGCCCCCTTTGATTAGACAATATGTGTAGGAGTAGGCCATTTGGCCCTTCGAGCCAGCATCGCCATTCAATGTGATCATGGCTGATCATCCCCAATCAATACCACATTCCTGCCTACTCCCCATATCCCCCGACTCTGCTATTATTAAGAGCCCTATCTAGCTCTCGCTGGAAAGCATCCAGAGAACCTGCATCCACCGCCCTCTGAGGCAGAGAATTCCACAGACATTAAATTAACAGAGAAATGCCCCTTACATCTCTTTAAACTGACTTGGGATCGTTGGGTGAGTTTCCTAGTTCAGTTACGAGCAATTAGTTCACGGGGATACAAAGAACTGCAGATGCAGGTCTACAAAAAAAGACACAAAGTGATGGAGTAACTCAGCACGTCAGGCAGTGTGAATTGCAGAGAATTGTGGACACAACCCAGACCACACAAACCAACCTCCCTTCCTTTAACTCCATCTACACTTCACGCTGCCTTGGCAAGGCCACCAGCAAAATCGAGAACGAGTCTTACCCCGGTCACTCCCTCTTCTCCCCACTCCCATCAGGCAAGAGGTATGTGTGTGAAAACGCACAGATTCAGGGACAGTTTCTTTCCAGCTGTCATCAGGCAACTGAACCATCCTATCAAGACCTAGAGAGCAGTCCTGAGCTACCATCTACCTCACTGGAGACCTTTGGACTATCTTTAATCGGACTTCACTGGACTTGCACTGCATGTTATCCCCTTCATCCTGTATCTGCACACTATGAATGGCTCGATTGTAATCATGTATACCAGGCACCTGCCGTCAGGGTAGGCAAGGTAGGCAGTGCCTACCCTGACTAAAATTATAAAAAGGTAATTATTAAATATAAATAGTAAAGATTTACAATTCATTTACTAAATTCAGTATTTATTATTTAATGGTTATTATTTTAATAATCGACCTTAGGTAGGCGTAATTCTCCCATGCCTTTAATCCGCAGTACATGTAATACGCGTAACTATGTTCAACTCACGTGCCATGGATGCTGCTTCAAGCCTTCACTTACAACAGGCAATAAAGGCAGCTGAAAGCCTGCCTTTGCACCATGGGCTGTGCGCAAGGTGCTGCGAATGCCCACAGGAGAGGAGACCAATCTGCGATTGCGAGTTTTTAAAAGATCTTTTTAGAAGTCGACTGACTGCCTTTCGATCTGCGCGTGCGCGGTTTTACGATTTTCTGCGCATGCGCAATTTTTACGGTTTTTAATGGTCGACTGATTGCCCAGTGCCTACCCTGAGTAATTACTCGCAGCACGTGCCTGATGTATACTCTTTCCGCTGACTGGATAACAGTTCTAACCTAATCTAAGTGAATTAATCCCAGAAACATCATTCAACACAAATAGACCACTATATTTACTTTAGTCTTTATTTTGAATATAATTAAAGAATAAAAAGCAAGTGTGAAACAGCATACAAAAAACAAAACAAGAATATTTATGAAGTGTCATAAACAGATTTATAAATAAATGAAATTGTATGTCCGAAAAGGAGCAGAAAGAAGCCAAAGCTCATTAATTCCCACCCCTTATTCAACTGCTTATAATTATCTTCTACAAATTTAACATCTATATGTACACCATATGTACACCAGCAGCTATATGTACACCAAATTATTTACATTTATACACAAATCAAATATTTACAAAGCCATACAAAAAAGAGAGATAAAAAGAAAAAAGAAAAGGAAAAACCCTCATCTACTATACTGTATCTCTTAGGCATATATACAACCCGTCACCCTATAATCACCCTTCCCAATACAATCAGTATAGCAAATATCCCACTCACAATCACCTATCCTCATCCCAATATCCTTTAAAAAAAGTGTTTTTACATGTTTTTAAACTGAATTATGTTTGTGTTAAGTTTTATCTCCTGTTCCAGACCATTCCATAAATTCACCCCACAGATTGCTATGCACATACTTTTAAGAGTTGTTCTGACATTGAGTTTTTTTAAATTATGTTCCCCTCTCAAATTATACCCACCCTGTCTTTCCATAAACAATTTTTGTATATTTCCTGGAAGTAAATTATTTCTTGCTTTGTACATGATTTGTGCAGTCTTAAATTTAACTAGATCGGTGAACTTCAGTGTATGTGACTTTAAGAATAATAAATTGGTATGTTCAAGATATCCAACGTTATTGATAATTCTTATTGCTCTTTTTTGTAATGTACATAATGGCTGTAGGTTGGTTTTGTAGGTGTTACCCCATATCTCCACACAGTAAGTCAGATATGGCAATGTGAGTGTATTATACAGAGTATGTAATGATTTGTGGTCCAGAATGTGTCTTGATTTTCCCAATATTGCTATAGACTTTGCCAGTTTTGCTTTGACGTGGTTTATATGTGGATTCCAGCAGATTTTGTGGTCTAAGGTCACACCAAGAAATTTATTTTCTCATACTCTTTCTATACTTATGTTATATATTTTCAATTGTACTTGAGGGTTTATTTTATGTTTTCCAAATAGCATAATCTTTGTTTTGCTTAAATTTAGATAAAATTTGTTGACATCATATTCAATAGTTTAATGCATTGTTTCTATTTCTTAGAATACATAAAGGCAGTTTATGTTCCAAGTGACGGAAATGTTTTTTCAGTGCATTGCCATGTATGAGCTACAATACAATACAAGATTCCAGTCAAAGTATGGGCTGAAATGAGACATTATTTTGTTGCCAAAAGTATTTAAATGAAATTTGTGTAATGTGGTTAGATTATCACATACAATTTAATGTTTCAAAAAGATGACATTCAAAATTAGATATCTTGAGGTAAGGCTATAGCATCTGAAACAATAAAAGTGGTGTGAGCCACGAGTTCTTAACAGATATTGTTATGGATCCAGCATTCCTTCATTTGTATTATTTTTTTTAATCCATTTTAACAAATTGCTGAAGGAAATTGATTCATCTTGTGGTAAAGTTTACTCTTACTGGCTAAAACAATACTCTGTACGGTTTTGGCTTTGTGTCAGCTGTGCGGTTGGCACAAAACCAGCAACTTCAAATATTGGAATAACAATCAAGTGTGTGATGATTCTTTGTTGGAAAGCATCAGACTTTGTCAATGAATTGTAAAAAAAATAATTGTTTCAAATGTGGTGCATCTTGTTATAGAACTTGAAACTCAATCAATATAAAAGTCAAGCATGGGAAAAATAAACTATTTGTTAATGTTTCTGACAAAAGTAGAAACTGGTAAACAATACTGTGATTCACGTCTTTACATCATTGCACAGCACTACGACAAGTGTTAATACTATTAATTTTGTAAGTATTATAATATTACGTAGGCCAATATTTCATGTTCCAGCAAAGCCATTGGAAGCAATATATGTGAAGTGTTTTAATCTGTTTATATTAATTGAGGAGTAATACATTCAGGTGATCACTTGATTTATTTCAAATACTCAATATACTAACGTGTACCTTTAACCTCCACAAATGCTGCTTGGCCTGCTAAGTTCTGCCAATGGTTCTATTTTTAGTTTTAGGTTTATATTTATTGTAATCACATACTAGACGAAGTGGGACCCGTTGGGTTCCTGTCACACGGGAGGCCTGGTCCCCCAATGTAACCCGTCCCCCAATGCAATATTCCGCCACTCACCCGTTCCCCCAACACAACCCGTTTCCCCAACGTAATATTCCACCACTCACGCCAATCCCCCTCCCGTCAAATCCACCCCTCTCTGTCCCCCTCTATCCCACCTTGCCCATCAACCTGGACCCCTTCTACCCCCCTCCCTACCCCCCTGCACTCCACTATCCCCTCTCCCTCCCTCTCTCTCCCCTCCCTCCCTCATTTGTTTCTCCCCTCTCCCTCCCTCCCCCCCCCTCCCTCATCCCTCTCTCCCCTCTCCCTCCCTCATCCCTCTCTCCCCCCCCTCCCTCGCCCTCTCTCCCCCTCCCTCATCCCTCTCCCCCCTCCCTCATTCCTCTCTCCCCCTCCCCCCCTCATCCCTCTCTCCCCTCTCTCTCCCTCCCCCCTCCCTCCCTCCCCCCTCCGCGCCCACTTCCTCCATCTTTCCCCCCCCCCGAGCTGTGGGCCAGGCTGCGTCGCTCCCTTTCTCCGTGTAACACTGCGGTGCGTTAGAGCCCCTCCTAGTGTCGGTGCCCGCGGGTAGGGGCCGTTAAAGCACTGCCCATCCCGGGACCCGCGGTGTTCCTCGCCAGCGGGTAGACAGCGAGGCTCGGCGCTGCCCCCCCCCCCATCTCCCTCTACCACCCCATCTCCCTCCTCCTCATTTCCCTCATCCTCCTCCCCTCACTCCCAATCCCTGCCTCAGCTCCTACCCAGGTCGTAGAGCAGCACCAGGACCTGGAACTCGGCCTGGTTCTCGTACTCGGCCCGGCCCTGGCTGTAGGCGGCCAAAGCACTCGCGGACCTGGGTCTCGTCGGAGCTGGGCTCACTGTGCCGGGGGCGGGGTGAGGGTGACGGGCGGCCGAGCCAGGGTTTCCCAGCAGAGCAGGAAGCAGAGGCTGTGCTGAAGGATGGCGGCAGCTGGGTGGCCCCCGAGGCGCTGGTACACCTTGTCCCAGGCCCTGGGCTTGGGCATGACTCCAGCCCTTAGCTCGGCTTCCGCCTGAGTGACAGGAGAGGAGACCAATCTGCGTGGCAGCGACTGGCAGCAATCTGCGCATGCGCGTTTTTTACGATTTTTAAACCTCGATAGCTTTTACAATATACCATCGATCGGAATGAAACCTGATGCACTCGCAGCACAGGAGAATGGTCAGTAAGGGGGCGGATAATTGCAGCGCCATCGCATACCGTTTTTGTGCAAATAGAAAAACTCCGCAAACTAGAAGAGCACAAGATCAGAGTGTTAGTTAGGTATAGATAGATACCAAGCTGCAGTGAAAAGCTTTGATTTGCATTCTATCCAAACAGAATCAGATATACCATAAATCGATACCGTCAGTTCAAATTCGTTCAAAAGGAAGAACAAAGGAGAAGATACAAAGTGCAGAATATAGTTCTCAGCATTGGAGTGCATCAGCTTCATAGACAAATTCCAATGTCCTCAGTGGGGTAGAGATGAATCGAACAGTATCCTAGCTGATAGAAGGGACGTTCAGAAGCCTAATAACAGAAAGGATTGAATAATTGATTAGACTATACGGACTGGTTACTTGAGCAGAAAATTGACTAATGCAATTCAGCCTGCAGTTGTATGAGAAAATGCATTTGGGAAAGAGCAATGTGGCAAGGGAATAGATATAAATGAGAGGATATGGAGAGGTCTGGAGCAACAGGTGTTTTAATATCGCTATTCCCATAACAACAGGGGCTTTGGACATCCACATATCCCAAATTATTGCAGGACAGATCAATAAGATGGTTGGAAAAGATCTACAATTTGCTTTTTTTTTCTGCCATTGCATTGAATAGAAGAAATGGGAGGTTGTGCCAGAACTGTAGACAACACTTAGGTCACAGATTGAGAACCGAGTACAGTTGTGTCCAAACGTTACAGGAAGGAAAGAAAGAGTACAAATCAGATTCTTGACAATGTTGCCAGAAACTGGAAAATGTTATTGGAGGCAAGATACAGAGGTGAGATATTTATTGTTGTCACGTGCACTGAGGTACAGCAAAATGCTTTGTTTTGCTTGCTATCCAAACAGATCAGATAACACAATGCACAAATGCAATCGTCAAACTCAAGTACAGTAGATAGAGCAAAGGGGACACGATACAGATCGCAGAATATAGTTCTCAGCATTGTAGCGCGTCAGTTCCAGAGACAAAGTTCAATGCTTGCAGTGGGTTAGAGGCCAATCGGACTGTACCCTAGCTGATGGAAGGACAGTTCAGAAGCCTGAAAACAGTGGGGAAGAAGCTGTTCCTGATACTGGTGGTGCGTGTTTTCGAGCTTTTGTACCTTCTGCAAGATGGGAGCAGGGAAAATAAGGCATTTTTGGAGTGGGACAAGTTTTTGATTATGTGGGCTGCTTTTCCGAGGCAGCGTAAGATGTTGATGGAGTCAATGGTGGGAAGTCTGGTCTGTGTGATGGACTGGTCTGCATCTACAACTCTGCAATTTCTTACGGTCTTGGTCACAGCTGTTCCAAAACTAAGCTGTGATGCAACCCGACCACGTAATTTATATGGTGCATCAGTAGAAGTCATTGGTAACATGCCACATTTCCTCAGTCTCCTCAGGAAGTAGTGATTTCTTGGCTGTCACATTAATGTGGTAATTCCACATTGGTAATATTAACGCCAAGGAACTTGAAGATCTCAATCATTTCCACTTTGGCACCATTGATGCTGATTGTGGCATCTACTCCCCCTTGGTTCCTGAAGTCGATAACTAGCTTTTTTGTCTTGTTGACATTAAAGGAGAGGTTATTGTCCTGACACCATGTTGCTATGACCTCTATCT
Source organism: Okamejei kenojei (assembly GCA_035221665.1). Classification (NCBI taxonomy): domain Eukaryota; kingdom Metazoa; phylum Chordata; class Chondrichthyes; order Rajiformes; family Rajidae; genus Okamejei; species Okamejei kenojei. The sequence continues at coordinate 67,977,453 of CM069136.1, read as the reverse complement.
CCTTCGTGCATTCCATCTCGTCATTGTTTGTCATCTGGCCCACCACAGTGGTGCCATTTGCAAACTTGTAGATGGAGTTAAAGCCAAATTTGGCCATACAGTTGTGAATTTTTAGAAAGTAGAGTAGGGTGACTGAGAGCCATCCTTGCAGGGCACCGGTGTTGACCATGTACATCGTGTACATCCATGACCTCCCAGAGACCATCGCTGGAAAATATGGGCATGCTGACGATCTAGCCATGCTGATGAGACACAAAGAGTGGAAGACAATCCAAAGCTCCTTGAGTCAAGACATGGGGACTTTGGCAGTATACCTACGACAGTGGCGTCTAAAGCTGAGCGAAGGCAAAACAGTGTCAACAGCATTCCATCTAAACAACAAGGAAGCTAAGCGAGAGCTAGCTGTCTTCGTTAACAACAGGCGCTTGGATTTCCAACAAACACCCACTTACCTCAGCGTAAAGCTGGACAGGTTGCTTACATTCCATCAGCACGTGGCTGGTCTCCGCGACAAGGTCATGGCACGTTGCGGCCTCATCCAACGCCTGGCAGGAACAAATTGGGCAGCCAGTCCAGCAACTCTTCGCACCTCAGCCTTAGCTCTTGTGTATGCTCCAGCTGAGTACTGCGCACCCGTATGGAGTAGAAGTAGACATACTAGCCTGGTAGACACGAGCCTGAACAGCACCTTGCGAACCATCACTGGGTGCTTTAACCTACTCCAGTCGAGCTGCTCCCTATACTTGCAGTAATTCTGCCTGCAGGGATCCAAAGGCAAGCAGTAACTCTGGCACTATCACATCGTGCCATGGACCCAGATCACCTCCTCCATCAGGCTATCAGCAGAGAGCAGAGGCCACCCCAACTGGAGTCCCGTCACCCCTTTGCTCCACATGGAAAACAACTCCTAGCATCCATCCAGTCAACTGAGACAAAAGCACACAGGATAGCCACCAAATGGTCACAGGAGTGGAAGGCAACCTCATCTCCATTACACAGCTACATCTCTTCACCAGATAAAAGCCGTCCAGGGTCCGACCTCCCCAGAGGAGCATGGGTGAAGCTCAACAGACTTCGTACTGGAGTTGGGCGATTCAATGCCAGCATGTGGAGATGGGGGCTCCACCAGAGCCCAGCCTGTGAATGCGGAGCAGAACAGCAGACAGCCAACCATGTCCTCTCTGGGTGCCCGCTCTACCATCCACCAAATGAAGCCCAGGGCCTTGCAGACATTGACGCAGAGATAACAACTTAGCTGCTCAACACCCGGCTTGAGATCTAACTATTCCTTTGGTTTATGTTTCATTCGCAAGAAGAAGAATTATTGTGGAGGAGATGTTGTCACCTGCCCTCACTGATTGTGGACTGTGGGTCAGAAAGTCGAGGATCCAGTGGTAGATGGGCATGCTGATTCCTAGGTCCCAGAGTTTGGAGATAAGTTTGGATTATGGTGTTGTAGATGGAGCGTGAATCAATAAATAGGAGTCTAAATTATGAGTCCTTGTTGTCTAGGTGTTCCAGGGATGAGTTTAGGGCCAGGGAGATGGCATCTGGCGTGGACCTGTTGCGACGGTAAACAACCTGCAGTGGATCAAGGCTGGCTGGGAGGCTGGAGGTAATGTGTGCCATCACCAGGCTCTCAAAGCATTTTATGATAGTGGATGACAGAGGCGCTGGCCCGTCATCATTAAAGCACTTTCCTTTGGCACTGGGGTGATAGAGGTCATCTTAAAGCAGGTTTAAGCCTCAGAAAGTAATGAGAGGTTAAAGATGCCTGTGAATACCTCTGCCAGTTGCTTTCTGTGGATTCATTCTCAGGAAGGCCAATCTTGCGTCTGCCACTGTAATCATTGGTGCAGGTGGACCAAGACTGCCGGGGCGGGTGATGTTGCTCTCCTGACCTGCTGGTCAAAGCTGGCATACAATATATTTAGTTAATCGGGGAGAAACCCATTGCCAGCAATACTGTCTGCCTTTCCTTTGTAGTCCATTAAGGTTGGATAGACTGGGAAAAAAGGCCAAGGGGAGGTTTAATTGAGGTGCATGAAATTATGAGGGGTAGAGTAAACTTGATGGACCAATTTCCCTTAGTAGTTGGAGGTCCCAATTTGGTTGGAGACTTGGAGGGGAGTTGCAGGAAAGTTCTTCACCCTCAGAGCGATAGGCATTTGGAACGTGCTGCCTGAAAGGATGGTAGTGGCAGAAATGCTCATCCCATATTGAAAAAATAGTTGGACTTGCACTTGAAGAGCAGTGAGCTACAAGGCTGCAGACCTATGCTGGAAGGTTTGACGGGCTAGGTAGGGGTTTGCAATAGGCAAGGATATGTATAGTGGCAGATTATTATATAGTTCAAGAGATTGCTCTGTTATCTCTCTAGACACTTAGAGACAGCATGGTATTAGGAGAATGTCATTTTACGCATGTGAGCTTTCTACTGGACTTTCAGAGCTTCTTGAAAGATAAATCTTCAGAACATAATCTTTTGATTTTACTTCGGAGTCACGTGAGTAATGCGAGTCATTACGTCTGTGCATGTCGCACTGAACGGGCTGGAGGGCACAGCTCCACCAGCGGGTAAGTAGGAACTTCTAAGGTAAGTGTTTTACAAACTTTCCTTAGAAGCATTTCCACTCCGTAAAGCTGGCTCGAGCAGTCAGTAGGAGTGGGCAGTTGGAGCTGTCATTTCGGAAGATCCGTTTTAGCGTGGGTCCAGGGATTCACCAAATTGATCGGGTCGGGAGATAAGCGCGGCAACGGCAGCTCCGATGCCGGGTGCCGTTTTACCGCAGCAGTTCAAATAGCGCGCTAAATTTCCACACTAGCTCCATTCACGAAAGGCAGGCCAACTGGAATTTGATTCAGAATGAGCCTGGTTCATCCATTTATATCCAAGGGTACTAAGCAGACTGAGGCTGCTCCTAGCCATGAAAAGGCAAATATAAAGTCACAGACTTGGGTTCTCTGACACAATAGTTGCTCTTCCCCTGATCATACAAGACTGTGGGGGAGGTTGGGAACATGCAGCTGATGCTCCAACCTTCATTACATAAGGGTCCAAGGGCCAGTAATGTCCAAGAAGGCCATACCAAGACCAACATATGGTGGGTCAATTATTGGGGTTCCTTCCAGCGCCTTGTTTAGGACTGGAGGATGCCTCCCTACTATATGATGGGAGAAGCGGGCAGATTGCAGCTGACCCTGATATTGGTGTCCCTGCTTATGTGCAAACACCAGCGAGCACAAGAGCCACGCTCAGGGTGTCTCGGAAATGACACTGAGTTGCTTTTCCGAGTGGACTGTTGAGTCAATGGAGCAATCCCTTCCCAGCAGTATCAATTATGTAGTACCTCACCAGCAAGATATGATGCAAGTGACTGCAAACAAATATGAGACACCTGTTTAATGTGCATTACTGAAAGTGCCTATGGTGACCCAGGTTCTGGGCACCCATGAGTTCTTTGACGGGACAGGAGGTTTGGTGTTAACACGTCCTCCAACTGGTGGATGCAGCAATTACTGCATTTGGCACTATGGTCCAAGGGACAATCATTCCTCAAACTCACACAGATATGTTGGATATTTTATGCAATGCATTTTTCAGGAAATTGCTTCAGGGAATATTGCCATCAGGCTAACACTAAACCAAAAATGTGCTACTCTATGTAGGGCGACTGTTGTACAAACGCCTGAAATATGGTTTGGAACGGACCTTGTCATGAACATTTGTGAAATTCATGATGAGGCCAAAGCAATTGGCTTCATGTAGTCAAGCATTTCGAGGCCACCTATTCGCAACCCTGGGTTAATACTGCAAGTCAGATCCAGGGGCTGAGTTCAGCAGGGGCAGGCCAGTGGGGCAACGAGGGTACCCACCGAGACAGACCGGGTACAATCCCAATATGAGCAGACAACAGCTTTACAGGTCAACTGTAGAGGTACAGTGACTTTTCTTAACGATAAAGTTCTGGTGGCCAATCTCCTATTGGAGGTTGATTACAAATGTTTTCTAATGAATGATGCTGTATAATGTATGATATGTTTATACTAAATACTGTCTCAAGTCTCCCATTGAGTTTATCTCAGGGATAGATCCACCTCAACAGCACAAGCCTAATAAAATGTGGGTGTTGTCTGCTTCAGAGCCTGAACATATAGATAATGGTCATTGATAAAGCCATTAATCATCCTCCACAATTTTTTCTAATATTTTCCCAGATCTCAAAAAGATGGGTGTTGTAGAGTAATTTTCGTCCTCAATTACTTAAATTTGTTACTGCTTAACACCTGCTATCACAGGGCTGTTATGTGGCAACTATTTGTTTGCAACATGTGTATTATTCACTGCCAATTCATGCTCATCGCAGGTACTTGAAATTTAATTAGATGGCACAGCTGTGGCAATACAAAGCATTGACTCCTGGATTAAGTTGAGCACCCAGGCTATTTATTAAATTGTTAAAGCCTGTGCTGGGGCTATTCAGCCCATCATCACATTGTAATGGATTATTTAGCTGATATCTTAATTATCAGCAACACTAATGAGTCAGCTGAAGAATCGGTGCTTGAGTCATTAGGGGTTGCTCCATCCAACTAAGTTCAAGTTGCAGCCAACCCAAAATATTGAGTATTTGGGGTTTCCTATTGATTCCGTTGCTATAACAGTAACATTACCAACAGCCAAGGTTGTCGATGATGATGATGTCTGTACTTGCCTCCCACAAATCTTTATCCCTCCATCTGAGAAGACGCTAAGGACATTGGTAAATGGGGAGCAGGTTCCTGCAGTACTTTCGGGCCTTTGCATTATCAACCTTTGCAGAGAGCACGTGAACTAGCACTAAAATCGAATGCAGGTCATTTTCATCGGGTTCACCGGTTACCAACCACAGCTCTCGCAGAATCCAGTGGTGCATTGTTAATATTAATCTAGCTACCAATAACATTCTGGGTACTAGACCCTTCACGAATCTTCCAGACTGATGTCAGCGTTCTCGGATGGGGGGGCTACGGACACCGAGTCTAGCTGTGGGGGTCACTGGCATGAACACGAAGGGTTGATTCGCCTCACACATGGGATAAATTCTTTCGCATTCTTGGGGGCATTTTATGGGTAAAGGCATATTGCTCCTCAATGAAGGATTTCTACATTCAACTCCAGATTCACAGCAGTGCAATATATTAATCATATGGGAGGATCAGTATCATGTGTTAACTGGGTACCGTCATGTGGCATTGGGGTATGTCAAGGCATATCTGCGTTTCAGCCATTTATTCACCACCTATAGCTAATGTGGTGGCCAACCATAGGTCGAGTACGTTTCATGCCAATATAGAGTGGATGTTCAATTCTAAACTTTGTCACACAATTGTCACTCGATTTGGCTTGCCAGCCATTGATCTGTTCTATCCAGATTACATCGCCAGTTTCCTAAATATGTTTCATGGGAGCCAGATCCAGGTGAAGTTGCCGTGGATGCAGTCTCGTTACATTGGGGGCACTAAAAGCTTATACAGTTTCTCCATTTTTTCATCCTGAACTGTTTCACCACAATAGAGCGAGACTCCGCCACAGGTGTTTTGGTGGTCCCAGATTGCCCAACACAACCATGGTTCCCCTTCGTGTTTTCCATGATGGTTCAGTCATTCATGATGATTCCCAGCTGCAGTAATTCTTGGTGCATCTGGTTACAGGAGAAAGTCACCCTTTACATGACCGTATTAATTGTTGGTCTGCAGGTTCTGACCAGACAATTCCAAGGACTTGGATTGTTGAACAGGGCCATGGTGGTTCTCACTGCAGCTTGGCGAAATAGCACTCAAAACACACTATATGGTTCACATAAAGAAATGGGAACTGTTTCTGTGTACACTCCAATATGTCTTATCATAATGCAAACATATGTGATGTGTTGGAGTTCCTTGCTAAGTTGTATTTTGATGAGCACCTGCGTTATAGTGACATTACCAGCGCTCGGAGTGCGTTGTCCTCTTATTGGATGCAGTCTTCAGAACAACATCCTCTAGGGTCTCATCCGTTAGTATCCCGATTTATGAGGAATTTTTAATAAAAATCCTCCGAAACCTCGCTATACAGAAATCTGGGACATCTCTCCTGTTCTCACAATGCTTCGGCAATGGGCTCCAATTACGGAATACATATTCCGCTTGGGGAGTGTGCATCCTTTGGGCTTGAACATTGAATTTTCTCAATTCTGTTAACCCTTGCTGTCTCCTCCCCTTCCCACCTCTCCCTCAGCCCTCGGGCCCTGGCATTCCCTCTATCTCTATCTCCCTCCCCCACCCTAGTCGCACTAGCTTCTCATTTTCACACCACAAACAGCTTACAATGGCTTGTTCCCTTTATCATCAATACTTTTTTGCATATCTTTCATTCATTGTTCTTTATCGCTCCACATCACCGTCTATATCTCTCGTTTCCCTGATCCCTGACCAGTCTGAAGAAGGGTCTCGGCCCGAAACGTCGCCTATCTCCTTCGCTCCTTAGATGCTGCTGCACCTAAGGAGCATCTGGAGAGTCTCTCCAGCCTTTTGTGTAACCCCCGGCTCCAATTACTTCATTATTTACGCAGAGATTAATTCTTGCTGTGGTTATGCTAATAGCGCTGGTTTCAGCACAACGTGTACAAACATTACAATTCTTACAAATACCTTGTATGCATTTGTCTGTAAATGACATTACCTTCTGTGTTTATGATTTAATCAAATAAAGCAGGCCCGGTCTGGCTGGAATCAACGTGACATTTAAAGCCTATCTTGTTGACCAAATGTTATATGTAGTTACGCCATATAACTTAAGCCAATATATTAAGGTAACAAGGAGTCTCAGAGGTTCTGAGACAGGACTGATCATTAGTCACAAAAAGACATATACAAGAATGTCAGCACAAACTATTTCTACATGCTTGAAACAGGTTTTCAATTATGCTGGAGTCGACATTCCTGTCTTTAACTTTCACTCCACCAGGGCGACATCAATCTCCACGGCGAAGGCTCAGGACGTGCCGCTAGACCAAATCTTCGAGGCCGAAGGATGGTCTAGAGAAGCAACATTTTCTCAATTTTCTGACAAACCTGTACAGACCATGCCACGGTTTGGGCATGCTGTTTTGGGTCACATTTAATTAATTTGCTTTGTTTTCTATCATTGTTTGTAATTTTCCCTGAGACAGAGGGGTTATTCCTGGTTTTGTTATTATTAACAATAGTTATTGAATAATTCGAAGCAATGTTCAATATATTATTTATTCCCTACTGTGTCAATCGAAGCAGATTGTCGTATGATGTGCATCGACGGCATGAAAATACAGAGCTTTGAAATCTTCATGTAGTCACTCACGTGACTCCGAAGTAAAATAGTAAGATTAAACGAGAACTTACCAGTTCGAAGTTTGATCCTTATTTTATGAGGAGTGACGTTGAGGGATTACGCGCCCTCCACTCCCACCATCATGATGTAAGAGATCATCTGGTAGTTCTAGTCTTCTACGAGCCTTACTATGTTACTTCGGCTATTTGTTTTCTGTTTTTACGCCGCTGCTTTGAAGTATGACGCGCTATGCGTCTGGCAGGTCTTCTTCACGTAATCCCTCAACGTCACTCCTCATAAATAACTTTGAGGAACTGGTAAGTTCTCGTTTAATCTTACTATTAATAGTTTCTTTATTGTTGAAGAAAAACAGTAAGATTCATCCAACCTTCATCTTAGACTCGTACACTTTAATCTTTGTCAAACTCCAGCATATCGCTTTTAAATGTTAGAAAACGCCTCATGTCTCAGCATAGCTCCACATGGTCGAAGATTATTCCTTCCTACCATGTTGAGCTCCAAAACTAAAACTAAACTGCTAACAGCTTCTGCACTAAAAAAACAGCAGCAAACACGCCTCCGAGTACATAATAAATCCCACCTACATAATTACAGGCTGGCAAGATTGAAAGGCAAATGCCACAATTAATGACACACAAAATAAAGCCAAATGGCCACTACAATGTGCACAATGACCTCTTGTGATATGCATTTTCTCTGATCCTGATGTATAATACATGCTTTTTACTTTACTTTTCACAGCAATGTCCAAGTATTTAGTAACTTTGTTAGTTTGATTTAGACCATCAATAAAGGAATAGTTCTGTTGATTTTAGGAGAAGATCCCTGACATTATATTTGTAGAATAATTAGTTTTATTTGCCCACAGAAAGTTGAGGGCCAGGTTATTGTCGGCACACCATGCTGTTAGGAGCTGAACCTCCTCCCTGTAGGCCGACTCATCGTTGTCGCTGATGAGGCCAATCACCGTCGTGTCATCTACATACTTGATGATGGTGTTGGTACCATGTACAGGTGTGCAGTCGTAGGTGAAGAGGGAGTAGAGGAGGGGGCTCAGCACGCAGCCCTGGGGCACACAGTGTTCAGGGTGAGGGTAGAAGAGGAGTGGTTATTCAACCTAACAGACTGTGGTCTGTTGGTTAGAAAGTCCAGTAACCAATTGCAGAGGGAGGGGTTGATGCCCAGGTCATCGAGTTTGGCGATCAATTTAGAGGGGATCGGTGTTGAATGCTGAGCTGTAGTCGATGAACAGCATTCTCACATAAGTGTTTCTGTTGTTGAGGTGGGAGAGGGCGGAGTGGAGTGCCGTTGAGATGGCATCCTCCGTGCTCCAGTTTTTGCGGTATGCAAACTGGTAGGGGTCCAGAGTGGGAGGTAGGCAGCATTTGAGATGTGCCATGACCAGCCTTTCAAAGCACTTGCCGACCCTACAATCCTAGAGACCCGGGTTTGATCCTGACTAAGGGTGCTGTTTGTACGGAGTTTGTACGTTCATGTGATCGCATGGGCAAAAAGAAACAAAATGTATATTAGGTCATAAATGATGAGGAATCCAGAATATTGAAAATAGAGGAAAGTTGATCTGGACTATTGAATATGACATAAAAAGTAGTAAAATGTACATGTACTTTTAGTCAACACAATTCCTGTTCCCTTGGAGTTGCCATCTTGTGTTTCCTTTGCTTCCCTTCATCTTCAGACACAATGGTAACAAGCCCTTTGGCCCACAACAAAACAATCTTATACACTAATCCTATCTTGGTCCCACATTGTTAACAATTCTCCTCAGGTGCAACCACTGGCCTATACATTAGGTAGAATTTACAGAAGCCAATTAACCTTCCGACATGCACGTCTTTGGGTTGTGGGAGGAAAACGGAGCACCGTTTTACGGGGAGAACATACAAACTCCATACACACAGCACCCGAGGTCAGCATTGAGCTGTGAGGCAGCAGCTCGACGAGATGCACCCAAATTTGAACACATCAGCAATAAAACCCAAGACCAAATAAGCATACCAACCCAAAACATCACCTATTCATGTTCTCCAGAGAAGCTGTCTGATCCGCTGAGTTCTCCCAGCTCTTTGTGTCCTGCTGTGTAAACCAGCATCTGCAGTTCCTTGTTTCTACATTTAACATTTCAAACCATTGAATATACATTAACCTTTTCAAGACCGTATAAATACGGCTGCACAGTGACACAGCAGTAGAGTTGCTGTCTCACAGCGGCAGAGACCCGGGTTCAATCCTGACTATGGGTGCTGTCTGTACAGAGTTTGTACGTTCTCCCAGTGACCACATGGGTTTTCCCAGGGTGCTCCGGTTTCTTCTCAAACTCCATAGTCTTACAGGTTTGTAGGTTAATTATAGGGTAAAAGAAATTGTGAATTATCCCTCGTGTGCAGGCTAGTGCAGCATACGGGGATCGCTGGCTGGCCCAGACTGAGTGGGCCAAGGACCTTAAAACTAAAATGTTAACTAATCAACCTTATGGTTCCCTTAGCAAGTTGATACCCCAGTGGCTACAGTATGGGTGGTGGCAAGCTGCTTTCTGTGGGGAAAAAAAGCTTGAGGAAGCCATTGAAGGCCATCTTGAGCATCTATAGAGATTGCAGAATCTTGGAGAAGATAGCCTATCCAAACCTTGTTGTGATAAGGACATGTCTCCAGGGTGACATCTCAGTAATCATAAATGACCAGAGTAGTGAGACACCATGTGGGAGCCCTTTGTATTGTATATTGGGATCAACAGCATGAATGCTGCAGTAAAAGCATTAGTCCCAGGTGGATGTTTTCTGTTCTACTGCAGCATTTACGTGTTCAACAACCATTTACGTGCTGCAATGGAAGTAGAGATGCTACACGGTAGATAGGTCTGCAGGTCTTAAAATAGCGTTGCGCACTACTTCTTTGCAGAAGACAGGCTCATTGCTCAGCCCAAACCACATGCAAAAAGAGAGCAGACGTTCCCATTTATGCTGCTTTTCAGCAGTCTTGCAAGTGTGTCGGGCATTTTATTATCCAAACCATGGAAGTCCATTCCCTGCACTTCCGTGTGCTTATCCAAAAGCTTCTTAAACACCATTATTGTATCTGCCTCCACCACCACCCCAGGCAATGTGTTCCAGGCCCCGATCACTTTATGTAAAAAACTTGCCCCGCACATCTCCATTAAGCACGTCCCCACTCATCTTATAGTTATGCCCTCTAGTATTGGACTAGATTAAAGAATGTACTGTATGTTATTGAGTTTTGCACAATGTGCTTGGGTGATACATCAGTCGTGGATGAACAGCTGACGGTATATGAAATAGGTCCTGACCCGAAAATGATCTCCAGAGATGCTGCCTGAACCACTGAATTACTCCAGCAATTTGTGTCTATCCTTGGTATATGTAATGTATAATTTTATAATAGAAAATGTGGTGATATGATGGGGCGAATAAATGTTAAGTCGGAGTCCTGATCGATGGACAGAATCATGGCAGGAGAGTTTCTTCCTTGTGCAGAAATTTGTGCAAGATCATAGAACTTCAGGGCAACATTTGGGCGGCGCAGCGGTAGAGTTGCTGTCTTACAGCGCCAGAGACCCAGGTTCGATCCTGACTAAGGGTGCTGTCTGTTGGGAGCACGTTGTACGTTCTCCGCGTGACCATTTTTGGGAATAATACAGGAGGTGGAGGATCAGTTTATTCCAAAGAGGAAGAAAGATTCTAAGGGTAGTAAGAGGCGACCGTGACTGACAAGGGAAGTCAAGGACAGTATAAAAATAAAAGAGAAGTATAACATAGCAAAGATGAGCGGTAAGCCAGAGGATTGGGTAATGTTTAAAGAGCAACAGAAGATAACTAAAAAAGTAATATGGGGAGAAAAGATGACGTATGAAGGTAAGCTAGCCAAGAATATAAAGGAGGATAGTAAAAACTTATTTAGGTATATGAAGAGGAAAAAATTAGTTGAGACCAAAGTTGGACCCTTGAAGACTGAAAAGGGTGAATTTATTTTGTGGAACAAGGAAATGGCAGATGAATTGAATGGGTACTTTGGATCCGTCTTCACTAAGGAGGACACAAACAATCTTCCTGATGTATTAGTGGTCAGAGGATCTGGGGTGACGGAGGAACTGAAGGAAATCCACATTAAGCAGGAAACGATGTTGGGTAGACTGATGAGACGGAAGACTGATAAATACCCATGGCCTGATGGTCTACATCCCAGGGTACTTAAGGGAGTGGCTCTAGAAATTGTGGACGCATTGGTGATCATTTTCCAATGTTCTATAGATTCATGATCAGTTCCTGTGGATTGGAGGGTAGCTAATGTTATCCCACTTTTTTAAGAAAGGAGGGAAGGAGAAAGGAGAGAATTATAGACCAGTTAGCCACGTTAGGCGGTGGGGAAGATGCTGGGGTCAATTATAAAAGAAGAAATAGCGGCACATTTGGATAGCAGTAACAGGATCAGTCCGAGTCAGCATGGATTTACGAAGGGGAAATCATGCTTGACTAAACTTCTGGAATTTTTTGAGGATGTAATTAGGAAAATGGACAAGGGAGAGCCAGTGGGTGTAGTGTACCTGGTCTTTAAGCCTCTGATAAGGTCCCACATAGGAGATTAGTGGGCAAAATTAGAACACATGATATTGGGGGTATGGTACTGACATGGATAGAAAATTGTTTGGCAGACAGGAAACAAAGAGTAGAGATTAACGGGTCCGTTTCAGAATGGCAGGCAGTGGCTAGTGGGATACCGCAAGGCTCAGTGCTGGGACCGTAGCTATTTACAATATACATTCATGATTTAAATGAAGGGATTAAAAGGAACATTCACAAATTTGCAGATGACACAGCTGGGTGACAGTGTGAACTGTGAGGAGGATGCTATGAGGATGCAGGATGACTTGGACAGGTTGGGTGAGTGGGCAGATGCGTGGCAGATGCAGTTTAATGTGGATAAATGTGAGGTTATCCACTTAGGTGGCAAGAACAGGAAGGCAGATTATTATCCGAATTGTGTCAAGTTAGGAAAAGGGGAAGTACAACGAGATCTGGGCGTCCTTGTACATCAGTCACTGAAAGTAAGCATGCAGGTACAGCAGGCAGTGAAGAAAGCTAATGGCATGTTGGCCTTCATAACAAGAGGAGTTGAGTGTAGGAGCAGAGACGACCATCTGCAGTTGTACAGGGCCCTAGTGAGACCACACCTGGAGTATTGTGTGCAGTTATGGTTTAAAATTTGAGGAAGGACATTCTTGCTATGGAGGGAGTGCAGCGTAGGTTCACCAGGTAAATTCCCAGGATGGCTGGACTATCATATGTTGAAAGAGTGGAGCGACTAGGCTTGTATACACTGGAATTTCAAAAGATGAGAGGGTATCATTGAAACATATAAGATTATTAAGGGTTTGGACACGCTAGAGGCAGGTTCCCAATGTTGGGGAAGTGCAGAACCAGGGGCCACAGTTTAATAATAAGGGATAGGCCATTTAGAACGGAGATGAGGAAGAACTTTTTTCACCCATAGAGTTGTGAATCTGTGGAATTCTCTGCCTCAGAAGGCAGCGGAGGCCGATTTTCAAGAGAAAGGTAGATAGAGCTCTTAAAGATAGCGGAGTCACAGGATATGGGGAGAAGGCAGGAACGGGATATTGATTGTGGATGATCAGCCATGATCACAGTGAATGGCGGTGCAGTCTCGAAGGGCCAAATTGTCTACTCCTGCACCTATTGTCTATTGACCGCGTGGGCTTTGTCCGGGTGCTCTTGTTTCCTCCAAAGTCGTACAGGTTTGTATGTTAATTGGCTTCGGTAAAAATTGTAAATGATCCCTAGCGTATAGGATAGTGCTAGTGAATGGGGATCACTGGATGGCGCAGACTCAATGGGCCGAAGGGCCAGTTACCACTGTATCTCTCAACTAAACTAAAAATATGTTTCCGTGGGACGTGATTCCACATATTGACCTGGACTATTGTTTGCTTCCAATGTCAATTTAGTCATGTCATGAGGGCATTCCTCTCTCCACACATCCCCTCCCTCCCTCCACACATCCCTTCCCTCCATCTATCACGCTATCTAGGCACAATGAAAATCAGGGTGCCGATTGACGAAGTCGGCCCTTTAATAAGACTCAAGGAACGATAAGATTAACCATCAGCAGTGAGTTTTACTTGCACAAGGGGAAAAGTGTCTCAGTCAAAGGCTGTGATCACAACTCCAAAGTTAAGTTAGTACAACGGGACATTTATAAACGAAAAATAACGACTGAGGAAGTACAGATGTGAGGCAGATGTTAATTACAGGAATTGTGCTTTACTCTTACACTGTACAATAGTCATGACTTCTCAGTTCCGTATGTTAATAATTTGACACTGGATCGTGACTTTTTGGGTCTTGGCTTAACGGGGTACACAGATAAGGAAGCCAATGTGTCTAATAGCAGATGAATGAATGAATGAATGAATGAATGAATGAATGCGTTTATTGGTCAAGTCTGTACACATACAAGGAATTTGCCTTGGTGCTCAGCTCACAAGTAACAACACGACATACAGTAAACAAGTAAGAATAAAACATAAAACATTAAGAATAAAACATTATAGTTTAAACGTGAATGAAATAAAATACCAGAGCAAAAAGAGGCTACAGAATTTTGGTTATTGAGTAGAGCTACTGCTTGTGGAAAAAAAACTGTTTTTTTATGTCTGGCTGTGGCGGCTTTGACAGTCCGGAGTCACCTTACAGAGGGAAGTGATTCAAAGGGTTTGTGGCCAGGGTGAGAGGGGTCAGAGATGATCTTACCCGCTCGCTTCCTGGCCCTTGCAGTGTACAGTTCGTCAATGGGGGGAAGGTTGCAGCCAACAAACTTCTCAGCTGATCGAATGATTCGCTGCAGCCTCCTGATGTCGCGCTTGGTGGCTGAGCCAAACCAGACCATGATGGAGAAGGTGAGGACAGACTCTACGATGGCCGTATAGAATTGGACCATCATTACCTGTGGCAGATTGCGTTTCCTCAGCTGCCGCAGGAAGTACATCCTCTGTTGGGCCTTTTTGACTGTGGAGTTGATGGTGGCCCCCCCATTCAAGGTCCTTGGAGATGTTGGTTCCAAGGACCTTAAAAGACTCCACAGATGTGACTTGTGTTGTTGATGGTGAGTAGGAGAAGGGGAGCTCTCCTAATGACCTCTCCTACGAGCTGGTGGCCTCTGAGTGCTACATGTGTCAAGGTAAAAACAATGAATATTTTGACAATTGATACTAGCTGGAGTCCTCTAAACTTTGCATGCAGTGGAGTTCAAAAGTAGTGACAACAAATGGCAAGTCTGTGTATTGGAGGTATAATGGAAATAACAGTATGTTGAGCGGAGTTCAAAGGTAGGGAAAATGAATATGTTAAACAACAGATACTAACTGGCAGCTTGTTTTAATGTGTTGGTGAATTGTACACCTTCAATGGATTTTGGGCCTTCCACACTACTCTCATCAAGTTCATCCATGACTTCCAAAACCTGTGTAGTGGTCTCCATCTTATTACAAAGTCCACACTGAAGCTCCCCTTTAAGAAGAGTGGGCTGGTTTGATCGACTAGTTGGCTGTGTTGGATGGCAGACAAAACATTGGGCATCGCGGTCATGCACAAGAGAAATAAACTGCAGTTATCATTGTGTGGTCACTAAATTCAAGATAATGACGAGGCAACATCAACTCCTTCTAATAGGCATGGGTTAATCACACATCATTTTCCCTACATCAATCTATATCGGTGAGACCAAGCGGAGGCTTGGCGATCGTTTCGCCGAACACCTCCGCTCGGTCCGCAAAAACCAACCCGACCTCCCGGTGGCTCAGCACTTCAACTCCCCCTCCCATTCCGCATCCGACCTCTCGGTCCTGGGCCTCCTCCACGGCCAGAGTGAGCAACACCGCAAGTTGGAGGAACAGCACCTCATATTCCGCTTGGGGAATCTGCATTCTTTGGGCTTGAACATTGAATTTTCTCAATTCTGTTAACCCTTGCTGCCTCCTCCCCTTCCCACCTCTCCCTCAGCCCTCGGGCCCTGGCATTCCCTCTATCTCTATCCTAGTCGCACTAGCTTCTCATTTTCACACCACAAACAGCTTACAATGGCTTGTTCCCTTTATCATCGATACTTTTTTGCATATCTTTCATTCATTGTTCTTTATCTCTCCACATCACCGTCTATATCTCCCGTTTCCCTGATCCCTGACCAGTCTGAAGAAGGGTCTCGACCCGAAACGTCGCCTATCTCCTTCGCTCTTTAGATGCTGCTGCACCCGCTGAGTTTCTCCAGCTTTTTGTGAAACCCTCGATTCTCCAGCATCTGCAGTTCCTTCTTTAACTCATTTTCCCTGCATTCATTTTACTGAAAGTCTGCTCATCCAGCGTTAAATTCTGGGTGGTTTGAAGTTATTTGACATTCACTGCAGTTTATTACTGACTTGGTTTGATCTTTATTTAAAATGACTATAACAGAGTGTTACAGTCATAACATAAACACATAAAGTAAAATCATAAATTGTCTTTTGATAATGGTCCAGGAATTTGAATAATAAAGATGTTAAAGAAATTGCCAGGGAGAGCTCTGATCTAGCTTGGCCAGTCCCGAAATTTATTGATGGAGTCAATGTGTTAGTGGAAAAGCACTCACTTGCTGGAGTTTCAATTCCAAATGCATAATTTGAATTTTATTTAATCATATTCTCAAACCAAGCTTTTTTTTAAGGCAATCTAACCCTTGAGATGCACTTTTAAATTTTCAACGGGACATGTTGAGTACGTAGATAGAGTCACCTATTATTTTAACACTCGGACTATCTTTGATGGGACTTTTCAGGACTTTATCTTGCACGAAACATTATTCACATTATTCCCTTCATCATGTGTCTGAACACTATGGATGGCTGAATTGTAATCGAGAAGGCCCCTCCCAACGACAACTTTGGTTACGCCACCTGATACTCACCTCACCGCTGGATTCCTGAGCCCAGGAAAGCTGAGGCAATTCACCGAAGCAGTGGGAATGATGGGACATGGAAATGGTCAGTGACTCTAAAGACAATGGAGCTCAAACTGGCATCTTTAAACGTGCGCAGTATAAAGAGCACTGCGCGATGTGTTAATGCCTTACAGTACCTGGCCAAGGTCAAGGCAGATGTGACTTTTCTTCAGGAGTGCGGGCTGCCACACCTCCACTGCTATCGGAGGTGGTCGCGATGGTGGCCCCACGGACTGTCGGTGTGGTCGGGGGGAAATGACTGTCGTGCTTCCGGCCTGGGGATTTTGCTGCGGGGAGGGAACTTCACCATCACTGAGGTCAAGGAAGTGGTTGGAGGGCGTCTCCTCGTGGTGGACGTTATGTACCGTGGCTCTCCGCTCCGGCTGATAAATGTGTATGCCTCACCCACGCAGAGCGAGCGGCTGGCCGTTCTCCAGCAGCTCCCAGTGCTGCTGGCCACGTCCCGGCAGCTCGTTCTGGCCGGTGACTTCAACTGCATCATTGATGCGGCTGGACGATCTGGCAGTGCCGACAGCAGACTGGACAGCACGTCCAAGTTCCTGATGGAGATGGTAAAAGATGCAAAGCTGCGCGACGCCTTCAGCGACCCTGCAGGCGGGTCCCAGCCGCGGTTCACTGGTTGAGATCGGACGGTTTAGCCCGATCTCGGATAGACTTCTTCTTCACGACGAAGGCCATCACGGTGAGACACACTGACCTCACGCCAGTGTTCTTCTCCGACCACTGCCTCCTTCAGGCTTCCTGTCACCTACGGGAGGACCGGAAGGCAGGCAGAGGGACGTGGAAGTTAAACATGATGCTGTTGACACCAGAGAATGTCGAGGAGCTAAAGAGGGACTACGCATGTTGGAGAACGGTGAGGCCCCTCTTTGAATCCCCCACACTCTGGTGGGAAGCAACCAAGGAGAACATTAAGAGGTTCTTCATAATTAAAGGGGTTCAGAGAGCAAGTCAGAGGGAATTGTGCCAACTCCAGACAGATTTGCAGCAACTGCTCCTTCTGCAGTCGAGCGGGGTGGATGTGAGGGAGGAACTTAGAGAGTTGAAGGACCGGCAAGCTCAGCTCTTCACCTCTGAATCCTCCAAGATCATCTTCCGATCTAGGGTCCGCCATGTGGAGCAGGATGAGACGTGCTCACGTTTCTTCTTCCATAAGGTTCACAGGGGGAGCTCTGTGATGAACAGCCTTAGGGAGGAGGACGGCACGGCAGCATCCTCACAGACAGACATGCTGAGGATCTGCAAATCCTTTTACACAGATTTGTATGACCAAAAGACCACAGACAGTACCTCCTCCCAGAACTTCCTGTCCTCAATCACGGAGGTCTTGGAGGACAGCAAGCGGGAGAGTCTGGATCAACCACTGACCCTAGAGGAGCTGACTGGCTCCATCCGTTCCTTTGACTCGAATAAAACTCCCGGAAGCGATGGCTTACCGGCCGAGTTGTATTTGGCTCTGTGGGACTGGATGGGCCCGGACCTGCTAGAAGTGTACAACGACATGCTTCTAGCTGGTAGCATGTCAGACTCCATGAGGAAGGGCAACATCACCCTAATCTACAAGCAGAAGGGGGAGATGAAGGACCTAAAGAATTGGAGACCCATAAAACACTCTTGAATGTAGACTACAAGATCCTGTCCAAGGCCATCGCCAACCGGGTCAAGTCTGCTCTGGGACAGGTGATCCACCCGGACCAAACCTGTGTTGTACCTGGCAGGAAAATCTCAGACAGCCTAGCGCTGCTGAGAGATACCATCGCCTACGTGCAGGACAGACGGGTGGATGCCTGCCTAGTCAGCTTGGACCAGGAGAAGGCCTTCGACAGGATTTCGCACACGTACATGAGGGACGTGCTCTCCAAAATGGGTTTTGGGGAGGGAATCAGGAATTGGATCAAACTGCTCTACACCAACATCCGTAGTGCAGTCCAAATCAATGGGTGGGAATCAGACAGTTTCCCTGTAAGGTCTGGAGTTAGGCAGGGTTGCCCTCTCTCTCCTGTCTTGTTTGTCTGCTGTATTGAACCTTTTGCTGAATCCATCAGGAAGGATGCTGAGCATAAGAGGAGTGACATTGCCAGGCAGTGGGGGCATTCAAGTAAAGACCTCCCTGTACATGGACGATGTTGCTGTCTTCTGCTCGGATCCATGTCGGTTCGCAGACTGATTAGTATCTGCGACCAGTTTGAGTCGGCCACGGGAGCCAGGGTGAACCGCAGGAAGAGCGAGGCCATGCTCTTAGGCAACTGGCCCGACAGATCTTCCGTCCCCTTCACCATCAAGCCTGACTTCTTGAAGGTGCTGGGGATCTGGTTCGGGGGGGCTGAGGCATGTAACAAAAATTGGCTGGAGCGGATAGCCAGGGTGGGGAGGAAGCTGGAGCTGTGGAGGCAACGCTCCCTCTCCATAACGGGAAAGAATTTGGTCATCAGGTGTGAGGTGCTCTCGGGGCTGCTGTACTTGGCACAAGTGTGGCCTGTCCCTCCCTCATACGCCACAGGGATCACCCGGGCCATCTTCCAGTTCATCTGGGGGTCGAGGATGGACCGGGTGCGACGGGCCACAATGTACAAGTCGGCAGACAACGGGGGTAAAAGCGTGCCCAACGTCGCCCTCATTCTGATGGCCACCTTCGTGTGTGGCTGCATCAGGCGGAGTGCAGAGCCAAGGCACGTGGGCACCAAGTGTCACTACCTGCTGAGGTTCTACCTGTCCCCGGTGTTGAGAAGGATGGGCCTGGCGCAGGTGCCACGCAATGTGCCAGTCAGCTGGACATTGCCGCCCCATCTGTCGTCGGTGGAAGGGTTCTTCCGGACCAACACCTTTGACCACATGTCCATCGGGCAGTGGTCAGCACAGAATGTCCTGCAGGCACTGCAGGGAAAGGACTCTATGGACCCGGTGGCGTGGTTCCCTGAGCAGACTGCCCAGCTTGTCTGGCAAAATGCCTCATCGCCAGAACTCACCAACAAGCACCAAGACCTGGCTTGGCTGGCGGTGAGGGGAGCCCTCCCAGTCAGATCCTTCCTGCACCGTCGGAACCTCACTGCCAGCGCACGCTGCCCTCGGGACGGCTGCTATGGTGAGGAGACGGTTGCCCACCTCTTTACAGAGTGTGGGTTTGCTAAAAGAGTCTGGAGAAAAATGCAAGGGTCCCTGGTACGCTTTATCCCGAACAGCTCCGTCACAGAGGACTCGGTGATTTTTCGGACTGTTCCCAGGGACACATTCAGAGGCTGACATCGAGTGCTGCTGGAGGGTCATCAACTCGGTAAAAGACGCCCTTTGGTCTGCCCGAGCATTGTTCACCACCCAGCAGAGCGAGATGTCCGTCAGGGAATGTTGCCGACTGGCCCGCTGCAGACTGCAGGAGTACGTGCTGAGGGACGCACTGAAGCTCGGTGCAGCCAACGCCAAGGCTCGGTGGGGGAGGGCCACTGTCTAAGGCCCTTCCGCTGCTGGACATGGGGGGTACGGTATGGTGGAGACGCCCCTCAATATAAGGGAAGGTATCCCACGCCACTGTGGCACGAGTGGGGGACTGATTCGTGGAAATTTGGGGGAAAGAAATGTCTAAACTGTATTGATCTATTGTACAGCCTCCGAAAATGTCGGATGGATTTTCCGCAAGGTTAATGTATTGTATATATTTATCATTCGAATAAAGTATATTTTGAAATTAAAAAAAAAAAAAAGGCTGAATTGTAATCATGTATTTTCTTTCCACTGAACTGGTTAGCACGCAACAAAAGCTTTTCACTGTACCTTGGTACACATGACAACAAACAAAACTAAACTAAACTAAACTGAAGGAATTGAATTTGTCTTTGTGAGGTTCTGGTATATGATCCTATCTCTGAAACAAAAACATTAAAGCAATCTGTGACAGGCATTATTGTCATGGACAGTAGCAATGTTGCTGTAACAGAAATTGTTTTCTCTGATCCATGAAACACTAAGTGAATTATTTCTTTCCAGTCTTAGAAAGATTTTTTCTATTGTTCCACTCTCCATTTCAAGCAATTAGCTATCATCCCTTTGCAGGTAGATTCTCACTGTTTACGAGTAGAATCTATGGCCTCCACAGAAGACCAAATTGTCCCTTAATAACAATTGTTTATGTAATATATTGGCTGTTTAGCATTGTATGTTATATTTTGTGTGTAAATTTGGATAAAACAGGACAATGTTTCATGATTTCTTTTATGTTTATTATTTACTAGACGAAGTGCAGACTGCTCCCCCAGCAGTGTGCGTTGGGGAGCTGATGAAGCTGTTTTTGGAATGAGGCCCTCCCCCTGACGTCACTGGAAGATTGCGGAATATTCTGCTTCACTGTACCGTTGGGAGGGGGTGGCGGGGGGTGTGAATAAACCCGGGGGGGGGGGGGGGGGGGGGGGTGAATAACCCGGGTGGGCGGGGGGAGAGGGCAGGGAGTGTGGCACTTGGCACATTGTGATTATCATCGAGAGAGCCCATTGTGATTATCATCACTGGAAGCTCCTGGAAAAAAGGCTATCTGTGAGAAGCTGCAGTTACCATTGGCAACGTCCCATTGTGATGTCATTGTGGCACTCGGCAGCTTGAAAGCCCATTGTGATTGGTGCTCTGTGAGTGGCACTGTGACATCATCAGTGGAAAGTCCTGGAAAAAGGCTGTGTGAGAGCGTTTTTTGCCTTTTTTTTAAAACTTGAACAGTCAATAACTTGTTAAATATAGGATGAAATCTTAAGTGAACCTGATTACTGCGTGGAGGGGGAAAATGTGAGTCATGTAAAAATTTAAGCGCTACCGCGTAGCGTTTTGACGAAGGTAGAAAAACACATGCAGACACACACACACGCACAATTACATACATACAAGATGAGACTTTTAATAGTATATATATAGATGTGGCTAGGCAGTGAGTGCTTTGGTCACTGGCAATAAATTACATTAGTTTAATTTAGTTTATTGTCATATGCACCGACGTACAGTGGAAAACTTTTTGCTGCATGCTAACCAGTCAGCGGAAATACTATACAGGATCACAATCGACAAATACATGATAACGGGAATAAAGTTTAGTGCAAGATAAATTCCAATTGAAGATAATCCGAGGGTCTCCGATGAAGTAGATGGTAGCTCAGGACCTCTGTCTAATTATTAATAGGGTAGTTGCAGCAGAGAATATGTTAATTGCAGCAGAGAAAATTTGAAAATTTTGGATGTTTTCACCTGGTCACAGAGAGAATTAATATTCTAGGTCCATTTGCCTGATCTACAACTTTCCTAGGATTCATTTGTTATTGTTTTTTTAGCCATTCTCAGATCAGAGCTTCTGGTGTGAGGAAGCACAAGTAGGTGTGATGCCTTTTGGAGATTTACAAGATGGCCTAGCCTGTTGCAAATAATCAGTCAAGCTACTGTGATCTTCAATATTTCTATGCTCTTCCAAGATTAAAGCTCATTATTTTAAATTACACGTAATGCTTCTGAAAATATTTTTTTTGTGATCTGCCAGAATGATTTGATTCTGCTTTTCATAATTAAAATATATTTTCAAATACTTAGGAATGATATCAATATTTGCATCTAAGATATATTAAAAAATACTTTGATCGATGACTATCATCTGTGTTTTTTAAATGGTCGAAATATAAACCTAGCAGTGGAACCAACATTTGTTCCAATGGAATATTGCTGGGTGATCCGTCAGTTGCTATTTGATTTAAGAATTATAAGTGGAAAGCACTAGCTTGGTAAGGGGCCTCAAAATGTCGTGGTTTATAAGACTAGACATGCTAGGCAGGCAAAGAATAAACAGTGGAGATAGTGTTTTCAATCTAACTGGGCACATTTGCATCACGTTATGTGGTAAACACAGATGTCATTCATAATTGCATAGGAATGTTTTGTAATGAATTAGGCAACATTTCAAAGAATCACTGAAATTGACAGCCATGCAAAATTACAAACATTTCCCTGTTACCATGAAAACCTGATACAACAAAGCTCCAAATTTGATCCCATTCCCAACAGATTAATTTATCACTGCAGCCAGATTATTTTACTGTTTTACCTCACAGACATTGATAATATTGGGCACCTAATATGGATGCAGATCATGTTGATGATCACTGGTCTGTGACCAGAGAAGTCTGAATCAAGAACATGAACACACACACACGATTGTGCGTGCGTGTGAATATGTGCATGCATGCATCTTTCTGAATACATGTTCACGTCGCATGGAGCATTTCAGGAGCCTTGTTGTCTATCTGATGTATCTGATTCTGCGCTAATATTAGTGTAGAATCAAACATTTTCTAAATAATAATAGATCTTCTATAGTATTTCCAGAGATGAGGAGCAGATTTGTAGGACCTATATCACCACTGTATTTATGGGGTCACTGGGCTTTTTTACACAGGGAACTGCCATTGTAAGGATTCTAAAATATATTAGATGTGAACAGAATAAAAGACCAGAAATCATGGCAGTAGGAAGTGACACGTTTGGGCAGCAAAGGTGTACATTCACAACGTCAGATCTTGGCACCCAGATTCAACTTCTCTGGTCTCCACTTGTCCTTGTGTGTCAAGTGTAAGTGCAGAGTCCCTCCCTCGTTGGCCTGCAGCAACCTTGACTCCTGTGGAATGGCCTGGGTAGAACAAAACATTGTACCTGAGAGACCCACACCCAAACACACCTTTATCTTTTAATGGTTCTTAAATGTCTCTGACATTCAGAAGTAAATAATTGAAAGTTATTTTGTAAAAAAATTAAATGATTAAAATATATTGAAAAAATACTTTTTTTTAATCAACATTAAAAAAACCTAAAGGACATAAATAATTCAACTTACCTTTCCCTTGACATAATACTCAGAAACCCAGTGAAATCTAATATGGGTCAGATCAGAGAGGCAATTTTGCCAACATAAATGCAAGATGGACTTGAGCAGTCCAGGGAACTGACAGATTTGTGATTTCACTGTTTTATAGTTCAAAACTTCAGCGTTTGGCAACACTTGCACAAAACCGCTGATATTTACCAGCAAGATCCAGGCTGTCACTTTAAATGTAATCTGGAGTTTAAAAATAAATAATATTGCATTTATGTATATTTCTTTTACTGGGTTTGTGTTTTCATAACATTGAGGGACTTTGATGAAACACATAGGCAAGAACATTCAGGAAGATTGTGAGTACTGCTGTGCAACATTCAAAACTATGTGGAATGCTTCACAGAAAATATAAATACTACTTGCTTATACATAACAAATTGTAAATTATTTTTTTACTGGCTGACCTTTTTCACAAATATTTTTCACATTAATCTCTTGTGGCGAGAGATACGGAAAGTTAAAAGGACAATTTAATAACTTTTAATCAATTTACTTTTGTGGGTACAGGTTGAGTTTTTCTTTACTTCTACTCATTAAAAATTTAGTGGATCTAATAACCACTGTGGAAGTTAACAATCTGTTGGCATAGTTTAGAATCATTTTCCAGTTTGTGCTTTGATGGTTGCAAGGATATAATTGAATACGAGCAATTAATTTGACCTGATATAATCCATGTGATAATTTATTATAGCAAATATCATTCAATATTACACTGAAATACTACGCCTGGACATTGCATTGGCAACAATGTTTTAAATTGAGCCCTTGTTTAGAAATTAAAAAAACAGTAAAACTGATAATCTGCTATGCCACTATTTGGCAATCTTGGGCAAAACACAAAGTGCTGGAGAAACTCAGCGGGTCAGAAAATGTTTCAGGTTGGGACCTTTCTTCAGGCTGATTGTGGCGGGGGTGGAGGTAGCTGGTATAGAGAGGTGGAGACTGGCCAAAGCCTGGCAAGTGTTAGGCGAGTTGGATCTATGACTTGCTCACCATATGCTGATTCCGACTTCTTTCTAACAGGGCATGACCTGCTTCATTCCATTCACTGGGGCCCCGATCCCTGCCTTCCCAGGAAAATCACCTGGCTCTGAAAATCATTGTAGCTGCACGATGACAGACACAAAATACTGGAGTGACTCAGCGGGTCAGGCAGCATCTCCAGAGAAAAGGAATAGGTGACGTTTCGGTCCAGAACCCTTCTTCACACCATTTCTGTTCCGACCCATAAACATCACCTATTCCTTTTCTCCAGAGATGCTGCCTAACCCAATGATTTACTCCAGCATTTTGTGTCTATCGTCGGTATAAATCAGCATCTACAGTTCCTTCCTTCATATTGTAACTGCACTCGCTGTTTCCGTTTCTCACACTCCCTTGAAAGTTACCGTGCTCACTGGAAGATTTGTGATTTGACGATGTAACATCTTTATCAAGCTGTATGAAAAGTGTATTAAAATTACGTCCAAAAGTTCAGAATATCTACCGATCCAGCAGCACCAAACTTTTGGGTGTGCCAGATTAATGGAGTTTTGTCTGACTGTAAAATGGATTGGAGTTACTATTCAAAATGTTCCATTTTAATTGTTCCCAGTGTTGACCATTGAGCACTTTGGGGAGCACTGGATTCAAGTTGACTAATCTGTTTCTGTCTTTGCTTTAGGAAGTTAACAAAGAAATGAACACAACATTGTTGGTGCACTTCTTTGGGAAAGAAGGAGATCTTAAGCTCCAGTACAAAGAATTTTATAGGTATGTTTCTGCCCATTCAGATCATTAATTGTTTTGTAGAAGAACACTTTGGCCATTAGTATAAACAATTTGAACAACTAGACCCCAGCATATAGAGGTCCACCACCGATTTTCTAGCAACTGGTGGTCCAGCACCCCCTTTAATCCTCGGACTATCTTTGATTGGACTTTACTAGCTTTATCGTTATTCCTTTATCATGTAGCTGTACACGCTGCGTGGCACTGCGGCTCACCTGAGGTCAGTTAGAATTTTTGGTTTATTAGTGTGTTTGGGGGGGGGGAGGGTGGGAGAAACAAGGTTTTAGTATTGTTTTCCCGCTGTCTGTGCTGACTGGCGGAGCTGGTGGCCTCGGAGCTGTGCGATTCAGAGCTCCGGTGTTCAAAGCTCCAGCTTTTTAGCGGGATTGTATTTGGTAGCACGTGACAATAGCGGCTTCCAACTAAACTAGCGGCTCTCATCAGGACAAAAGTTAAGAGAGCGCACTTGAATTCCCCCCCCCCCCCCCCCCCCACAATGTGGCACCTTGGCTGGGTGAGGAGGCCGGGGCTCTGGAACTCTGGCCCAGAGTCGGCAGATCCCTTCCCACAGCTGACTTGGTAGAGTTGTTACCTTACAGCACTTGCAGCGCCAGAGACCCAGGTTCGATCGCGACGACGGGTGCTGTCTGTACGGAATTTGTACATTCTCCGTATGACCCCCCCATGCGTTGGCTGGTAGGTGCAGACTCAGTGGGCCGAAGGGCCTGTTTCTGCAGTGTATCTCTAAAGTAAACGGAACTAAAACTAAGACAACCAAAGGCCAACTTTACGGGCTAATATACTGCCCCTCGGCTGCCTACACTTTCCCGTACCGTTGGACTCCTCTTGGATGCTGTTACCTCTGTTGTTCTGACAAAACAAATAATCCCAGAAAGGCTCTGGAACCAAGTATGCCTGAAAATCGGTGGTGGACCTGTATATAGCTTTTTTAATGTATTTTTTTAAGTTTTCTAAATGTTTCACCTTCTAATCTTAAATGCAAAACATTAACAATGTGGCATTTTGTAACAGTTTGAACAACTGGGTCACAGTATTTATATATCATATCTTTTTTTATATGTTTTTATGGTTTTGTGGGTAATCTTTGTGCCTACCACAGAGATAGAAAACTTTAATTGAACTTGTACTCCCACATCAGACTGTTAAGAGCTCTATGTCCTGTTTTTATGGTCTATTGCAGATAATTTTTCAACATTGGTAGGTGTTTGAGTACAATGAGGGAGTTGCACATTGTCTTTATGGTTAAGGTATGTGCTCTTGATCGCTCCATAAAAGCTGCTTAAAGTTTGTTACATGCCAGTAAACCTGGTTTTGCGCAGTTATTTAGAAGATAAAAGGGTCAGCATGGTTTCTACCTTGGTTCAGATATCACTTTTCACCCAATTTGTATTTGTTGGTAAATCAACCAAATCATCTTTCTAGTTCCTAATGGGAAAAATGTGATTTTTATCTGAGCTTTCTTCAGAACACTTTACCACACACAGAAAATCGTTGTTGGCCATTGATCAAAGTGCCTGTGTGTTTTGAAAGGAGGTGACTGATGAGCCATACAGATATGTCTCTAATTGTCACAATGAAAGCAGTAATATTTTACAATGAGATTGTTTTGCTTTATACCTAAGAGTTGCGATTTATTCAAAAGGAAAAAAGGTTGTGTGAAACCTAGGTAAGATTATTAAACTTATTGTAATATCTAGAGCCAGGATTTTGCCATAAATGCCATGTGCCTTTTCATGCCTTTTTTAATGATTTCACCAGGATAATGTCTTTTTCACGATTCAGTACCTAAATCAGCCTTTACTTTGCCGTTTTGCTAAAAGTCGTGCTATTTTCTCTAGTTGTACTGTGATTACAATGACGTTTTCTATGTTAACACGTTAATATTAATGTAATTATTGACGTGTTAACAGAGTATAACTTACAAGAAAACTTCCACCACCGGGGCAAAACCCGGGGTGCCACCGTCGGTCGTTCATTCGTTCGTGCCGCTGCCCGCTGCTTCAGTTTTCTCCAAGATCTATTTAAGAAAGAACTGCTGGAAAAATCGAAGGTAGACAAAAAATGCTGGAGAAACTCAGCAGGTGAGGCAGTATCTATGGAGAGCAGGAATAGGCGATGTTTCGGGTCGAGACTTCTTCAGACTGATGTAAGGGGGAGGCGGGAAAAAGAAAGGAAGAGACGAAGACAGTAGAACTAGAAGGAGAGCTGGGAAGGGGGAGGGGAGGAGGGATAAGACAAGGACAAAATTAGAGAAGTCAATGTTGATACCGCTGGGGTGTAGACTACCTAAGCAAAATACCCAAGCTTGACACCACATTTATTGCTGGCTCCAGTCGTAAATCTGAGTTTTCGAGTGATTTGTGCAAGTCATTCATTGATGCTGGAATTCCACTGTGGAAATTTGAAAACAAATCTCTGAGGTTTTTTAGAGAAATACACAGAGGAACATATACCAAGCGAGTCATCAATATGGAAAAATTATGTTGACAGCAACTTCAACATTGTTGTGCAGAAAATTAGAGATTAAGTTGCATGCAACAAATTATGGATCCCAATAGGCAAGAGAACCGATGCTGTGGGGAGATATGTTGCCAATATGGTCATCGGTACACTGGAAGCAGGTCAACCATCAAAGGAGTATTTGTTGACATCGGAAGTATTGGGGAAGTCAAACAGCGCAACTATTGCTCAGTTGTTTACATCTTCACTTGCTGTAATTTGGCCAGTAGGTATAAAGCACGAGAATGTTTTTCTGTTTGTGACAAAGTTTTATTTCCCTAAATGTTGCATTGGACATGCTTAGCTCAAGGACTTCAAAGAATTGCCAAGCACAAACATAGCTTGTTTCCAAATTCCAATTCGATCACCTAGTTTCCAATGTCAAGAAAATCTTCCTCAAAGTACCGTCACGTGTGCAGTTGTTCAAGGAATCGGCACCAGAGATTCCGCTGCCTCCACAGCCCGTTTTGACGAGGTGGGGTACATGGCTCTCTGCTGTACTCTACAATGCTGCAAACTTTAAAAAGATACAAAATGATAATAAAGATATACAATACAATACAAAAATCGTCAACTGTTTTGAAGAAGAAGAATCTGCTACAGTCACATACCTGCCAACCATTCCGATTTGGGCGGAATTCTTCCGATTTTTCCATCCCAATTCCGAATTCCGATTTTTTTCCTCAATATTCCGAAAAAAATTGGAATTCGGAATTGGGATGGAAGCGTGCATGCGACCCATGGCGGCGGCGGCGGCGAGGAGACAGCGAGAGAGCGCACCGCGCCTGCGCCGCTTATGGGGGCACGCACGGGTGTACGTCAGCACGCAGCCGCATGACCCCGCCCCGCCACGGTGGCGTTCGGCGTCACTTGCCCCCCCCCCCGCACTGAGGTCACTTTCCCGCCCTCACTGACGTCACATACCCCGCCCCTTACTGACGTCACGTGCCCCGCCCCTTACTGACGTCACGTGCCCCGCCCCTTACTGACGTCACGTGCTCCGCCCTCACTGACGTCAGACTAATAGGATTCCGATTTTTCATTCTCACAAGTTGGCAGGTATGCAGTCAGGATCGTCAGTGAAGTCATGCAGAAAAGGTCCCTGCACCGCGATCTTGTGTTTATTGCTTCCAATTTTGCAAACTTCCCACAAGCTATCACTTCCCTTAAGAAACGTGACGAAACATTAGTGAATAACTTACAGGTTTTCAACAAAGTAACTGACGATATTCGTAAAGTTCTTGACGATGTAGGTAAAGACATACAAGGAAAATGTGAGAGTGGTTTTAGCTAACAAAGATATTGAAGAACTACAAAACATAGCTAAAGTTTTCAAAGGTAGTAATGCACAAGATATCAATATGAATATAGTGTCTGTAGCTTGTTTCGGGTATGCACCAGTGACCTCAGCTGGGTTAGAAAGAAGTTTTTCACAACTGAAGCATATTCTGACTGGCAGACGGCATATTTTAACACCAGGTAATTTGAAAGAAATGCTAGTAATTATGTGCAACCAGTCAACTTTGGTCATCTAATGTAGTATACCTTTATATTATTATTTTTAACCATATTTTGGTGGTGGAAATAAATGTCTTTTTATGCCTTTTTTTTGTCAATAAATGCCTTTTTTGCACCATTTTTGTGATTTTATTATGCCTCTTTGCCTGCCTATTTCAGTTTTTTTAGTGCCTAAACATCCTGGCTCTAGCAATATCCATCTTTGTAAAGCTATCTTCAACTGAGCCTGCAAGCAGAAATATGAGGGGAAAGCACGCTGTTATCTCATGGCAAAGCTTGTATAATTGTAGGCTTCTATTTTAAAACAAAAATAGTAAGCAAAATGTCCAAAAAGCTCTCCAGTTTATTCCATTAATATAGGTACTATCCGTTCAGATTCTCATTTGAGAACCTTGGATAATGGAAATCATTAACAATTTTGAACAATGAAATGCAATGCTTATGGAATATACCTGCTTTAAGTGTCAGAATATCTTTGCAATCTTTTTATCTGATTCTTAATTATCATTTAATATAATCATGCTAATGTTAGAAAATAAAAGCTAAGTAATACTATTGTTAAGATCATAATTATTTTTATTTGTTATATATGAAATACAAATTTTAGAATAGATTTTTGTGATCCACAGCAAGCACTCTCAGGAAGAGAGTACATATTGTGAATTGAACAGATGACCACAGACCTTGCTTTCCATCACTTTCTGTCGGCTCTGCTTCTTGGCAAGAGTGTTCAGTCAGGAATCCAGCCTTCTGTCTTTCACCCAGACATATTGTTTAAAAAAGGAATAAAACATTCTCATATACCAGCTTTCTACATGACATGAAGCAGGAACAGTCCAAGAGTGAAAATGTTCACTTACTAATCACCCAATCAAGAAGTGACCTGAAGATAACTTTCCCAGATCTGGAAGGAATTTTGTAAAGGGCAGAAGACAAAATTGCAACAAAAAGTAAATAGCAAATTATACTGAAAGTTAAAACAAAAACTATTGGAGCAGTGATGGATTTAAAATAAAAGTAAACCAACAAAGAAAAAAATAGAAGGAATGAACAATTAGGAAGAATTTAAAATACTGCCATTCAAAAAATGAATTGCCCAAACTGCAGAAAATCTGCCTTTTAGATTGCCTTTGCCAGTCTGATGCTTAAATGGAGAAAACTAGACACAGCAGTCATTTATTTTATTCCAGCAACATTAGCAATTATATGATAGCCATTAACAATGACATTATTGCTTTCAGTTTTTATTTGTCAATTGTACTCTTCTGTGACCTTAACAATAACCAACCATTTTATCTTCCTTTTCTCTTGAGGACCTCAACTCCTTGCTGAGAAACCATTTTAAGATTGTGTAGCCATA
Source organism: Okamejei kenojei (assembly GCA_035221665.1). Taxonomy (NCBI): domain Eukaryota; kingdom Metazoa; phylum Chordata; class Chondrichthyes; order Rajiformes; family Rajidae; genus Okamejei; species Okamejei kenojei. The sequence continues at coordinate 67,947,003 of CM069136.1, read as the reverse complement.
TTCATAAAGAACGTTAATAATACATGTCATAGGATCATCCTCTGCAGAGACCTCACAGCCAAGACGAGTCTGTCCTTCCTTGATCCAGTATCCAGACACGTTTTTTACTGGAACCATTGGGCACTTGGGAAGTGGAACAAAGGTTGAGCTTCCCTGCTTAATAAATTGGTACATTTCATGTTAATTCTATCACGTGTATTAATGCCAGGTTGTGCGTAGTTAATTCAAGACAGACTAGTAATTAAAGTTAGACAAAAAATGCAGGAGAAACTCAGCGGGTGAGGCAGCATCTGTGGAAAGAAGGAAATGGCGACGTTTCGGGTCGGGACTGTTCTTCAGACTGATTTTGTCCTGAAACGTTGCCAATTCCTTCTCTCCATAGATGTCGCCTCACCCGCTGAGTTTCTCCAGTATTTTTTGTCTACCTTCGATGTTTCCAACATCTGCAGTTCTTTCTTAGACATTAGTAATTAAAGTGGTACCTTCCTCAACATGATTCAGCTACTGATTAGATAAACTTGCTATCTACCAGAAGCAATAGAAACTGATTTTATCATCTTCCAACCAACCTTGTTTGGATTGGATAGTACTCAGAATTGGTAACAACATAGATATGGTTCAACGTACACAGATAGAGAATGGGTAGGATGATAGAGCACCCATGATTTTAACTCCGTGCCATACTGACCCTGATGTTGTATCTCCAGTCTATGACACAAAGCTGGGTGGCAATGTGAACGGTGAAGAGGATGCTATGAGGATGCAGGATGCTTGGACAGGTTGGGTGAGTGGGCAGATGTATAGCAGATGCAATTTAATGTGGATAAATGTGAAGTTATCCACTTTAGTGGCAAAAATAGGACAGATTATTATCTAAATTGTGTCAAGTTGGGAAATGGGGACATACAACTGGATCTGGGGGTCCTTCTTCATCAGTCACTGGAAGTAAGCAGCAGGTACAGCAGGCAGTGAAGAAAGCGAATGGCATGTTGGCTTTCTTAACAAGAGGTGTTGAGTATAGGAGCAAAGAGGTCCTTTTGCAGTTGTACTGGGCTTTAGTGATACCACACCTGGAGTTTTGTGTGCAGTTTTGGTCTCCAGATTTGAGGGACATTCTTGCTATTGAGAAAGTGCCACGTAGGTTCACCAGGTTAATTCCCAGGATGGCGTGACTGTCATATGTTGATAGAATGGAGCGGCTAGGCTTATATAAGCTGGAATTTAGAAGGATGAGAGGGGATCTTATTAAAACATATATGATTATTAAGGGTTTGGATATGCTGGAGGCAGAAAACATGTTCCCGATGTTGGGGGAGTCCAGAACCAGGGGCCACATTTTAAGAATAAGGAGTAAGCCATTTAGAACTGAGATGAGGAAAAACAGAGAGTAATGAGTCTGTGGAATTCCCTGCCTCAGAAGGCAATGGAGGCCGATTCTCTGGATATTTTCGAGAGAGTTAGATAGAGCTCTTAAAGATAGTGGAGTCAGGGGATATGGGGAGAAGGCGGGAATGGAGTACTGATTGTGGATGATCAACCATGATCACATTGAATGGCGGTGCTGGCTCGAAGGGCCGAATGGCCTACTCCTGCACCTATTGTCTATTGTCTATTATTGGGATGGTCAATCTCCTTTGGTGTACCTGATTGGTATCAGCACCCCTGGACTGGGATGGGAAGAGGAGGGTGGGGGGGAAGCAATTAGCACAAATTACTCTTGGATTGTTGGCCTGCCAGGAAATGCATGTGTCAACATCAAGACTGAAGAAGGGTCTCAACCTGAAAATCACCCAGTCCTTCTCACCAGAGATGCCTCCTGTCTGAGTTACTCCAGTTTTTGTGTGTCTATTTTCAGGTAAAGACTAGTTGGACATGGCTTCAAGCCTTAGTTCAACAGCCTGTGGACACTCATAGCAAAATGAAATAAAAATTACTTAAAATAAAAACTATATTAACAAAGTTAGTCATGCTAACCATTTAGAGGAATGCAACTTTAACATTAACTTGTACAGGGAACTGAGGAGTGCAACTTTTACATAATCTTGTGCAGATAATGACTTAATTTGAGCCTTACCTTTAATTATACATAGGATGCCAAGTAAGAAATGTGATTTTACAGGAACATAAAGCAGAATGTGATGATGGGCTTAATGACTCAGCTGCCAGAGGCGTGAATGAGTTACAGACTAAACTCGTGACATATTCCCATAAACTATTTGCTCCCCATTGTGTATCATATTCCTAACACATGTTGAGTTAAAACCGGCATTTCCCATTAATAATTTTTAAATGTGCAAATGTGCATGAGCAGACAAGAGCACCGTAGTAGGCAGCAGCTACATACAAATGATAATGTTTCTCAGATACACTGCAATTTGCTGGTGAGCAGTTTAGAATTCTTTGGATATCTAAAGTCAAATGGAAAGTTTGACAGCAGAAATTGTGACATTAGGAAAGTTCTTCAAGGACAAATATGTATTTTAGAAATGCGGAAACCGATGTAACATAGGCAAATGTGACAATCTGTGTGTACAAAGCAAGATCCTTCTAACTTAAACATTTGAGGGGTTCATTCATGTCTGGGTCAAAAATTTTAGTTAAGCCACAATCCTTATGATGCATCGGCCTTCTCACAACATAATGCAAATGATCCCAGGAATTATTGATGAGCATTTAACGGCATTGGGCCTGTACCCGCTGGAGTTTGGAAGGACGAGAGGGGACCTCATTGAAACTTACAGAATAATGAAAGGCCTGGATAGAGTGAATGTGGAGAGGATGTCGTGGGAGTCTGGGACCAGCGGCCATAGCCTCAGAATAAAAGGACACACCTTTAGAAAGGAGGAGGAATTTAGAGGGTGGTGAATAGTTAGAGGGTGGTGAATCTGTGGAATTCATTGCCACATAGGCGGGCGCTAGAGAGTACACCAGTGGCTGTACTCCTTGGAAATAAGTATTCCTGTTTGAGTACTGTTGGGGGGGACAGCCTACCTGGGGGTAGCAACAGCGACCTGGCCTGTGGTACAGACACCAGCCCTGTTGCTCAGAAGGGTAAGGAAAAGAAGAGGAGGGCATTAGTAATAGGGGACTCTATAGTTAGGGGGTCAGATTGGCGATTTTGTGGACGCAGTCCAGAGACCCGGATGGTAATTTGCCTCCCTGGTGCCAGGGTCCGGGATGTGTCTGAACGTGTCCAAGATATCCTGAAAAGGGAGGGAGAGGAGCCTGAGGTCGTGGTACATATTGGTACCAATGACATAGGTAAAAAAAGAGAAGAGATCCTGAAAGGAGAATTTAGGGAGTTAGGAAGAGAGTTAAGGAAAAGAACTGCAAACATAACAATCTCAGGATTACTTCCTGTGCCACGCGACAGTGAGAGTAGGAATGGGGCAAGGTGGAGGATAAATGCCTGGCTGAAGGACTGGTGCAGAGGGCAGGGATTCAAGTTTCTGGATCAATGGAACCTCTTTTGGGGAAGGAGTGACCTGTATAAAAAGGACGGGTTGCACTTGAACCCGAGGGGGACCAGTATCCTGGCAGGGATATTTGCAAAGGCTACTGGGGGGACTTTAAACTAGAACGGTTGGGGGGGAGGGACTCAAATAGAGAAAGCCAGTAGACAGGGTCTGAGGCAGGAGGCAGAGAATGGAAGCACTCAGACCCAACATGTAGGGGGGAAAGAAGAAAAAAATAATAAACAGAGAATAAGAGGTGGTGGGTTTCCAGGGCAAAAATCAAAAGGGACCACTTGTCAACATAATTGTATAAGGAGTAAGAGTGTTGTAAAAACAAGCCTGAAGGCTTTGTGTCTCAATGCAAGGAGCATTCGTAATAAGGTGGATGAGTTGAATGTGCAGATAGCTATTAATGACTATGCTATAGTTCGGATCACGGAGACATGGCTCCAGGGGGACCAAGGCTGGGAGCTGAACATCCAGGGATATTCAATATTCAGGAGGGATAGACAGAAAGGAAAGGGAGGTGGGGTAGCATTGCTGGTGAGAGAGGAGATTAATGCAATAGAAAGGAAGGACATTAGCTTGGAGGATGTGGAATCGATATGGGTAGAGCTGCGAAACTCTAAGGGGCAGAAAACACTAGTGGGAGTTGTGTACAGGCCACCTAACAGTAATAGTGGTTGGGGATGGCATCAAACAGGAAATTAGAAATGCGTGCAACAAGGATAAAACAGTTATAATGGGTGATTTCAATCTACATATAGATTGGGTGAATCAAAGGGGCAGGTGTGCTGAGGAAGAGGATTTCTTGGAATGTATGCGGGATAGTTTTCTAAACCAACATGTAGAGGAACCAACGGGAGAGCAGGCTATTCTAGACTGAGTATTCAGTAATGAGGAAGGGTTAGTTAACAGTCTTGTTGTGCGGGGGCCCTTGGGCAAGAGTGACCATAATATGGCTGAGTTCTTCATTAGGATGGAGAGTGACATAGTTAAGTCAGAAACAAGAGTTCTGAACTTAAACAAAGGTAACTTTGAAGGTATGAGAGGTGAATTGGCCAAGATAGATTGGCAAGTGATTTTTAAAGGGTTGACAGTGGTTGTGCAATGGAAGGAATTTAAAGACTGCATGGATGAACTACAACAATTGTTCATTCCAGTTTGGCAAAAGAATAAATCGGGGCAGGATGTGCATCCATGGATAACAAGGGAAATCAGGGATAGTAAAAAAACAAAAGATGAAGCATACAAATTAGCCAGAAAAAGCAGCCTACCAGAGGACTGGGAGAAATTCAGAGTCCAGCAGAGGAGGACAAAGGGCTCAATTAGGAAAGGGAAAATAGATTATGAAAGTAAACTGGCAGGGAACAAAAACTGACTGCAAAAGTTTTTATAGATATGTGTAGAGAAAGAGATTAGTTAAAACAAATGTAGGTCCCTTGCAGTCAGAAACAGGTGAATTGATCATGGGGAACAAGGACATGGCAGACCAATTGAATAACTACTTTGGTTCTGTCTTCACTAAGGAAGACATAAATAATCTGCCGGAAATAGCAGGGGACCGGGGGTCAAATAAGGTGGAGGAACTGAGTGAAATCCAGGTTAGCCGAGAAGTGGTGTTGGGTAAATTGAATGGATTAAAGGCCGATAAATCCCCAGGGCCAGATAGTCTGCATCCCAGAGTACTCAAGGAAGTAGCCACAGAAATAGTGGATGCATTAGTGATAATTTTTCAAAACTCCTTAGATTCTGGAGTAGTTCCTGAGGATTGGAGGGTAGCTAATGTAACCCCACTTTTTAAAAAAGGAGGGAGAGAGAAAACGGGGAATTACAGACCAGTTAGTCTAACATCGGTAGTGGGGAAACTGCTAGAGTCAGTTATTAAAGATGGGGTAGCAGTACATTTGGAAAGTGGTGAAATCATTAGATAAAGTCAGCATGGATTTACGAAAGGTAAATCATGTCTGACGAATCTTATAGATTTTTTCGAGGATGTAACTAGCAGAATGGATAAGGGAGAACCAGTGGATGTGTTATATCTAGACTTTCAGAAGGCCTTTGACAAGGTCCCACATAAGAGATTAGTATACAAACTTAAAGCACACGGTATTGGGGGTTCATAGTATAGATGTGGATAGAGAACTGGCTGGCAGACAGGAAGCAAAGGGTAGGAGTAAACGGGTCCTTTTCACAATGGCAGGCAGTGACTAGTGGGGGTACCGCAGGGCTCAGTGCTCGGACCCCAGCTATTTACAATATATATTAATGATTTGGACGAGGGAATTGAATGCAACATCTCCAGGTTTGCGGATGACACCAAGCTGGGGGGCAGTGTTAGGTGTGAGGAGGATGCTAGGAGGCTGCAAGGTGACTTGGATAGGCTGGGTGAGTGGGCAAATCCATGGCAGATGCAGTATAATGTGGATAAATGTGAGGTTATCCACTTTGGTGGCAAAAACAGGAGGGTAGACTATTATCTTAATGGTGGCAAATTAGGAAAAGGGGAGATGCAACGAGACATGGGTGTCATGGTACACCAATCACTGAAAGTAGGCAAGCAGATGCAGCAGGCAGTGAAGAAAGCAAATGGTGTGTTAGCATTCATAGCAAAAGGATTTGAGTATTGGAGCTGGGAGGTTCTACTGCAGTTGTACAGGGTTTTGGGGAGACCACACCTGGAGTATTGCATACAGTTTTGGTCTCTAAATCTGAGAAACTACATTCTTGCCATAGAGGGGGTACAGAGAAGGTTCACCAGCCTGATTCCTGGGATGTCAGGACATTCATATGAGGAAAGACTGGATAGACTTGGCTTGTACTCGCTAGAATTTAGAAGACTGAGGGGGGATCTTATAGAAACTTACAAAATTCTTAAGGGGTTGGATAGGCTAGATGCAGGAAGATTGTTCCCGATGTTGGGGAGGTCCAGAACAAGGGGTCACAGTCTAAGGATAAGGGAAAATTCCTTTATGACCGAGATGAGGAAAACATTTTCACACAGAGCAGAGATGCCAAGTGTCCCGGATTCGCCGTATTTTATCCCGGCGAAATAAACTTTTTACGGTGTTCCGGCAGCCAAACATGCTGTTACGGAACACCGCCGCGCCGGTGTTCCTCCCGTGGTGAACGCCGGCGCCATGTGTCCCCGGTTTGCCAGCCCGCGCGATCAGCGCACTTTGTAGAGTCCGCGCCTGCGCAGTGCCGGGCCCCAGTGGCCGCGCGTGCGCAGTGGGGGAGGGTTGCCGGGCCCCAGTGGCCGCGCGTGCGTAGTGGGGGAGGGTGCCGGGCCCAGTGGCCGCGCTTAGAGCCACGCCACGCCCGGCCCAGAGCTGGGCCTCCCCCCCACCCCCACCAGCTTGCCAAGTGCGCATGTGCCGCTATGCGCAGGCCGCAGAAACCCCAGGTGAGTATGTTACGGAGAGAAATGCATTTAACCCCATTTGTTACGGACAAATGGGTTAAATGTTACTGTGAACTAAATTTAGGGTTGGCATCTCTGCACAGAGTGGTGAGTCTCTGGAATTATCTGCCACAGAAGGCAGTTGAGGCTATATTTAAGAGGGAGTTAGATGTGGCCCTTGTGGCTAAAGGGATCAGGGGATATGGAGAGAAGGCTGGTACAGGATACTGAGTTGGATGATCAGCCATGATCATATTGAATGGCGGTGCAGGCTCGAAGGGCCGAATGGCCTACTCCTGAACCTATTTTCTATGTTTCTATAAAGCTGTGGTGGCAAAGTGAATGGATATTTTTAAGGTGGAGATTGATTGGTTTTGGGTTAGCATGGGTGTCAGGGGTTGTGGGGCGAAGACAGGAGAATGGGGTTCAGAAGGAAAGCTAGATCAGCCATGTTTGAATGGCAGAGTAGACTTGTTGGGCCAAATGGCCTATTTCTGCTCCTACAACTTATGAACATAAATAATATTGGCACCTAGGAAAGGTGGAATTAATTGAAGAATTAAGCTTTGTTAAATGTAGGAGTAATTTTGCCTTTTAAAGTACAAGATGTGCATGTGGAATTCTGCGTTGCAATGATTTCTCCACATCAAGCAGGTTTCTTATTCGGCGAGCTTCTTTTTAATTGTGTTTTAAATGCTTCTTGAATTTGAGGTTGCTCAATTGAGACTGACAAACCTGATTTTTTTTAATGCAGGTTTATCGTGTACAAATTATATCCTAATACTTATTCAAGTCTATGATATATCTTAATACTTATTCATGTCTATGAAACAAGTATTAATACTTATTTCAAGTCTATGTGAAAAGGCAGATACACCATAAGAAGTCAAAATAAGCAGAAATCTTGTACTGGACACAAAATAAGCAGGAAATGAGACTGGGTTAGAATTTAAACAGCTGTAAATTAAGAATTGGTGATAGCATTTCATCTTTAGGCATTTTCTATTAAAAGATATCCAGATATCATCAACAATCGTCCTGCCAGTGGTGAAAAATTATCTTTGAACTAAGAAACTTAAGCCACAGAGTTTTAAGCCCAGGGCAACAAATTTAAACCTTGCCTTTTGGATCCAGTTGTTCTGCATCAAATTTAATCCAACAAAATCCAGCTGAATATTTTGATGATTGGTTCCAAAGCTTATATAAATACCCTGTTTACAAAACCTTCAATACTGCCTTGTAGAATGTGCCGACAAAGTATATCCTTGAATGCCTATTAATGCATTAGTTCTGGATAAAGTGCCCTGCATCACAGCAATGTTATGATGCTAATCCTGGATTTAGCCACTCAGAATCAATTCCGATTTAATACATTCAATTTTTCAAACAGCAAGAATGCCATCATTTGGAATTTTCCTAGAGACGTGACAAATTAAATTTTCTATTTACATTTGTTTCTAATAGTTGAAAGAAGAATCCGAATGATTATATTCTTCAGGCTTTATGACAGGATTTTCTGAGGTTTAATGTAGACAAAACAACATTTCCAGACTACTTTGCAATTGTTGAGAAGCATATGCAGGGTTAATCAATGCTGCTCATCATTAAACACTGGGCTCTCTTCCAGGCAACTGTATTTTAATGTTAGTTTCGACTGGCTTTACAACTTGGCAGTCTTCACCAGGCAGGTTTTATAAGTTATCAGCTGAGCTGGTCAGTGTACAGCATTGCATGGGTGATGGAGAAACAAGGAACTGCCAGGAATCAGTCTGTTACGAAAGCACCTATTTTCTGCCACTTGTAACAACTGCAAATGTTCACCAAGTCAACAATGTCGGATTAGCAGAGTCACCACAAAGTTAGGATAGGATGTTTTTTGAGTATAGGAGCAGGGACGTTCTACAGCAGTTGTACAGGGTTTTGGTGAGACCACACCTGGAGTATTGCGTACAGTTTTGGTCTCCAAATCTGAGAAAAGACATTCTTGCTATAGAGGGGGTACAGAGAAGGTTCACCAGACTGATTCCTGGGATGTCAGGACTTTCATATGAGGAAAGACTGGATAGACTTGGATTGTACTCGCTAGAATTTAGAAGACTGAGGGGGGATCTTATAGAAACGTATAAAATTCTTAAGGGGTTGGATAGGCTAGATGCAGGAAGATTGTTCCCGATGTTGGGGAGGTCCAGAACAAGGGGTCACAGTCTAAGGATAAGGGGGAATTCCTTTAGGACCGAGATGAGGAAAACATTTTTCACACAGAGAGTGGTGAATTAATCTCCAACTCCCTTCTCCAAGTCTCCAACCTTATTGACAATGTCCTAATATTTTCATAAATCTAGCTGTTTGCTTTATGGGTTGGTGGTACAAATGCACGAACACACATACCTTAGTTTGGATCCTATCAGGATCACTTGGCATTAGCAAGAAAAAAAGAGTGCAGCTGGAGGAACTCTGTCAGTCAGGCAGCATCTGTAGAAGGAAATGGACAGTTGCCATTTCAGATTTAGACACTTCATCTACACTGAATGATTTAGGTAAGAGGCAGTATAAAGAGGTGGGGGGTGAGTGGGGTGGCAAGACCTAGCGGACAATAGTTGGCTAGAGATGATGAAGGAATAGTTAGCAGATAAGTCAGGTGGGGGAGACAAGAGTGGAGATAGCAACAAAGGCAGGGAATTATAAATGCACACCTGTGTGCAGATTCTGTAATCTGATAGAAATGAAAGGTGAAGAATGGCACTGAATGAAGGGTTGTGGGAGAAGGGAATTGACAAAGGGACCAGATAGTGAACAAAAGGAGTGAAAGGGATTCAGTGGGAAGAATTTGTGGGGGAGGAGTAAAACACAAAGTGCTGGGAGTATTCAGTGAATCAGGCAGCATCTCTAGGGGACATGGATAGATGATGCTTCTGATCAGGAACCTTCTTCAGAATGGGATCTCTGACTCTGCTGATCTCACCCTCTCTAACTGTGGGAGTCAGTGAACCTATGGTAGATAGAGATATAGTAGAGAACATGCTGTTGGATTGTGGGATATGAGATGCTGTTCCTCTAGTTTAGCGTTTGGCCTCAGCTTGGCAGTGGTGGAGGCCAAGGACGGACAAGTCGGTGTGAGATTGGGAAGGAGAATTAAAATGGCAGGCAACCAGTAGACGCAGATTGCCATAGCAGATGGGGTGTAGGTGTCACCACACAGAGAGTGGTGAGTCTCTGGAATCCTCTGCCACAGAAGGTAGTTGAGGCCAGTTAATTGGCTATATTTAAGAGGGAGTTGGATGTGGCCCTTGTGGCTAAAGGGATCAGGGGGTGTGGAGAGAAGGCAGGTACAGGATACTGAGTTGGATGATCAGCCATGATCATATTGAATGGCGGCGCAGGCTCGAAGGGCCGAATGGCCTACTCCTGCACCTATTTTCTATGTTTCTAAAGAACAGGCAGCTAGGTTAAAATGTTTGGAATAGGTTTAGATTTATTATTGTCATGCATACCAAGGTACAGTGAAAAGCTTTGTTCTGCATGTTATTCAATCAGATCAGATAATACTAAACATAAATACAATCAAGTCAAACTTAAGTACAATAGGTAGAGGAAAGGAGAAAATACAGAGTGCAGAATATAATTCTCAGTTCTTTGGAGCACATCAGTTACTGAGACGGAGTGGCAATGACGTAGGGGTGAATCAGACGGTACCGCTAATTTATTTATTGGAAGCATATTTCTTCTAACTCACACTCATTTAGTGCTCTGCGCCACTAGTTTCATTGTTGACCGTCTTTCTATTGATTTTAAAGAATTACTCAATGTAAAAAAAAACTTAAAGTCTTGCAAAAGAATTTACTGCAGTTTGTCCATAAAATATTTAGCAATAATTTTTTTCTTCAAGAAAATATTAAGCAGGTTCAAAATGCGTAACATGCGTTGTTCTAACTTTTACACACAGGACTGCTTTTTATATCTGTGTGGATATAATTTACCAGCAGTAAGTGCCTTTGGAAAGCTTCTACCACCCTCTGCTGGTGATATGCTTCATATTTTGCATTCCCCATAATCCAATGTTTGGCTCACTTTAACAAATGAATTGCGCTTTTCTTCGAAGCTACCATGTATTGTTTTATTCCCAGTTTCCATTGCCATTTTCTACATAACCTATGTTCAGAATATTATAAAGAAGATTTATCTTCTACATCCTAAATCTTAATACTTAATAAGTCCTGTGGGGGATACAACAGAAATTATTGAAGGAAAGATTCAGCGGGATCATGCATTTTATTGTAGATGCCTCCATGGTAATTTTTGCTTCTTGATGTCTTATCAAGTCTGCAAGAACAAGAGACTGCATTAAGTTCTGAGTCAGTCTGAGGTGGATAGTTTTTTTTTAAGAAACATTTATGGGACACACTATGTATAAATACTTAAAAAGTACAATTAGTTTTTGTTGAAATTCACTCATCTTATTTGTTTGAATATGTGTGCATTTTTGATGCAAATATTTTTAAATACTGTTAACCTTAAACCAAAAGAGTCATTAACACTCCCGAAGCAAACTGACAAATGAAAAATCACATTTTCCAGATAGGAGTTTCTTTTATATCAGTGTGCTACACTTTTGTTTTTTTTAATCAATGTTCATGGCTAAAGGGCTATTTTTTTAGTTAGCGCTTAAGATGTATTGGTAGCTCAAGCTTACAAAGATACAGGTCTCCAATACCCTCGGGTCCCTGCATCTTTCATGTGTTTTATTAATTAGAAAGTATTCATAAAAAGGGCTTCCTAATAAGGGCTGAGAATAGCTGAAGGAGTCAGAAGACGGGTCCCAACCAGAAACGTCATCTATCCATGTCCTCGAGAGATACTGCCTTACCTGCTGAGTTACTCCAGTACCTTGTGTTTATTTTAGAGATACAGCATGGAAACGGGCCATCAGTCAGCAATCACCACAAACACCAACTATCAATCACCCGTTCACACTTTTTATGTTATCCCACTTTCGCATCCACTCCCTACAAACCAGGGGCAATTTACAGAAGCCAATTAACCTTCAAACCCACGCATCTTTGAGATGCGGGTGGATACCGGAGCACCCAGAGGAAACCCACATGGTCACAGGGAAAATGTGAAAACCAGAGGCAGCACCCATGGTCAGGATCAAACCTGAGTCTCTTAACATTTAAGAAAGAACTGCAGATAGAAACATAGAAACATAGAAAATAGGTGCAGGAGGAGGCCATTCGGCCCTTCGAGCCAGCACCGCCGTTCATTGTACTCATGGCTGATCGTCCGCTATCAATAACCCGTGCCTGCCTTCTCCCCATAACCCTTGACTCCACTAGCCCCTAGAGCTCTATCCAACTCTCTCTTAAATCCATCCAGCGATTTGGCCTCCACTGCACTCTGTGGCAGGGAATTCCATAAATTCACAACTCTCTGGGTAAAAAAGTTTTTCTCACCTCAGTCTTAAATGACCTACCCTTTATTCGAAGACTGTGGCCTCTGGTTCTGGACTCACACAACATTGGGAACATTTTTCCTGCATCTAGCTTGTCCAGTCCTTTTATAATTTTATATGTTTCTATAAGATTCCCCCTCATCCTTCTAAACTCCAGTGAATACAAACCTAGTCTTTTCAATCTTTCCTCATATGACAGTCCCGTCCCAGGGATCAATCTCATGAACCTACGCTGCACTGCCTCAACAATGCTGGAACGATCGAAGGTAGACAAAAAATGCTGGAGAAACTCAGCGGGTAAGGCAACATCTATGGAGAGAAGGAATAGACGATGTTTCGGGTCGAGACCCTTCTTCAGACTGATGTCGGGTGGGTGGGGGGGAAAGAGAAAGGAAGTAGGCGGAGACAGTAGGACATGGGAGAAGGGGAATGGGAAGGAGGGAAAAAGCAAGTGCTATCTAAAATAGTAAGATTAAATGAGAGCTTACCAGTTTGAAGTTTAATCTTTATTTTATGAGGAGTTACGATGAGGGATTTCGTGAAGATCCCGCCAGCACGCATGCGCGACATTCTTCAAAGCAATGGTGTGGAATCACAGATAACAACAATGACTGAAGATAGTAAGATTTAAGAGACTCTATATACCAGTTGACTTTATAGTAGAGGGTTGGGAGCAGTGGGCACGAAATCCCTCATCGTAACACCTCATAAAATAAGGATCAAACTTCAAACTGGTAAGTTCTCGTTTAATCTTACTATTTTACTTCAGAGCCACGTGAGTGACTTCGTGAAGATTTCAAAGCTCTGTGATTCCATGCCCTGGACACGTCCATGCTCACACACTGTCGTAATTACTGATGGAGGAAGTATGTCAACGTATTTCGGACTTGAACAAGCTGAAAAATAATAACGTATTTATTAATACAAACAATAAACCCCTAACTCGGGGATAAACGTTTAGGGAACAGCACTTAAAACTGACTCCGCAAACGTTGCGGGAGTGGCCACAGGCTTATTATAAAACTGCTGCAATGTAGTTTCACTGTCCCAGCTCGCTGTTGCGAGGACATGATCCATGGGTACCTCCATGGACCTCGCCGCTGATGTGGATGCAGCCCTGGTAGAATGAGATTTTAAAATGTTAGTGTCTATACCTGCTGCACCTAATACCACCCTGAGCCACCTGGAGATAGTCTGCACCGTCACCCTGTTGATGTGGGTTATTATGACTGATAAACAGACCCGTCTCCATATTCCTGATGGTGTGTGTGACATTAATATAATTTCGGATATGGGTGGCTATACAGAGTCTTACATCAATGGGATATGCTGGAAATTCCAATTCCAATCCTGTAGTCCCAGGTCTGTGCTGTTTAAGCAACTCATCTATAAAGAAAGTCACTTTATTGGGGGTCGAGACCATTCTATCCAGTTTCAGTTTCTGTAGAGTCTGGACCCGCTGTGCAGTGGTCAGTGCCATTAACATCACCACTTTGAAGGTGAGTTTGTCCAGTGGTAATCCCGTCATAGGCGACCAGCTCCTGAGTAGGGGAAAACACCACCCCTATATCCCAGGTGATATTATATCGTGGTCGGGGAAGGTTGGAATTGAATATACCCCTCATTAGTTTGGATACCAGCTGGTGCGATCCCACTCCAATGTTGAGATAGGATGACAGCGCACTCCTGGCACTGTTTATGGCACTGTAACTGAGACCCTCATCATATTGAAGGCCCGCGAGGAATTCCAGTACATTTCAGATCGTAGCAGAGTTGTAGGTGGTCTTGGTCCGACTACAGAAGGCCTCCCATTTCCTTATGTGGGTGAGGTACTGCTTCCTTGTGGACTCTCTGCACTATGCTGTTATGATGTCCATGGTTCTTGATGACAGCCCGAATTCCAGTAGTGGTCTCCTCACAACCTGCAAGCCAACAGGTTCAGATGACCATGGCACGGATGATATTCCCCTGTTATGGGATTGGTGACCAAATTTGGGCATTTGGTAACCTGTGCCCATGGTTCTTTTATCATGTTGAGGACCACCGGGTACCATGGTTGTGTGGGCCAATCGGGTATTATCAGTAAACCTGTTGCAGAATCTAGTTGAATTTTCTGCAATACCCGACTGATGAGGCAGACTGGGGGAAATGCGTAGAAAAACCATTTCCCCCAATGTAGAGAGAATGCGTCCATCGCCACTGCCCCAGGATCTGGTTCCCAAGAGACATATATTGGTATCTGATGGTTCAACCTGGACGCAAAGTGGTCGATATCTGGTGTTCCATATTTGGCTATAATTTTAGCACATATTTGGGGGCTCAACATCCACTCGATGTTGTCATTAAATACTCGTGACCTGGTGTCCGCCACTGTGTTGAGCTTACCCGGAAGGTACGTAGCTGATATCCAAATATTTCTTTCAATACACCAGAGCCAAATTAAATTTGCCAATTCATCACAAGATATCGACTTGATACCACCCATATGGTTTAAATACGCCACCACAAAAGTGGTATTATCTATTTGAAGACGGACATGCGTATGATGCAGATTGGTGCAGTAAGTCCGCAGCCCGTGAAATGTTCCCAGCATTTCCAAATAGGTTATACCTTGTGATTGAAGAAGAGTAGACTCATGCAAATCCCATCTGCCGCCACAACTGGAAGTAGTGTCGGTAGCTCCCCAGCCCTGGGTGCTTGCGTTGGTTTGTAACATGACTGATGGGTTTGATATAATGATGGGTTTAAAACAATCACAAACCTTGCTAATCCACCATTGTAGCTCAATGTGTGCCTTGTTTGGCAGCTGCATAGGCCTGTCAAAATGTCCAGCATTTGCTTTTAATGCTGAGATTTTTGCTCTTTGCCAGTTTTGATAATGTAATGGGCCAAATTGTGCAGCTGGAAATGTAGCTACAGGCTTTCCAATCACCTTAGCAGCATGTCTAATAGTCGGTTTCCTGGCACAAGCAAGGCTGTTACATGCCTCTATTATGTCTGTTGTTTTGCTCCCTGGAATAGTGACAATCATATGATTGGTGTTAATTGTGCATCCCAGATAGTCCATAACCACAGAAGGGTTGAACTTAGATTTGTCTGGATGGATGACAAATCCTAGTTTCTAGAATAATGTTTTGGTAGCTGTTACTGCTAACGTAGCTAATTCCAAAGTCCTTCCCACAATTAAGATGTCTTCTAGATATGCCATGACTATGTGGTTTTGTCTTCTTAAAGATGCCAATACTGGTTTTAGAATTTTGGTAAATAACCTAGGGGCTATTGTAAGCCCATTAGGTAGGGCTTTGTATTGCCATAGCTGCCCCATCCAGACAAATTTTAAGTATTTCCGGTGATGTTTCCGTATAGGTACTGAATAGTATGCATCTTTTAGGTCGATGCAGGCCATGAAGCACCCTCTGGAAATCAGTTGCTTAGCCGTTTCAAATCTTGAAATGGGTATATTGTACAAAAGTATTCAAGTGGGTTAAATCAATTATGATATGACATCCACCATCTTTCTTGGTTTTAGTAAAGATGTTAGATACAAACTCAAGAGGTTCATGTGTCGTTTTTTCTATTAACCCCATGGCGTATAGCCTTAACAATTCCGCATGTCCTTCCACTTTCTCTTTGTGAGAAAGTGCAAATTTCCGGTCAGGTACATGTTGAGGTGGGGGAAGGTGACCATTTATGAATTCAATCTCATAACCCTGAATACCTTGTAATATAAATGTATCCGAAGTTATAGAACCCCATGCATCCCAGAATGCACGCAATCTCCCTCCTACTTGTGAGGTTATACATGCAGCACTCTCAAGAGAACCAGACCCCCTTACCTCCATGGTTACCGGTGGGGCTTGACGTTCTGGGCTTTTGTGGCTCGTTGCGTTACTGGGGTGGGGGGTTGGCGCATCTTCCACGCTGGGCGCTGTTGGCCCTGCCCTAAAAAAGGCTTTTGCTGGTAGGGTGCGGCCGGTGGATAGGTTCTGGTTGCCCTGTCGGGTTGGCCCCGAGGCCTGGTAGATACGTAGGGATGCTGTCTGCGATATGCCGCTGGCCTGTATGAGGATGGTGGTTTCATTAACACGACCGCTTTTGCCTCCTCGTCCAGGTCTTTAACCTGCTTTGGCAGGTCTTCTCCGAACAGCTGTCTCGGTGGCGGCGTAGCAGAAGCTTTGCACAAACCCACGAATTTCAGGTTGAGAGTTGGGCGGATGGAGCTCTTGGGAAAACAGTTGATTTCATATTGTGTGTTGCACAGCAATCCTAGTGCATCCTGCTGCTCCTCCGTCATGTCCGTCCCGTCAATGGATCTGGCAAAGGCAGTAATCCCTGAGGTCAACAATTTCAGGATTTTCTGAATTTTCAATTCCTGAGCTCTGATCCCGGGACTGATGTTACCCCAGACGGGTGTGTTGACGGTCGGGACATTAACCGACGCACAATTACCCGGAGCTTTGTATTTGTTCATAGCCTCCGTAAGCGCCTGTTCCTGCAGCTGGTGTGTGGTCAAGTAATTTATGCTGGCCGCTAGTTTGGGCTGAACAGGTTGCCCTGATTGTCCTGGTTGGGCGAATTTTGATACTACCTCCAGTAGTTCCTCTTCAGGCACCTCGGGCAACACCGGTTCCTGCACCAACCCCTCTTCAAAGTCAGCTAACGGCTGACTCATGGCACTCCCTATTGACGAAGGAGAGATACTTGGTGGTGCTGCTGTGTATCTCCTAGATCCTAGGGACACCCGCTCTTGTTGGAGGGGATCCCGTTCGAGCAGCTGCTCCACCATATGCTCCATTCGAGCCATGCGACCGCCGCCGTTATATGCGGACGGCAAGTCGACTTCCCCAAGTTCTGGTGAACAACTGGGGCTTCTACCATCGGTCCGCACCTCGTCGAGGTGATGTCTCGGGAACCTAGGTAGGTAGTCGCGGCCTGCCGCTCTTGCGGGGCTCACAACCCCCACGCGGATTTGCCGCTAGTCCGCGGTCTTCCGGACTGTAGCGGACCACCTGTCTGGTACGACAGCAGCGGTGATGAGTCGGTGCCAGCCGCCTCGGCGGGGCTCCCTCACATCCGCGCGAGCTTGCCGCCAGTCCCGGTTATACGAGACTGATGCGACGCAAAGTCACTGCCAGCCGCTACTGCGGGGCCACACGACCTGTATGTACTACCACCGGCCCACGATCTGGCGGACCGTGCTGGTGGTGAGTCGGTGCCGGCCGCACCTGCGGGGCTCACCGACTTGCGTGTTGCTTCATCACCGGTCCGCGATCTGGCAGACTGTGCCGGTGGTAAGTCGACGCCGGCCGCTGCAGCGGGGCTAGTCGACCTCGGTGCGGTTTTCCCCCTGGTCCGCCCTCTGGTGACCTGTAACAGAGGGGAAATGGAACGTGCCGTTGAAGGGGGCACAGTTTTACGCACCTTCTTTCCGCTGACCCGGTGTTGTTCGGGTGAGAGCGGTAGGGAGTCAGGGTCTTGCCTACCCTGCTCCCGCGCGGACCTCCTACCAGCATGCAGCTCCCTGGCCTGCTGTGGTGGAGAGTCGGGTCCATGCCGACTGAACTTCTTAAGGGGTTGGACAGGCTAGATGCAGAAGATTTTCCCGATGTTGGGGAAGTCCAGGACAAGGGGTCACAGCTTAAGGATAAGGGGGAAATCCTTTAAGACCGAGATGAGAAAGACTTTCTTCACACAGAGAGTGGTTAGTCTCTGGAACTCTCTGCCACAAGGGTAGTTGAGGCCAGTTCATTGGCTATATTTAAGAGTGAGTTGATGTGGCCCTTGTGGCTAAGGTGATCAAGGGTATGGAGAGAAGCAGGTACGGATACTGAGTTGGATGATCAGCCATGATCATATTGAATGGCGGTGCAGGCTCGAAAGGGCTGAATGCCTACTCCTGCACCTAATTTCTATTGTTTCTATGTTTTCTATGAACTGGGCTCCCCGACTTCCCCGTTCATTTCCCGGCCCGCGGTGCGGGTGCTGCCGGTGTTGCGAGCAGCTCCGGGGATTGCGGCCGCTGACTCCTGCCCGAAGTCCCGCGGTCCCTTGGAGACATGCTTCGATGCCTTTACTTTGGTTTCTGTAAGCACACAAATCCTACAGAAACTAACCAGCTCAAGGTTAGTGTAACTTACCTGACGGCCTTTTTTGAAGCGCCGGTGGAGGAGCGCACTCCCCCCTCCAGCCGTCGACTGCAAATGCGAGCGACGATATGTCGCGCATGCATGCTGGTGGGGTCTTCACAAAGTCACTCACGTGACTCCGAAGTAAAATTAGAGAAGTCAATGTTCATACCTCTGAGGTGCAAACTACCCAAGCGAAATATGAGTGCTATTCCTCCAATTTGCGCTGGGCCTCACTCTGGCAATGGAGGAGGCCCAGGACAGAAAGGTCAGATTGGGAATGGGAGGGGGTGTTGAAGTGCTGAGCAACCGGGCAATCAGGTTGGTTTACACGGACTGAGCAGAGGTGTTCAGCGAAGCGATCGCCGAGCCTGCGCTTGTTCTCGCCGGTGGAGAGCAGTTGACACCTAGAACAGCGGATGCAGTAGATGAGGTTGGAGGAGGTGCAAGTGAACCTCTGCCTCACCTGGAAAGACTGATTGGGTCATTGGATGGAGTTGAGTGGGGAGGTAAAGGGACAAGTGTTGCATTTCCTGCGGTCAGGGCCGGCCTTAAGCCGATTGGACCGATTGCTCCCAATTGGGCCCCGCGAGTAAGAGGGCACCGCGCCGGAGTAATCTACTCTCGGCTTGGGTAGATCTACCCCAGGTGGAGGGGGGGGAGAGAGAGTAGAGGGGTGGAGGGGGAAGAAAGGTGTAGACGGGGAGGGGGGTGTGAGGGGGAATGGAGAGGGGGAGGTGGGTCGTTCGCTCACGGCAGCGCTCCCGCCTCTCCAGTCACCGTGCTTCCCGCACACAGCCCCAGCTCCATCCCTCTCTCCCCGGGGAGATACGGTGAACAATACACGGAGGGCTGGGCGGGGGTTGGAGCAACGTTTACAAACATCGGCCTCAGCTCACACCCAACCACCTGGACCCCGCATCTGCTCCCTGCCCCTCCTCTGGGTTGATCGTTGCCTCTCCCTCCCTCCCCCCTCTCCTTCCCTTTCCCTCTCAGCTTCCCCTCCCTCCCTTCTCTCCTTCCCTCCCTCCCTCTTTTTCCCTTCCTTTTCCCTTCTTCCCTCCCTCCTCTCTCTCTTTTTCCCTTCTCCTCATTCGCTCCATCCCTTCTCTCTCTCCTCCTCATTTTTCCTTCTCTCATCTCTCCCTGCTCCCTCTCCTTCCTTCCCTCCTTTCTCTACTTCCCTCCCTCCCTTCTGTCCTTCCTCCCTTCTCTCCTTCCCTCCCTCCCTCCCTCCCACACACACATAACGCACAGACAACTAACACATACACACATCATGCACAGACGACTAACACACACAACTAAGTTAGGATGGGGTAGAAGCCCAAAGGGTAGGATAGGGCTGAAGCCCAAAATGTAATGCCTGGACTGGTTTTTCACCGATGGTTATTGGTTTTCCAGGATCTATTTAATTAAATTACTTTTTTAATTTGACAGTCACTGAAACACATTGCATTGTAACTATGTACTTTTCAGAGGTGATCTACTCATTTTGTTTGTTACTTGTAGGCTTACATGTATGCAATTTTATATTAAAATGTAGCTTAGATCTGTTTGGTCCATTAAGCCGCATGCACTTTTTAAGCGCACATTTTGATTACTTTCCATTCTACCATAGAGATATAAAGTCTATAATAGGCTTTAATTATATTTCTATGAATCTACAGACCTTGGCTGGGAACCTGGGGCTCCCCAAAATTGTTCCCAATTGGGCCTGGCACCTCCTAAGGCCGGCCCTGCCTGCGATTGCAGGGGAGAGTACCCGGGGAGGTTGTGGTTTGGGTGGAAAAGGACAAATTGACCAAGGAGTTACGGAGGGAGGAGAGTCCCTCTTGTCCTCACCTTCTACCCCATCAGCCGTCTCATACAACATATAATCCTCTGACATTTTTGCCACCTACAACGGGATCTCATGACTGACCACATCTACTCATTTCCTTCCATTTCTGCTTTCCGCAGAGATCATTCCCTCCACAACTCCCTGGTCAATTCCTTCTTTCCATAGATGTTGCCTCACCCGCTGAGTTTCTCCAGCATTTTTTGTCTACCTGGGTCTCTTAACTGCCAGTTGTGCTACGCAACATACCAGCATCTGCAATTCCTTGAGTTTCCATAGCTGATAATATAGTGTAGAAGAGGGGTTTGTATTCTGTGTCATATCTACTTGTAATTGTCATATTCATCTTAAAGCAGAGCAAGATCAAATAAAAAACGCCTGTTTTTTTTTTCTCTGGCATTTCCCTGATTTAATTTGCCTGACAAACTACAGAGGATCAACACAACAGAAAGAAGCTGCAAGTGTACATGTTTGGACACAGACACTTCTTTAATTAATTTTCTGGCTGACAGTCTTCTCTGACTGACTGGGAAGACTTATACAAGTCAGCAAAACAAAAGCCACATTGTTTGCTTCTAAGGGTGAACTAAATATTTTCTGAAGATTCTGCCAGTGGTTTATAGAAATAACTGCTGGCTGTTGCCATTTATGTTTGGCATCGGTGAGCGAGGAAACACCTTCTCTGCAGTTCTCCTTGATGCTGGAGGCATTAGGATCATTTATGTGGAAGATATTGTTATTGCCAATAGCTTTGCAATATTAATATAATACAAAGAAATGGAAATCCTGGAATGAGCACAGATTCTATAATCTACCAGTCTGATTTTTTCACAGAAACTGCATTTGAGGTGCCTTTACACCAGTCTCTGTCTATTTTATTGAATTGTCTGAGAGAAAGACATGATAATCCTTTTCCTCACCTCCATAGGTTAATGGTTTGATAGCTGCCTGATGTTACCATTTTCATAATTGATATGTGCCCTTGTTTATCACAAGTGATATTTGGTGGTACCAATGGCATACATGTTAGGATTAGAGCAGGGGTTGGCAACCTTGTTCTGCATAGGGGCCAGGACACATGTCTGTGAGCGGATGGCGGGCCACATCTATCACGTGTACACATGGATCCCGCCCCAGATGGCAGGCATCAAATCACGTGTTCACATAGATCCCGCCCCTTCGAGGACTCCACCCGCAGAATTGGCCCCTAGTTATGGGCGCTCACGGACATGGCATACTTACAGACCATTGCCTTGGCTCTGTCCTGAAGGCGGTGGCTCAAATACTCATAGTCACTCGTCCGCGGCCTATTGACAACCCTGATCCCGACAGTGAAGCCCAGACACAGAAGGTGCACGGCCGTGCCGGCGGCTTTGTGCAGGATGCGGTACAGCCAGAGCTCGCCGCTCGGCAGCTCCGCGATTGCGGCCGCCAGCGCAGGCCTCCTTGCGTATTTGCGTCACCCTGCCTGGGCGCCTCGGGCCTGGGAGGTACCGGAGATGACGGGGCGGATGATTACGGATGATAAAGTACGCCTGCAAGCCGGATGATTTTGGGTTACGTTCCCCATTCGGCCCGGGGGCAGTAGGTTGCCAACCCCTGGATTAGAGAGTGTTTAATTGTCTTATGTACCTACAATGGAATAATGAAATGTTTACTTGCAGTAAACACAATACTCAGAGATAACATATAATAAACACAAAAAATTTTAATAACATGAATAGTAGTAAACTTCTTGAACCTGATGGTCATGGTTTTCAGACTCCTATACCTTCTTCCCAAAGCTAAGAATGAAATGAGAGCATGGCCAGTATGGTGCGGATTCACGGCTGCCTATCTGAGACAGCACCTATTTTAGATCCCTTCGAGGGTGATTTCATAGACCACTTAATTTTCTGTGCTGAATTTATTCATTCTATTTCAGTTCTATTCCTAACTGAGCCTCAAAGCTTCATGGCCTTTCAGGGATACACCCACTAATAGCAGGATTCTGTCTATTTGCAGCTCAGAATTGTATTCCATCTCATTCACCACATTACCCAGCATACGCCTCCCACCAAGATATGCACAACATGTACCTCAGCTACTACAATCAAACCAAGGGATTATTCCATGGCAGTTGCAAACTAGGGTCTATTTATTGTCCCATGTTTTCTGAGATTTCTCCAGCCACGCCCAATCAACCACACATTGCAGCACTCTTTCTGTTCTGTGCACTGCTGGAAGTGTGAGCATCTTTGTGTGGCATGAAAATACAGAAACCTTTCCATGACTGCTTGGAGTGATCCTGACATTTTTTTTGGAATTGGTGGTTATTTGTTACAATAATTAATATTTCTGCAAGAATTGTGAAGAGAACTTCCAACTATTTGTGGAGCTCCAAGGTCTCCAACAGCTGATTAAATAACACGAGAGGAGGCGGCATAGGGTGAAAGTGGGTGGTAAAGTGGAGGAGATGTAAAGAAGAGGGTGATAGTTATCTGAAATTACCAAAAGGATAAAAACTCTCAATGCTAGAAATGTGAACCACTAATTATATGAAATTGTTGAATTAAGTGTTGTACACTGGAGATACACCAGTAGATACAGTGCTGTCCCTGAGAATCATCAAAACAGTGTAGAGAGGTCAGCATGGGAATGGGGTGAAGAATTAAAGTGATTGGAACCTCAGGGTTATATTTGTAGACAGAATGAAAATATTCTGCAACAAATGTATTTGGTCTGATATTGTAGAGGGGACAATATCAGGAAGCGTGAATTCAGTATATCGAAGATTAATTAAGCGTTATGCACAGGAGCTAGTCAGTAGATAAGGTGCTGCCCCTGAGATATTATAATTTAAATCTTTTTATTTGAATTTCACAGCAATTTGCATACATACAATGATAACAGACAATGATAGTCAGGACATAATTGTGCAACAGTATGTAAGCGACACTCAAAGCCCTTACCCTTACCCCCCCCCCCCCCCCCTCAATCCACCCGAATCAGGTCGGAACCAAACGGGGCCAAACAACACTCACATATGTACACATCCACACCAATACGATAAGATAAACAAAACAAAATGTACCAAAAAAAAAAGGTGTGGGGGGGGGGGGGGGTGGTTGAGGGGAGAGCAGCTGTAATAAGACAGAGCAGTGATAGAAGGCACTCAGTCCTCTTCCGAGTCCGGAAACATGTTGAGAGAATTAACAAGTTCCAGGAAAGGGTTCCATGTATCTAGGAATGTCTTGGTAGAGCCTTTGAGAGAAAACCTAAGTTTTTCAAGCTTTAAATTGTAGACCACCTCCTTGATCCAGCGGGCATGTGTCGGGGTACAGGTAAGCCTCCAGTTAAGCAAGATCAGTCTCCGGGCTAACAAGGTTGTAAAAGCCAGGACCCGTTTCAACGCAACAGAAAGGTTGGTGTTGGGAGGAGTACCAAAAATAGCTGACAGTGGGTTTGGAGGAATAGTCTGGCCATAGACTCTGCTTATCACGTCGAAAGCACTCCTCCAAAAGGCTGCCAGCTGAGGGCAAGACCAAAACATATGGCTATGGTTGGCAGGGGATTGATTACATCTGTTGCAGGTGTCCTTGACAGCGGGGTACATTCTACATAATCTTGCATTTGTGTAGTGGACTTTGTGAAGGACTTTGCATTGGATTAGGCCATGACGGGCACATATAGAGGAAGAATGGATCAGATCCAAGGCAGAGTCCCATTGCTGGTCTGTTAGTTTCATATTCAGCTTGCCCTCCCATGCAGCTTTTAATGAGGTATGAGAATTCAATATTACCGACCCTAACAAGTTATACAAAAAAGAGATGCATTTCTTCCGGTTGGGATCTAGAGCTAGGATGGAATCGGTCAGGGTTTCAGGGGGGGCGATTTGGGAAGTGAGGGAATGTCTTCTTCACAAAATCCCTAATCTGGAAAAAAAGGAAAAGGTGGGAGTTTGGGAGGCTGTAGTTGGACGAAATCTCCGCAAAGGACGAAAAAATGCCATCCTTGTATAGGTTTTTGATACTACTGATACCATTACTATGCCAGGTTTTGAATGCGGAGTCTGTACTTGAAGGTTTAAAGATGTGATTTTTAAGCAGTGGGGTCAAGATGGAAGGGCCTTGTAAACCAAAGTTTTTCCTGAGTTGACTCCATATCTTGAGCGAGAGGGAAGCAATTGGGCCTGCACCCACAGATGTTGTAGAAATGGGGAGTTTGGCGCATAGAACAGACTGCAACGGGAGACGTGAACTCGCCTTTTCCATGTGTACCCAGGTCGGTAGATGGTCGCAATCATCATTCATCCAATGCAAGTTTTTTGCAAGTTAGCTGCCCAATAGTATCGCCTAAAGTCAGGAAGTGCCAAACCGCTGTCACTCTTAGGAGACTGTAGTATCGTCTTCCGAAATGTAGCCGGTTTGCTAACCCATAAAAATTTAGATATTCGCCTTTTTAATTTATCAAAAAAAGATTTAGTGATAAGTATAGAGACGTGCTGGAAAAGATACAGGAATTTGGGTAGGACG
This sequence comes from Okamejei kenojei, assembly GCA_035221665.1. Lineage (NCBI taxonomy): Eukaryota > Metazoa > Chordata > Chondrichthyes > Rajiformes > Rajidae > Okamejei > Okamejei kenojei. The sequence continues at coordinate 67,922,217 of CM069136.1, read as the reverse complement.
ACCATCTTGACCAGATTTATCTGGGCCGCGAGGGATAATGGTAAAACTGACCAGCGGTCAAAGTCTCTTTCAGCTTTCTCAACCAGAGGCAGGAAGTTTGTGCGGAACATATCAGATATAGGTGTTGTGATAAAAATGCCGAGGTAGCGAAACCCGTCCTCCGCCCATTTAAACGAGGTTAAAGAGCGAGGGAGCTGCTTAGCCAATGAGTTAATCGGTAATAGCTCACTTTTTTGGTAGTTAAGTTTATAACCAGAGTACGTACCGAACCGTTCTAAAATATTCGTAATCACAGGGAGAGAGCTGACTGGATTCGAGATGTACAGAAGCAGGTCATCCACATACAATGAGACTTTATGAGTTGTGTCAAACCGTGTAATACCTTTAAAGCCGTTCTCTGAGTGTAACCAAACCGCCAAGGGTTCTATCGCAACAGCAAACAGGAGTGGTGATAATGGACAACCCTGCCTGGTACCTCTCCGAAGGGGGAAGTGGGGTGACAGTGTGTCGTTTGTTTGTACTGAGGCCACCGGGGACGAGTATAACAAACTGACCCAAAGAATGAAACTATTGCCGAGGCCAAACCTGTCCATCGCCTCATATAGGTACCTCCACTCGACCCTGTCGAAAGCTTTTTCGGCGTTGAGGGAGACCACTATCTCCGGGGTCTCACTACTTGATGAATGGATGATGTTAAGGAGACGCCTAGTATTGTGGGAGGACTGTCGGCCTGGCATGAACCCTGTTTGATCTAACGAGATAATAGAGGGCATCACTTGTTGAAGACGGAGCGCAAGGACTTTTTAAGAATTAGGGAAATAGCAGCCCACGACAAGGTGGGCGGTAGGTGACGATGTAGAAACGCCTCATTGTACATATCTCTCAGGACAGGTGCGAGGAGAGCAGGGAAAGCTTTGTAATATTCTACAGTGAAGCCGTCAGGGCCGGGCGACTCTCCTCTTTGCAATGATGTGATGGCTGCTTGGACCTCAGCAACAGTTACGGGACCACCCAAGTCTCTCATGGCTTCATCGTCAATTCGGGGAAACGCCATACTACGGAACATGTCATCTGCAGCGGGAGGACAATCGGAAGCGTATAGTTCAGCGTAGAATTTAGCAAATGCTTCATTAATTCTAAGAGGATCAGTGGATCTCCACTAAGCTAGATCTAATGGCTGGAATTAGCCGTGAAGTCGCCTCGGTTCTGGCCTGATAGGCCAGAAACTTCCCAGCTTTATCCCCAGATTCAAAAAAGTGTTGCCTAGATTTAAGCAGTCGTAGCTTGGCTTTATTAGTAGACACAAGATCAAAATCTGTCTGTCTGTAGACGTGAGGTCAAGGTCTAAGGCGTTCTTTATGAAAATTAGGGTCTGGGTCAGATGCATATTTGTCATCAATGTCCTTTATTTTTCGTAACAGGTCTGCCATTTGGGACGTCTCGGCTCTTTTCAGGTTGGAGACAAAAGAGATAAGTTGACCCCTAATGTGGCTTTTGAAGCTTCCCAGAGTATACCTCTTTCTATGTGCGGCGAGTCATTCAGCTCAAAATATAAAATGATTTGAGAGTGTAAGAATAGCTTGTAGTGAGCCTCTGCTAGTAATGAGGAGGTGAACCTCCACTGTTTAAAGGAGTTAGTTCGTTTACGAAAGTGGAGATCGAGGTAAGTCGCAGTGTGATCTGATATCACGATACTATGACACTCGCTGGATTTGATTTTGGAGAGCAGTCCGTTATCTAACAGGAAGAAGTCTACACGGGTATAGGTGCGGTGCACGTGGGAAAAAAATGAAAATAATTTAGTCGTGGGAAATGTATGTCTCCATGGGTCTGTGAGCCCAAGTTGTTTGGCAAAAGCATGCAAAGTCCTACCTGATTTAGTTAAAGTAGAGGCTTTGTTCGAAGATCTGTCCAGTATAGGGTCTTGGACCAGATTAAAATCTCCACCCACAATGATGTGGTGATTTTCAATGTTTGGGAGAGATGTAAAAAATGTGGTTACAAATGAGCTGTCATCCCAGTTGGGACCGTAAATACTGGCCAATATGATAGGTGTGTCTTGCAATTTGCCAGAAACCATGACAAAGCGGCCAGCAGGGTCCTCCACAGTTTTCTGTGGTTCGAACATAACGTTTTTACGAAACAGGATAGCAGCACCCCTAGCCCTATCATTAAATTTCGAATGAAATAAGTGGCTAATCCAGCCTCTCTTAAGCCGTATTACCTCTCTGTTGCAAAGGTGGGTCTCTTGAATAAAAAATATATCGCCCTTAAGCTGTTGCAAGTGGGCCAAGATCCTATCAGTCTTAGTAGGACCCCCCACCCCCCTCACATTCCACGAGACAAATCTAAGAATGTCATTTGTGTTGGCCATATTTGGCTATATCCAAGCGAGTGGGCAGAGCGCTGTAGTACTGCAAGTTGGAAGAGCGCATCAAAGCCAGCTGCAAAGAGTGGGGGTGTGGGTGTGGGGGGGGGGGAAGAAGTCTAAATTTTTTTTTTTTTTACATAATAATAATAATAAAAAATTTAATTAATTAAAAAAAAGATACATACATACGTACACACACAAAAAACAATCGGGACACATATCACTTAGCCATCTTTCAAACCTGAGTGCCCAGACCTGAGATCCCCAATGTCCCAACCGAACCTTGAGTGCCCATTGCACCAAGGTACGTTGTCCTCGCATCCGCTTGGAGTTGTCCGATCTTAACTCCCAATATTTCCACCTCCCAAAGCAACAAAATCGTTCAATATCAGTAAAGTAACATAAAATGAAATAAATATAGTAATGATAACAATGATAATAATAATTTAAAAAATAGAAATATGGTAAAATAAACATAAATGAATGAATACAAAGTTAAAATAATAGCCATGGTAGTTGTGCTACCAATGACATTGCTAACACTAATGGTAATAATAGTAGTGATGATAGTAATAATAAGACAAAGCAAATTAACAAAATGGTGATACTAAATAAGTAAGCCAACGTATAAGTGAAACAAGAATAGCTTCCTTTGGTATAACATAGTATAACTTAAAGTTGACAAGGTATAAAGAAAGAGTTAACGTTAGAGAGATTAGCAAATTGCAAACTGGGTTCTTGGATTAAAGCGCAGGGCAGAAGAACATCAATTAAGTATTGTTAAACAAAAACGCTGTAAGAACTAATTGGTGTAACACAGCCTTGACTATAATGAGTTCTTATCAGTCCCAGACAGTCCGCTATGAAGACTAGTGTAAACAAACCGGTCGAATGCTGGCAACGTTAGCAGCCAGCTGCTAAAAACAAGAAGGCAGAGATCAGATCACGAACCACAAAGTGGGTCCCTTAAGCCCAATTTTATAGCATGTGCAGGGGAAGAGCCTTTCAAGTATGATTACACATAAACATTATAAGGAAAAGTTGGTATAACATAGTCATGAATCGTGGTGAGTTCTTACCGGCCTCATATATTTCAGGACAGGGGTCTAGTATAATCAGCAAGGCCGAGCGCTAGTAGTGGCTAGTTGCTAAGAGCAGTTAGGCTAAAGTTATGAGCTAAAGTTAGCCCATAATGTGACCGTAGGTTAACCGGGCCCCTGTGCCACTCAGATGTAGACGTACCGAGCAAAGTCAGTCATCTGTGGGTCCCGGTCTGCGTCGACGGTAAGATGAAATGAAATCCTGAGCGTCCTCGGGAGATGTTAACCGTCGCCTCTTTCCTTCCCCGGCCGTGATGAACAGCTTGGCCGGATAATGAAGGGAGGGTTTGAGACCCAGGTTGTACAGCTCCTTCATAACGTCTCGGTATGCGAAGCGTTGTTCAGCTATCTCCAGGACAGTAGTCTTCAAAAATGTGGATCGGGATGTCCTTGTACTTCAGTTTACCCCTCTGCCTCCGAGCCTCACGCACCACCAACTCGCGGATCTGGAATCTATGGAAGCAAATCGCAACTGCTCTGGGTTTCTCACCAGGGCTTGGCCTGGCTGCTAGCGTACGGTGGGCTCGGTCCAGCTCCGGGGCTGATTCCAGTGTGTGTTCGCTAAGAGTTTCGAGCAGGAGTTGAGAGAAAAAAGCTGTTGTTTGGGGGCCTTCGATGTTTTCGGGGAGACCGACTATCCTTATGTTATTTCGGCAACTCCTGCCTTCCAGGTCGATAACCTTAGACTTTAGCTTGACGTTCTCTTCGGTCTCCGTAGTTAGCATTGTCTCCATAGCTCGCATGTCTTGGCTGGTGGTCTCAGCAAATGACTCTAATGACGAAAGACGCTGTTGTTGGTCTAGAATAGTGGTCTGGATATTGTCCAGCTTCGTTTCCAGTTTGGTTAATGCTGCGTTGAGTTCTGCCAGTTGCGATGCCTTGTGCTCTGTTAACATGGCTGCTAGCGTAGCCATGACGGTGCTGGTCGTCGAGTCTTCCGTCGTTGGCTCCTCTTTCTTTCCTCTGCCTGGCATCTTTGCGGTGTGGAGAGGTGCTGTCGATGGTGTTTAAATATTTATGGGTAGTTATAAAACTTAGGCTGAGCTATAATAACAGTTGAAGGTGAACAGATTGGGAGTGTGGAAAAGTGCGACTACTCCAGCATGTCGCCTCGCCCAACTCCTGTCCCTGAGATATTATAATGGTCAATTAACCTACAAACCTGCACATTTTGGGGATGTGGGAGGAAAACAGCAGATCTGGAAGAAACCCAAACAGTCATGGGGATGAAATGAAAATGCCACATAGACAGCATCATAGCCATGATCATATTGAATGGTAGTGCTGGCTCGAAGAACCGAATGGCCTACTCCTGCACCTATTGTCTATTGTCTTAATATCCACTGCAATTTTTTTCATACTCACTTTTTTATTTTTCATGTTATTTTATCAGTCTTTTATTTGAAACTTGCTTGGCTAACAGGATCTGTAATTTTCCTTGTTTATGTGTTTTTTGTTCTTTGGGCTTTGTATTGTCCCTCACCCCTTTCACAGCGCAAATCTTTTATTGGCAAAAAGCAATCATGTCCGTTTAAGAGTATGAACTGGTCGCAAAACACTTATCTTGGGCACTGTTTTTCAGTTACTTTAATTGTTAAAGAAATTACCAAGATTACTGCAGACAGTTTTCATCTCATAATATTAAAGTCAGACTTACTTAAATGTAGAATCTTCAAAGGCTATTTGGCATTCCTCACTTTATATGCAATTTGTATTCACAATTTACTATATGATATTAACCATTCTCCATCAAAGAATGTTTATCAGACATTTATTTCATATACTCAAGTAATTACTAAAATCAAAATGAAGTACCGTATTTACTTTTTCAGTACAATTGAAATTACAGTTTATTATGCTTTTTTGATACTCTGACTCAAGAATCTCAACATATATTTGAAAAGCCAACAAATGTTGGTCCCGGAAGAGCTATTTTGTCCACAACTACCATTTCTCCAAGGACCCAATTTTGCATACCACATATGTATCTGAATGTATCAGAACAGAACTTTCTTCACCATCTCCATAGTGCTACCATCTGATGCTGGGTGCATCTGTAGAAGCAGAGTGCAGCACAATGTGAATACATATTTCATTCTAATATATCCAGTCAGCTTTCCAGGGGACTTTAAGTAGAGTGCAGTGCACGCATCCAACAAGCAAACGTCAAACTTTGTTGGTAAAGGTCAATCATGGGATTTGATGGGTAAGATTAGCAGATATAACTTTACAGCTCCATTCCGAGAGTCCAACTGAATGTGATTCGGTTCACCAAACCATATTCTGTCAGTCTCACAGATTTGGAGTTGTACTATCGCAGCAGTTTAAACTTGCATATTGGCTTATCCACTGTTAAATTCATACTCATTTTCAAATGTTAAGTGCATGCTAAAAATAAAAATTATGCTTATTATTTGATGCAATAACATCTATAAAGTAGTTCCAGGATTGAATGTCAACGTTTTAATCCTTGGCATCTGAAATGCTTTTTTAATATATAGATTTATGGAAGATCTACAAAAAGAAGTGCAAGAGATTGAATTTACAGAGTTCTCTCGAGGCATGAAAACAATGAGAAGAGAGGAATTTGCATTGTGGCTGCTCCATTTCACTGATGAACAAAATCGTGATATTTACTGGAGAAATGTGCAGATGAGAATCCCTCCAGGACAGGTTAGCTTGTCAAGATAAAACTTGGTTTAAATACTTATAAATGAAAAATATTAAATAAAACCATTTCACTGGTTTAATTAGTATTTCAGTGCTACTAAACTAATTGTTGTTTAGAAAACTCTTTAACAATTTTATTCTTGGTGATGATTCTCCTTGGGTATTGACCTTCACAGTAGCGCTCTAGTACATTGTCCAAATATCCATTGTACACCATTATCCATAAGTGAACTATATTATTAACATTTTTTTACTGAAGTATTCCTTGCATCATATGATAGTATAAACATATTTAATCTCTCAGTTCCTAAAATTCTGAAATGCTCCGGAAATTTCTCTCTTTACAAAATTGTTATCAATTTGAAATGTGATATTTATTTCCCATGTACCTACAACATATAGGTACACTGTTGCAAAATGTCCTCCACAGATATTGCAATTATCAAACAGTTGAGAGATGGGTTGGGCTGTGTAACTGTGTTACAGAAGGAAGTGTTACGTTATATTCTATTCACGTATTGATCTCTATTACTTCCATTTTGTATCATTTTTTTTCAATACATTGGAGCCAAATACCTCTGCCTATTTGGATGTGCTCCTCCCATAATCCCAGCATCCATCTGCCAGAATGGCTGCAAATTGGGTTGAGATCAAGACAAATATTTCTGCCCAGCTGGAATTTCTACCCGTCTGTCATTTAGCCATAAATCCTTGATTGGGACCAGAATGAGAACGTCCAATACGTTATTTTGCCTGACACGAGTTTCAGTCCCACCACTTAAGGTACCGTAGGTAACAGGCTTACCTGTCAGGAAAGTGCTCCAGATTTGCCTCTTTGCATGAAGGTATGTCAATGTGGTGGAAAGCGAGGAATATTCCTCTGATTTAGAAAAACTGCTGGAGTAGATGGCAAAAATTCTCATCACTTTCAATATCACAATTACATCAGAAAACAGACATAACTTCTAGTAATGTAATCTAAGGATCTCAAATCAATTTCTTCATTTCTCTGTCCGTTTCCTCACTTCTCTCTGTTGCTCCCTCATATTTTACAGTAAGTGTCCTGTCCTTAAATATTAATTGGTTCTCTGTTGCATTCTAGAGCATTTCCTTTGAAGAATTCAGGGCATTTTACCATTTTATGAATCATCTTGAGGACTTTGCTTTCACCATGAATATGTTCACTGCAGCCAATCGTCCTGTTGGAATAGGTAAATATGAACAATATTTCTTATTATGTTAAAATGAGATATGCATTTTTAGTAATTAACTGTTATCATTCCTCTTTAAACGTTGGAAATGGTTCTTTGTCATTCAAGGGACAATCTATTTAAATATACTGGTGCTGTCCTGAAAGCTTTAAGAAAGAATCACCAGAAAAATGAGCAAATCTTCTACATATCTTTCCACTCTTTAAATCTCTCAGTCTATTCCTCTGTTCTCTTCGCCCACAAGAACAGCTTCTTCCCCACTATTCTTGGCAAATATTTTATAATGTAAACCTCTAGTTTTGCTCTTCCCCACAAATCACACACATAGGTATACTGAATTTCTGGAAGTCAGGACTGGCTTTCTGCAAAAGGGTTTCCTGAACATTACACACCCAGCCACTGTAAATGGGTAAATGTGGAAAATTGGAGCACTGAAAGCGAAATGCCAAATAGCCAAATGATTAAAAGCCAACACCTCTTCATTTCTAATGCAGATGTATACAGCCTCAAGAGAAAATCCAGAAAATAAGATACCAAAAGCTCAGCATAAAACAGGCCTTCATTGATGATGTTACTGCTACTGCAGGATAGCTCAGAGTTGAAAGTTGGATCGATTCCATCTTATAGTGGACAGTAAGCAAAGATTAAATATCACAATAAACACAGTTTTAAAATGATTTAAGCATGAAAATGAAATATTACATCATGCCCTTATAATATCCATTTCATTATATTTCAAATGGACGAAAATAGATACTGCACCTAGGTCCTGCCCAGCGTATGTACAGCTTGTGCATGAGAACAATTGTTTAAATGGATGTGCCAGCTATTTTGGGGCTGCAGGTATCTTCTATCATGCGGGCACTGGTTCACTGCAATATCTGAATGGTTATTTAAACATGTTGCCGGACAATGGCATTTCCGACTTTCATACTGTTATGCACGGTTCTCAGGAACAGAATCCTGTCGTAACCTGTGGAGGTCCTGTAAATCTACAATTGCTTAAGGAATATATGTTCCATGTGCTAATTTACTAATTTTACTAATTTACAATATTAAATTTAGGACAATTCAAGAGAGCGGTGAAAGTTGCAACAGGCCAAGAACTGTCAGATAATGTGCTTGATACGGTCTTCAAGATCTTTGATGTAGATGGAGATGGATGTTTGAGCAAACAAGAGTTCCTTGCAGTGATTATGACCAGACTCCGCCGTGGCTTTAAGGTAATTTCTGATTATTTAAGAAAATAGGAAATAGCAGGGAAAGGTTATTAAGCCTATAATTTTTGTTCCACCATTCAATGAAATCATGAATAATTATTTACCTGCATTTTCCTGCATTCACCCCTGTAGCCATAGATTTCCTTAATATCTAAAATCTTTTAATCGCTTTCATGATTTTACTCATGAAGTGAGCCTCAGCACTCCTCGTGGGCAGAGAATGTCAGAGGAAACTCCTCGTCTATTCTGTCAAACACCTTAAAATTTCTGTACATTTAATTAGAAAATCTTTCATTCTTTTAAATTCTAGAAAGCATTGTCCCTGCTTTTTTAATCAGTCATCATAAGACATCCTCACCATTCCAGGAACCAATACAATGAACCTTTGTTGGACTCTATCTGTTGCAAGTTTCTTACGTATAGAGACCAGATCTATACACAGTATTCCAGATATGGGCTCTCTCTAATTGGACCACACATTCTTACATTGCAATCAATTCTCCTTGCAAATGCTGTGTCTCCTTGTTTTGCAATTTCAAAATCTCTCATAATCTCAGCATCCATCTGCCAGAATGGCTGCAAATTGGGTTGAGATCAAGACAAATATTTCTGCCTCGCTGGAATTTCTTCCCGTCAGTCATTTAGCCATAAATTCTTGATTGGGACCAGAGAGAGAACGTCCAATAAATTATTTTGGATTTGGACTTAAAGTAACTGAATTTTGATAGTTTTTGCCTGACACAAGCTTGAGTCCCACCATTAAAGGTACGGTAACCGGCTTACCTGTCAGGAAAGTGCTCCAGATTTGCATCATTGCATGAAGGTCTGTCAATGGGGTGGAAAGAGAGGAATATTCCTCTGATTTAGAAAAGCTGCTGAGTGGATGGCAAAAATTCTCACCACTTTCAATACCACAACAGTGGTGTAGTAGCCATTTAGAGTAGCCCTAATAATCTGCCATTACAAGTGGTTATGTCGGTGAACGTATAGATGGTATTGGATCTATGCTTGGCCACACAGTCATGGGTGCAAAGAGAGTAGAGCAGATGCTGAGCACAGCCTTAAGGTATACCTGTGTTGCTGGTCAGTGCGGTGAAGATTGTGTTACTGCTCCACACTGATCGAGGTCTGCCGATGAGGAGGTTATTGATCCAGCTGCAAATGAAGGTGCAGAGACCCACAATTTGGAGCTTGATGATGACCTTGGAGGGAATAAATCTTTGAAATTCCTCCTCCAAAATGCTGAGGAGAATATACTCAAAGCTGAGGTAGATTTTTGATCAAAATGGGGATTGGGTGGGAAGGTGGACATATAACAAATTGGATCAACCTTCATTTAATTCAATGTTTTATTCCTATTCGTATTTTTAAATGAGGAACTACTGGTGTCTTGCCCTAGCCCTATGTGTTTTGCCGTGGTTTAGTGTCCACAGATAGATTAGACCACGGTTCTTGGCAGCTAAAGCATCTTTTATTCTCTACTAAAGGGCAGAAATGAAATATGACTCTCCTTAACATAGAAACATAGAAATTAGGTGCAGGAGCAGGCTTATTCGGCCCTTCGAGCCTGCACCGCCATTCAATATGATCATGGCTGATCATCCAACTCAGTATCCTGTACCTGCCTTCTCTCCATACCCCCTGATCCCTTCAGCCACAAAGATTAAGATTATGTTAAGATTTCATTTAGCACATTATTACAGTATTAATCTGCCTGAAAATATAGCATCTTTCCACTACTTTCATCCAAATTCAAGAATTTTGAGAATGTGGGACAGAGAGGAAAATAAAAAGTCATTATTTTTTCTATACAAAAAAGCTTACGGTGTATGTGAAACAGAAGGATTTTTTAAATTAATTTGTACATCATTGAATTTATAAAAAAATAATCCAAACTGTCAAAATACATTTTATTTTTAACTGGAACAGATGGCTCTGTGGTTTAGATGCCAAGAGGCAGGAGAATGTAGAAATTATGATAAATTCAGAACCAGGGATCAGTCATCTAGGAATTGGGATATGGGAAAAAATGTTTACGCACATTCCCTATCTTAAGGGCTGTGGGTGTACAATACATTTAAAGACAATTTCAGAGAATTTGACATGATTTAAAGGAATAAGTTAGATATAGCTCTTAGGGCTAACGGAATCAAGGGATATGCAGAGAAAGCAGGAATGGGGTACTGATTTTGGATGATCAGCCATGATCATATTGAATGGCGGTGCTAGCTTGAATGGCCGAATAGCCTATTTTGCACCTATTTTCTATTTGTTTCTATGATAAGGAAACATCAACTGATTTCTCTTTTCACAGATGCTGCTTGACGCGCTGTGCTCTTCCAGCATTTCTCTTTATGTTTCAGATTCTAGCAGCTGCAATTTTATCTGTTTTTCATTACAGTTGAGGGATAAGGAGTCTGGTCAGAAAAGTGGATTCAGCAATAAACTTATTGATTAGCTGAACAGGCTCAAACAGCCATTTAGCATTCTTTTATTTTGTATGAAAGTAGAGAACCACAGCTGTATCTGTTTACAGCGGCTGCAACATATTACTTTCATTTCCACAGGCACCAACACAACATGGTTTGAATGGCTATTTCAAATGCGTAAAGAAAGAAACTATTGCTGGAGTACATGAAGCCTGGAAGCGGTCAGGAGGCAGTCCCTGTTAATTCTACAATGCAAAATCTTTCTACAGAAGAAAATTCACTATAAAAAGTGGATTTTCTCAACAAACAAAGTTTTCTGTTTGTGAATCCAGGAATGCAATGCAGTTTAAATAAAATTAGATCTGTTTAAATAGTTACATTGATTATTTTTAGTTAATTACATTGAGGGATAATATTTGTATGTTTACAAGAAATATTCCAAAATATTTAATGAATGCAAAGCACAAACATCCAGGAATTTCAGTGAATGTCTTTATCAATTTATTTACACAAACATACAATGAATCACAAATTATTTTCAAAAATGCATGATTTTTTAAAAACTATTTGCCTCATGAAAAATCTTTAAGTGATTTGTGTAAATGGTTCATTTACTGTGGTGATCTCCATTATTCTTCAACTCTAGATTTTCAGGGTGGATTAAAGGGTTTTTACTTTGTATTATTTAAATGTTTAAATAATGAAATTTAGAAATGTATCTGGAAACTTTAATCTATGCCGTTTCTTTTGCACTAATAAAGTTTGGCTATAAGAACCTTGAGTTTTAATTTGTGTGTCAGAACATGCATGACCTAGCGGTCCTAGCGCACCGAGGGAACAATAAACATGCCTCTTATCTGATTGTTATTAAAGTACTTTAATCCTGATAACATGTAATGTCCTAAAATGCAAGTCATTGAACCATCTAAATTGTAATTAAATCACATCTCTAAATGGGAACATTAAACATATTTGGGACAGTGTTTACTTCACTATATATTGTTCTAATCATACGCCCATTTACAGAAATGTGAATGAACAGCCATAAGCCTTGGCTATTAACATGCACACTAAATTCTGCTTTTTATACCTTTCTCGGTATAGTTCCATTGCACCATTATAAGACTGGTTCTGTAAAGGTGATAACCTTGGCATGAACTATTTCTGCAGTCCACTGCCTTCTTCTAAACTGCATAGAAATTAATCAATATTTCAATAAATCAAAACCCACGAAAGTAATGCTTTGTTATATCATCAGACAATAACAGGTGATTCAAAATTGTATTAAATAAGACCTGGCTTCAATAATACATTAGTTTGACTGTGCAATCAATAACATTTCAAAACCAGGTCAGACGGTCAATTGGCACTTTTTAGAATTAGGAACATTATAGGCCTTCCTCTGGGACACCCTGTAAGAAAAGGCAAATAAATATGAAGCCATTGAATAAAGCAAGCTCAATGAATTGGATTTGTAGTTGTTGCTATCTATGTCTAAAAACAGCTGCTCAGCATTTACCATGTCAATCCCTCCTCAAATTTACACCACGACGGGATCATCTCTCATTCTTCTAAAATCCAGTGAATATAGACCAAGCTTTCTCTGTTGCTCTAGGGACACCCCCCCCACCCCCCCACCCCCCCCCCCCCCCCCCCCCACCCCCGCACATCTCAGTAATTGGTCTTGTAAATCTGCATGAAACTGATTAATCGACATTCAGTTAATGGCTTAGACTTCAGGGCCATAATCAATTTTCAGATTTTATGGCAGCTGACTAAATTGCATTAAAAGCAATAGAAGTTTACAACAAAAGACACTTTTCAATTATCAAATTATCATATATGTTCTAGAGTAATCCAAAATCGCTCGTCCTTTGACACTCCAGAGAAAATGATTCAAGCTTGTCCAATTTCTCCTTATAGCTAACACACTCTAATCCAGAGAACATCTTGGTGAATGTCTTGCACCTTCCCAAAGCCTCCATATTCTTAGTGTACTGTGGCACACAGTGCTCCAAATATACACCTACAATGAAATAATGTACACCTAAAATTCTCAGACCAATGCATCTTTGGAATGATCTCTCTCTTAAAGGTAATAGAAGCAGTCTGAATATTTGAGAGTTGGATTCCTGATAAGCAAGAGGGTGAAACGTTAGTGAGAATAGGTGAGAGTGGAGACTTAAAATTCTCATCAGATCAGCCTTGATTTTATTGAAGTGCATTTGCACTTAATTGCCTGCTTAGCAAAGGGCCTGACTCAACATACTTTGGGATTGATAACAATGTCCATTTATTTAGTGCCTTTAACATGCCAATGTGGTTCAGAGGAGTGTTTTAAAACAAATATGTTGAACCAACAAACAAAAATTAGAAAAAATCCTCAAATATTTATTAAAATTTAAGGGCACCACAAAAGCAGGAATGTGAGGGCTGAGTGTGACTGGTTCAAGTTAGGTTACAGACAACCCTAACAAGTCAGTATGATTTTGCCAGATCTTTTCTGGACATTATCACACCCTTGGTTCAAACACAAACTAAAGAGCTGAATTCTAGAAGTGAGGCAAGAGTGAATGCAAGGCCACATATGGGCAAATGTGGTATTAATAGACAATAGGTGCAGGAAGGCCATTCAGCCCTTCAAGCCAGCACTGCCATTCAATGTGATCATGGCTAATCATCCACAATCAGTACCCCATTCCTGCCTTCTCCCCATATCCCCTGACGCCGCTAACTTCAAGAGCCCTATCTGGCTCTCTCTTGAAAATATCCAGAGAACCGTCCTCACTGCCCTCTGAGGCAGAGCATTCCACAGACTCACAACTCTCCATGTGAAAAAGTGTTTCCTCATCTCCGTTCTATATGGCTTACCCCTTATTTCTAAACAGTGATTTCCTGCCTCTAGTGTGTAAAAGCCCTTCCATAAGATCCCCTCTCATCCTTCTAAATTCCAGAGTATACAAGCCCAGCCGCTCCATTCTCTCAGCATATGACAGTCCGCCATCCCGGGAATTAACCTTGTGAACCTACGCTGCACTCCCTCAATAGCAAGAATGTCCTTCCTCAAATTTGGAGACCAAAACTGCACACAATACTCCAGGTGTGGTCTCACATCTCAAAAACTCCTGGTAAAACTGAAGTCAATGGGCATGAAAGGGAAAACACTCAGAAGGCTGTTGGAGTCAAGGAGGACTACCTCAAGGCAGTACTAGGTGCAACCATCTTCAGCTGATTCATCAATGACATTAAAATCAGGTCAAAGGCTGGATATCCTATGATATGCATCCCAAGGCCTTTTTCACCATCTACTAGGAATAAATCAGCAGCATGGTTGAATATGCCCTACTTGTCACGATGAGCGCAGTGCCAACAGCACTCAGGAAGATTGATGCCATCCAGGATAAAGCAGCCTTGATAGGACTTCAATCATCCTAACAATCATTCCATCCACCAGCAGTTGCCTTCACTGTGCAAATTTACAAAATTATTCACACAGGCTAATCTGATAACACACCCTAAATCTACACCCTCTAACCACCAAGTGGGACAAAGGAAAACCATCACAACTTTGAGGAAAACCATCCTGTAAGTCCTGCATCATCACAACTTTGAAATATGTCACCCGTACTTCATTGTCACTGGGGCTAAAACCTGGAATTGCATTGTGAGAGTACAATAATCCCTTGATTTACTTCGGAGTCACGTGAGTGATTCCGTGAAGAAGCCCCGCCAGTCCGCATGCATGTCATATCGTCGTTCGCATGGCGAAGCACCGGACAGGCAGGGCATCGCTCCTGCCGGCGGTAAGTTTAAACCTAGAAGGTAAGTTTGTATTACTTACCAGGGTTTGCTGTTCGAGCAGGAACCTCTCTTCACAGAGGTTTCCTGCTAGATTTATGGCGAAGGCCGGCGAGTGAACCGGCTATGGGCTGTGGGGAGACCCCGGTTCCGGCCGCGGAAGCGGATAGTCGGTAGATGTCGGGTTCGCGATTCCAGCCACTGACAAGGTGGTCAGTGGCTTCCAGCCTGCTGTGATGCCCGTGGAGGGGCAAATCAAGCAGGAACGCGGTATCACCGCCAGAGTCGCTGACAGTGCAGTCAGCGTCTCACAGACATGGAGGTCCCCAGGCATGGGGTGAAATCACCGATAAATCGATCCGCCTTATTGGACTCGGGCTGCAAGGGTTCCCCTCAGATAATAACTGTGTATTTGTGGGGATGCTGTTGTCATTTTAACCCTTCACAGGTGAAGCTCCACATTCCAAAATTAATGTCTTGAACACAGCACAGAACCCCGTCTTTCAGCCCAGGATGCCTGTGCCAAACCTGATGCCAAATTACGGGTTAAATGGTAGGATATAAACTGAAAGAATTTGCCACAGATGTTTGTGCACAGTGGGACTCCACGTGAGTGATGCGGAAGCACATAATTTTGTGCAAAGGATATTCGCAGGATTGGAGAATTACAAGGAGACAAGATGATACCGAATCTGTCACAGCGCCGGCCTCCGGGAGATCCCGCGCCAGCAGCACCTGTTGAAGGGCTGCTTAATGTGTGACAGCGCCGGCTTGTAGGAGAGCCCGCGCCAGCAGTGCCTGGGACAGGGCTGCTTCATGTCTCCCTCTTGGAGGAGGAGAGCATGGCGGGTCAGTGTAATTCTGACGCCGAGTCTGAGGGCATAGCTGTGGAGCATACCCCAAGGGACGAAGGGCACGTATCAGAGGTACCATTCCTGACAGCAAAGTTTGCCATCCCAGCAGAATGTTCCGTCCTGGTATAGGTCCATTGGGGGGCGTATCAGCGCAGGTATCCTCAGGGACCTGCGGCAGCACCTGTTTAGGGCTGCCTACGATTCGCCCTCTGAGGAGGGGAGTGCGAAAGGTCAGATGTAACTGACTCCAGATTCTAAAGATGTCAGTGGAACATACTGGAGCACATGCGTGCTGGCAGTGAACGGCACTAACGGGGATATGAGAGCCAGCCGCCGAATCTTCTATTCAGGTAAGGCCTATTCAACAGGAAAAACCTGGCTGTCGGATCAATCAAGGCCAACGGCGGGCAAAGGTTCATCGTTTCAGAACGCACCCCAGGCGCTCATCGGCAGTAAGCGGTTCACTGAAGCTGGTGGCAGCATGACAGCTGGGCAGACGTTCCACGCACCCTAGCAGACCTACTCAACAAGGTGGGTCTGGCACTTCCAAAACATGGGTAAGTGGACCACTCACGTTGGTAATATTTACACTTGTTTGTACAACACAAAAATGATTTTTAAAAAAAGCAACTGCTTGGAGGCATTTAACCGTGTAAAATTGCACAATTCTAGCATTCCAAGCAAGTTTGGGATTAAGCCAGGATTGTCTTTTAGGACAGGCTCAGAAATCGGGCCAGAGTTATCGTGCGAAGCACCCATGGATTGATGGCAGGAGTGGCCTGTTCATTATGACAAATGGAGAATGTCGTTTAACTCGCATATGAACTTTCCGAATAGGAAACTTCTTTACTGAACATCGGATTCACAAGGGTCTCAAAGATCCATTCTATGCAGTTCCCAGAGATTATCGGAGACATTGGAAATTATCAAAAGGCAATGATAACTGTACTAATAACAGTAAAACATTGCTAAATGGGATAAACTATTTACCCAGGTTATTTAACTAATTAATAAAATCGGTGATTGGACTCAGAATTTTAAAACACTTGTTATGTCTTGTCTGGATGATATGCTAACGCTGTATTTGTTAAAAATCATCTGTTTCAGCCTCAAACTATATTTGAGAAATTGGGCTCATCCATCCAGTTAACTTTAAGTTGTTACCAAATAGACTTGTTGGTCATTGGGATTTACCTTTAACTATTAATTAGCCTATGACTCTGCTCTGTGGCAAGAGATTGGAGTTAATAGAAACCTGTTATAAAGCTGACTTCTATTCATCAAGAGTAATTAGCAATATAGTAGCTGTGGTTCAGCTGTGCAAGTCAGGGAACTGACATCGTGCAAAGTAGCAACCTCTCAAATGACATGTAGATCATTGTTAACAAGCTTATGCTATTAACAGCTGAAGCTACCTAAGTCACAATGATGAACAAACGGTATTCAGCATTGCTCCAGTAGTTTGGTCAGTCGAATTTCAGTTATTTACACTGATGCTAAGTGCTCTAAGGTGGGAAATTGCGAATATCATCTCTAGTTTGGAGGTGGAGGAGATTTGCATGAGTTGCCAATTCTTCAGTTGTTGGTATCAACTAACTATATGCACTAAATGCACCCCATGGGTAAAGAGCTATTGAGCGAATATACATAATCTACATGCTCAACTTCAAGTTAATACACTATGGTGGTGGCATATGTTAGTCACATGGCAATCAAATAAAAAGTATCCTGTAGTAATTTACCTAATCTCCTGTGCCACTGGTGTGTCATTAAGTTCAGATCGATGACAACACAGTATAGGTATTGGATCACAATGTATTATGAAAGTATGGTTCAATGGAACACCGAATATCGACATGTTGCTTTCATGCTTATTCACTGATTGCAGAAATATGTGGCATAACAGTGGGGAGAGATACATTCTCACTACAAGAAGGAGGAATGTTCTTTTATGTCTTCCTCCATTTTGCCTCATCAGTCGGGTCTTGAAATAAAGTCAGCAAGATCTTGCTTTAGTTTTCGTACTGTCTGACTGGCTATGCAGCCATGCTTCCTGCAGGCATAATGATACAACCGTATACGGTTATTCTATAAAACGAAAACTTTACTGGTTCAAGCTGTGGTTCAGGAAACCAGCCTCTGCATAATAAAACAATTATTGACTTACACATTCTGAATGGACTGCCTTACGGCTCAGGTTGTCACATCAATCCATGGATGTGCTCACTGCAGAGTCCAGGGATAGCACCAGAAAAGTAGTACATTTCCTATTGAGGAGATCGGAAGCGGTTTGTTTAATATTAATGTTACATTTAATAAGGTACAGATTACTGACGTCTTCCAGTTCATTCTTAACTGGTCTTTGACAATAATTCAGTTATAGGGTCCACTAACTGTGCCCAACATGCCTTCCCATCATATTAGCTGCAGCAAATGGGACCCACTCTGTCGGGTTTCAACCCCGGATATCGAGTTTGTCAAATATATCTTTAACTCAAGTTCTCCCACTACAAGTATATGCAGTATTGGATATTGACAGTGTGTTAACATTACTTCACCAGGGGGTTCCAGCTACATCCTTAGTCATGACACTAGTATCAGCACAACGAGGGCAGACATTGCAAAAGCTGCGGCTAGATAAGATGGAAATGGCTGCAGATGCCATTACGTTTTACATTTTTGATCTACACAAGCAGAGCAGACCAGGGGTGGCAGGATTTAAGATCATATTTTGGCATACCCCATGGACTCACGTGTATGTGTGAGGGCAGGCCTGCTATATTATATCAAGGCCACCAGAACCCTAAGAGGTGTGGAATCAGCAATGTTTATTAGCGACAAACAACCACACAAGAAAAGGTCGGTTCAGACTATTTCAAGGTGGCTAAAGGAGGTTCTGGTTTATGCAGGTATTAACACTGACAAAATTACATCTCATTCCACCAGGACGGCATCAACGTCAGCGGCCAGGGCAATGGACGTTCGCATCGACCATATCCTCGCGACCGCAGGATGGTTAACTGAATTGATTTTCAACTTTATTTTACCATAGGCCGATTGCTGACCTGGGCTATTTGCCCATTCTGTTTTGCGTCCACTTTAGCCTCCCCTGAGATAGAGGGGTTGCTATTGATTTTCTTTATTAACATAAACCATTAATACATTTGAATCAATGTCATGGTTAATGCATTGTTGATTATTCACTCATCCTGAGTCAATCGATGCAGTGAGACTCCGGGATTTGAATCTGCGGCATGAAATCACAGAGCTTTGAACTCTTCACGGAATCACTCACGTGACTCCGAAGTAAAATAGTAAGATTAAACGAGAACTTACTAGTTCGAAGTTTGATCTTTATTTTATGAGGAGGTACGTTGGTGATTACGTGTCCTCCACTCCCAACCCTCTCTCACAAAGATCATCTGGTAGTTCTCATTGCTGATCTTACTATGCTACTTCAATTACTGTTACCTGTGATTTCATACCGCTGAAGATTGATGCGCATGCGGACTGGCGGGGCTTCTTCACATAATCACCAACGTAACTCCTCATAAAATAAAGATCAAACTTCAAACTGGTAAGTTCTCATTTAATCTGACTATTATAACAGACATGGGGGGGGAGGGGGTCCGTTATTGCCAATATAAGATATTATTGTATAAGTAGTAGTCCGCCAGCAGCCTGCACCACCCCCAGCTTGTACCCCACTCTCCTGCCATTTACAGCTGGCTGCCCACTCCACCCCTGGCTCTCGCTGCCTACCCTGCCACTTCCAGCTGGCTGCCCGCGCCACCCCCGGCTCTTGCCGCAAGTAGAAACAAACAACTGCAGATGCAGGTTAATATAAAAAGTGTAATGAGTAATTCCACAGATTAGGCACCATCTCTCGAGAACATGGATGGGTGACATAGAAACATAGAAAATAGGTGCAGGAGTAGGCCATTCGGTCCTTCGAGCCTGCACCGCCATTCAATATGATCATGACTGATCATCCAACTCAGTATCCTGTACCAGCCTTCTCTCCATACCCCCTGATCCCTTTAGCCACAAGGGCCACATCTAACTCCCTCTTAAATATAACCAATGAACTGGCCTCAACTACCTTCTGTGGCAGAGAATTCCAGAGACTCGCCACTCTCTGTGTGAAAAATGTTTTCCTCATCTCGGTCCTAAAGGAATTCCCCCTTATCCTTAGACTGTGACCCCTTGTTCTGGACCTCCCCAACATCGGGAACAATCTTCCTGCATCTAGCCTGTTCAACCCCTTAAGAATTTTGTAAGTTTCTATAAGATCCCCCCTCAGTCTTCTAAATTCTAGCGAGTACAAGCCAAGTCTATCCAGTCTTTCTTCATATTGGAAGTCCTGACATCCCAGGAATCAGTCTGGTGAACCCTCTCTGTACCCCCTCTATGGCAAGAATGTTTTTCCTCAGATTTGGAGACCAAAATTGTACGCAATACTCCAGGTGTGGTCTCACCAAAATCCTGTACAACTACAGTAGAACCTCCCTGCTCCTATACTCAAATCCTTTCGCCATGAGTGCTAACATACCATTCGCTTTCTTCACTGCCTGCTGTACCTGCATGTCTACTTTCAATGACTGGTGTACCATGACACCCAGGTCTCGTTGCATCTCCCCTTTTCCTAATCGGCCACCATTCAGATAATAGTCTACCCTCCTGTTTTTGCCACCAAAGTGGATAATCTCACATTTATCCACATTATGCCATGCATTTGCCCACTCACCCAGCCTATCCACCTAGCCACCTTGCAGCCTCCTAGCAACATCCTTTAGACTCTCATCTGCAACTGGGCCTGGAATTCAGGTGAGTTGGCAGCCCCAGTCTGCTGGTGGCTGGGGGAGAGATGAGGATCAGTGAAGTCAATGGTCGCAGCCCCCAGGTGATCTGAGTGCAGGGGAGGGTTGGTGGTGGCAGACACGGTTTGGAAGCAATGTGGGCCAGCAGTGGCACCAGAAGGTCCAGCCTGGAAGCAGATGGCGTGGGCAGCCGGCGCTGTACTTGGCAAGGGAGGCGGCACGAGCCAGGGATGGAGCGGGGATGCGGCAGGGGAGGTGGCAAGATTCAGGGGTGGCGCGCAGCTAGCTAGAAGTGGCAGGGGAGGCAGCAAGAGCCAGGGGTAGAGTGGGCATCCAGCTGTAAATGGCAGGAGAAGGGGTACAAGCTGGGGGTGGTGCAGGCAGCAGGGAAGGCCGAGCAAGCCAGGCGATGCTTGGGCAACCATCGGCAGGTCAGTCCATTATAATAAGGCAAAATCCATTATAAAGAGGTCCGTTAAAATGAGGGTTTACTGTATATTAGCAGAAAGACTGCAGTGATTCAAAAAGGCAGCTCACCGTCGCCTTGAGGACAACTAGGTCAAGTTAGCAAAAATGAATTTATAAAAAAGCTCTGCCTCCACACAGTGAGGTTGTTTTTTGGGAACAAGTAGTGTCTTATGCAAACTTATGTAATTATTTGTCTTAGGAAGGCAGCTGTACAGGGTTGCTGTCATGAATAAAAGCTGAATAAAGCTCTCATTGACCAGATCAATGGGACCTTCAAGCAACGATTCTGTTGCCTTGACTGTTCTGATGGTTTTCAACAACAAAGCTCAAAAAGAGTATTGCCCATGCTGTTAAATATCACTCTCCACTGAGGACAGTAGTAGTCAATGCGTTAAAATAACCATCATAGTATAGAACAATAGACAGATTTTGCAATTTGAAGCACCATTTTGAGGTTGTCACATGCAAAGATGATTTATGCTCATTGTCATTCTCTGGAAGTGCTAAGAAAATATTTGCAAGAAGACAACATAATCATAATTGTAATTTATTAGCCAAGTATGTTTTGCAACATACGAGGAATTTGATTTGCCATACAGTCATACCAAAAAAGCAACAAGACGCACAACTACGTAAAATTTGACGTAAACATCCACCACAGCGGCTCCTCCACATCCCTCACTGTGATGGAAGGCAATAAAGTCTTATCTTCTTTCCTCCTTTTTCTCCCGCGTTCGTCGGGGCGATCGAAGCTCCCGCGATCAAGGCGGTCGAAGCTCCTGCGGCTTGGTCCCTAGCCAAGGGACCGCGAGCTCCACAATGTTAAAGTCTGCAGGCTCTCGTGGTTGGAGCTTCCGAAGACGATCCCTGACAAAGGGGTTGCATGCTCCACAATCTTAAGTCCGCAGGCTTCCGCGGTTAGAGATCCCAAAGTCTGTCCATAGCAAGAGGCCGACAGCTCCACGTTGTTAGGCCGCAGTGTGGACGGAGATATGACACAGAAAAAAATTACATCTCCATGGAGGAAAGAGATTTAAAAAGTTTTCCCCACCCCAACCCCCCACATAATACAAAACTAAAAGTACACCAAAACATCCATTTTACAACAAACTATAAACAACAAAGGAAAAAGACAAGACAGACCATTGGCGAGGCAGCCATCGTCGCCACCACCTGGCTTCAAAGGTGTAAATCCCCAGCACTGATTAATGACAGGATGAACTAACTTGACATGACACAAAGGACAATAAAGACACTTGCCATTTGATCGTAGTGTCAAAAGTTACAATCTAAGCCATTTCTGATGGCATCCAAGGCCTCAACAGCAGGTGTACGAGCTAGCTGGTGTCACAGTTAAATGGTGGATTTGATTATCAAATACGTGTGTCTGACCTATCAGGAGAACTTAAAGAAAGGAGACTTTGAAGGTATGAGATGGAAATTGGCTCGGATAGACTGGAAAATTATACTTAAACGGTTGATGGTAGAGATGTAATGGCAAAGATTTAAAGACCAAAATTGTTCATCCCTGTCTGGCGAAAAAATAAACGGTGAAGGCAGCTCAACCGTGGCTAACGAGGGAAATCAAGGAGAATGTTAAATGCAAGGAAGAGGCATATAAATTGGCCAGAGGAAGCAGCAAAC
The DNA here is from genome assembly GCA_035221665.1 of Okamejei kenojei. Classification (NCBI taxonomy): domain Eukaryota; kingdom Metazoa; phylum Chordata; class Chondrichthyes; order Rajiformes; family Rajidae; genus Okamejei; species Okamejei kenojei. Next base: position 67,899,632 of record CM069136.1, on the reverse strand, counting down.
CGGAGGACTCAACAGAGATGGGCAAAGGGGTTAATTAAGAGGGGGGAATAGAGCATGAAAGAACTTGCGGGGAATATAAAACTGACTCTAAAAGCTTCTTTTGATATGTAAAAGGAAAAGATTGGAGAAAACAAATGTAGGTCCCTTACAATCAGAGACAGATGAATTTACAATGGAAAACAAGGAAATGGCAGAACAGTTAAACACGTCCTTTGGTTCTGTCTACATTAAGGAAGACACAAATCCCAGAAATACTAGGGGACCAGGGATCAAGTGGGAGGGAGTGAAAGAGCTAATAGTCAAATCTAATATAGTTTACAAAACAGAGTCGTTCTTCTACAAAACCATGGTCTGGTGGAACAAAAGAATGGCTTGGTCCCAAGTCTGAAAGACTTTGCAAATTATATGGAATACAATTTTAGAGGACAGGTTGTCTTTTTAATAAAAACATTAAGATGGAAACCTGCGTAATAACAAGTGCTTCTTTCAAGGCCGAAGCCAAGATTGAAAAAATAGTTGACGCTCCAGAGATAAGCAGTAACTTGTTATTGAATGAGCTTGATTTGGACCCAGCTTTTCCTATATTCTGAAAGGCTATAGAATCTTTCAAGCATGCCATATTTTACTGATAAGAAAAATATATAATTGCACTAACTTTCTTTTGTTCTGTGAGTGGAGCCCAAGAAGCACTGAGCAACGTTTGTGCTCACTGTAGATCTCGCCACTCCCGTCTGACAAATCAATTAAAGATTGGCTTGGTTTACCTTTAACCAGTTTGTTGTTGTCTGCTTTTAAGAAACAAACTTTGACAGGGAGGAACTGAATGGAATCAACATTAGTCAGGAAATGGTGTTAGGCAAACTGTTGGGGCTGAAGGCAGATAATTCCCCAGGGCCTGATGGTCTGCATCCCAGAGAACTCAAGGAGGTAGCCCTAGAAATCATGGATGTATTGGTGATAATTTTCCAATGTTCTCTCGACTCTTGGTCAGTTCCTGTGAACTGAAGGGGTATTGTAGACCAGTTAGTCTTACATCGGTAGTGGGGAAGATGCTAGAGTCGATTATTTAAGATGTTATATCAGCGCATTTGGAAAGCAGTGACAGGATCAATCAAAGTCAGCATGGATTTAAGAAGGGGAAATCATGTTTGACCAATCTTCTGGAATTTTTTGAGGATGTAACAAGTAGAATGGATAAGGGAAAGCCAGTGGATGTGGTGTATCTGGACATTAAAAAAGCCTTTGACAAAGTCCCACACAAGAGATTAATGTGCAAAATTAAAGCACATAGTATTGGGGGTAGGGTATTGACATGGATAGAGAACTAGATGGCAGACAGGAAGCAAAGATAAGGAATTAACGGGTCCTTTTCAGAATGGCAGGCAGTGACTAGTGGGGTGCCGCAAGACTCGGTGCTGGGACTCCAATTATTTATGATCTATATTCATGATTTAGATGAGGGAATTAAATGTGACATCTCCAAGTTTGCGAATGACACAAAGCTGGGTGGTAGCGTGAGCTGCGATGAGGATGCTATGACGCTGCAGGGTGACTTGGATAGGTTGGGTGAGTAGGCAGATTCATGACAGATACAGTATAATGTGGGTAAATGTGAGGTTATCCACAGAAAAGGCAGATTATTATCTAAATGGTGTCAGTTTAGGAAAAGGGGAACTGCAACGAGACCTGGGTGTGCTTGTACATCAGTCACTAAAAGTAAGCATGCAGGTACAGCTAATGGCATGTTGGCCTTCATTACAAGAGGATTTGAGTTTGGGAGAGAGGTCCTACTGCAGTTGTGCAGGGTCCTGGTGAGACCGCACCTGCAATTTTGGTCTCCTAATTTGAGGAAGGACATTATTGCTATTGAGGGAGTGCAGCATAGGTTCATCAGGTTAATTCCCAGGATAGGCTGTGGGCCGAGCATCGAAAAACTGTCCAGAAGTTAACTTTCCTGATGTTTGGCACATTTAGATAAAACTAGACTAAGATGGACGCGTTGGGTCCCATGTTCACACGGGAAGGCTGGTCCTCCGACCCAATATTCCACCTCTCCACCAATTCCAATATTGGTGGCCAGTTGGGGGGGGGGGGGTTCTGGAGCGCTGGTATGGGTGTTGTTGGCTGCAGGGACTACTGGTCTCCAGAGGGCTAGTAGGGACATTGTGGGCCAAATGGATTCTTGAGGAGGCAGCTCAGTCCCTCAAGCCTGATGTGCTGGCAGCTCACTCACGGCTGGTGGGCTGGCAGTTGACTCACGGCTATTCCTTGAAATTCCATTTTAAGCAGAGTGTAAGGCCACCAAATTCAAATCCATTTTCTTACCATTTCAAGCAGGGTGCAAGGCCACCAAATTCAAGTGCAGTTTCTTACCTCGTCGAGCAGGGTGCAAGGCCACAAAATTCAGGTTCAGTTTCCTACCACTTCAAGCAGGGTGCAAAGCCATTGAATTCAAGTGCAGTTTCCAACCACTTCAAGCAGGGTGTAACGCCACCAAATTCAAGTGCAATTTCATACCATTTCAAGGAGGGTGCAAGGCCACCAAATTCAAATGCAGTTTCATACCATTTCATGCAGGGTGCAACAACACCACAATCAAATGCAGTTTCATACCATTTCATGCAGGGTGCAAGGCCACCACATTCAAATGCAGTTTCATACTATTTCAAGCAGGGTAAACCACCATAAAAAAACACCATAAAACCACACAAAATACCACACTCACAGTTCAGTAGACATTCAGTGTGTTCAGTTGATTCACAGCTCAGATAGAGTTGTGACCTCTCCCTCCCCCATCATGCAGAGACTGAGCCACACCCACACGTCCGGGTTATATAATCCCCCCCCCTCCACCCCACCGGAAAAGGTGTGGCCTTCATAGCGTGATTGACAGGAGAGAGATTCCCAACATTTTTTAAACACTAATAACACTTTTGTTTTTCATTGATGGGAAGAATCCTCTGCACCTGATGTGCGGAGGGGGACTGAGTAAGATGGCCAACAATCACAGCCGTAAGTGGTGGTGTTTTATCTAAAATCAATATAGTGCAAACAGGAATTTGCCAAGTTTTGACAAGCAACCATATGCAGTGCCTTTTTACTTCAACCCAAAACCCCCAAGCAACCCTTTGCAGTGCCTTTTCACTTCAACCCAAAACCCCCAAGCAACCATTTGCATGCAGTGCCTTTTCACTTCAACCCAAAAAACCCAAGATACCCTTTGCATGCAGTGCTTTTTTACTTCAACCCAAACCCCCCAAACAATCCTTTGCATGCAGTGCTTTTTCACTTCAACCCAAACCCCCCCAACCAACCCTTTGCATGCAGTGCTTTTTTACTTCAACCCAAACCCCCCAAACAATCCTTTGCATGCAGTGCCTTTTTTACTTCAACCCAAACCCCCCAAACAACCATTTGCATGCAGTGCCTTTTACTTCAACCCAAACCCCCCCAAACAACCATTTGCATGCAGTGCCTTTTTACTTCAACCCAACCATATTTTCATTTTCAAACCACATTAAGGGCACTCACAGTTGAGTAGACGTGTTCAGTGTTATTCAGAGCGCAGAGAGACATGACCCTCTCGCTTCCTCCATCTTGCAGAGACTGAGGCACACCACTTCCGAGTTTTATAGTCCCGCCACCCTCCCACCTGCAGGGGCAGCAGAGAGAATGGCAAATGTTTAAAAAACATTAATATCTCTCTGATTTTTCATCGATGGGAAAAATCCTCTGGTCTAGTCCAGCGGAGGGGGGCTCTGAGCGAGGTGGCCAAAAATGACAGCCGTAAGTGACGGCATTCTCTCGGAAATCAAATCACAGTGAGTCAAAAGCGGTCAAGATCTTACTTTTAGTAATATAGATAGATATCATTAAGAATGAATTCATAACTCGTCAGTGCCAAAAGGAGGGAGAGAGAGACAGAGACGGAGATGGAGAGGAATGGGGTGGGTGATACCCATGTAAGAGTACAAGAATGTATAACTTGTTTATTGTGTATTCATAATATAGTTTACTGGATTATATGTCATAGCTGCTTTCTTGCATCTCCCCCTCTCTGTTGGCTGCAGCCATCGTCTGCTTCAGTGAGGGAAGCAGGTCGGTGATTGATCAAAAGGTCATGTCTGATTGGCCGCCGAGTGACCAGCGCATTATGTGATTGGACACAATGCCCTTGGAGACTGCGGCTGATTGGACGGGAGGAGACCGATTTGTTGATTGGACGGGAATTTTAAGGGAAGCTGGTCGGTGATTGGACGCAACCCCCTTAGAGACAGTGGTTGATTGGCCACAAAATAATCAGGCACAAAAAATTCACAAATGGGAAAACAATTAAATCGGAATTACGATTTAAATCGGAAGAATATCTTGCCTGATCTGCAGCAAAGATACTAGTATCCACTCTAGTATCTTTGATCTGCAGTTCCTTCCTATTGAAGAAGAACCATGGCCCGAAACAACTCCTAACCCATTCCCTCCACAGATGCCACTTAGCCCGCTGAGTTCCTCCAGCACCCTGTGTTTTTTATTTAACTCTTGAAATTGAAGTTAGACATAACTCAGCGGGACAGGCAGCGACTCTGGAGAGAAGACTGAACTGAAGAACTCTCGTCGGTGAGAGTACTTGTGATGGTCTGCAGAAGGGTCTCGACCCGAAATGTCACCCACTCCCCAGAGCTGCCACCCATCCCGCTGAGCCACCCCAGCCCCACCCCCCCCCCCCCCCCACCCCCCCATGTCCACCATCAACTCCAGAGCCAAACAAAAAACAGAGTGCTGGAGGAACTCAGCGGGCCAGGCGGCACCCGCAGAGGGAACGGACCAGGAGCCGCCATGGGCCGGGGTTTCCCCCACCCCCCAACAGGAAGGAACTGCAGATGCAGCCGGCCCCGCAAAACGCCAAATGATTCCGGGAATGCTGAGGCGAGAGGTGAGAGAGAGGGAGTGAGAGAGCGAGAGAGATCCAAAGGACGGATTTGGATCCCAACTATGCCTCACTGAGACCTCGCCAGAAGTTTCAAACCTACGCCCCCCTCCAGTTCAAGCAACTGGACCAAGATACCACGTTGTAAACAACCACGTTCGCAACTTTGACTGGGAGTTCGCGTTCCGCCACAGTCCTGCCAGCGGTTTACAGCTGTTTGAAATCCGGAAGGAGCAGGTGGTGTACGAGTTGAGTGTCTAGGAGGAGAACTCCGTTTACGGTGGAGAGATGCCAGGTCTGATGAGGGCCAAGTTCTTAGACCGTCATTGTGGAATTGGGAAAAGTTCCAATAAACTGGTGAAAGTCGTGGACTGCCCTTACAGCGCCACTTCCCTCCACACTCTCCATCTCTTGGAGACTGGAAGCCAAAGATCCTATAGCGGAGCAAGATAGTCCACTCAACGAAAAAGCCGTAGTAGAGCCAAGGGAAATCTTCAGCACCATTTCCGTAACTGGCTTCCGTCTCCGCTCTAGTATCTTTGCTTTGGTCATGGCTTCAATGCACAAATCATCTTTTTTTTCTCAGCTGCAGGTGATCATTTTGATATTCCTGCCTAGTCCTCCTTCTTAACTTTGAACATACAAAATATTGGCATTTGGAAGGAGCTCCAGAAAATCCTGCACCCACTCAAGTCATCCCCCCCCCCCCCCCCCCCCTCCCTCTCCGACACGGAGCGGTCGCCGGTCCCCTTGTTTTTCTTAAACATCTATTTCCTTTGGGTGTTTTTTTTTTAATTTCCCCCTTACCATTTCTGTACTTTTTCGAAAGCTGCCATGACCCGTTTGATGACATCCTTCGCCCTGCTCCTGGTCCCGGCCCGCACCGATCTGCCGGACATGCTGTGTGTGTGTTTGTTTGGCTGAGTCTGAGGGGAGAAGTGCCGGCACCAAGAGCGAGCGAACGTGCGGACAGACGGACGAAAGCAACGATCACAGAGCGGAATAGGTAACATTTCGGGTCGGGACCCTTCTTCAGACTGACAGTCAAGGGAAAGGGAAATGGGAGATATAGGTCTGAAGAAGGGTTTTGGCCCGAAACGTTGCCTATTTAATTCGCTCCAGAGATGCTGCCGCACCCGCTGAGTTTCTCCAGCACTGTTGTCTACCGAGGCATATCTTCCATTCATTTGTCCTTAGTACCGTCTATATCACTTGTTCCTCTTTCCCCTGACTCAGTCTGAAGAAGGGTCTCGACCCGAAATGTCATCTTTTCTGCTCTATGATCGTTGCTTATGATCTGTCCACTCATTCGCTCGCCCTTGGATTAAGTAGCGCAGGAGAAAGCTGCAAATTCACACACAGAATGGAAACTGGAAACTGAAAAGTAGGGGAACGGCATGCCCATGCATACCCCCCCATTTCCACCACTGACCTTCACCGGTCGCTCCTGTGCCAAAGGACACCATGGCTGGCGGGCCGGCCGGCAGAAGGTGCTGAGGTGGTGGCTGGTTCTGCTGAGTGGTCCCAGCGGCCGCTCGCAGCCACCCGAGTTACCTACCTCCCCTGCCACAATGCGGTGGCTCCTCCCTTCCTTCTGTCCTTCCTCCCTTCTCTCCCTCCCTCCCTCCCTCCTCTCCTTCCCACCCACTGACACACATAACGCACAGACAACTAACACACACACATCACACACACACACAACTAAGTAGAAGCCCAAAGAGTAGGATGGGGCTGAAGCCCAAACTTTAATGCCTGGACTGGTTTTTCACCGATGGTTATTGGTTTTACAGGATCTATTTAATTAAATAACTTTTTTTTTTCATTTCACAGTTACTAAAACAAGTGGTATTGTAACTTTGTACTTTTCAGAGGTGATCTACACATTGTGTTTGTTATTTGTAGGCTTACATGTATGCAATTTTATATTAAAATGTAGCATAGATCTGTTTGGTCCATTAAGTCGCATGCAGTTTTTAAGCGCACATTTATTATTTTCCATTCTACCATAGAGATATAAAGTCTATAATAGGCTTTATTTGTATTTCTATGATTCTACAGACCTTGGCTAGGAACCTGGGGCTCACCAAAATTGTTCCCAATTGGGCCCCGTACCTCCTAAGGCCGGCCCTGTCCTGCAGCGTGTGTCTAATAGAGGAATGTAACTTTGTTTTAGGTACTTTGCATGAACCAGTGGTCAGGATCGCTGGACTTGATCTGGATGGATAAGTACACAGTTCATTAAGTCTTAGTGGCCCCAATCACCGCCTGACCTCGGGATGTCTCCCAACCCATCTTGGAGAATGAAGCACGACCCGTGGTTCATTTTGGGGTCATGGTGAGGCTTACCCCTTTCTGTAAAGCGAGATCATTCCTCACTGCATTGCCGGGAACCTGTTGATTAAAATCGATCCAACCACTGTAACTGAAATAAACAGGAGGACCTTTCTCATCCCTATGGTAATCGATAAGCTCCCAGGTTTATATCAATTCAAACGTGGACACACTAAACAGCAAAAGTAGACTGTATATAATCATTTATTTTTCCAATCTTTTGGTTTAGATTTCATAGGTGGGTATGTCATGAATGGCTAATTTACAAACAGAAACATTGCAATTGTATTTGTTTATATCAGTACACGCAATGTACGAAGGTAAACGCTACAATCTCACAATAATAATCATGTCTTGGACCAGTCTCCTTTTTGGAGAACATTGTTACTTTAGTACAGTTGGGTATCCAAAGTATTCTTATCCACAGTCTTCCTCAAAGTTGAACTCTTTCAAACGTATGCATGAACAGTAATCGGCAGGTCACTCTCTTGCAAAACCTAGATGATAATTTGCTGAAAGTTCACAATAATCATCAATCATACTGTCATGGTTTATTATGGTGTAGATAATCATGTGAGGTTATTTGCATTATTGTTTTGATAGTTAAAACCTCTTGCACTAACCTTCCTCTCCGCCATGATCCCAGAGTGCTCTCTGCCTATCTAGCCTGAAACAAACAGCGTGATTGGTCAATTGGCATCCGACTCAATGTCAGATGTGCTTTGATTGGACAATTACTACTCGGACAATTTGAGGTTTTTCTCATATTTTAAAAATATGTGCAGGTTTTGTTCTGGACGAGTTTATGATTTATATATTTTTACATAATATGAGAAAAATACAGGTAGATACGTGATTTGGGTCACGAAATAAAATGAAAAAGCACCTCGGCCCACAGTCTAGGATGGCGGGACTGACATATGATGAAAGAATGGATCGACTGGGCTTGTATTCACTGGAATGTAGAAGGATGAGAGGGGTCTTACAGAAACATACAAAATTCTTAAAGGATTGGACAGGCTAGATGCAGGAAAAATGTTCCCGATGTTGCGGTCACAGTTTAAGAATAAGGGGTATGCCTGATGATGAGATGAGGAAAAATGTCTTCATCCAGAGATTTGTGAATCTGTGGAATTCTCTGCCACAGAAGGCAGTGGAGGCCAATTCAATGGATGTTTTCAAGAGAGAGTTATATTTAACTCTTAGGGCTAAAGGAATCAAGGGATATGGGGAAAAAAGCAGGAACAGGGTACTGATTTTAGATGATCAGCCATGTTGTGTGGCGGTGCTGGCTGGAAGGGCCGAATGGCCTACTCCTGCATCTAATTTTCTATGTTTCTAAATAATTAGGATGGAAACATGGAGTGGGACATCGAGTGGAAATGTAGCAACCAATAATCCAATAATGACAACAGGACAAAGGATGAGTCATATTTGGAATGGACCATTGACATGGTGTTAGACACAATAGTGTTAGAGTAACTCAGCAGGCAGGCAGCATCTCTGGAGAGAAGGAATGGGTGACGTTTTCGGGTCGAGAGAATCTGAAGAAGGGTCCTGACCCGAAATGTCACCCATTCTCTCCAGAGATGCTGCTTGTCCCGATGAGTTACTCCAGCTTTTTGTGTCTATCTTTGGTTTAAACCAGCATCTGCAGTTCCTTCCTACACGTTGACATGGTGTTGTTTCTTGAAGAGAACAGAGGGAGGGAAGAGTAAAGCGATAAAGGGACTCACCTCCCCAGACAAAACAAAGGTAGAATTTCCTTGGTTCTTACATTCACTACACCAGCCTCTGCAAGCAGCACATCATTCTTTGACATTTCTGCCAACGACAAGAACATTCCACCACATACACATATTTAACTCCACACCTCTTTCCACTTCCCACAGAGACCACTCTCTCCATGACTCCCTGGTTTGCTCATCGCTGCCCACCCATCCCTTCCCTTTCCCAGGCACTTTCCCCAACAATTGGAGGTGTAACATCTTTCCATATTTCTCCACCCTCACCTCCATGAGGGACCTTTACCTCCTCCAGCCTCGTCTATGTGCATTTGATACTCTCGATCTGGCCTCCCATTGATGGTGAGACCAAATGCAGACTAGGCAAAAGCTTTGCCTAACATAGAAACATAGAAAATAGGTGCAGGAGTAGGCCATTCGGCCCTTCGAGCCTGCACCGCCATTCAATATGATCATGGCTGATCATCCAACTCGGTACCCTGTACCTGCCTTCTCTCCATACCCCCTGATCCCTTTAGCCACAAGGGCCACATCTAACTCCCTCTTAAATATAGCCAATGAACTGGCCTCAACTACCTTCTGTGGCAGAGAATTCCAGAGATTCACCACTCTCTGTGTGGTGACACCAACACCCCATCTGCTATGGCCATCTGCGTCTACTGGTTGCCTGCCATTTTAATTCTCCTTCCCAATCCCACACCGACTTGTCCGTCCTTGGCCTCCACCACTGCCAAGCGCTAAACCAGAGGAACAGCATCTCATAACCCACAATCCAACAGCATGTTCTCTACTATATCTCTATCTACCGTAGGTTCACTGACTCCCACAGTTAGAGAGGATGAGATCAGCTGAGTCAGAGAAGGTACTGAAGAAGGTACCTGATCTGAAGCATCTATCCATGTCCCCGAGAGATGCTGCCTGATCCACTGATCAGTGTGTTTTACTCCTCCCCCACAAATTCTTCCCACTGAATCCCTTTCACTCCTTTTGTTCACTATCTGGTTCCTTTGTCAATTCCCTTCTCCCACAACCCTTCATTCAGTGCCATTCTTCACCTTCCATTTCTATCAGATTACAGAATCTGCACACAGGTGTGCATTTATAATTCCCTGCCTCTGTTGCTATCTCCACTCTTGTCTCCCCCACCTGACTTATCTGCTAACTATTCCTTCATCATCTCTAGCCAACTATTGTCCGCTAGGTCTTGCCACCCCACTCACCCCCCACCTCATTTATACTGCCTCTTACCTAAATCTTTCAGTGTAGATGAAGTGTCTAAATCTGAAATGGCAACTGCCCATTTCCTTCTACAGATGCTGCCTGACTGACAGAGTTCCTCCAGCTGCTCTCTTTTTTTCTTGCTAATGCCAAGTGATCCTGATAGGATCCAAACTAAGGCATGTGTGTTCGTGCATTCGTACAAGTGACTGCATTTACCACCAACCCATAGAGCAAACAGCTAGATTTATGAAAATATTAGGACATTGTCAATAAGGTTGGAGACTTGGAGAAGGGAGTTGGAGATTAATTCAAACCTTGGTATTTACTTTGCAGATAATAAGAAACTGCAATTTAAAAAATCAGACCTTTGCTTCAGATTCATAGACCAATGCAACCAAGAAGAAACCAAGACACCAATGTCCAAAGTTCACAGGACAACTTCAGGAGCTGAACACATTTTTCAAGGAAATTATATTCAACAAGAGAGGGTATCACAGAGACAAAATTAACCTAGGGACATGAGAGGGCAAGATTAGCAGTCACTGGTGTGAAATTGAGCAGGTTGTCCCTGCACAACTCCAGTCTGACTTGCTAAATACTTCCAGCCTTTTTCTCTCCGGTTCAAATTTCTCTGTTTTTTTTAATAAATAAGGTGTCCTGAGTGATTGAAAATAAACAGTTCTAATTATAGTAAATGCCCAATTTGCATTAATAATTTGGTCCCATTTTAGTGGTAGGACATACCTGTCCAATCTTTCACATTATTTAATAAATGCCACTATTAAAATTGTGTTAGAACAGCTTTACGATAGGCACTGACAGCCTGTGATAGAACAACACAACTTTAAACACTTCAGCCAGGATCTGCCAAGATTTAGCTTGTGCTATGTCCATTGTGGTAAGCAGTTTCTTGATGAAATAGAAAATGAATTGAACTGATGAAAATGGAATCAGTGAAGTGGTTGCCAAAGGAGGAGGCCGAAAAAAAAATAATTTTAGATGAAGAGGATCATTCAGCTTTAACTTTTGCATGCATATACTAACAATGAAGATGGGGATTGGAACCTCTTCCTCCAGGTGGTTTAATTGATCACCACCATTCACAGTAGATAGTTACAAAGCTGTGGCCAGATCCATTGGTTTGAGGATCACTTAAATCTGCTACTGTAACTGTATAGATTCAAGTGGTCTGCACCTCAATTTCTGGTGTTCACTTGTACACTCCTCGGTGAACCAAGGTTGGTCACCTGCCTTAATTGTGATCTGGAGATCATGAGATCACTGACTATGATGCATTGCAGTTCTAGTGTTGATGATGGTCCATAATACCGCTAGGACGTTCAATTTTAAGATCCATTTCTATTTTAATCTATTTCACCCGGCATGGTGGTAGCATATTTAATTGAAATTTAAAGAATACGATTTTTAGCCAACCACTAACGAATAACATATTATTTGTTTGTTAATACGAAGATGCAAAACATGTTGAAACTTGCTAATGGAATATGTTAAGCCATTCCACCGTTTGTCATCGTCACCAAGATGAAAATGATATATAGCCCTGCAAATCGTTTCCCCATCCAATAACAACAGTCCTCACAATGTAAAGCATGATATTAATTGTACCTGGTTGTGCTGACTTCGGGTTTAGGTATGTTCGTTCCCAAGTTACCTACCACAACACTCATCGCATTCTTTCAAGCTTCAGATACATAGAAACATAGAAACATAGAAACATAGAAATTAGGTGCAGGAGTAGGCCATTCAGCCCTTCGAGCCTGCACCGCCATTCAATATGAATCATGGCTGATCATCCAAACACAGTATCCCGTACCTGCCTTCTCTCCATACCCTCTGATCCCCTTAGCACAAGGGCCACATCCAACTCACTCTTAAATATAGCCAATGAACTGGCCTCAACTACCCTCTGTGGCAGAGAGTTCCAGAGACTCACCCACTCTCTGTGTGAAGAAAGTCTTTCTCATCTCGGTCTTAAAGGATTTCCCCCTTATCCTTAAGCTGTGACCCCTTGTCCTGGACTTCCCCAACATCGGGAACAATCTTCCTGCATCTAGCCTGTCCAACCCCTTAAGAATTTTGTAAGTTTCTATAAGATCCCCTCTTAATCTCCTAAATTCCAGAGAGTATAAACCGAGTCTATCCAGTCTTTCTTCATAAGACAGTCCTGACATCCCAGGAATCAGTCCCTGGTGAACCTTCTCTGCACACCCTCTATGGCAATAATGTCCTTCCCTCAGATTTGGAGACCAAAACTGCACGCAATACTCCAGGTGTGTGGTCTCACCAAGACCCTGTACAACTGAAGTAGAACCTCCCTGCTCCTGTACTCAAATCCTTTTGCTATGAAAGCTAAACATACCATTCGCTTTTTTTCACTGCCTGCTGCACCTGCATGCCTACTTTCAATGACTGGTGTACCATGACACCCAGGTCCTCGCTGCATCTCCCCTTTTCCCAATCGGCCACCATTTAAAATAATAGTCCGCTTTCCCTGTTTTTGCCACCAAAGTGGATAACCTCACATTTATCCACATTATTACTGCATCTGCCAAACATTTGCCCACTCACCAGCCTATCCAAGTCACCCTGCAGTCTCCTAGCATCCTCCTCACAGCGAACACTGGCCCCCCAGCTTAGTGTCATCCGCAAACTTGGAGATATTGCCTTCAATTCCCTCATCCAGATCATTAAAAATATCATATTGTAAATAGCTGGGGTCCCCCAGCCACTGAGCCCTGCGGTACCCCACTAGTTACTGCCTGCCATTGTGAAAAGGACCCGTTTACTCCTACTCTTTGCTTCCTGTTTGCCAGCCAGTTCTCTATCCACATCAATACTGAACCCCTAATACCGTATGCTTTAAGTTTTGTATACTAATCTCTTATGTGGGACCTTGTCGAAAGCCTTCCTGGAAGTCCAGATATACCACATCCACTGGTTCTCCCTTATCCACGCTACTAGTTACAATCCTACGAAAAATTCCACAAGATTCGTCAGACATGATTTACTTTTTGTAAATCCATGCTGACTTTGTCCAATGATTTCACCACTTTCCAAATGTGCTGCTATCCCATCATTTAATAACTGACTCTAGCAGTTTCCACCCACTTACCCGAAGTTAGACTAACTAGGGTCTGTAATTCCCCGTTTTCTCTCTCCCTCCCTTCTTAAAAAGAGGGGTTACATTTGCTACCCGCCATACCTCAGGAACTACTCCCAGAATCTAAAGAGTTTTGAAAGATTATCACTAATGCATCCACTATTTCCTGAGCTACTTCCTTAAGTACTCTGGATGCAGCCTATCTGGCCCTGGGGATTTATCGGCCTTTAATCTATTCAATTTACCCAACACCACTTCCCGACTGACCTGGATTTCACTCAATTACCTCCTTTGACCCACAGTCCCCTGCTATTTCAGGCAGATTATTTATGTCTTCCTTAGTGAAGACGGAACCAAAGTAGTTATTCAATTGGTCCGCCATATCCTTGTTCCCCATGAGCAACTCACCTGTTTCTGACTGCAAGGGACCTACATTTGTTTTAAACTAACCTCTTTCTCTTCACATATCTATAAAAAGCTTTTGCAGTCAGTTTTTATGTTCCCTGCCAATTTTCTTTCATAATCTATTTTTCCTTTCCTAATTAAGCCCTTATGGTCCTCCTCTGCTGGTCCTCCGAATTCTCCCAGTCCTCTGGTATGCTGCTTTTTCTGGCTACTTTGTACGCATCATCCTTTGCTTTGATACTATCCTGATTTCCCTTGTTTATCCACGGATGCACTACCTTCCCCGATTTATTCTTTTTTGCCAAACTGGGATGAACAATTTTTGTAGTTCATCCATGCAGTCTTTAAATGTCTTCAATTGTATATCCACCGTCAAACCCTTTTAGAATTAATTGCCAGTCAATCTTGGCCAATTCACGTCTCATACCCTCAAAGTTACCTTTCTTTAAGTTCAGAAAACCATTGTTTCTGAATTAACAATGTCACTCTCCATCTAATGAAGAACTCAACCATATTATGGTCACTCTTGCCCAAGGGGGCACGTACAACAAGACGGCTAATTACCCCTTCCTCATTACTCAAAACCCAGTCTAAAATAGCCTGCTCTCTCGTTGGTTCCTCTACATGTTGATTTAGATAACTATCCCGCATACATTCCCAAAAAAATCCTCTTCCTCAGCACCCCTGCCAATTTGATTAACCCAATATCTATATGTAGATTGAAGTCACCCATTATAACTGTTTTGCCTTTGTCGCACGCATTTCTAATTTCCCGTTTTGATACCATCCCCAACTTCTCTGCTACTGTTAGGTGGCCTGTACACAACACCCACCAGCGTTTTCCCTGCCTTCCCTCCTCTTTTTCCTTGCCCTTAGTGTTTTGTAGCTCTACCCATACCGATTCCACATCCGCCAGCTAATGTCCTTCCTTTCCATTGCTTTAATCTCCTCTCTAACCAGCAACGCTACCCCCACCTCCTTTTCCTTTCTCTCTATCCCTCCTGAATATTGAATATCCCTGGATGTTCAGCTCCCAGCCTACGTCACCCTGGAGCCATGTCTCCGTGATCCCAACTATATCATAATCATTAATATCTATCTGCACGTTCAACTCGTCCACCTTATTACGAATACTCCTTGCATTGAGACACAAAGCCTTCGGCACTTAGGCTTGTCTTTACAACGCATTTACCCCTTATACAATTTTGCTGAAAAGTGGCCCTTTTTGATTTTTGCCCTGGTTTTGTCTGCCTGCCACTTTTACCTTTCACCTTGCTACCTAATGCTTCTACCCTCATTTTACACCCTCCTGCCTCTCTGCTCTTGTACCCATCCCCTGCCACATTAGTTTTTAAATCCTCCCCGACAGCACTAGCAAACAAACTCCCCCAAGAACATTGGTTCCATTCCATTCCAGGTGCAAACCGTCCTGTTTGTACCGGTCCCACCTCCCCCAGAACTGGTCCCCAGTGCCCTAAAAATTTGAATCCCTCCCCCTTGCACCACTTTTCAAGCCACGTATTCATTTGCATTATCCTCCTATTTCTACTCTGACTGGCCCGTGGTACTGGTAGTAAACCGGGAGATACTACCTTTGAGGTCCTACTTTTAAGTTTTAAATCTCCTAGCTCCCTAAATTCACCTTGTAGGACCTCATCCCTTTTTTTTTTACCTATATCGTTGGTGCCAACATCACCACGACAACTGGCTGTTCACCCTCCCCCTCCAGAATGTTCTGCAGCCGTTCAGTGACATCCTGACCTTTGCACCAGGGAGGCAAACATACCATCCTGGAGTCTCGTTTGCGGGCCGCAGAAACGCCTATCTATTCCCCTGACAATTGAATCCCCTATTACTATTGCCCTTCCCCTCTTTTTTCCCCCCCCTCATGTGCTGCAGACCACCCATGGTGCCATGAACCCTGGCTGCTGCTGCATTCCCCTGATGAGCCATCTCCCTCAACAGTATCCAAAATGGTATACCTGTTTAGGAGGGAGATGACCGCAGGGGACTCCTGCACTACCTGCCTACTGCTTTGCTGGCTATTGCCACCCGTTCCCTTCTTGTCCTCCTAACCTTTTGCCTGCGGTGTGACCAACTCACTGTACGTGCTATCCACGACTTTTCTCCGCATCGTGGATGCTCCAGTATGAATCCAGCCGCAGTTCCAATCGTTCAATGCGGTCTGCCAGGAGCTGCAGCTGGACACACTTCTGCAAACGTAGTCACCAGGGACACCGACCATCTCCCTGATCTCCCACATGTTGCAGGCTGAACAAACCACGGGCCAATCTCTACTGCCATACCTTACTCCCAAATTACTAAAAAAAACACAAAAACTTATCCTTTAAAACTTTACTACTAAATACTGAATCCCTAACTCCCAGAATCCCTCACTCCCAGAAGCAGAAATGTAAAATAGTAAAACCCGGGGTTGCACCCAATCAGCTGCTTCCTCGGTCCTCTTACCACCAATCAGCGGCTTCCTCAAAAAAAAACCCACTTCTCCAAATGGAACGTTTCAAGCTTCAGATTAAATGAAAGGCTCATACACCATTCAGAAATACTCACTACCCACATAAAACTGAAATGCAAAGCTTTTTTTTTCCGTTTGTTATTATTCTTATTAGGTAATCCTACCAAAAACAGAGTCTGCATAGCTAAACAGCCACAATCTTTCACAAACAGAGAGGAAATCTGATTTCATTCAATTCAGCGAGGTCAGTTAATAAATATAAATTATTTGTACCCCATGCCTATTTGTGATTGTGTGAAAGGGAGGGATGCCATGCATAACATTTAAAATGACCGTTAACCATTACATTAACAGAATTTGACATACAAAAGGAACATTAAGCTGTTAAGGAATCTGGTTTGGCAGGATAAATTGAGAGATGAATATTGCAAAGTGCAAAAAGTAAAGGTTTTTATGGATTACTAGACCAAGTGGGACCCATGGGTCCCTGTCACATGGGAGGGCTGGTCCCCAAACGCAATATGCCACCACTGACCCATAACCCCCAGTTGCGCAGATGCAGCTGACGGGTTCTTGTTGTGACACCAGAGATCCCCGTTGTGACACGAGTCACGGCAACTCTCCCCAAGTGCACCTCGCCATCCCTCTTCCTACCCCTATCCTCCTCCATTTCCCCTCATTCTCAGCACTTCCTCCCCCTGCTCTTCACCCTCCTTCTCCTTTCCCCTACCTTCATTCACTCCCTCCCTCCATAACCCCTCCCCCCTCTCTACCCGCCTTGATGTCATTGTGAGATGGCAGCTGCTGAGTTTTTGAAAACTGAGGGTTTTTTTAATGTAAATGAGATCCCATTGTGATGTCATTGTGGGGTGGAACACTGCTGATGGGCAGTTTATGTAAATGAGATCCCATTGTGATGTCATACGCTGCTAACTGCCAGTGCAGATGGAAGAAATTTTTGTCAAAGTGAGGTTTGGTAAAGTTTAAAATGTGAACAACTTGTAAAATATATCATCAATCTGAACAAAACGTGATACAACACACCACAGGACAATGGTAAGTAAGGTGGGCCAAAAATTGTAGCGTTATCGTGTACCATTTTGGCATAATTTCAGGACATCACAGACAGGCATGCACACCGACACGACATAGAAACAATCAAGATGAGAGTTTTAGTAATATATTAGACCAACTGGGACCCCAACGCAATATTACACCACTCACCCATAGCCCCCAGTGGAGGCTAGGAGAGATTTGGAGAGATATAGACCATGGGACCCGTCCCCCAACGGGCGGGGGGGGGGTCTATGCTCATCCCGGAGACAGGCACCCCCCGGAGTCAATCACCCCCCACAAGAAAAATTATGGAATTTATGGAGGCAATCAATTGTCCCCACGTTAGGGTTGCGGGGGGGAGGGGTTAGGGAGAGGTGGGGGGGCAAGGGGGCGGGCAAGCGGGATGTGGAGGGGCGGAAGGGGGGCGGGGGTCAAGAGTCAAGAGTGTTTTATTGTCCTTTATCCCAGATAGGGCAATTAAATTCTTGCTTGCTTGGCGGCAGGGAAGAAGCTGTTCCTGAACCTGGACATTATGGTTTTCAGGCTCCTGTACCTTCTTCCCGATGGCAATGGTGAAATGAGTGTGTGGCCAGGATGATGTGGGCCTTTGATAATGTTGGCTGCCTTTTTGAGGTGGGGGGGGAAGGGGGCAAGGGTATGAATAACCCAGGGGAGGGGGCGGGGGGTGTGAATAACCGAGGGGGGTGTGAATAACCTGGGGGTGGAGGGTGTGAATAACCTGGGGGGGGGGTCGGGAAGGGTGCGGGGGGGGGGGGAGGGTGCAGGGGGGTGTGAATAACCGGGGGGGGTGTGTTGGCTGCCTTTTTGATCCTGGGGCCGCAGCCAGCGCGGAGAAGAAGTGACAATCCCAGCTCAACTCCTGCCGGGCCAACCGACAGCCCAGACCGGCGATACCAGCGGCCCCAGGCCCACAGCTAGTGCGGAGAAGAACCGTCAACCCCAGCTCATCTCCCGCCTGGCCAACCGACAGGCCCGGACCCCACCACCGCCACGATGCCCCACCGTCGCGATGCCTCACTGCCACAGTCTCGATGCCTCCTTGATGGCCACGTAAAACCTCAGCCGGGGCGTCACGGGAAGAAGCCCGGGTCGGAAAAAGCGGAACGCTAATTTAAATCCTGACGTCACTCAAAGCTCTGGTGGAATATTCTGTGTGTGAAACGGGCCCCGATTCACCCGAGCCATCGTGGCCGCCCACCTCATTGTGACGTTATCAGTCGAAGCTTAAAAGGCAGTTTGTCTTTTTTTTTTAAACTTTAATCACCAATAAGTCGTGAAATATCGCATCAAATCTTGTGAATCTGATCACTGCTTGGAGGGGAAAAATGTGAGTCAGAATATGTAAAAATGTTATCGTTACCGTGTAGCATTTTGACGAAAATATAAAGACCGACACATATACACACACATATACACACACACATACAAGATGAGTGTATGCATGTCTAATTTCTGAATCTGGCCTAAAGCTATCAGATGTGGTAAAATGGCCAAGGGACGTGACTCAATCTAATTCTGTGTTTTCTTACTTCCATTAACTGTTTTGTGCACAACAGATAATGTATTTTACTTCGGAGTCACGTGAGTGACTACGTGAAGAAGTCCCGCCTGGCGCATGATCGGCATTACGTCGACGCTGTCGGTAGGCAAAGAGCTGCAGAGCGCAGCTCCACCAGCGGTAAGGAACAGGCCTGCAGGTAAGTGGATTGAATTATTTACAGGGCGTGTTTCAAACTCCGTGGTGCTGGCTGGCAGAGCCTGCAGGAGTTGAAAGTAAAAGAGAAAAAACTCCGGAGGAAAAACGGAGGTTAAAATGCGTCCCGGGTAGAAGCTCAGCGATCGGGACGGCAGATTAGTGCGGAGCCGGTTCCGATACCGATGGCCGTTAAAATTAACCATAGGGAGCATTTAGTTGCTCCACAAACCAAAAGCCACGGGAAGAATCTCCAGTGGAGAGGAAAATAAAGAAGTCTGAGAGGCCGTGGTTTTAGATGATTCTAATAAGGAAAGGCCTCCAGACAAGAAAGCCTTATGGCTCAGAATAAATTAAATGGAGAAATACTCCAGATTATTTTTCAACCAAGGGTTTAAAAAACCCAGAATATTCCCAGGCAGGCCCTGAGGGGTTTCCATATACAAGTATATGGTGCTTTTACCACTGTGGGAATATGAACCTCGGATTGGGCTGGAGGTAGTCTCCTTAAGCAAATCTCAGGAGTATCAGGGCAGTAAAAAACTGACCCTGAAAGTGGTGTTTTTGGTCATAAGTACCCACCACAGCACAAATATAAATCCAGGTGTACTTAATGGGTACAAAGTACGATACCTGAAGGAGGCCATGGAAGGTAACCATGGTGGCCAACATTAAGTGGTTTCTCACCAGCTTCAGGAGGCTGTTATGGTTGAAACCGCAGATTTATATGAAAACACTTGTGCTTTACTAGGGTGCCAACGGTGAATCCGATTAAGGCACCCATGTCTTCAATAGTGTGGAGGCACAGGGAATACGATTCCAAAGAATTTCAAGTTTGCGGGTGGCATCACTGCTTATGGGAAGGAAGTGAAAGATTGTGCACAGACCAAAATTTAAAAAGGACAAGTGGCATTGTTTTATAGCTCATATGTTGAGCTCAATGGTTTGAGAGAAAATTGACATTCGGACCATTTTGCACTTTAGATTTGCAGGTCAATACAGATCAAGCTATGTTCAAACTCCTGGTTATTATGGAGTAAACCTGCCTAAAAACAAACCTGTACAGAATAAACCTAATCCTATTTTATGTTTCTGCACCTGAAAAAACTGAAATAAAGAAGAGGTAAGAAATTTATTTAGGGAAAGTGCAATGGGGAAAAAAACGGAGTTAGCATCCACAATAAATTGTATTAAATAATTCCCCAGGCAGAAGAAAGATGGTCGTTGTAGAGTCATTCTAGACATCACACACTTTAATACATTTGTCCAGTATAAAACATTTCAAAATGGACACCTTCAACACTGCAAGGCAGTTGTTATCAACAAGTTGTAATTGGTTACTATAGATTTGAAGGATGCGTATGATTTAGTACCAATTTATCATCATGTTCACAGGTACTTGAAAATTAATTAAATGGGTCAGCTATGGCAATTTAAGGCATTATCTAATGGATTAAGCTCAGCTTCTAGGCTGTTCACACCATGGTTGAAACCAGCACTTGCACTGATAAGGACACATGGTCATGGTTTATCTTGATGACATTTTTAATTGGCAATGCTGATCAGTAGTCAGCTGAAAAATTAGTGCAGCAACTACAAGCCTGTTGAAAGGCTAGGGTCCTGATCCATCCAACAAAACCTAATCCATCCCCAACAATTTACTATTTGGGGTTTGTGAGTGATTCAGTACCATGTTCGGTAAATTTACCAAGAGACAAAGTGTCAATATTACAAATGTGTGTCGTTGCCTTGTGACAAGCCTTATCCCTCCATCCGAGAAGGAGCTTAGGTAAATTAGTAACACTATTTCTGCAGTAGAGTTGGTCCATTGCATTACCAAAAAAGCTCCATAGGGCAAAAACACAAGCACTAGAAGAGTGTGCAGGCCATTTTGACAGGCCTATGCAACTGCCAAAGGAAGCTTTATCAGAATTACAGTGGTGGATTGAGAATGTTCCACAAGCTGCTTAAAAACATATTAGCTCAGCAGCCAGCAGTCATTGCAAACTGAAGCAAGTAATCTCGGATGGTGGATAGCTTCTCGGTTTTTTGGGTTAAGGTAAGTGTAATATCTGTTCTTATCAGGTTAATATCTGATACGTCCCTTATCTAGGGGGCTACGGACAATAACACCAGGGGGTGGCAGGGATTGTCCAAGAAAGTTATTTCTCCAAACATTTGGTATTAATTATTTGGAGTTGTTAGGAGCTTTTATGGATTAAAAGCTTATTGTTCTACTATGAAAGATTTACATGTCCAATTACAAGTAGACAATACCACAGCTGTGGCATATATCAATCACATGGGTCGAGTAAGATCATTATCATGTGCTTATCTGGTTAACCAGATGTGGCATTGGTGTATCTTTAAGAATATTTGGCTTTCAGCTATATCTCAGGGAGAGACAATATTGTGGCAGACAACAGATCACGAAAATTTAAAGACAATACGGAATGGATATTAAATCCACAAGTTGAAAAACATTGTCAGTGGTATGGATTACCTGACATTGATCTGTTTGCATCTAGATTAAATCACTAATTGCCCAAATACGATATGTTCTTTTATGTTCCCCATTCTGTCTGATTAGGCAATGTCTGATGAAAATATAGCAAGACTCTGCCACGGGCGGTTTGGTGGCCCAAATCGGACACAGTCATGGTTCTCATTGATGTTTAGAATGATAATTGAACCATTTATGACGATTCCTAGCTGCAGTAATTTGTTGCAGAAATTCATCCATGGCATGATCATATGAATTTGTTAATCTGCAGGTTCTGACCAGACCATTACAAGAGCTTGGACTGTCGGATAGGACCATGAATGTTATAACTGCAGCTTGGAAAAAATAGCATTAAAAACAATATTTTGTTTATATAAAGAAATTGGAAGTCTTTGGTAGACAGTCAAAGATATTTTATCATACTGCTAACATATCAGATATATTGGAGTTCCTTGCTGGATTGCATTTTGATCAGCACCTAAGCGATAGGGCCATTAATAGGGCTCATAGTGCTTTATCGTCCTATTTAGGACAAATTGCTGACCATGAATCTATCGGGTCTCATCCGTTAATATCCCGGTATGGGAAAGGAATATATATTAAAATCTGCGCAAAGTAGAAATACAGAAGTTTGGGAGGTCAGCATAGTTCTTACTTTGCTTAGGCAATGGGCTCCAATTATATCACTGTTTCGGAAGTTAACATTTGAAGTAATAATGCTCATGGCTTTAGTATCAGCACAAAGAGTGCAAACGTTGCAAATGTTACGTTAGACTGTATGCATGTGGCTACAGATAACATTGTCTTATATGTTTATGACTTAACCAAACAAAGCAGACCAGGAGGAGCTGGAACCAAGGTAAATTTTAAAGCATATCCTGTCGACCAAAAATTGTGTGTGGTTAAGCATTGACTCAATATGTTGAAGTAGGCAAGAGTCTCCATGGTGGTGAGACAGCACTATTTATTACACACAAAAACCACATAAAAGTATCAGTACAAACTGATGGTTCTAGATAGTACATTCTAGATGGTTAAAACAGGTTTTGGGACTCAGCAGGAGTAGACATTGAGATGTTAAAAATCACTCCACCAGAGAGGTAGGTACATCCACGGCAAAGGCACTGGACGGGCCACTCGATCAAAAAATTAGAGGCCGTAGGATGATGTAAAATAAACTTTTCAAAGTTTACGAGGAACCAGTTCTCATGGTGTCAGGGTTGGACACACACTGTTGGGTTCTCTTTGATTGTGCTTTGTTTTATATTATCGATTTATATCTTTAGTTATAAATCTTCCCCTACGATAGAAGGGTTATTACTTTCATTCTTTTATAATGAAAAGACTTATTACATAAACTGAAGCAATGTTTAAAAGATGTATTATTTACTCACTACTGTGTTGACTGAGCCAGAGTGTCGTATGGAATGAATCTACGACATAAAAAACACACAGCTACAAAATCTTCACGTAGTCAATCACGTGACTCCGAAGTAAAATAGTAAGATTAAACGAGAACTTACCAAGTTTGAAGTTTGATCGTTATTTTATGAGGAATTACAATGATGGATTACGTGCCCTCCCAACTCTCATAAAATAAATGATCATCTGGTAGGTCTAGTCTATGTTGAGCCTTACTATCTTACTCCGGCTATTGGTTCTGTGTTTTTCATGCCGCTGCTTTGAAGTATGCCGATCATGCGCCAGGCGGGACTTCTTCACGTAATCCCTCATCGTAACTCCTCATAAAATAACGATCAAACTTGGTAAGTTCTCATTTAATCTTACTATTAAATGCTACTACGTAATTCCATTGTACTGCACAGTTCACATAACCATTGATCAATCATTGTTCGCCCAGCAATCATTAAGATTTTGTATCTTGACAGGGCAAATTCTAAACAGTTTCAGGTTTATTAACATTCTTGTGTAGGAATGAACATCAGATGCTGGTTTAAACCGAAGATAGACACAAAAAAACTGGAGTAACTCAGCTGGTCAGGCAGCATCTCTGGAGAAAAGGAGAGGGGACAAGAACCTTCTTCAGACTCGGGAAAGGGCTAACATTAACATTCTTACTGGTTGGGAAAATAATTTCTAATAAACATCAATCCTGATATTTGGATTTCCAAAAGATGACTTTAATGTACTTTGAGTTAGTAGAAGCATGACCATTACATGTTGTGCTTATTTTGGAATCATGTCATCAGCCGGATCTATGCACAGAGCACTCAATTAGCCCAAACAAATATCACTGTATAGCCTGATTAAAACCTACTTTAAAACTCCCAATAATTTCCCCTTCACCCACATAGTTTATTCACGAGACCAATCAATGCCGCTTAGATTTCCATTCTTACTTTTAGAAACAATTTTCCTCAATTTTCCACTCATTTTGAAAATGTATTTTAGAGTCCTGTTGGATCTGTGAGGAATGATTAAATTAAAAGCATTCTTGCTACATATCTGGATGTAAAAGTTAAGTATCTGTTTTTGTAAATACCACCCCATGTCCAATCTCCTTTTCTCTCCAAAGGCATGAATATGCTCTTTCAGGCAATTTTGTGTTTAAAACCCTTGAATCCTATGCCACTATGAAACTGAAATGATTTTATCAAGATCACAGATGACTGTCATTGTGATCACAACTATTCTTTGGATCTATTGCAGGGAGAAGGTGAAGTATTCATCAGCATCCTTTGCAATCTGCAATGATTGGCCAAACCATTGGTCTCCAAAATATTTTCCTTCATCATCCTACTGGGTGTAAACAGCCAGAAATAGTGGATGCATTAGTGATAATTTTTCAAAACTCTTTAGATTCTGGAGTAGTTCCTGAGGATTGGAGGGTAGCTAATGTAACCCCACTTTTTAAAAAGGGAGGGAGAGAGAAAACGGAATTACAGACCAGTTAGTCTAACATCGGTAGTGGGGTAACTGCAAGAGTTAATTATTAAAGATGGGAAAGCAGCACATTTGGAAAGTGGTGAAATCATTGGACAAAGTCAGCATGGATTTATGAAAGGTAAATCATGTCTGACAAATCTTATAGAATTTTTCGAGGATGTAACTAGTAGAGTGGATAAGGGAGAACCAGTGGATGTGTTATATCTGGACTTTCAGAAGGCTTTCGACAAGGTCCCACATAAGAGATTCATATGCAAACTTAATGCATATGGTATTTGGGGTTCAGTATTGATGTGGATAGAGAACTGGGTGGCAGACAGGAAGCAAAGAGTAGGAGTAAACGGGTTATTTTCAGAATGGCAGGCAGTGACTAGTGGGGTACCGCAAGGCTCAGTGCTGGGACCCCAGCTATTTACAATATATATTAATGATTTGGATGAGGGAATTGAATACAACATAGGAACATAGTAAATAGGTGCAGAAGGAGGCCATTCAGCCCTTTGAGCCAGCACCGCCATTCATTGTGATCATGGCTGATCGTCCCCTATCATTAACCCGTGCCTGCCTTCTCCCCATATCCCTTGACTCCACTAGCCCATAGAGCTCTATCTAACTCTTAAATCCATCCAGTGTCTTGGCCTCCACTGCCCTCTGTGGCAGGGAATTCCATAAATTCATAACTCTCTGGGTGAAAACGTTTTTTCTCACCTCAGTCTTAAATGACCTCCCCTTTATTCTAAGACCATGGCCCCTGGTTCTGGACTCGCCCAACATTGGGAACAATTTTCCTGCATCTAGCTTGTCCAATCCATTTATAATTTTATTTGTTTCTATAAGATCCCCCCTCATCCTTCTAAATTCCAGTGAATACAAACCTAGTCTTTTCAATCTTTCCTCATATGACAGTTCCGCCATCCCTGGGATCAATCTTGTGAATCTACGCTGCACTGCCTCAATCACAAGGATATCCCTCCTCAAATTAGTAGACAAAAACTGTACACAATACTTCAGATATGGTCTGATCAGAGCCTTATGCAACTGCAGAAGAACCTCTTTACACCTATACTGAAATCCTCTTGTTATGAAGGATTCATCTCCAAGTTTGCGGATGTCACGAAGCTGTGGATCAGTGTTAGCTGTGAGGAGGATGCTAGGAGGCTGCAAGATGACTTGGATAGGTTGGGTGAGTGGGCAAATGCATGGCAGATGCAGTATAATGTGGATAAATGTGAGGTTATCCACTTTGGTGGCAAGAACAGGAAAGAAGACTTTCATCTGAATAGTGGCCGATTAGAAAAAGGGGAGATGCAACGAGACCTGGGTGTCATGGTACACCAGTCATTTAAAGTAGGCATGCAGGTGCAGCAGGCAGTGAAGAAAGCGAATGGTATGTTAGCATTCATTGCAAAAGGATTTGAGTATAGGAGCAGGGAAGTTCTACTGCAGTTGTACAGGGCCTTGGTGAGGCCACACCTGGAGTATTGCATACGGTTTTGGTCTCCTAATCTGAGGAAAGACGTTCTTGCCATAGAGGGAGTACAGAGAAGGTTCACCAGACTGATTCCTGGGATGGCAGGACTTTCATATGAATAAAGACTGGATAGACTCGGCTTGTACTTGCTAGAATTTAGAAGATTGAGGGGAGATCTTATAGAAACTTACAAAATTCTTTAGCAGTCTGAAGAAGGGTTTCGGCCCGAAACATTGCCTATCTCCTTCGCGCCTTAGATGATGCTGCACCCGCTGAGTTTCTCCAGCTTTTTGTGTACCCCAAAATTCTTTAGGGGTTGGACAGGCTAGATGCAGGAAGATTGTTCCCGATGTTGGGGAAGTACAGAACAAGGGGTCACAGTTTAAGGATAAGGGGGAAGTCTTTTAGGACCAAGATGAGAAAAGAAATTTTCACACAGAGAGTGGTGAATCTGTGGAATTCTCTGCCACAGAAAGTAGTTGAGGCCAGTTCATTGGTTATATTTAAGAGGGAGTCAGATGTGGCCCTTGTGGCTAAAGGGATCAGGGGGTATGGTGAGAAGGCAGGTACAGGATACCGAGTTGGATGATCAGCCATGATCATATTGAATGGCGGCGCAGGCTCAAAGGGCCGAATGGCCTACTCCTGCACCTATTTTCTACGTTTGTCTAATCTTCTTGATTGAATTAACAATTCAATCAAGATTTGAAGATGCTGGAATCTTAATCAAAACACAGAGTACTAGAGGAGCTCTGCAGGTCAGGCAGCATCTGTGGAAAGAATGGACAAGTAATGTTTCTGGGTTGGCACCCTTTTTTAGACTGCATTCTCTCCACAGATCTCACCTGACCATTGGCTTCCTCCAGCACTTTGCAATTACAGATACCTGAAATTATTTATTTTCCCTCTCTGGAGTATTCATGCATGCAAAACTAAACTTTTCACTGTACGTCATAATTCACTGTACATTATCTGTGATAATAAACCGAAACCAAACCTAAACCATTTTCTGTTTTATTTCAGATTTTCAGCGTTGGCAGTTTTTATTTTCATCTAATATTAAGGTTGTTTTATGCCGCCATTTTTGTGCTGTTAGCCATTCATCCTTCAGAGACGTGGGACTAGTCTGGGAGGAAGAGGTGCACTGTTCTTTCTCAGGCCTCAATTGATGGAATCATAGTCCTACGCTGCCTGACCCAACAGCAGGAACCTATCTAACTAGCTCCCAGACTGCCCATCCCACCAGCCTGAAGACTGCCCCTCGCCAACAGGGTGGCTGACAACTGGGGGCAGCCCAACACACCCACCATTATGAGTCTCTGGCACCAAGTGCAGTACCCACAAATCCTTAGCTTACTTGTCTCTCCACCACCTTTCTACACTGACCGTCAAGTAGAGTGAGCGTGTGTGAGAGACTCATTGGGTGAGGAAATGATCACATCCAGACTAAGCATTGAAGTAGTCATCGAGTCATACAGCACAGAAACAGGCTCTTCAGCCTAAATTATCCATGCTGAGATCCATCCGTCTAAGCTAGTCCCATTGGACTGACCCTTTTCCTTGAATCTTTTCCTATCCGCAGCATGACATGTACCTGTCCAAATGTCTTTTAAATGTTGTTATAGTAGTTGCTTCAACTACTTTCTCTGACAGCTTGTTCCACATTTCCACCACCATGTGAGCGAAAATGTTGTCCCTCAGGTTCCTATTAAATATTGTTCTTCTCACCTTAAAGCTGTGTCCTCTGTTTCTTGATTCCTATTCTGAGTAAAAGACCATGCATTCATCCTGTGCATCGATTCCCCTCATGATTTTACACACCTTACTACAAGATCCCCTCTCAGCTTCTTGTACTCCAAAGAATGATGTCCTAGCCTGTCCAACAAGCTGCTTAATTATCACATGTACTGACAACGGAACAATTCTTACTTGCTGCAACTTATTGAAAGATACAGCATGGAAACAGGCTCCTCGGCCAACCCATGTCACCTCACCTTCTCATCCAAGAGTGCAATAAACCTACAAACCCGCACATCATTGAGGTGTGGATGGAAACCGGAACACTCGGGGAAGCCCACGCGGTCATATGGTGTATGAGCAAACTCCACACAGACAGCAGCCGAGGGCAGGATCGAACCCGTGTCTCTGGCGCTGTGAGGCAGCAGCTCTGTCAGCAGCGCCACTGTGTACCGCCCGATGTCCTCCAGAGATGCTGGCTGAACCCACCGAGTTACTCCAGAACTTTCCGTTCTAATGAAATTCTTACTTGTAACAGGCCTATAAACGCGATAACACACGGATAGATAACATTTTTAAATAAATGGACATTGTTTTCCACCGCGAAACCCGCAATTTCATCGTTCAGCTAAAATACCATTCATGCGGCCGCTTCAGAACTTCAGGCGCTCAAAAAAAAAAAAACCGCCTCGCGGTTCAAGATACTCGTAGGTTGTAATGAATGGAGCAGCGCCATTATTTGTCCGGCGTGATCCATCAGCTCCAGCTGTCAGGCTCCGGCCGCCATCAGCTCCGGCTTGCGTCGCCCGGATCGTGTTGGTTGCCGGGCGACGGCCCCGGCCCCGGCCCTTGGCCGTGCGCGCGTGCGCACTGGCGGTCCCTGTGAGGATCCCGGTGGGCGGGAACAAGATGGCGCCGACTAACGTCCTGAGGTGTTGTCAACGGGTAGTCGGCTGGATCCCCGTCATTTTCATCACACTCGTCGTCTGCTGGTCTTACTACGCTTACGTGATTGAATTATGCGTGTGTGAGTAAAAGATAAACGCATGGTCGCCGTTTCTGACCCATTGCATTACAGTCGCGGCGGCGGTATGAAGAGGAAGTAGCCTTGTCGGTCTCCCACTCCCAGCCCTCGGCAGAGGAGAGCTCGGGTTCAGCAGCAGATACCTGCTGCTCGACCACTGGCAACTCCCGGGCAGTCCGTCCAGTTGTAAGTGGCTGCAACAACTGTCCTGTGGATCTGATTAGTTTAATCCGGTTAGATTTATCCGATTCTAATCGTCACCTGAACAATCCGATTTTTATCCGATTCTAATCGTCACCTGAACAATCGTTTTTGCTGCTTTTTCAAAATACGTACTCGGTAACGACGCGAGCAAAACGAGCTTCATGTGGCGCAGGGTGTGCTCTATTTACCAACATAAATTAAGGCAAAACGTTCCTGACAATGACACGATCGTTACATTTTAAATTTTGATCCTCATAGCTTTCAGTAAATGGGTGGAAAGGGAGATGTAAATGCCCCCTAAGAATTACATTTCCGTGCCTATCTTTTGTTTTTTTTTGCCTCGGGTAAAAGAGTGATCTCATAGGTCAGGAATCCCGGGTTCCTTATGTGTTGTATAACCTGTCCTGGCTTTGTGGGATAAGTTTTTCATTTGTAGCTCATAACTTCTGGGCCAGGAAGTACTGAACTATTACTTATTTCCCCTGCAGATTTCTCAACGAGCTGCTGTTTTATTTTCTTCTTCCTTGCCTTAAAATGTTTCCAAATTGCCATTTAGGTTAAATAACATCCAGGACATACAAAATAATCACTGGGAAGATTGAATCTATTGTTTTTGATCCTGGCTGTGAGCTCAGTTTCTTTTCTGGTGTCTCCAGTGCAGTCCGAGGCAAACGTGAAACTGAACCAGTCTGAAGAAGGGTCTCGACCCGAAACGTCGCCTATCTCCTTTGCTCCTTAGATGCTGCTGCACCCGCTGAGTTTCTCCAGCCTTTTGTGTACCCCAGATTTACACAAACCTGGTATCACATCTGAACCTGTGAAGAACTTTGCATTCAGATGCTACCGCAGATAGGTAATCTCTCTGAAGGTTTCTATCTCCATAACAGAGGCAAACGGCACCCATCTGCAGCTGGAACTCACATCACAGCTCTGGCCCCTTAGATTTGATTCCTGTGCACTCCTGATGGTCATCTCCTATTTTCTGTAAACCTGAAATGAAATAATCTAAAACTGCACTTATCCTAACTCGCCCCAATCCTGTTTGCTGAAAAAACATGTTTGCTAACCTATTCTGTTTTAAACCCTCTGTTTTAAATTACTCATCCTTTTTTTGCAAATCTGTATTGGGCCCATTATATCATTAAGTGAACCAAAATATCACACGAGTGACCAGATGTCATTACAAAGTGATACATTAAAAAGTTATTGTAAGACATTAATCTTATTCATTGTTATTTTGCTATCTACAGAACTACAATGCATGCCTGCTAAATTTCACGATAAACTGAAAAAAATATGAATCACATATGCAGTACAAAACGTATCCCTGTAATGCTTTCAGAATTAGAAGAGATGTATTCCACAATTTTTCATATTTTTGGTCACACACGGGACTAAGAATGGGCCATTGGCTTTGTTCTTTAACTTAATGAAAGGTAACTTTGAGGGTATGAGATGTGAATTGGCCAAGATAGACTGGCAATTGATTCTTAAAGGGTTGACGGTGGATATGCAATGGAAGGCATTTAAAGACTGCATGGATGAACTAGAACAATTGTTCATCCCAGTATGGCAAAAGAATAAATCGGGGAAGGTAGTGCATCCATGGATAACAAGGGAAATCAGTGATAGTATCAAAACAAAAGATGATTCGTACAAATTAGCCAGAGAAAGCAGCCCACCAGAGGACTGGGAGAAATTCAGAGTCCAACAGAGGAGGACAAAGGGCTTAATTAGGAAAGGGAAAATGGATTATGAAAGAAAACTGACAGGGAACATAAAAACTGACTGCAAAAGTTTTTATCGATATGTGAAGAGAAAAACATTAGTTAAAACAAAAGTAGGTCCCTTGCAGTCAGAAACAGGTGAATTGATCATGGGGAACAAGGACATGGCAGACCAATTGAATAACTACTTTGGTTCTGTCTTCACTAAGGAAGACATAAATAATCTGCTGGAAATAGCAGGGGATCGCAGGTCAAATGAGATGGAGGAACTGAGTGAAATCCAGTTTAGCCAGGAAGTGGTGTTATGTAAATGGAATGGATTAAAGGCCGATAAATCCCCAGGGCCAGATAGGCTGCATCCCAGGGTACTTAAGGAAGTAGCCTCAGAAATAGTGAATGCCTTAGTGATAATTTTTCAAAACTCTTTAGATTCTGGAGTAGTTCCCGAGAATTGGAGGGTAGCTAATGTAACCCCACTTTTTAAAAAGGGAGGGAGAGAGAAAACTGAATTACAGACCAGTTAGTCTAACATCGGTAGTGGGGAAACTGCTAGAGTCAGTTATTAAAGATGGGAAAGCAGCACATTTGGAAAGTGGTGAAATCATTGGACAAAGTCAGCATGGATTTATGAAAGGTAAATCATGTCTGACAAATCTTATAGAATTTTTCGAGGATGTAACTAGTAGAGTGGATAAGGGAGAACCAGTGGATGTGTTATATCTGGACTTTCAGAAGGCTTTTGACAAGGTCCCACACAAGAGTTTAGTATAGAAACTTAAAGCACACGATATTGGCAGTTCAGTATTGATGTGGATAGAGAACTCGCTGGCAGACATGAATGTTGGCATTCATAACAAAAGGATTTGAGTACAAGAGCAGGGAGGTTCTACTGCAGTTGTACAGGGTCTTGGTGAGGCCACACCTGGAGTATTGCATACAGTTTTGGTCTCCTAATCTGAGGAAAGACATTCTTGCCATAGAGGGAGTACAGAGAAGGTTCACCAGACTGATTCCTGGGATGGCACGACTTCCATATGAAGAAAGACTGGATAGACTCGGCTTATAGAGACATACAAAATTCCTAAGAGGTTGGACAGGCTAGATGCAGGAAGATTGTTCCCGATGTTGGGGAACTCCAGAACGAGGGGTCACAGTTTAAGGATAAGGGGGAAGTCTTTTAGGACCAAGATGAGAAGATCATTTTTCACACAGAGAGCGGCGAGTCTGTGGAATTCTCTGCCACAGAAGGTAGTTGAGGCCAGTTCATTGGCTATATTTAAGAGGGAGTTAGATGTGGCCCTTGTGGCTAAAGGGATCAGGGGGTATGGAGAGAAGGCAGGTACAGGTTACTGAGTTGGATGATCAGCCATGATCGTATTGAATGGCGGTGCATGCTCGAAGGGCCGAATGGCCTACTCCTGCACCTATTTCCTATGATTCTATGAGAGAAAAGGAGGGGGGTGAGAAAGGGAGGGGGGGGAGAGAAACGGAAGGGGGGGGGTGAGAAAGGGAGCGGGGGTGAGAGAAGGGGGATGGTGAAAACTTTTCTACGACCTAGCAGATGCCTTGAGTATTCGGGAACTTCTCTCGAGCATGAAGGAGCGTTCCAGTGACCTCAAAGGACCTCCTCGAACCACATGTGGACCATGCTGCGAATTTGAGTTGAGGGCAAACCTTTCTAAACTCACATTTTAGGTCGTCGCAGTGGGACAGCCCCTTAAGGTTAGAAGCGAACAATTTCAACTAGGACCAATTACCATGAACATTTATTGATTTTCTCTTATGTAGTTGCGATGAAACTGAATCAGAATATCCCACATCCAACAGGTATTTTTTATGGCCTTAAAGTATCAATGGGTGTAACATTGTTTGGTTACAAGTAGTTTACATGTGTCAAAGATATTTGCCTTGTCATTTTCTTAAAGACAATGTATCTGTTTGATTGTGGGGTTGTTACATATAAAGAGGTTTATTTTTTTAATAAACTTGTTACCCGTATGTCATAATTCCTAAGATGCTTGCACCTCAGTAATTTATATTCCAGTCTTAAAAAATGTTTTAAAATGGGAGAATTTGAATAATTCGATTTTTGGAAGCCATGTGCTGCTGTATTGATCCATA
Organism: Okamejei kenojei; assembly: GCA_035221665.1. NCBI lineage: Eukaryota > Metazoa > Chordata > Chondrichthyes > Rajiformes > Rajidae > Okamejei > Okamejei kenojei. Next base: position 67,866,945 of record CM069136.1, on the reverse strand, counting down.
AAACAGCCTGCCGATTCTGTTTGCATCAACTCACCCTTAACATGACCCTAAATGCACTGCAAGCAAATAAAATTGCACAATAGTGCTTTAAAATCAAAAAGCACATTACAGCAAATGGAATGAGCCATTTCCTGCTCTCCCTTTAAACTCCATGTGCCCCGGTTTCCAAATCTCTCCGTAAACTACTTGGAGTTCCTATTTTCAGATCTCACAAAGGCCCCATTTCTGCTCTCCATTTAAATTCAACAGGTTAAATGGGAAACTATTAAAGCACTGCATACCATTTTAAAAAGCGAATTAACAGTATTTTAAAGTATTATAACATCTCCCTATCCATCATCACTAAAAACCTGATTGTGCTGGATTGTTGGGGAGTTTTATTATAGTTGAAGAATAGAGGTTGGAGTTGGGCAGGGAAGTTGTGCTTCTGTTTAATTTTCCAGACGCTGCCTGACCTGTTGTCTTTCCATCATTTTCGCTTTTAATCACAGATATAATTAGCCCGCAGTTTTAAAGAAAAATGCAAGCTTTGAAAACCTCTCATACAGCTACTTTAACAAACACAATTCACAGAAACATTATCAAAATTTCACACCAACTGATGCAAGGAAGTATTAGTAGATAGCTAAAGAGTTACTCAAATAATTATGTTTCAAGATATATTTTTAAAAAGAGATACAGGTGTTTTAGGATAGGAATTTCTAAACCGAGGACGTTAGCAATAAAAATGTGCGATACTTTGGAGGCCAAAAACAATGAAGAGCAGAGACCAGGCTTGAAGATAAGTCTAGAAATTGAATCCATTGGGGGAGGTTCAATATTATGAACATTCATCACCTACAATTTGAATACAATGCACAAAATACACACAGATAAAGTTTTAAAAAACATTACAAAAAGGAAAACATTTGATTATTAGAGTTCATATTATAGCTGTTTCATTCTCTCTCCCTCCTCCTGAAGCTACCTGCTTGATAGATGTTCCAGTATTGCTGGTCTCCATTTATGAACTGCAGGACTTTAAGCATGCTTGTTGTGCGCCGATGCATCAGTAAAATTTGATCCTGCTGTCACTCAATCTCCACATATTTTATGTATCTTGTATGTATAATTAACAAACATTTCCCTTTATTTAAAGTACAGCTTAATATTGCAAAAAAACACCTACAATTTCTCAATTGTGTTATTAAACAATGCAGGCACTTTTTAATGTTATTATAATGTCACCAAGGAGACATGATGGCAAATGACCTAAATCTCAATTTGAGGTAGAATTTAATGGGCACCTCGAAGAAACTAAGAGGTAGAATAAGATATTTAAGAGATGAATTCTAAAGCTAACAATGTAATGCAACATCTGATGAAGATGCCAGAATTGGAGGGGTGCAATTATCGAGGTTTAATATCAATTATAGGGATGAGGAGGAACATAGAAACATAGAAAATAGGTGCAGGAGTAGGCCATCCGGCCATTCGAGCCTGCACCGCCATTCAATATGATCATGGCTGATCATCCAACTCAGTATCCCTTACCTGCCTTCTCTCCATACCCCCTGATCCCTTTAGCCAGAAGGGCCGCATCTAACACCCTCTTAAATATAGCCAATGAACTGGCCTCAACTACCCTCTGTGGCAGAGAATTCCAGATATTCACCAGCGAGTACAAGCGGAGACTATCCAGTCTTTCTTCGTATGAAAGTCCTGACATCCCAGGAATCAGTCTGGTGAACCTTCTCTGTACTCCCTCTATGGCAAGAATGTCTTTCCTCAGATTTGGAGACCAAAACTGTATGCAATACTCCAGGTGTGGTCTCACCAAGACCCTGTACAACTGCAGTAGAACCTCCCTGCTCCTATACTCAAATCCTTTTGCTATGAATGCTAACATACCATTCGCTTTCTTCACTGCCTGCTGCACCTGCATGCCAACTTTCAATGACTGGTGTACCATGACACCCAGGTCTCGTTGCATCTCCCCTTTTCCTAATCGACCACCATTCAAATAATAGTCTACTTTCCTGTTTTTGCCACCAAAGTGGATAACCTCACATTTATCCACATTATACTGCATCTGCCATGCATTTGCCCACTCACCCAGCGTATCCAAGTCACCTTGCAGCCTCCTAGCATCCTCCTCACAGCTAACACTGCCCCCCAGCTTCGTGTCATCCGCAAACGTGGAGATGTTGCATTAAATTCCCTCGTCCAAATCATTAATATATATATTGTAAATAGCTGGGGTCCCAGCACTGAGCCTTGCGGCACCCCACTGGTCACTGCCTGCCATCCTGAAAATGACCCGTTTACTCCTGCTCTTTGCTTCCTGTCTGCCAGCCAGTTCTCTCTCCACATCAACACTGAACTGCCAATACCGTGTGCTTTAAGTTTGAATGCTAATCTCTTATGTGGGACCTTGTCGAAAGCCTTCTGAAAGCCCAGATATAACACATCCACAGGTTCTCTCTTATCCACTCTACTAGTTACATCCTCGAAATATTCTATAAGATATTCTCCACCCACCTCTCCCCCACCCCTCCCATTTTCTCCCCCCTCCCTTTTTCTCCCCCCCTCCCTTTCTCCCCCCCCTCCCTTTCTCCCCCCCTCCATTTCTCCCCCTCCCTCTCCCCCCTCCCTCTCTCTCCCCCCTCCCTCTCCTCCCCCCTCCCTCTCTCTCCCCCTCCCTCTCTCTCCCCCTCCTCTCTCTCTCCCCCCCTCCCTCTCTCTCCCCCTCCCTCTCTCCCCCCTCCCTCTCTCTCCCCCTCCCTCTCTCATCCCCCTCCCTCTCTCTCCCTCTCTCCCCCTCCCTCTCTCCCCCCTCCCTCTCTCTCCCCCCCCCTCCCTCTCTCCCCCCTCCCTCTCTCTCCCCCCTCCCTCTCTCCCCCCTCCCTCTCTCCCCCCTCCCTCTCTCCCCCCTCCCTCTCTCCTCCCTCCTCCCTCTCTCCCCCCTCCCTCTCTCCCCCCTCCCTCTCTCTCCCCCCTCCCTCTCTCGCCCCCTCCCTCTCTCGCCCCCTCCCTCCTCCCTCTCTCCCCCTCCCTCTCTCTCGCCCCCTCCCTCTCTCCGCCCCCTCCCTCTCTCTCTCCCTCCCTCTCTCGCCCCCCTCCCTCTCTCTCCGCCCCCCTCCCTCTCTCTCGCCCCCTCCCTCTCTCTCCCCCCCCCCTCCCTCTCTCTCGCCCCCCTCCCTCTCTCCCCCTTCTTCTCCCCCCTCCCTTTCTCCCCCCTCCCTTTCTCCCCCCCCTCCCTTTCTCCCCCCTCCCCTTTCTCCCCCCTCCCTTTCTCCCCCCCTCCCTTTCTCTCTCCCCCCCCCTCCCTCCCCCCCCTCCCTTTCTCTCTCCCCCCCCCTTTCCCCCCTCCCCCTTCTCCCCCCCCCCCCCCCCCTCCCTCCCCTTCTCCCTTTCCATAAGATTAACATGTGTGAAGCAACTGCAGAGCATCGTGATCCTGATAGCTACTTTGTGACTCCTATTAACAATGTACATTGATATGCCTAGAAGAGATCAGGGTTAGGTTTATATGCTTGGATTTTGCAGTTGTATTGATGGCAACACCTTTAGGATCAGTTCTCATTACATCAAGGAATTTATAGCAATATCAGGAAACAAATTCCAAATGTATGGCTTGTAATGAAGTCATTCTCAATAGATTTTTTTTTCTGAGCCATCCCCCTAGTACTATCAGGAAACCAGTGGCCTGATAAAGATTTTTGGTAGTTGCCAAAAGTTATTGCCACAAATGTCCCTGAAAATGTTTTGTAATACTGCATGAGGTATGAGTACATTTTTAATAGCATACTAAGCTGTAATTGTTGCTTAGCAAGCTCCCTACACAGTTGGTTTTTTTAACCCTGTTTTGAAAAGTGGTATATTTTGGCTTTTACCATGATCTAATGTGTATATTCCATTCTTTATTTTATTCGCATGCAAAATATTTTAAAGTATTAGAAATTGCACTTTTCCCTTTTTTGGCTTGTTAATGATTACATCAATTTAATTATGTCACTGGAAACTAGGGATTCCATTTGTGACACCTGAAAATGGAAGGACCATAACAGAGACATTTTTAGATAGATGTAAGGAGTTTCCTTCAGTCAGAAGTGAGAGATGTTGATTGTCTCCAATGTTATAGTTTACTCATACATTCACAAGGATGGACACTAGGAACTGCAGATGCTGTTTTTCTAAATAGATACAAAATGCTGGAGTAATTCAGGGGGTCAATCAGCATCTCTTGAGAATGTGGATAGGTGGTTTTTGGTTAAGATCCTTCATCAGACAGAAGGATGTTGCTGGAACTGGAGGGCCTGCGTTGTAGAGAGAGACTAAGCAAGGATGTCTCTCCAAGAGTGATGACACGCTATGGGAGACATCCTAGCTTAGACTCTTTATATAATGTCATCATCCCTCTAATTCCAACAATATCCATGTGTCTGAAGAACGGTCCTGACCAAAAATGACACCTATCCACATTCCCCAGAGATGCTGCTTGCCCCGCTGAGTTACTCCAGCATTTTGTGTCTTTTTGGTAAAAAGCATCCGCAGTTCCTGGGGTCCATCCTTGTGAATGTATGGGTAAACCATGACATTGGAGGCAATCAGCATCTCTCACGTCTGACTTTGAAGGAAACCTCTAGCCGATGGCAGTTAAGGGGTGACCATATAGAGGTTTATAATATGAAGTGCATAGATAAGATGTATTGTTAGTCTTTTTCCCAGGGTAGGGGAGTTGAAAACTTGAATTCATAGGTTAAAGGGGAGAGGGGAAAGATTATAGGGACCCTGAGGAGCACGTTTTCCACATTGGGTGGCAAATATATGGAACAAGCTGTCAGAAGAAGTGGTAGAGGCATGTACAATTACAACATTTAAAAGGCACGTTTGGTTACATTCATTGGTTGAAAATATGGAAACATAGAAATTAGGTGCAGGAGTAGGCCATTCGGCCCTTTGAGCCTGCACTGCCATTCAATGTGATCATGGCTGATCATCCAATTCAGTATCCCGTACCTGCCTTCTCTCCATACCCTCTGATCCCCTTAGCCACAAGGGCCACATCTAACTCCCTCTTAAATATAGCCAATGAACTGGCCTCCACTACCCTCTGTGGCAGAGAGTTCCAGAGACTCACCACTCTCTCTGTGAAAAAAGCCCTTCTCATCTCGGACCTAAAGGATTTCCCCCTTATCCTTAAGCTGTGACCCCTTGTCCTGGACTTCCCCAACATCGGGAACAATCTTCCTGCATCTAGCCTGTCCAACCCCTTAAGAATTTTGTATGTTTCTATAAGATCCCCTCTCAATCTCCTAAATTCTAGAGAGTATAAACCAAGTCTTTCCAGTCTTTCTTCATAAGACAGTCCTGACATCCCAGGAATCAGTCTGGTGAACCTTCTCTGCACTCCCTCTATGGCAATAATGTCCTTCCTCAGATTTGGAGACCAGAACTGTACGCAATACTCCAGGTGTGGTCTCACCAAGACCCTATACAACTGAAATAAAACCTCCCTGCTCCTATACTCAAATCCTTTTGCTATGAAAGCTAACATACCATTCGCTTTCTTCACAGCCTGCTGCACCTGCATGCCTACTTTCAATGACTGGCGTACCATGACACCCAGGTTGCGCTGCATCTCCCCTCCACCATTTAGATAATAGTCTACTTTCCTGTTTTTGCCACCAAAGTGGATAACCTCACATTTATCCACATTATACTGCATCTGCCAAACATTTGCCCACTCACCCAGCCAATCCAAGTCTCCTAGCATCCTCCTTACAGCTAACACTGCGCCCCAGCTTAGTGTCATCCGCAAACTTGGAGATATTGCCTTCAATTCCCTCATCCAGATCATTAATGTATATTGTAAATAGCTGGGGTCCCAGCACTGCCTGCCATTGTGAAAATGACCCATTTACTCCTACTCTTTGCTTCCTGTTTGCCAGCCAGTTCTCTATCCACATCAATACTGAACCCCCAATGCCGTATGCTTTAAGTTTGTATACTAATCTCTTATGTGGGACCTTGTCGAAAGCCTTCTGGAAGTCCAGATACACCACATCCACTGGTTCTCCCCTTTCCACGCTACAAGTTACATCCTCGAAAAATTCCACAAGATTCGTCAGACATGATTTACTTTTCGTAAATCCATGCTGACTTTGTCCAATGATTTCACCAATTTCCAAATGTGCTGCTATCCCATCTTTAATAACTGACTAGCAGTTTCCCCACTACCGATGTTAGACTAACTGGTCTGTAATTCCCTGTTTTCTCTCTCCCTCCCTTCTTAAAAACAGGGGTTACGTTTGCTACCCTCCAATCCTCACGAACTACTCCAGAATCTAAAGAGTTTTGAAAGATTATCACTAATGCATCCACTATTTCCGGAGCTACTTCCTTAAGTACTCTGGGATGCAGCCTATCTGGCCCTGGGGATTTATCGGCCTTTAATCCATTTTTGCAATTTACCCAACACCACTTCCCGACTAACCTGGATTTCACTCAATTCCTCCTTTGACCCGCGTTCCCCTGCTATTTCCGGCAGATTATTTATGTCTTCCTTAGTGAAGATGTCGGAACACAAAGTAGTATTCAATTGGTCCGCCATATTCTTGTTTAAATTCCCCATGATCAACTCACAATGTTTCTGACTGCAAGGCATGATATTCTTCCGACCTACATTTGTTTTAACTAATCTCTTTCTCTTCACATATCTATAAAAACCTTTGCAGTCAGTTTTTATGTTCCCTGCCAGTTTTCTTTCAGAATCTGCGTTCATCTCCTCTCTTACCAGCAACGCTACCCAACCTCCTTTTCCTTTCTCTCTATCCCTCCTGAATATGGAATATCCCTGGATGTTCAGCTCCCAGCCTTGGTCACCCTGGAGCCATGTCTCCGTGATCCCAACTATATCATAATCATTAATAGCTATCTGCACATTCAACTCATCCACCTTATTACGAATACTCCTTGCATTGAGACACAAAGCCTTCAGGCTTGTTTTTACAACGCTCTTACGCCTTATACAATTATGTTGAAAAGTGGCCCTTTTTGATTTTTGCCCTGGTTTTGTCTGCCTGCCCACTTTTACTTTTCACCTTGCTCCCTATTGCTTCTACCCTCGTTTTATACCCACCTGCCCTTCTGCGCTTGTACCCATCCCCTTGCCACATTAGTTTAAATCCTCCCCGACAGCATTAGCAAACACTCCCCCAAGGGCATTGGTTCCATTCCAGCGCAGGTGCAGACCGTCCTGGTTGTACTGGTCCCACCTCCCCCAGAAATGGTTCCAGTGCCCTAAAAATTTGAATCCCTCCCCCTTGCACCATTTTCCAAGCCACGTATTCATCTGCAATATCCTCCTATTTCTACTCTGACTGGCCCGTGGTACTGGTAGTAACCCAGAGATTATTATCTTTGAGGTCCTACTTTTAAGTTTATCTCCTAGCTCCCTAAATTCACCTTGTAGGACCTCATCCCTTTTTTCACCTGTATCGTTGGTGCCAATATGCACCACGACAACTGGGTATTCACCCTCCCCCTCCAGAATGTTCTACAGCCGTTCAGTGACATCCCTGACCCTTGCACCAGGGAGGCAACATACCATCCTGGAGTCTCATTTGTGGCCGCAGAAACGCCAATCTAGTCCCCTGACAATTGAATCCCCTATTACTATTGCCCTTCCCCTCTTTTTCCCCCCTCATGTGCTGCAGAGCCACCCATGGTGCCATGAACTTGGCTGCTGCTGCATTCCCCTGATGAGCCATCTCCCTCAACAGTATCCAAAATGGTATACCTGTTTAGGAGGGAGATGACCGCAGGGGAGTCCTGCACTACCTGCCTACTGCTATTGGCCACCCGATCCCTTTCTGTCCTCTTACCTTTTACCTGTGGTGTGACCAACTCACTGTACGTGCTATCCACGACTTTCTCCGCATCGTGGATGCTCCAGTATGGATCCAGCCGCAGTTCCAATCGTTCAATGCGGTCTGCCAGGAGCTGCAGCTGGACACACTTCCTGCAAATGTAGTCTCCAGGGACACCGACCATATCCCTGATTTCCCACATGCTGCAGGCTGAGCAAGGCACGGGGCCAATCTCTACTGCCATATTTTACTCCCAAATTACTCTGTATTAAATATATATATTTTTATTTTATTTTATTATCATTTTTATTTATTTATTTATTTTTATTAAACACAAAACTTTATCCTTTAAACTTTACTAATAAATACTAATAAATACTGAATCCTTAACTCTCAGAATCCTTAACTCCCAGAATCCATAAACCTGAAGACAGAAATGTAAAAATGTAAACCCGGGTTGCACCCAATCAGCTGCTTCCTCTGGTCCTCTTCCATATGGTGAATCTGTGGAATTCCCTGCCACAGAAGGTAGTGGAGGCCAGTTCGTTGGCCATATTTAAGAGGGAGTTGGATGTGGCCCTTGTGGCTGAAGGGATCAGGGGGTATGGAGAGAAGGCAGGTACAGGATACTGAGTTGGATGATCAGCCATGATCATATTGAATGGCGGTGCAGGCTCGAAGGGCCGAATGGCCTGCTCCTGCACCTAATTTCTATGTTTCAACCAATCAGAGGCTTCCACCAGATTCCCTCTCTGGAAGATGGAACCAAAGATTTGGATGGAACGTTGCAGATTTCGGTCTCGCAGCGCAGGTAACTCCACCCTCTCTCACCAACGGCTCCCCGGGCCTCTGTGAAAAGCAAGCCCCGCGCTAGATTTATACTCACAGCGCAGGTAACTCCACCCTCTCGCACCAATGGCTCCCCGGGCCTCTGTGAAAAGCAAGCCCCGCGCTAGATTTATACTCACAGCGCAGGTAACTCCACCCTCTCGCACCAACGGCTCCCCGGGCTTCTGTGAAAAGCAAGCCCCGCACTAGATTTATACTCACAGCGCAGGTAACTCCACCCTCTCGCACCAACGGCTCCCCGGGCCTCTATGAAAAGCAATCCACAAATATTTTATGGATTGAGGGCCAAATGCAGGCAAATGGAACTAGTTCAGGAAGACACTTTCGTCACATGGGTAAGATGGGCCAAAGGACCTATTAGTGTGCTGTGTAACTCTATGACTCTTGTTAAATATCTTGCCAATAGCCTGCTCGTGAATTATGATACATTAGGTAGCATGTTGGATGGAGGCTGTGCACAGAACTTCATATTCAAGCAGAATTTGCAGCTAATGGAGAAGATAAAATTGACAAGAACCAAAGAGTCTCTTTAATTAAGACCGACAACTTTTATCTATAGAACCAGAAACTTGTCTGCCATGGGGTTTTCAATTATACTAGAAGCCAATTAAAACTTTTTGGAATGGTCTACATGATTGCAGCACCACTAAAACGAACAATTTTCAGAACTGTGTACATATTTGCCATTTTAAAGTCACATGTTGTGAGTTTATTTGGAGGTTTGGGGCAGGTGCATGGAGGCTGTAATAAACATGATGGCTAACCTTAGGTTCTAGTGTTTTATATTGAAATCAATTGCGATTTATTTCGGGGGAAACATACCCTTTTTTAAAAGATTATATTCAGCGTACATAAATGCACTCTTCAATGCTATTTCAGTACAATGCTATTTTGTGTATTTCACAACTATTAAATTCAGGATTGCTATTGGTGGCTCAGCTCTGTATTTATTAGAACTAGAGTTTTAGATTCCTGCCAATATAGGAGTCAGTTTTGATTTGGTAATCAAAAGAAAATCTGTGTTTAACGCTTTCATTCTTTTCTTCTATCTTGCAGTTACCATCCTGAGCATTGGGGAAAAAGGTGAGCATTAGTGTTAACCATCCCATGTTTTCATGACTCGACTAATGCAATAAAATAAACTTTGCATTTGAATTTAGAATGTTATAGTTGCACATAAATAAAGTTGGTAAATAAAAAACTTCAATGTGATCCAACTAGTTTTATTTTACTATGTATAATTTCTATCATCAACAATGTGAGGTTTATCAATGATAAGAAAGGATTAGAAAAATAGAAACATAGAAAATAGGTGCAGGAGTAGGCCATTCGGCCCTTCGAGCCTGCACCGCCATTCAATATGATCATGCCTGATCATCCAACTCAGTATCCCGTACCTGCCTTCTCTCCATACCCCCTCATCCCTTTAGCCACAAGGGCCACATCTAACTCCCTCTCAAATATAGCCAATGAACTGGCCTCAACTACCTTCTGTGGCAGAGAATTCCAGAGATTCACCACTCTCTGTGTGAAAAATGTTTTTCTCATCTCGGTCCCAAAAGATTTCCCCCTTAACCTTAAACTGTGACCCCTTGTCCTGGACTTCCCCAACATCGGGAACAATCTTCCTGCATCTAGCCTGTCCAACCCCTAAAGAATTTTGTAAGTTTCTATAAGATCCCCCCTCAAACTTCTAAATTCTAGCGAGTACAAGCCAAGTCCACCCAGTCTTTCTTCATATGAAAATCCTGATATCCCAGGAATCAGTCTGGTGAACCTTCTCTGTATTCCCTCTATGGCAAGAATGTCTTTCCTCAGATTTGGAGACCAAAACTGTGTGCAATACTCCAGGTGTGGTCTCACCAAGACCCTGTACAACTGCAGTAGAACCTCCCTGCTCCTATACTCAAATCCTTTTGCTATGAATGCTAACATACCATTCACTTTCTTCACTGCCTGCTGCACCTGCATGCCTACTTTCAATGACTGGTGTACCATGACATCCAGGTCTCGTTGCATCTCCCCTTTTCCTAATCAGCCACCATTCAGATAATAGTCTACTTTCCTGTTTTTGCCACCAAAGTGGATAACCTCACATTTATCTACATTATATTGCATCTGCCATGCATTTGCCCACTCACCCAGCCTATCCAAGTCACCTTGCAGCCTCCTAGCATCCTCCTCACAGCTAACACTGTCCCCCAGCATAGTGTCATCCGCAAACCTGGAGATATTGCATTCAAATCCCTCGTCCAAATCATTAATATATATTGTAAATAGCTGGGGTCCCAGCACTGAGCCTTGCGGTACCCCACTAGTCACTGCTTGCCATTCTGAAAAGGACCCGTTTACTCCTACTCTTTGCTTCCTGTTTGCCAGCCAGTTCTCTATCCACATCAATACTGAACCCCCAATACCGTGTGTTTTAAGTTTGTATTCTAATCTCTTCTAATCTAATGTGGGACCTTGTCGAAAGCCTTCTGAAAGTCCAGATATAAAACATTCACTGGTTCTCCCTTATCCACTCTACTAGTTACATCCTCGAAAAATTCTATAAGATTCGTCAGACATGATTTACCTTTCGTAAATCCATGCTGACTTTGTCCAATGATTTCACCACTTTCCAAATGTGCTGCTATCCCATCTTCTGACTCTAGCAGTTTCCCCACTACCTGTGGTTTCTGTGGCTACTTCCTTAAGTACTCTGCGATGCAGCCTATCGGGCCCTGGGGATTTATTGGCCTTTAATCCATTCCATTTACCTAACACCACTTCCCGGCTAACCTGGATTTCACTCAGTTCCTCCATCTCATTTGACCCGCAATCCCCTGCTATTTCCAGCAGATTATTTATCTTCCTTAGTGAAGACAGAACCAAAGTAGTTATTCAATTGGTCTGCCATGTCCTTGTTCCCCATGATCAATTCACCTGTTTTTGACCACAAGGGACCTACATTTGTTTTAACTAATCTTTTTCTCTTCACATATCTATAAAAACTTTTGCAGTCAGTTTTTATGTTCCCTGCCAGTTTTCTTTCATAATCTATTCTCCCTTTCCTAATTAAGCCCTTTGTCCTCCTCTGGTGGACTCTGGATTTCTCCCAGTCCTCTGGTAGGCTGCTTTTTCTGGCCATTTTGTATGCTTCATCTTTTGTTTTGATACTATCCCTGATTTCCCTTGTTATCCACGGATGCACTACCTTCCCTGATTTATTCTTTTGCAAAACTGGGATGAACAATTGTTGTAGTTCATCCATGCAGTCTTTAAATGCCTTCCATTGCATATCCACCGTCAACCCTTTAAGAATCACTTTCCAGTCTATCTTGGCCAATTCACGTCTCGTACCCTCAAAGTTACCTTTCTTTAAGTTCATGACCCGTGTTTTTGAATTAACGATGTCACTCTCCATCCTAATGAATCCCTCGCATAATCTCTCAGGATAGTTTCAACATTTGACACATGCTGTTAAAGATACTGAATCTAAACTTTTTTGAATTTGCTCACTATTTGCTAGAGTATATACATTTATACCACTGGTTCTACAAAATTCAACATAGTAACAGTTATTTCTGGATTCTTTTTCAGTTTTGTGATGTGCCAGACAAAATTAATTACATTGTTCAGATTGCAAATGAAATGTAATTCCAATATCGAAACTGTAAAGGAATATTACCACATTGTTCCTCCCTTCCATCGCAATCCATTATTCTTTAAATATCGTATCCCATTTATTTAGTTTATCCAGTGTAACTAGTGTACATTATTTAGCCAGGATTTCTGTTGAAAGTTACTAGAGAGACATAACGAGGGCAGAGGTAAATGGTCGATCGTGTAAGGTTTATGATAAGAAATATTCCGATAGCTGAAATCATATCTGGAAATGTTGTTTCGGATGGAAAGGAAGCAAGGATTTCTTTTGGTCTTTGACTAATATAGACTACAAATTAATAATCTGAAGATCAAATATGAATTCTACCATTGGAATTTTTCCATTTGATTTTTTTAATCTTATGTGAATTATATCAATTGTAGGGAGTAATTATGTTGACCATGAGCAAAAAAGATAAATGAGCACATTGCAATGTACTTTTCAAGGGAAACATGCCTTTTCTGGCTCAGTGTATATGTGACCATAGCAATGTTGTTGCCTCTTATCTCTGAAATCACCTAGCAAACTGCAAGATTGTGTTATATCTCCAAAGGAAATAATGAACCGGATGTGACAGACACATTCAGTTCAAACAACTCTGTAAAATCCTCCTTGCTAACATCTAGAGACAAGCAAACTTTCGACAGATGAATTCCAGTCGGAAAACAGTTTGATATATTTGCACTGTGTAGGAAGGAACTGCAAATGCTGGTTTACACCAAAGATAGACAACAAATGGTGGAGTAACTCGGGAAAGGCAGCATCCCTGGATAGAAGGAATGGGTGATGTTTTGGGTCAATACCCTTATTCTAGAGTACGATATATTCATATAGAGTATGAATTAGTAATTAGTAAACAACAACACCATCACTCCAGATTTTCCTCCCCTTAATGATCGCCCAGCTTAAAGTGTAGTGCCATCAAAAGTAGTAGTGCAATAAGATAAAGCAGGGAAGAAATGCCGGCATTGACTCTGATTCCCTATGCGTTTGCAAGGGATTAGGCCACATCTTGTCCAAGCAATCTGTTATTCATGTTGAAAGCTGTTTAGAAGAAGCACCAAGTGTAATAAGAGCATAGAAAATAACCTGAAAGGGTTTTCCAAGTCTTCAATATTATTGGCGCAGTGACATTTGTTGCTAACTGAGCTGATTGTGTCTCAAAATATATATCTGTGCAGCAGGGTTTGTGTTAGGTCCTACATGATCAGGATTTCCCATTGACCTCATCAAATCCATTCTACCTGTTGTAATATTCTACCTGATGGGGCAGCACAGTGGCACAACTGGTGGAGCTGCAGCCTCTCAGCGCCAGAAACATGGGGTTCAATCTGAGCACGGATGTTGTCTGTGTGAAGTTTGCATGCTCTCCCTGTGACTGCATGGGTTCCTCCAACTGGTCCAGTTTACTCCCACATCTCAAAAACATGCACGTTTGTAGGTTAATTAGCTACAATAAATTGCCCCTCAAATGTAGAGAGTGAATGAGCAAATGGAATAACATAGAACTAGTGTGACCGGGCGATTGATAGTCGGCGTGGACTCAGTAGGTCAAAAGGGTTGTTTTCATGCTATATTTCTAAAATTAAAATGCAGCAGTCCATGATGCAAATGCCTCAAAGCTATAGAAACATCATTGTTTAAATAAAATATAATTTACACTGAGGCTGCAGTTTTGTTCTTTAACACCTCCATGCTATTTGCAAGAAATTAAGAACAAATCTACCAACTTGTAACTTGGGATCCACGAGCACTGTGAGCCATGAGATGCAGATTTTCAGTGTGTCTTTAACTTCACAACATTACATTTCCTTCATTATGTTATTGCCATCCAAACTTGAATTGCATATCAGTAACTGTATCGGATGTACCTGTAAATTTGACATCATAAATCGTGGGAGAGCTGTCGATTCCTATATATTCAGCTAAGCCTTTGAAGTTCTGACATATACATTTGTATATAGCATTACCAGTTAATTACCAGCCACAAATTTATCTCCAGTTCTGGCAGAGCTCAGCCCAAGTGTAAGTGATGAGGATTAGGTGTATGCAGATATATGCAACTGAGTCTGTAATTCATCTAGAGATTATTGACATCAAAATCTGATCCACATGGTATCAAGAAACAGCTTTAATTGGATAATCAAAAGTTTTAAGCTCTGATATCAAATCAGAAAATACTCGAAACATCTGCAGAAAAAGCAACAGAAGTAGCCTTTCAGATCTGAGATGCTTTGTAAGAACTCAGTAAGAGAGAAAACCAATACGTTTTCAATTGTTGGGAAGAAGGGAAAGAATGGTTGAAACAGAATATCTCTGAAAAGGTAGGACCAAACGGGTTAATGTGGCAATTATAAGCAGGTTTTGTGTGTGTTATGGCTTGCTAATAACCAGTCTCTTGAATATTTGACAACACCCTGGCTCGGGTACTTCCAAAACTAGTCGTACTTCCAGCCAAGCTGTTTCATTAGAGTTCAGCCCGACAAATTGAAAAATTGCCCCGGTATACCAGGTGCACAATCCATTTGATTAATTCTGCGGGTATTTCTGAATCATCAACAAAGTATTATCCATAGTGTTGTTCCTTGACTCTTTCTTGTATCCTGTTTACCAGATTTTAGTCTCATTTCTCCCTGATCCAGTTAGCTCTAGATCTCAATACAGTCTTGGTTCAAACAGACTAAAACATGAAGCTGACTTGGGTAGATGAAGTGAGAATGAAGTCTTTTGATATGGGAGTAGCATGTAACTATTGTGGCCATAAGCCTAGAACCAGAGTGTCCTATGATTCACTTTATGACCTTTCCATCACCCAGTCAAGAGTATAATTAATTTCTCTCCACCATTCAGTCTCTACATACACGTAAAACTCCATGGATAAATAAAGACACAAGAGAATCGATGAATATAAGAAAGGAGGAATTTAAAGTACAGTGTGTATGATGAAAAGTGTAGGACTCTCTGGTGTATGATGAAAATTAAAAATAAGTTTACATAAACAATTAGGAAGACAAAGGAACTGAAATTAAATTGTCAAGGAACATAAAACTCCCAAATAATTTAAAGACATATCGGTATAAAAATTAGAGGTGAGCTTAGAAATTGAGCTATTAAGAAATAGATGGAATAATTTCACATGTAGCAGTGGGGGCAGATCATCAGATCGTTTAGATGAGACTTGAGGTAATGAGATGAGAAATCAGATAAATGAAGAAAATAGGCTATATTAAATTAATCAAAGAACACAGAATAAAAATAATGATCCAGATAGATTGCAGCAAACTATGTTAAATGAATCTAACAAAGACTCCTTAGAGGCATTGCTTACATGGTGATGGAGTTATGCAGCAAAGAAATGGGCTCTTTGTCACATCACATCCATGCTGACCTTTTAGCATATCTACGCTAATCCAATTGGCCTGCTTTCAGTTCTTCTATCCCTTGACTATTTAGGTGTCTCTAAATATACAATACAATACAAATTTAATTGTCACATGCACCAACTAAGGTACAGTGAAATTAATTTGCCATGCAGCAGTACAATTGAAAAAGAATACACAATAGAATTTAACATAAACATCCACCACAGCATTCTTCACCGTGGTGGAAGGCAACAAAGTTCAGTCAGTCCTCCTTTGTTCATCCGTGTTCGGGGCATTGAACCCTCCAAAATCGGCGCTACGGACGCTGGATGAACAGGCCCTCTCGTCGGGGTGATCAAAACTCTGACGTCAGGACGATCGAACACACTCCACGGCTTGGTGTGCCCGAATCGGCCACTTTTTTACCCGAGACCGCGGCTTCAGGATGTTGCAGGCTGGCGGTCGGAGCTCTTTTCCGGCGATCCCCGGCAAGGGATCCCAGGCTCCAGATGGTAAGTCCACGCCATGCCTGCAGCTAGAATCTCCGCAGACCACATCCCCATGATGCCAAAGTCACCAGGCCAGCGATCGGAGCACTCCTTTCTGGCGACCCCCCGCAAGGGTCTGCCCCGCACCACGATGGAAAAGTCCACGCTGCGCCCGCTGCTGAAGCTCTGGGCCTGACTCTAGGAAAGGCCGTTCCAATCCAAGCCGTTATGCTGCGAGAGGGGGGGTGGAGAAGCGCCATGGAAAAAGTCGCCTCTCCGTCGAGGAAGTGACTGAAAAACAGTTTCCCCTTTTTCTCCCCCACCACTCCCAACATAAGACATACCGAGAGACACTAAAACAAACATTTGGACATCCTAAAAAAAAAAGCCGAAATAATGAACACACTGCTGGCAGGGCAGCCGACTCACAGCGCCCCCAACCGACCACTTTGGTTGTATATAAGGTCGATATAGGGTGCAAGTTGCAGCAGGAGTTAAAATTGGCATGTAACAAAGGTAATGCCAGTGTGATGGGAGATTACAAAATGCAGGTAAGAGATAATCAGGTTAATTCTGAACCTCAAGAAAGGGAGTTTGTAGAGTGCCTCCAAGATGGCTTCTTAGAGCAGCTTGTACTGGAGCCTACCAGAGAGAAGGGAATTTTGGATTTAGTGTTTATCTAATGAACCAAATTTAATAAGGGAACTCGAGGTAAAGGAACCACTAAGAGGTAGTGACCATATGATAAATTTTAATCTGCAGTTTGAGAAGGAGAAGGTTAAATCAGAAGTGTCAGTGTTGCAGTTGAACAAAGGGGACTATGAAGGCATGAGAGAGGAGCTGGCCAAGGTAGACTGGAACGGGATCCTAGCAGGAATGACGATCCTAGGACAGCAAAGGCAGGAATCCATAAGATGCAGGATCATTTCATTCCAAAGAGGAAGAAAGGTTCTAAGGGGAGTAGGAGGCAACCGTGGCTGACAAGAGAAGTTAGGGATAGACTAAAATAAAAGATGTATAACACAGCAAAGAGTAGCCAGAAGCCAGAGGATTGGGCAACTCATAGGACAACAGAAGGATACAAAACGGGCAATACAGGCTGAAAAGATGAAGTACGAGGGGAAGCTGGCCAGGAATATAAAGAAGGACAGTAAAGGCTTCTTTAGATATGCTAAGGGAAAAAGAGTAGCAAAGTCAAATATAGGTCCCTTGAAGGCAGACACGGGTGAAATGGCGGAAGAGTTGAACAGATACTTTGGTTCTGTCTTAACTAAGGAAGGCACAATCTCCCAGATGTACTAGAGGAAAGAGGATCTAGGGACAGAGGAACTGAAATAAAGTTGCATTAGGCGAGAAATAGTAATGGGTAGACTGAAGGCAGATAAATCCCCAGGGCATGATGGTGTGCATCCCAGGGTACTCAAGGAGGTGGCTCTAGAAATCGCGGACGCGTTGGTGATCATTTTCCAATGTTCTACAGATTAAGGATCAGTTCTGTGTAATAGAGGGTAGCTAATGTTATCCCACTTTTCAAGAAAGGAGCAAGAGAGAAAACAGGGAATTATAAAACAGTTAGCCTGACATCAGTGGGGGGGAAGATGCTGGAGTCAATTATAAAAGATGAAATAGCGGCACATTTGGATAGCAGTAACAGGATTGGTCCAGGTCAGCATGGATTTATGAATGGGATATCCTGCTTGATTGATCTTATGGAATTTTTTGAGGATATGCCAAGTAAAATGGATGAAGAAGAGTCAGTGGATGAAGTGTACCTGGACTTTCAGCAAGCCATTGATGAGGTCCCACACAGGAGATTAGTGGGCATTAGTGCACATGGTATTGGGGGTAGGGGTTTAACATGGATAGAGAATTGGTTGGCAGTCAAGAAACAAAGAGTAGGAATAAACGGGTCCCTGTCAGAACGGCAGGCGAGTGGAGTGCCGCAAGGCTCGGTGCTGGAGCTACAATTATTTACAATATATATTAATGATTTAGATGATGGGATTAAAAGTAACACTAGCAAATTTGCAGATGAGACAAAGCTGGGTGGCAGTGTGAACTGCGAAGAGATGCTGGGAGGATGCAGGGTGAGATGCAGTATAATGTAGATAAATGTGAGATTATCCACTTTGGCGGCAAGAACAAGGAGGCAGATTATTATCTTAATGGTGTGAGATTAGGAAAAAGGGAAGTGCAATGAGACCTGGGTGTCCTTATACACCAGTCACTGAAAGTAAACATGCAGGTACAGCAGGCAGTGAAGAAAGCTAATGGCATGTTGGCCTTCATAACGTGAGGATTTGAGTATAGAAGTAAAGAGATCCTTCTGCAGTTGTACAGGGCCCTGGTGAGACCACATCTGGAGTATTGTGTGCAGTTTTGATCTCCTAATTTGAGGAAGGACATCCTTGCTATTGAGGCAGTGCAGCGTAGGTTCACGAGGTTAATCCCCAGGATGGCGGGACTGTCATATGAGGAAAGATTGGGCTTGTATTCACTGGAATGTAGGGTGAGTGGGGATCTTATAGAAACTAATAACATTATAAAAGGACTGGACAGGCTAGATGCAGGAAAAAATGTTATCAATGTTTGGGGGGGTCCAGAACCAGGGGCCGCAGTCTAAGAATAAAGGGGAGACTATTTAAAATTGAGATGAGAAAAAACTTTTTCACCCAGAGAGTTGTTAATTTGTGGAATTCTCCGCCACAGAAGGCAGTAGAGGCCAATTCACTGGGTGAATTTAAAAGAGTTAGATAGAGATGTATGGGCGAGCGGAATCAAAGGATATGGGGAGAAGGCATGCACAGGTTACTGATTGTGGATGATCAGCCATGATCACAATGAATGGCGGTGCTGGCATGAAGGGCCAAATGGCCTCCTGCACCTATTTTCTATGTTTCTATCAGAAAAGTTGTACGGATGTTGGGGAAGATTGTTCGGAGTGATAGTTGCAAATGTGGATTTGTGTTCAGTTGAGATTCAGGTGCTCAGACTTGCAGCTCTGCTGTCAAAGATGTATTCATTACTTCGGTATTTCTATTTTGAGAATGTGTTGTTGACTATACCCTGACATGTAACTAGTGCCAAAAGGCAGGAATGGAGCCAATGTAAGCAAACGTTGATGTAAATTAGCCTACTAACCTAGCAGTGGGAGAGGCACAGCTGACACATGATCAAGAAACTGAATTGTACGTATACTATGTTCTTCGTGCAAGAGGGCAGGGTGATCTGTAGATGGATAAGCAATGCTAAAGCATGTAGAAATTGTGAAAAAAACATATACATTCCACATCTAGCAAATCATGTTTAACTATTCCAATTGGTTCAATAGCATTTTATTGTCACGTGTACTGAGAAACAGTGAAAATCGTTTGTACATGCAGTTTATACAAGTATTGCTCTGCATTCGCACATCTTGGATACATTGCAAGTGTACTGAAATAGTACACAGACAGTATGCAAGAGTCACCAGATTTTGCACCATTTTCAAGTCCTAGTTGTTTTAAGTACAAAGTTAGCACTCTGTATGATTTGAACCCATTTGTCACAATTTGTTAGCAACTTCTCTCAGGTTCTATAGAGACATTAGATAAGTTGAGACAACAGTTGAGATCTACTTGAAGGGAATAACACATGTATTGTGGGACGCCTCTATAAAATGTGGTGTCACAGAATGCTGATGAGTGACAAATTTGGTTTCATCATTATCTTAAAATAAAAAGACCACTCCATTGAAATTCCCTCATACTTTCTTTTGTGTTAGGTCAACTTACCTGCTCTGTACCCTTCACGTGGATGCAATCTTTGCTCTTTATGATGACTGTACCCCAGGGGGATAATATATCAATCTTATAGCCAATTTGCATATCTGAAGCAGTGAATTGTTTTGAAGTGTTAAATTATGATACCGGCTCAATATTAGACTATGGTTAAATACTATTGCACAAGAAATTTGTGAGAAAATGTATGTTTTATAAATCATATGGGTCAGAAGCACAACGTGCTTGGTCGATTATAATTTCTTGTGTGCATTTACTTACACCACATTAAATTTCTTAAAAGTTGATAACTTACAGGTTAGCTTTCAGTGATTTACAGTATGTACAATAAGATCTAGTTGGGATGGTTGACCAAGGAATGGTGAATGGAATTGAACTCTGACAAATATGAGGTGTTGCAATTTCATATATCAAACCAAGACAGGAGTTGCAGAGTAAATTGTAGAGTTCTAGCAGGAGTGGCAGAAAAGAAATCTGGGAGTACAGGTGCATGGTTCCCTAAAAGTGGCAAGTCGGGTGTACAGTGTGTTAAGGAAGGCCTTTGGCACAGTTGCCTTCATTGGGAAATAACTGAGACATCATGGTGGAGCAAGTTGTTAGTGAGACTACACTTGGAGTACTGCGTGCAGTTCTGGCCACATAGATGTAGGAAGTTATGTCATTTAGTCAGAAAGTATACAGAAGAGATTCACTGGGATGCATGTTGGATCTTTGCAGTTCCCTGTTTCTACATTGGGTCTTTACTTATTGGAGTTCAGAAGAATAAGAAGGGAACTTTTTGAAACATACAAGATTCCGATTTTTTTTCCCCCGAGAGAATTTTAAATTAGCAAGCATAGTTTCAAATAAGGTTCATTCATTCAAGACCAAGAATTTCTGCTCGCAAAGCATGCTGAATTTTTGGAATTCTATACTTCAAGTAGCTGTGAGGCTGTCATTTGAAAATATTTGGGATTGAATTTAGCAGATCTTGGAATATAGGGAAATTCAAGATTATGGGAATTGGGCACCAATGTAAAGTGGAGGCCTGGATTAATATTCTTATTGAATGGTGGAACAAGCTCACAGGACCTTTTATGCTAAATGTACTATACATTTTTATGGTTCAGTTATCCTTGTAAAGATTCAACTCTGGAGAATAAATGTCTCCAACAGGAGAATGTTATTTTTTTGCTAATTTTTAAATAATTTTTTTCCATCTGTTTCAGTTGTTTACCTTATAGTGTTCCATCTATCTTTTATCATGTTTGTGTGGTCCTACTGGAAAACAATATTTACATCACCAGCCAAACCATCAAAAGAGGTGAGTGCTGCAATCAGAGAGGGACATTTTAAAAATTCTGCATGAATTTCATTTTAAAGTTCTATGAAATGCTAATATTCTAAAAGTTGAATAATTTGTTTTATTACAAACTTTTCTAATGTTCTGGTAACTTCCATTTTCTGAAAATCAAATTTTAAAAAATGATAAATTGGATCAGATTCTAACTACTAATTATATAGCTTTCATCAAAATTCAACTAGTTGTCAATAGTTATTTAATATCTTGAGGTGGTAGGTATTCGAAAATTATAAATCTTACAAGATGGTACATACAAACCTTGTAAGAAAATAGATATTAATTCCAGCTTTCACCTCCTATTACTATTTTACATGCAATGTTAGATACCTTAAATTCCCATTTTCAGACGTCAAATATTGACAAATTTATGCCTATGCTTTACCCTATGCTTGTAAATCTGGCTGAAACCGAATATATTCAGTCAAATTACAGTTTTAAATATTAACTAGACCAAGTGTGACCTGTTGGTCCCGTCAGCGCTCATTCCAGAGACAGGCGCCTCCCGGAGCCAATCACCCCCACAAGGAAATTTATAGAATTTATGGAGGCGATCACTCGTCCCCACGTTGGGGTGGTGGAGGGGGAGGCGGGGGGAGGGGTGGGGGCGTGGGGCAGGGAGCGGTGGGGGGGCGCAGGGAGTTGGGGGGGGGGGGGCTGTGGGGGGGATGGCGGGGGTCAAGAGTGTTTTATTGTCGTATGTCCCAGATTGGACAGTTACATTCTTGCTTGCTTGGCAGTAGGGAAGAAGCTGTTCATGAACCTGGACATTACAGTTTTCAGGCGCCTGTACCCTCTTTCAGATGGCAATAGTGAAATGAGTGTGTGGCCAGGATTGTGTGGGTCTTTGATGACGTTGGTTGCCTTTTTGAGGCAGCGAGGGGGAGGGGACGGGTGTGTGAATAACCCGGGGGGAGGAGGCGGGGGGGGTGTGAATAACCCGGGCTGGGGTGTGGCACTCGGCAGCTTGAGAGCCCATTGTTATTGGTGCACTGAGAGTGGCATCGTGACATCATCATTGGAACCTGCTGGAAAAAGGCTGTGTGTGAGAAGTGTTTTTTGGCTTTTTTTTTACTTTAATTGCGAATAACTGGTGAAATATAGGATGAAATCTTAAGTGAACAAGGATATGGCGGACCAATTGAATAACTACTGGAACAAGGATATGGCGGACCAATTGAATAACTACTTTGGTTCCGTCTTCACTAAGGAAGACATAAATAATCTGCCTGAAATAGCAGGGGACTGTGGGTCAAAGGAGGAATTGAGTGAAATCCAGGTCAGTCGGGAAGTGGTGTTGGGTAAATTGAATAGATTAAAGGCCGATAAATCCCCAGGGCCAGATAGGCTGCATCCCAGAGTACTTAAGGAAGTAGCTCAGGAAATAGTGGATGCATTAGTGATAATCTTTCAAAACTCTTTAGATTCTGGAGTAGTTCCTGAGGATTGGCAGGTAGCAAAATGTAACCCCTCTTTTTAAGAAGGGAGGGAGAGAGAAAACGGGGAATTTACAGACCAGTTAGTCTTAACATCGGTAGTGGGGAAACTGCTAGAGTCAGTTATTAAAGATGGGATAGCAGCACATTTGGAAAGTGGTGAAATCATTGGACAAAGTCAGCATGGATTTACAAAAGGTAAATCATGTGTGACGAATCTTGTGGAATTTTTCGAGGATGTAACTAGTAGCGTGGATAAGGGAGAACCAGTGGATGTGGTATATCTGGACTTCCAGAAGGCTTTCGACAAGGTCCCACATAAGAGATTAGTATACAAACTTAAAGCATACGGTATTAGGGGTTCAGTATTGATGTGGATAGAGAACTGGCTGGCAAACAGGAAGCAAAGAGTAGGAGTAAACGGGTCCTTTTCACAATGGCAGGCAGTAACTAGTGGGGTACCGCAGGGCTCAGTGCTGGGACCCCAGCTATTTACAATATATATTAATGATCTGGATGAGGGAATTGAAGGCAATATCTCCAGTTTGCGGATGACACTAAGCTGGGGGGCAGTGTTCGCTGTGAGGAGGATGCTAGGAGACTGCAAGGTGACTTGGATAGGCTGGGTGAGTGGGCAAATGTTTGGCAGATGCAGTATAATGTGGATAAATGTGAGGTTATCCACTTTGGTGGCAAAAACAGGAAAGCAGACTATTATTTAAATGGTGGCCGATTAGGAAAAGGGGAGATGCAGCGAGACCTGGGTGTCATGGTACACCAGTCATTGAAAGTAGGCATGCAGGTGCAGCAGGCAGTGAAAAAAAGCGAATGGTATGTTAGCTTTCATAGCAAAAGGATTTGAGTACAGGAGCAGGGAGGTTCTACTTCAGTTGTACAGGGTCTTGGTGAGACCACACCTGGAGTATTGTGTACAGTTTTGGTCTCCAAATCTGAGGAAGGACATTATTGCCATAGAGGGAGTGCAGAGAAGGTTCACCAGACTGATTCCTGGGATGTCAGGACTGTCTTATGAAGAAAGACTGGATAGACTCGGTTTATACTCTCTGGAATTTAGGTGATTGAGAGGGGATCTTATAGAAACTTACAAAATTCTTAAGGGGTTGGACAGGCTAGATGCAGGAAGATTGTTCCCGATGTTGGGGAAGTCCAGGACAAGGGGTCACAGCTTAAGGATAAGGGGGAAATCCTTTAAGACCGAGATGAGAAAGACTTTTTTCACACAGAGAGTGGTGAGTCTCTGGAACTCTCTGCCACAGAGGGTAGTTGAGGCCAGTTCATTGGCTATATTTAAGAGTGAGTTGGATGTGGCCCTTGTGGCTAAGGGGATCAGAGGGTATGGAGAGAAGGCAGGTACGGGATACTGAGTTGGATGATCAGCCATGATCATATTGAATGGCGGTGCAGGCTCGAAGGGCTGAATGGCCTACTCCTGCACCTAATTTCTATGTTTCTATGAACCTGATTAAGACGTGGAGGGAAAAAATGTGAGTCAGAATATGTAAAAATCTAAGCGCTAGCGTGTGGCGTTTTAAGGAAGATGCAAAAAAAACATACATACGTACAAACATACAGCACACAAGATGAAACCTTTATATGTGGTTATGTTACACAATCTATTTTAAACAGTATACCACTACTAAATAATTTGTGGAGCATCAATAAAGTGTAATTGAAAAACCATAAATTGGGATCCAAATCATATTCTATACTTTGGCAGAACAAATGCATTTTCAATTTAATCTAATCTGGGTGTTTTATTCAGTAGTTTCACCTATCAAAATATTCTGCAGATCAGTTTTTGTTAAATTTTTAAGTCATTGGGTCAGAATTTCACCTTCGTTCTGCAATCTCCCAGAAGTACTGGAGGACAGAGGATTTAAGGGGGTAGAGGAACTGTAAGAAATTTTAATTAGGTGAGAAATAGTATTGGGTAGGCTAATGGGACTGAAGGATGATAAATCCCCTGGGCCTGTTGGTCTGCATCCCAGGGTCCTCAGGGAGGTGGCTCTAGAAATAGTGGACGCATTGGTGATCATTTTCCATTGTTCAATAGATTCAGGATAAGTCCCTGTGGATTGGAGGATAGCTAATGTTATCCCACTTTTCAATAAAGGAGCAAGAGAGAAAACAGAATTACAGACCAGTTAGACTGACTTTGGTGGTGGGAAAGATGCTAGAGTCAATTATTAAAGACATAATATTGGGGCATTTGGATAGCAATAAAAGGACTAGTCCAAGTCAGCATGGAGTTATGAAAGGAAAATTATGCTTGACTAAACTTCTGGAATTTTTTGAGGTGACAAGTAAAACAGATGAAGGGGTGCCAGTGGATGTAGTATATCTAGACTTTCAGAAAGCCTTTGATAAGATCCCGCACGGGAGACTGGTGACTAAAATGAGAGCACATGGTATTGGGGGTAGGGTGTTGACATGGATAGAAAATTGGTTGGCAGACCGGAAGCAAAGAGTAGGAGTGAATGGGTCCTTTTCAGAATGGCAGGTAGTGGCGAGTGGAGTGCCGCAAGGATCGGTGTTGGGGCCGCAACTGTTTACCAGATATTTTAATGATTTGGAAGAGGGAATTAGGAGCAACACTAGCAAGTTTGCGGATGACACAAAGCTGGGTGGCAGTGTGAACTGTGAAGAGGATGTTAGGAGGTTGCAGGGTGACCTGGACAGGTTGAGTGAGTGGGCAGATGCAGTACAATATAGATAAATGTGAGGTTATCCACTTTGGTGGCAAATACATGGGGGCAGATTATTATCACAATGGGGTTAGGTTAGGTAAGGGGGAGCTACAGCGAGACCTGGATGTCCTTGTACACCGGTCACTGAAAGTTAGCGTGCAGGTACAGCAGGCAGTGAAGAAAGCTAATCGAATGTTGGCCTTCATAACAAGAGGATTTCAGTGTAGGAGTAGAGAGATTCTTCTGCAGTTGTATAGGGCTCTGGTAAGACCACATCTGGAGTATTGTGTACAGTTTTGGTCTCCTACTTTGTGGAAGGACATCCTTGTGATTGAGGCAGTGCAGAGTAGGTTCACGAGATTGATCCCTGGGATGGCGGGTCTGTCATATGAGGAAAGATTGAAAAGACTAGGCTTGTATTCACTGGAGTTTAGAAGGATGAGGGGGGATCTTATAGAAACATATAAAATTATAAAAGGACTGGACAGGCTAGATGCAGGAAAAATATTCCCAATGTTGGACGAGTCCAGAACCAGGGGCCACAGTCTTTTTCACCCAGAGTTGTGAATTTGTGGAATTTCCTGCCACAGAGGGCAGTGGAGGCCAAATCACTGAATGGATTTAAGAGAGAGTTAGATAAAGCTCTAGGGGCTGGTGGAAGCAAGGGATATGGGTAGAAGGCAGGCACGGGTTATTGATTGGGGACGATCAGCCATGATCACAATGAATGGCGGTGCTGGCTCGAAGGACCGAATGGATTCCTCCTGCACCTATTTTCTGTGTTTCTATGTTTCTAATCACGATCTGCTCATTCTGATGGGCACCTATGCAGGGGACCCCTTAAAAGAATACCTGGAAGCTGCATTACGGTTACACGCGAGGATCTCTGCACCACAACTTTTTTGAACCCACAACATTTTCCAACTAATTGGAGCTCTAAAGACTAGGGTTAAAATGTGTAGAGGAGAGTCCCCACCTTTAATTCTCCTTAATGTGATGCACCAACCTGGCTTTTATTAAATGAATTTGGGATGTGGGCATCAGTGGCAAGGTCACCATTCATTGACCATTTCCAATTGCAGTTTGCGATGAGCTGCCACCGTGATCACTACAGTTTTCTAATGAAAGTTCCCCTAGAGCAATTTTGCAAGTGGATTTTGAAGTTTTAGGCTTTTGGTTACAGTACAGAATAAACTTGTAGTTCAATGGAAAACTAGTGTGTGACTTAAAGGACAACTTGCAGACGGTGGCATTGTCTTGACCTGCTGACCTTGACCACCTCAGTAGAAGAAGTCACAGATTTAACAAATGCTGCCTGAGTTCCTTTGTTGAAAAACTGCAAATGATTTAGTGTGTAATAAATATGGTGACTGTGGTCGAGGGAACAAATGTTTAAGTTGGTGAATGGGTCTCCAGTCAAGTGAGCCTCTTTGGTATTGTTGGAGATACATTAATCCAGGCAAGTGGGGAGCTTTCTACCACATGCCTAACTTGTGCTTCTAGATAGTGGAGTGTCAAGATAAGAGTCACTTTCTGAAGGATATGGTTTCTGTCCTGCTGTTACAGGAAGTGCTTACATGGCTGGTGCAGTTGTATTATTGGTCACTGGTGAATCTCTGTTGATATTAGGGTTCAGAAAAGATAACATAATTAAATGTCAAGGCCTTCATAGCAAGAGAATTTGAGTACAGAGGCTTGAATACCTTGCTATAAATAAACTTTATCAACAGAGAGTCACCAGTGACCAATAAACTTTACTCTAATCTTCATTTCACTCTAGAGATACAGCGTGAAAATAGGCTCTTTGGCACCCCGATCAGCCCATACACTAGCACTATCCTACACACCAGGGACAATTACAGAAGCCAATTAACCTACAAACATGTAGATCTTTAGTGTTGGAGGAAACCGGAGCATCCAGAGAAAACCCACACATTCACAGGGAGAATGTACGAACTCCATACAGATAGCACCCATAGTCAGCATCAAAGCCAGATCTCTGGTGCTGTAAGGCAGCAACTCTACCGCTGTACCATAGTGTCGTCCTGCATGGTCTTAGCGAGTATTGTATGCCGTGCTGGTCTCCTTATTTTATGGGAGCTTCTGGATAATCTAATCTTGCATAATGTGCTGGTAGCTACTCCATTAATTCCACTTACCCTATTAGAGAAATACATTTTATTTTACATCCCCTTACCAAATGCTAAGTTGTATTTCTCTTTTTCTGATTTCTGACAAAGGGTTGCAGATCTGAAAGATTGACTATTTCCTTTCCACAGATGTTGCCTGGTCCGCTGAGTTTCAGCATTTTCTGTTTTTATTTCAAATTTCCAGAGTCTGCACAATTTTTTATTTTCAATTATTGCCTATTAATTGTCAGCCACCAACAATTTAAAACCAACCATGGTAAATCATGAAAATAAATTTAATAACATCATCGTTTGTGGATATATCAGAAAAAAATCCTTAAAAGCTGTCATGTTATAAACCATTCTCAGGAATGAAATCTTGTACTGGAAAGGTTACAAAGGGTCATCCTAGAGTACCTGGGATTTGGTACCAAATAAACAATTAACATCAAGGGTTACTTTATGCTTTTTTTAACATCAGATAATAGTCACAGTAGGCACAATCTCCTTTGCCTGTTGACAGTATTTTGTAATATTTGTTGTGTTTTATTGGTGGATTATTAACAGACCAGAGATTATTATCTCTTGGTGCGGATCGATTGTTTTGCATGTTTTTTCCCCCAAACAAAAACCCACCCCCTATTTTATGACTTCTACTATGCACTTGTATTGCTCTTTGCATACAGTCGTGTAGTCTGTTACTTTTAGGTCCGGAGTTAAAATGCAAGTTGGATTAATAGAATAACGGGTAAAGTTAAGGATTGGCAAAAAAAGATGCGAAGGGAACTTAAGAACGGAACTTAAGATGCGAAGGGAACATAAGAAAACATGAAGTAAAAAATCAGATTGGGGTTGAAAATATGTGGTAATTATTGAAAGAGTAACCATTAATAGTGAAATAGAGGAGAACGTAGAATAAATCAATATATGACGACCTGAAAGAAAATATTCTTAGAAACGTAAAGTTGTGCAGTATGCTGGAATTAATTTTGAGCTTGTTACTGGGATGGTGGTTAAGTCAAAATCCAAGAAAATGCTGACAGTTTGGGAAAATAACATTATATTGTCATCATTAATAAAACTTTAACAATTTAAATCTCATAAATGACAGCAAGTCTATTATAGACAATAGACAATTAGAAATAAGAATAAAGCCAGCAGCTATGTGCTGAGACGGGCTTTTTCTTTAGTGAGCTAATGTAGCAAGCTTTCTAACTGAATTAATCATCATGATCCATATTTTGTCTGGAAAGGTAGATTAACATGGGAAACCCTAAATTACTGGAAAATGTTAATATTGAAGATAGTGATGAAATTGAGAAATGAATATAATTGCATTATTTTTTACCTCTTGCAGTTTAACTTGATAAAATCTGATAAGGAACAGTATGATCGGGAAGAAAGAGCAGAAACACAGCAAGAAATTCTAAAAAGAGCTGCCAAAGACTTGCCAGTTTATACCAGAACTGCAAAGGGAGGTAAGATAAAGGTGTCATTGAGGAAATCATCAAAGAAAATTAAAGCTGTGATTTTTGAAAAAATGCCTTCTAAAATCCAGCACTGCGTTATTTTTACATATATTTTCTCAGATATTGATGGTTATTTCCTATGCATTTGTTTTTGAGAAGTTGCAAATGCATTAAATTGCAAGTGCAATTTTCCTTTTAAACCACCCAACCTTCCATTGACCCTGAATTGGCAAGTCATTAGAGTCAAGTCAAGAGTATTTTATTGTCATATGTCCCAGATAGAACAATGAAATTCTTACTTGCAGCGGCACAACATTACTGCTTCATATTGAACATCACGTATGAAACAGTCCATCTGCTAAAACATTCATCACCAAGGGACTTGGTCGTATCAATGAGCCTTCCATCCTAGCCTACATTAAGATTCATAGAGAATTGATATGGGGAATTTCCCCATTGTACTTTGTTACATGGATGTCATGGATATGTCTGCTGAAGAAGCATTGTGGGAGCTAATGTTGCAGGTTCGTTTGTTGAAATAATTTTCATATTCACAGAGATGGCATCTTTCATCTTAGTGCGGTATTTACAGTAGCTAGAACGACTGTATCAACCAACATTGGGTTTTTGTTATTGTCATTGCTTGTGAGTAGAGTTACACAAGGATCACCTACAAGCTCTACGAGAGGCTACTACTCCAACGCCTTATGCCACTTACAGACTCCAAGCTTACTAAAGATCAAGCTGGCTTCCGCCTTGACCACTCCTGTGCCGGGCAGCTACTGAACCTCACCCGACACATTGAGGACGGTTTTGAGTGCAAACTCATCACCGGAGCAGCTTTCATGGACCTCACCGCTGCCTACGACACTGCCCAGCACCGCACCATGATCAGGAAACTTTTTGACATGACTGGTGACCTCGACCTGTGCCAAGTCATCAAAAGCCTTCTCAACAGCAGGCGCTTCTTCGTTCAACTAAACAACAAGAAGAGCAAATAGTAAGCCCAAAAGAATGGCCTACCACAAGGCAGCGTACTGGCCCCCCTCCTCTTCAACATCTACACCAACGACCAACCACTTCCCTCACAATGCCACCGCTTCATCTATGCTGATGACCTCTGCATCACCACCCAACAGGAGAACTTCCAGAAGATCGAGTCTGTCCTGGAAAGCGCCCTCCAAGAGATGACAACCTACTACAATAACAACCACCTGAAACCCAACCCATCAAAAACCCAACTATGCAGCTTCCACCTTAAAAATCGAGATGCAGGAAAACAACTGAGCATCTCATGGGATGGCCACAAACTCTCCAACCACTTCCACCTCGTGTACCTCGGAGTCACACTCGACAGGACACTCTCTTTCAAAACCCACCTTCAGAACACCAAAGCCAAGGTCAACACTCGCAACAACATCCTGCGCAAACTGGTAAACTCAAAGTGGGGCACTGATCCACCAACCATCCGCGCAACTGCCCTAACCCTGTGCTTCTCCACAGCTGAATACGCGTGCTCAAGCTGGAGCCGCTCCCACCACACCAAACTGGTTAACACAGCCCTCAACGACACCTGCCGCATTATCACGGGATGCATAAAGACAACGCCAGTCCCGTGCCTCTATGCCCTAGCTGGTATTACCCCCCCCCCCCCCCCCCCATATTAGACGATCCATCGTCGTCCAAGACTAGCGGAGAGCACAGGGGATCGATACCAGGCACCCCCTGCACGGACACACAGCACCTCCACCCCGACTGAAATCCAGAGCCAGTTTCTTGCAGACAGTCCCACCTCTCCAGACAACCAAAGAAACAGCAAGGACCAACATCTGGAAAGATGAATGGAACCAGCTCAACACACGAGCCCACTCCGACTGAATGCCTCGCCAGCGGGCCGACCTCCCATGGCCAACCTGGAAAACCCTCAACAGATTACGAGTGGAGCAGGGGAGGTGCAAAGCACTTATGAAAGCATGGAACTACCAGGCAGAAGACACATGCAGCTGTGGAGCAATACAGACAATGTCCCACCTATTGGAGTGTGACGACGCCCCCAGTGCAGCCCCCAGGACCTGGCTGAACCGACCTGACCAGCTATGACCTGTGCCAGATACTGGCAGAACGACATCTGAGATTGCAACGGACTCGAAGAAGAAGACAGGGATCATCGCTGGGACCCATCTGCTGTAAAATAAGTGAATGATTTGTTTGTGAATGTAAGAAGCATGATTAGTTAGTTCACACATGCAGAACTGTCAAGCAGTATGGATTTTCCATATTAAGTACAGAAATGCGATTAGAATACAGATGTTGTTAAATACGGATTTTAAATCGGAGTTCAGTTCAGTCTGAAGAACGGTCTCGACCAGAAATGTCACCCATTTCTTCTCTCCAAAGTTGCTGCCTGTCCCGCTCCAGGTTTAGACAGAGTGCTGTCAGTTTAACGTGTGGTAATTTAAAAGAAGAGCTGTCGGCTAAAGCGCTGTGTGTTCTAAATATAGCACTACTGGCTGGAGCGCTATGGCCACAGCGCTACTCGTCACAGACTGTTCAGAAAAATTCTCGGATAACAATGAGTCTTTGGAATTCTCTTTCTCAGTGGTAGTTGAGCCTTTGATTATTTTTCAGGCAGTGGCAGAATTCTGGATAAGCCTAGCAGTGAAAGGTTACCAGTGGGATTGCAGTTATATTGGGATTGGCCTTGATTTTACAGAACAGTGGGTGGGCTCAAGAGGGGGAGGGTGGAGAGAGGGAGAGGGTGGGGGGAGGGAGGGAGAGGGAGAAGGAGGGAGAGAGGGAGCAGGAGAGGGAGGAAGGGAATAAGAGGGAGGGGGAATAAAAGGAAGGAGGGTGCAAGGGGGAGGGCGAGAGGGAGGGAGAGAAAGAGGGAGCGAGGGAGGCTTCCGAAATGGCTTCTACATCATCAGGTGCTAAAAGCAGGAAGCAGCCGTTCAAACAGCAGTATACAAAGAGATGGCAATGAATGCACTGTCAAGTAGAAGACATGTCAATTGGTAGCAAAGTTATGCATTCTTGTACTCTCACATGGGTATGACTGCACATAAAAAATATTTTTTTCAGCAAAATGGTACAGCGTAAAAACACTGATTTCCTCAGCAAAATACTGATTTTCAGGTCCTAGAATACTGAAATACTCTGACAAAACTTGGCAGCTCTGCACATGACACAAATTTGTGACATTGTTAAAAGTATGGAGGATGGTCTTCGGCTACATGATAATGTCTTGGGTTGAGAAATGGCAAGTGGAGTTTAATGCAATTAACTCCAATGCACTGAGAACTGTCATTGAGAGTTCCAAAGTTCGTGAATGACTGCTAGGGTGTTAATAAGTTTTTATAAAAATGCTATGCTATGCAACTATCATGCAGCCTTGCCAGGTCAGACTAAACTTATGTCCATTGCGTAATCCATTCTGTAACTTGTCAATGGCAATTTTAATTATTTAATTATATTGATAACATGATTAATTTACTGTTAAAAGTCCTGAATTCAAAATCTTACAGGCCATCTTTATAAATTGTGAACTCTTGCCACCAGTTTCATTTCTCTTCACAATTTAATATCGAGGAATCAGAGTGGTGTCACTCTATCTTCAGTCTGGATTTTCCAACCTTGTTGTATTCATTACAATGACAGAATATGTCCTTATTTGTAAAATTGGTCAGTTCCACCCTAGCTTATCCTCCTAAGTGGCACAAATGGTAAATAACTAGTCACAATTTTACAAAGGTTGGTAGCTTCTTTGTGACTTTTTGAAAAAATCATTAAAACTGTAAAGAGTGCATTGGAAGTTTCGATTAAGGTGCCTTGTCTAGTAGATGTAGAGAAAGATGTAAATATTAACCAACCAGTGACTTGAAAGGCATATACAATTCTTCTGCATCTAAGCTTCATTCTTTGTTTATCTATTATGAAATGTTCTCATTCAATGCTCTATTGTGACAAATCCAAAATAAAGAAGGATATCATCAGCCACACAATGGGAAGAACATGACAAGTGTTCTGGGCAGCAGGCTAGGTCCAGGACGAAGTGGCGCTATATAAATTGGTTAGTAACATTTAAACGTAAAAGAATGAACAATTGGCTATAGAGGATGCATTATGTGGATTCAATTACATATTGCTTTTTTTTCCTTGAAGAGCTGTTTTATTCAAATTCAAATTACTTTCTCTTTTCCCAGCCATCAGGTACTGTGATCGTTGCCAACTAATTAAACCTGACCGATGTCATCATTGCTCTGCCTGTGACATGTAAGTTGATTGTATCCATTTGGAAGTTTAGAGTTTTTGGAGAACAAATATTTGGAAATGTACCACTTGCTCCAATAACTACTGAGCCTATATTTTACAATCTGTCTAATGCTAAAAAAAAAAGGTGCTGTATTCATTTCCAACATTTTGGAAGTGGATGGAGTGCTGAAATGTAGCTTTATGGTTCTGAATTTTCACACGATACGTTCTCAATTTAGAACAACCGGAATGCTCAACCTAGGGATGACATTTTATATAGCTTTTCAAATAATTCAATGCAGATTTTGGTAAAGACAGTTCTATTGTTTCACCTTATAATGAGATTGAGAAAATTACGACTAATGCTAGGGTATGCTTCTCATTAATTTGATGTGCTGGGTGTGAAATTTCAACAAGATTTGTTGCAAATCTGTTTCTCAAATATGAAGGGGATTCCACATGGATATAATTGATATTGATCAAGTATGTTTCCATTGTATATTGTACACGAATTGATGTTGAGTGTTGTGGTTAAGGCACTCTTTTTGCTGCTGCTCTTCCTTGGGTGCAGGGCCCAGTCCTCAAGTGTAGTACCAGGTGCAAACGTAAAGTTATTTTCACTCGAGGTGGGTACAATGGAATTGTCTCCATTAGTTATCCACTATTTGAGGGCAAAATATTCCAAAATGGCCCTACCAAGAGAAGGTGGTTCCCAGCCTTTGAAGTGATTATGCACAGCCAGTGATTCTGTCCCTGCTGCTTCGACTAAAGATTATCAGCTGCCCTTAATTGTGCTTTCTCAATGTTGTTATTCGCAGAACATCTTCAAACTCTAAATTGTCTAAGTGTATCAGATACCTTTTAATTTACCTGTTAATTGCCTAGAATATTTGTCAATTATAAATAATTGCTGTCAAGCTGTAAAATTCTGAGATGCTTGTCTGCATTCAGCTGATGGATCATGTTCACCATACTGAACAGCAGTTAAAAGAAACATGCAGCAGCTACTGGCAACATACAGCAAAAACAGCAAGCGTGACAAACAATAATCTACATGTGTGAAGGCAACAAACAGGATAGGGATAAAATTACTGGTAAATGGCATTAAATAGGCATTAAAAATGCATTAAAAAGGGCACTAAATGGCATTAAAATGGCATTTGAAATGGCATTTTTCTGCTCTTAATTTCACCTGGTCTATTTTTTAAATGTTTTTCATGTGCAGATTCATTCATTTCTGATGACTATACGATAACTCCCCCCACAAATGCTAACTAATTTGATTGTTCCCAGCATTCTCCAAATAGAATAACCTCTAATCATTAAGATGCTTCTGACGAATAATAATCCAAAATATCTCTATTCCATCTTGAAATGTAATGTATTTTAAATATATATTTCTCAATACCAAATCAGTGTGCCATGTGACTCCGGCCAAAATAAAAAGGTACTTTTTATTGTTAATTCAACAAACGTTTTACTTTTGTCACAGCAGTAGTAATACATATTCTTTGCTGAACCTGAAAATACACTCCTAAAATACTCGAGTATGTTTCAAATGTTTTCCGGTAGTGACATTTCAAACATTAAACTCATGGCATTGTTTACAGGACATGATAGCTCCTTGTGTATTCTGGTGAATATTTATCTTTCAACTTACATTCAAAATAGAAGTTTTAGTCATTTATTTTATTGCTGTTTATGGAACTTTGCTGTTCACAAATTAACCCCATGGTTCATAGCATGCAGATTACTTTGGTCCATCCAGAAGTATATATATCCAAGTTCTCTTTTCATTGTTTTTCCATTGAGGTACTGAAAGTATTAGAAAGGAAATATTTATGAAGATAAAAATGAACTGTTACAATGGCACATTTTGTACTGTATCTGAATTTACCACATTTAAAACCTAAACTGCCACATGTAAACAGCCTTTGACCCTACTGCTTATAGATTGGCCTGAATCATAAGTTTAGGAATCGGCCAAATTTCAGGAGGTTACGTGACTTTGCACCAATGTTAATTTTTTGATGGTCGAAGTACTGAAAGCTTGCATAAAATCTGAATTTGCTACCATTAAGAACAGCCAGAATGAGACTTTTACCGTATGTGGAAAATTTAGCGAATACACACAAGTATCACATAAATTCAGACCTCAAACTAATTCAAATGCTGTTCACTATCTGGTCAGAAAAACAAAGTCATTGTACAAATCTCAGTCCTGATGCAGAATCTCGACCCGATATGTCAACCATCCCTTTACCTGCACAGATACTGCTCGACTTGCTGAGTTCCTCTAACAGTCTCCCGAGACTCATACAAAACCACTAAATTTGCTCAATAACAAAAAATAATTGTTAGTATTGTCCTAATTTTTATTTTTGTTTTAAAACAGGTGTGTATTAAAAATGGATCATCATTGTCCTTGGTACGTTGCTCAAACAATATACAATTTAATTATATTTAAAGTAACAGAACAACACGGTCATTGGAAATATGCTCCTTTCACAGAAATGGGGAATTTGCATTGAGTGCTCGACAAGGCGGAATTGTTTTAAAAAGATTAAAGATAAAAATAATTTAATTTGATACTGAAAATAAAATAATTTTTGGATTATTTATCTGTGTAGCTTTATTTCAGTATTAAATAGTAAGTTTTATCAAATGTAAAAACAATTTATGGTATCTTGGAATCAAATGTAAAATGTATTATTTTATGCTTTTTATAGGCATCATCATAAATTATTGCTTTTTGGAACAGGGAGTGCTGAGTCAATTTGAATCTTGCTTAACCATATAACTTTTCTAAAATAGTATTGTGATGCTATTTATGATACCATGGGGAAATGTATTCTGTTTACATCATAGGACACTCTCAAGGGCAACTTTATTTTCTAATTTGTGATATTGAAGATGCAAAAACTTGCCCAAAGAATCTCAGTTTTTATTGGGGGGAGGGGAAACATGGTGACTGTGGGCACTGAAATTTATTGTTGTGATATCAATCAGTTCAAGGGTGTATTCATTCATTTGCCAGTGATGATACTAATAAAGCCTAATAACAGGTTTTCCCTCCACTTCAAGATAATTTGGTGTAGTAGACTAGATGGACAATTGGGTTATAATTGATGTAGTGGAAAGCAGTGGAAAAATTGAGAAGAAATTTATATGTTGGAAGAGGTGGTGCATGTATGTTCTGTATGTTCAGAATAAAAAAAAATACTTGCATGATATTAATTGATATATATCAATGGATAATGTGATTTTTTTAAATGTTAGAATATAGATATTTATTGTCTAATAACATGTATTTTCTTTCCCCCTCAGGGTGAATAACTGTGTGGGATTTTCAAACTACAAATATTTTATGCTTTTTTTAGCATATTCTCTGTTATATTGTTTATTCATTGCAGCAACTGTGCTACAATATTTCATCAAGTTTTGGACAGTAAGTTGAATTTTATCATGGTGTCTTTTCTGTTGCATAATCCATTGAAGATGAATATATGAAAATTTTATTTTGGAGTTTATTCTGCAATTTTCAACATATATTTAGATTTTTGTTAGTCTTGATGAATAACTCCGTAGATTGGAAAAGCAGTGATTAACAACATCGAAAGCCTCCCGCCCAGAAGATTGAGAATTAATAGGACGAAAGCCAATGAATCTTTAGGATCTGGTAGCTTTCATCCCAAGATTTTGAAAGAGGTAGCCAAGATCCTGTACAAGGCTGGTCTCCCTACCTGCACCATGATGTTTTTTTGTGATGGAAAGAGTTCAGGACGTTTCGTGAGATTGTATTTTAGGATTGGGGCTTTGTTTTATGGGGAAAGATTGAGAAGACTTGGCATATGTTGTTTTGTGGTTAGAAAAGATGAGATAATCTCATTGAAAGGTGTAAAGGTCTGGACATGACATACAAAATGTAGAGAGGATTTATCTCTGCACTGAAGTATCTAGAAGCATGTGAAAATCGCAAAATAAGGAGTTGGCTATTCGGAATTGGTGAGAAAATATGTCTTCACTTAAAGGGTAGAGGATTTTTTAAATTGCCTATCCATAAGGACTGTGGAGTCTCAATAAATTCAGTACAGGGTTTGACAGATTTTTGGATATTAAGAAATTCATGAGATATTAGTTTATGGAAAAATTGCCCCTTGTCCGAAATACACTGCTGACCCAATATGAAATTTGTGACATT
Organism: Okamejei kenojei; assembly: GCA_035221665.1. Lineage (NCBI taxonomy): Eukaryota > Metazoa > Chordata > Chondrichthyes > Rajiformes > Rajidae > Okamejei > Okamejei kenojei. The sequence continues at coordinate 67,829,432 of CM069136.1, read as the reverse complement.
GCATTTGATATGCTAGCTAGTACCTGTGGTAAATAAGTGCTTTTAGAAAACTTTAGTGATCATTAAGATGGTACAGATTGAAATAAGCACAAGATGGATTCAACAGTGGCTGAATGGGAGATGTCAGAGAGTAATGGTGGATGGCTGTTTGTCAGGTTGGAAGCCAGTGACCAGTGGTGTGCCTCAGGGATCTGTGTTGGGTCCACTCTTGTTTGTCATGTACATCAATGATCTGGATGATGGGGTGGAAAATTGGATAAGTAAGTATGCAGATGATACTAAGATAGGTGGTGGTGTGGATAATGAAGTAGATTTTTAAAGTCTACAGAGAGATTTGGGCCATTTGGAAAAGTGGGCTGAAAGATGGCAGATGGAGTTTAATGCTGTTAAGTGTGAAGTGCTACATCTTGGCAGGACAAATCAAAATAGGACGTACATGGTAAATGGTAGGGAATTGAGGAATGCTGTGGAACAGAGGGATCTAGGAATAACTGTGCATAGTTACCTGAAGGTGGAATCGCATGTAGATAGGGTGGTAAAGAAAGCCTTTGGTGTGCTGGCCTTTATAAATCAGAGCATTGAATATAGGAGTAGGGAAGTAATGTTAAAATTGTACAAGGCATTGGTAAGACCAATTCTGGAGTATGGTGTACAATTTTGGTTGCCTAGTTATAGGAAGGATGTCAACAAAATAGAGAGAGTACAGAGGAGATTTACTAGAATATTGCCAGGGTTCCAGCAACTATGTTACAGAGAAAGGTTGAACAAGTTAGGTCTTTATTCTTGGAGCGCAGAAGGTTAAGGGGGGACTTGATTGAGGTCTTTAAAATGATGAAAGGGATAGACAGAGTTAACGTGGATACGTTTTTCCCATTGAGGGTAGGGAAGATTCAAACAAGAGGGCATGACATGAGAATTAAGGGACAGAAGTTTTGGGGTAACGTGAGGGGGAACTTCTTTACTCAGAGGGTGGTGGCTGTGTGGAATGAGCTTCCAGCAGAAGTGGTGGAGGCAGGATCGATTTTAACATTTAAGACTAAAGAGGATAGGTATACGGACGTGAAGGGAATGAAGGGGTATGGTCTGAGTGCAGGTAGATGGGACTAGGGGAAAACAAATGGTCGGCACGGACTGGAAGGGCCGAGAGGGCCTGTTTCCATGCTGTAATTGTTATATGGTTATATGGTTACGCCATATTTTCGACGCAAAGCTGGTGTCAAGCACTTTTAGCTCTGGTTTCGAATGGATTCAAATTTGTTCCAGCAATGCAAACTCAATGGCAGAAATTTCTGGGCATAATCCAGAAGACGCAGGATCATTTCATTCCTAAAAGGAAAAAAGATTCTAAGGGGAGTCGGAGGCAACCGTGGCTGACAAGAGAAGTTAGGGATAGAATAAAACTAAAAGAGAAGATGTATAACACAGCAAAGAGTAACCAGAAACCAGAGGATTGGGACACTTTCATAGGACAACAGAAGGAAATAAAAAGGGCAATATGGGCTGAAAAGATGAAGTACGAGGCCAGGAATATAAAGTAAAAGCTTCTTTAGATATGTTAAGGGAAAAAGTAGCAAAGTCAAATGTGGGTCCCTTGAAGGCAGACACGGGTGATATTATGGGTAAAAAGGAAATGGCAGAGTTGAACAGGTACTTTGGATCTGTCTTCACTAAGGAAGACACAAACAATATCCCAGATGTACTGGAGGACAGAGGATCTAAGGGGGTAGAGAAACTGAAAAACTTTCATTAGGCGAGAAATAGTATTGGGTAGGCTAATGGGACTGAAGGATGATAAATCCCCTGGGCCTGTTGGTCTGCATCCCAGGGTCCTCAGGGATGTAGCTCTAGAAATAGTAGACGCTTTGGTGATCATTTTCCATTGTTCAATAGATTCAGGATAAGTCCCTGTGGATTGGAGGATAGCTAATGTTATCCCACTTTTCAAGAAAGGAGCGAGAGAGAAAACGGGGAATTACAGACCAGTTAGCCTGACCGGTGGTGGGAAAGGTGCTGCAGTCAATTATTAAAGAGGTAAAAATGGGGCATTTGGATGGCAGTAAAAGGATTAGTCCAAGTCATCATGGATTTATGAAAGGAAAATCATGCTTGACTAATCTGGAATTTTTTGAGGATGTGACAAGTAAAATGGATGAAGGGGAGCCAGTGGATGTAGTATATCTAGACTTTCAGAAAGCCTTTGATAAGGTCCCGCACGGGAGACTGGTGACTAAAATTAGAGCATATGGTATTGGGGGTAGGGTGTTGACATTGATAGAAAATTGGTTGGCAGACAGGAAGCAAAGAGTAGGAGTGAACGGGTCCTTTTCAGAATGGCAGGCCGTGGCGAGTGGAGTGCCGCAAGGCTCGGTGTTGGGGCCGCAACTGTTTACCATATATATATATATATATATATATATATATATAATATATATATATATATATATATATGTATAATGGGGAGGTGCAGCGAGACCTGGGTGTCCTTGTACACCAGTGACTGAACGTTAGCGTGCGGGTACAGCAGCAGTGAAGAAAGCTAATGGAATGTTAAACATAGAAACATAGAAATTAGGTGCAGGAGTAGGCCATTCAGCCCTTCGAGCCTGCACCGCCATTCAATATGATCATGGCTGATCATCCAACTCAGTATCCCGTACCTGCCTTCTCTCCATACCCTCTGATCCCCTTAGCCACAAGGGCCACATCCAACTCACTCTTAAATATAGCCAATGAACTGGCCTCAACTACCCTATGTGGCAGAGAGTTCCAGAGACTCACCACTCTCTGTGTGAAAAAAGTCTTTCTCATCTCGGTCTTATGTTGGCCTTCATAACAAGAGGATTTCAGTATAGGAGTAAAGGGGTTCTTCTGCAGTTGTATGGGGCAGACCACATCTGGGGCATTGTGTACAATTTTAGTCTCTTAATTTGAGGAAGGACATCCTTGTGATTGAGGCAGTGCAGCGTAGGTTCAAGGGATTGATCCCTGGGATGGCGGGACTGTCATATGAAGAAAGATTGAAAAGACTCGGCTTGTATTCTCTGGAGTTTAGAAAGATTAGGGGGGATCTTATAGAAACATAAAAATTATAAAAGGACTGGACAAGCTAGATGCAGGAAAAATGTTCCCAATGTTGGGTGAGCCCAGAACCGGGGGCCACAGTCTTAGAATAAAGGGGAGGCCATTTAAGACTGAGGTGAGAAAAAACGTTTTCAACCAGATAGTTGTGAATTTGTGGAATTCCCTGCCACAGAGGGCAGTGGAGGCCAAATCACTGGATGGATTTAAGAGAGAGTTAGAGCTCTATGGGTTAGTGGAATCAAGGGATACGGGGAGAAGGCAGGCACAGGTTATTGATTGGGGACGATCAGCCATGATCACAATGAATGGTGGTGCTGGCTCGAAGGGCTGAATGGCATCCTCCTGCACCTATTTTCTATGTTTCTAATGTACCTGAGCCAAAACAGTGGGCACTGGTGTTACACTAATATGATTTTTTTTTTTTTGTGTATTCGTCATACTTAAGATTGGCAATTTCAGATAAATTGCAGATGGTTTGAGGCATAGTAAGTAGTGAATTGAGATTATGGCATCACAGAGGGAGATCTTAATCCTTTTTGACTAGGCTGGTGCTAAATATGATAGTTTTATGTGCCTGCCCTCTTTTCCATCTAGCCAGTTGAATCAAGAAATGCAAACAATACAACTAAATTAAAATCCACATTTTAAATGCATTGACTAATCTACATATCGATTGACCCAACCAAATTGGTAATAGTGCTGAGGAGGAGGATTTCCTGGAATGAATACTGGATCGGTTTTTAAACCAATATGTAGAGGAACCGACTAGAGGGCAGGCTATCCTAGACTGGGTATTGTGTAATGAGGAAGGATTAGTTAGCGATCTCGTTGTGCAAGGCCCCTTGGGCAACAGTGACCATAATACGGTGGAATTCTGTAATAGGATGGAGAGTGACATGGTTAATTCAGTCTAGATTCCTGAACTTGAATAAAGGAGACTTTGAAGGTGTGAGACATGAATTGGCTAGGATAGACTGGCAAATTGTACTTAAATGGTTGACAGTGGAGATGCAATGGCAAAGATTTAAAGACCGCATGGATGAACTCCAGAAATTGTTCTTTCCTGTCTGGCGACAAAATAAAACTGGGAAGACAGCTCAACCGTGGCTGACAAGGGAAGTCAAGGATAGTGTTAAATCCAAGGAAGAGGCATATAGATTGGCCAGAAGAAGTGGCAAACCAGATGACTGGGAGAAATTTAGAATTCAACAAAGGAGGACAAAGGGGTTAATTAAGAGGGTAGATAAAGAGCATGAAAGAAAGTTTACGGGGAATATTAAAAAAAACTGTTGAATTTCTTTAGGTATGTTAAAAGGAAAAGCTTAGTGAAGATGAATGTAGGCCCCTTACAGTCAGAGACAGGTGAATTTATAATGGGGAAACAAGTTAAACAGTTAAACGAGTACTTTGGTTCTGTCTTCACTAAGGAACACACAAACAATCTCCCGAAAATACTAGGGGACCGAGGATCTAGTGGGAGGGAGGAACTGAAGGGAACTGGAGGGAATCCACATTGGTCAGAAAATTGTGTTAGGTAAACTGTTGGGACTGAAGGCAGATAAATCCCCAGGTCCTGATAGTCTGTATCCCAGAGTACTCAAGGAGGTGGCCTTAGAAATCGTGGATGCATTGGTGATCATTTTCCAATGTTCTCTCGACTCTGGATCAGTTGCTGTGGACTGGAGGGTAGCCAATGCAACTCCACTTTTTAAAAAAGAAGGGAGAGAGAAAACAGGGAATTATAGACCTGTTAGCCTTACATCAGTAGTGGGGAAGATGCTGGAGTCGATTATTAAAGATGTTATAGCAACGCATTTGGAAAGCAGTGACCGGATCAGTCAAAGTCAGTATGGATTTTAAAATGGGACATTCTGCTTGACTAATCTTTTGAATTTTTTGAGGATGTAACAAGTAGAATGGATAAGCCAGTGGATGTAGTGTATCTGGACTTTCAAAAATCCTTTGACAAGGTATTGACATGGATAGAGAACTGGTTGGCAGACAGGAATGGCAGGCAATGACTAGTGGGGTGCCGCAAGACTCGGTGCCGGGACCCCAGTTATTTACAACATATATTAACGATTTAAAGGGAATTAAATGCACATCTCCACGTTTGCGAATGACACAAAGCTGGGTGGCATCCTCAAAAAAATCCAGCTTTTGAGGATGCCCACCCAAAGCTGGGTGGGCATCCTCCCCCCAAAGCGGGGAGGATGCCCCCTCACGGCGGCGGGGCATCCTCCCCGCCGCCGTGAGCGGCGGGGAGGATGCTATGAGGCTGCAGGGTGACTTGGATAGGTTGGGTGAGTGGGAAGAAGCATGGCAGATGCAGTTTAATGTGCATAAATGTGAGATTATCCACTTTGGCGGCAAGAACAGGAAGGCAGATTATTATCTTAATGGTGTCAGATTAGGAGAAGGGGAGGTGCAACAAGACCTGGGTGTGCTTATACATCAGACACTGAAAGTAAGCATACAGCAGGCAGTGAAGAAAGCTAATGGCATGTTGGCCTTCACTGCGAGAGGATTTGAGTTTAGGAGCAAGGAGGTCCTACTGCAGTTGTACAGGGCCCTGGTGAGACCGCACCTGGAGTATTGTGTGCAATTTTGGTCTCCTAATTTGAAGAGGGATATTATTGCTATTGAGGGAGTGCAGCATATGTTCACAAGGTTAATTCCTGGGATGACAGGACTGACATATGATGAAAGAATGGGTCGACTGGGCTTGTATTCATTGGAATGTAGAAGGATGAGAGGTGATCTTATAGAAACATATAACATTCTTAGTGGATTGGACAGGGTCGATACAGGAAAAATGTTCCCGATGTTGGGGGAGTCCAGAACCAGGGGTCACTGTTTAAGAGTAAGGGGTAGGCCATTTACGACTGAGATAAGGAAAAACTTTTTCACCCAGAGATCTATGAATCTGTGGAATTCTCTGGCACAGAAGGCAATGGAGGCCAATTCACTGGATATTTTAGATTTAGCTTTTAGGACTGAAGGAATCAAGGGATATGGGAAAATGCCGGAATGGGGTACTGATTTTGGATGGTCAGCCATGATCATATTGAATGGTAGTGCTGGCACGAAAGGCCGAATGGCCTACACCTGCACGCATTTTCTATGTTTCTATTATAATTTTAGGTGTGGACAAGATAAACATTATCCACACCTCACTTTTGATAGGAAAGTTGATTTTGTGATACTGGACTCTAAAATTTAAATTGATTTAGGTTTATTGTTGTCACACGTACTGTGGTACAGTGAAAAGCTTTGTTTTGCCTGCTATCCAATCAAATCAGATAATACTATACATAAATACAACCATGCCAAACACCAGGGCAATGGATAGAGCAAAGGAAAAGGTATAGAATGAAGTATTATAGATCTAAACATTGTAGGGCACCGGTTCAAGCGACAAAGCTCAATGATCGCAAAGGAGGCGAGATGATTCAGGGTATATCCTAGCTTATGGAAAGACCATTCAGAAGCCTGATAACAGAGGGAAGGAAGTTGTTCCTGAGTCTGGTGGTGTAAGCTTTCAAGCTTTATTATCTTCTGCCCAACAGGAATAGGGAGAAGAAGGGATGACCTTTGTGGGAGAAATGTTTGAATAAGTTGGCTGCTTTTCTGAAGCAGCTTGAAGTACAGATGGAATTAATGGTGGGGAGTCTGGTTTGTGTGATGCATTCATTTTTATTTGTATATAAACATATATACCAGATTGTAGTGAGTAGTACGTTTCTAAATAGTTCTGCTATTACACGTGTTTCAATAACACAAAATGGATATGATATAAGTGTTAATTAGGGAACACTATTTGCATCACACAGGTCCAATAATTTCAAACAATATTTTCAATTACATTAGTAACATTTCTTGCATCGTATCTAAAACCGTTATATTCCATTAAATGATGTTTAGCAAAACTTATTCTGAAACGGGTGAACCCAGCTCCCCAGGTGACTTGGTTTGATATTGTACCAATCAACATACATAAAGGGGATCTATGTTCTGTTCTGGATTAGCTCCAAGGGTGCTTAAAATAGGATCCATGTGCTTGGGAAATTAATTGCAATGGCACATGGTGGAAAGATACAAGTATGGACTTAAAGCTATGTTGGAATCTAATGCAATGCCATATTATTAACAACCCAACTAATTAGTGTTGGATTACCCATGTGAGGAATGACCAATTGGATAATGTACAAGAGGGATGCTGGTATCCTCAACCATACACCAGCATGATGCTGTGTTCAATAGGTAAATATCTCGTTGACATTTTGTTTTATGACACTGGTAGCATCCTTGGTGTTGTTCTGAAGAGAAACTCTGCCAGTCATTTGGGGAAATGGTGTAAACTGTTTTCCACGTGTAACAGCTCTTCTGATTGCGTCAGTCCAACTTATTCAAAGTATCTTATTTATCTTGGCTAATGTTTCCTTCATTATTTCCAAAAAGGATGTAACATGTATTCTGCAGTCCTCATTACCACCAGTGCATGACACCAGCTTATTTGACATGTGCTCCTTTAGCGTTGTGCATCAGATATTAGTCCTCAGTCATGTAGCAGCAAAAATTGTGAGTGTCACCTGTTTGAATTATGCATTTTAAACAATTTCGATAGATGAAGTAACCCTTTGCAGTTCAGTCTATATTGAGAATGCTAAACTAACTCTAAAGTACAAATTGTTTTATGTTTATTGTAAGAGAATCCATTTGCAAATTTTAAATTTCAGAAATTGGTTGATAAACAAATGGTCATATCTAAATATTCACCTCTTTGTAGGTGAAATATTACAATGTAGTGGTATTACATAGCCACTAATTTCTTCTGTGCTTTATGTGTATATCAGCCAACATATTCCTGGCAAATTTAATTGATATTCATTTTTTGAATATGGTGCTGAGCTGCATTCCAAATTTAATATACATAATAAAATGTAATATACATAATAACATTTAATATACATATTAAAAAGCATAATTTCTGTGTAGTATTTAAATATAATTAGACACAGTTACAAATACTGGCTCACAGTTTCAGACGTTGGTGTATTGCTTCAAAAAACATTAAGAAACAGTTAGACAGGTACATTAACAGGACAGGTTTTGAGGGATATGGGCCAAATGCAGGCAGGTGGGACGAGTGCAGATGGGACATGTTGACCAGTGTGGCCAAGTTGTGCCGAAAGGCCTGTTTTCACACTAAGACTATGACTATAAAAGCCAAAACTAAATTAGATTGCAGTGGCTCCCCGGCATATGAATGGTCAGATTTATGAAACTCTGACTACACACAAATACAAATTCATACATTTTCAAGGTAATATTAATAATAAAAGTATTGTCGACCATAGTCGCAGCATGGTCGACATGAGGTCCTAGGTGGTCTGTAACTCTCCTTCATGCTCGATAGTAGTCCCCGTGTACTCGAGGCCTCAGCTAGGTCGCGGCGTATTTTTCAACATGCTGAAAAATGCCCGCGAGTAAAAAAAGGTCGCCATGGAAAAAATCGATTTTGTTTTTTACGCGTAGATTTAGTCGAAGTAGATCGTAGTAGGTCAGTATGTTATTCGTAGGTAATCGAGGGTTGTCAAAGGTAGTCGTAGATAGTCTTCAACATAGTCAAAAGGAGGTCGAAAGAGGTCATCACTCCACTATTCGGTGTCCAATTTTCCCGAAGCTCGTCGAAGCTAGTCTTCAACATAGTCAAAGGAGGTCTTCTACTTAGTTGTAGGAGGTCTTCAACATGACATTTTTTCAAACTCTTCTAAACCCGCCAATTAGGTTGCCGCAGTGGGACAGCCCCTTTACACTTTAATACTTTCATCACAGTTTGCTGACATGCTCCCAAAACACCTTCCCCATGTTCTGCCTGGCCTGCTGAGGTACTCCAGCACTTTGTTTTGTTCTTCTAAACCCCTATCCTAAACATAAACACCTACAATTTTAAACTGTTCATTAATTTATTCAGTGCGACTGTCTTAGACTAGAGATCCTAAAGATGCAATGTGCTGGGCACTACCTGCAATTGTAGCTTGTAACAAACTCTTAACACTTGCAGATAAAATGTACATTCAGAAATGTTGATGTATAGTTTCTGTGATAGCTTCACTATAAACTTTGCATGCATATGTAGGAGCAAAAGTATCCTACTTCCAAAAACAGGTGACACAATGGGTAACACAATTTTCAAGTAGATGATTGTGTACAAATAGAATGCTGTACATAGTCAATTCGTGATTTTCCCATCCCATCCCATTCATGCCTATTTGCATGGCACATGAATTAATGAATTAATGTAGTTTTCATTAAAGTGTGTCTTTATTTGTGTATAGCTTTGTCGCAGGAAATCATCAGTGAATTGCCCAAAGGTAAAATGCCATTGCATTCCTTATTTGATGTCATTTGGTATTGAAATAGTGGAGATGAATTGTACTGTGCATTTAGCTTTGATTTTACAATTGTTTGAGGTCAATGATTCAGTATGTGTTTTGTATGTGGACATTCAGATGAACTATTAGCCTTTGGTTCCTTTCAGAATTTCCAACAGTGAGCTTTTTATGGCTCAGCATATCCTGGTTTTCTGCACCTGAAAGATAGAAGTTTGAGATATATGCAAAATCGGAAGTCAGTGCACCTCACTGCCTGGTCCATTGCTAGACTTGCTGTTGATTTTGTGGAACAGTGACATGCTGAAGTGAAGGACCAAATAATCAAAGTAAAACAAGTCAAGCAACTGCTGCACTTGACCGTGCAGAAAGAGAGAGCACTGCAAATGGGTGAAGCTGGGGCATGGTCAGGCTTACCCGCCAGTAGTTTCCTGTAATCTGCCATTGTAGTCTCCTCTTCTGCAAGAGAAGAAGGAGTGTTGGGAAGTGTGTGGCAAGGTCATGTATGATGTTCCGAAAGTAGTTGATTTGTCTGAAGTACGTGTATGAATGCTATGGGAATGCTAGTTTTGGCAGATGTAATATGCTGCTATTTCTATTAACGTTTGCTATATGTAAAATCATGTAAAGTCCTCTGCTTTATTGAGGACAGTGATCTATTTTTTTGCCTGAGAGATGCAGGTTTCATATTTGCACTTAATGGCTTCCTTCAGCCACGAACATGGTTGACCTCCTTATAAATCTCCACATCTTACGATACGCTATAACTTTATATATCCCAGGAGGGAAATTGATCTGCCAACAGTCATGAAACATGAAATTAAAGTGACGAGTGGAAACTCCAGGATTGGGGATGTGCAAAGATTGGGGAGGGGGGGATAAAGGGGAGTCCGTCTACCTCCCCAAAACAGAAGGGGAAGGAGCTATAGAGTTTTATAGTCACAGGGAAAAAGGATCACCTGTGGCATTCTGTGCTGCATCTTGGTGGAACCAGTCTTTTGTTGAAGGTACTCCTCGGTTTGACCAGTGTGTCGTGGAGGGGGTGAGCAGTATTGTCCAAGATGCTCCTCAGTTTGAGGAGCATACTCCCCTCCAAGACCATCTCCAGTGAATCCAACACCATCCCTCGGACGGAGTCAACCTTCCTGATGCGCTTGTTAATTCTGTTGGCATCTGCGGCCTTCACCTTGCTACCCCAGCACACGACAGCGAAGAAGATGGCACTGGCCACCACCGATTGGTAGAATATCTGCAGCATCTTACTGCAGATGTTGATATTTCGTAGAGCTTTATCTAAGATCTCTGTGAAATCAAGGAGTACATTCTCCAGTTCCTGTGCTACTGTTCCTGAAAGTTCTCCAAAGCTGCACAAGAAGTGCTGGAGTAACTGTGGTCCTGACCCACTGAGTTATTCTAGCGCACTGTGTCCTTTTTTGTAAACCAGCATCTGCAGTTCTTTGTTTCTACAGGAATTTCAGGTAGTAATTGGTTAAGTGGTCACTTCCCTTTCCATTGCTGTAGGCATGATATCTGTTAATATGGGTCAATTTCAGCAGTTGAACCCTGACATTACTTGCTTTTTACCACATGTTGAAGATAAAACAAACAATTATACTTACTGTCTCCAGACCACACAAGTACTTGCATGAGTTGTATAAATTTGTTATAAAGATGTTTTACATATGTTACACTGGACCAATCCAATATAGTATGGAACAGATTTTAGAATGGAGGGAAGTTCTATGTGGAGTGAGATGCTGCCATTTCCAGAGGCCAGGAATAGCTTATGCAAAAGATCCAAAGGATTTAATTGGAAGAATCCTTTAAATCCTTTGCCACCTACAAACCTGAGTCACCATTAAAGGTGTTTTGGGAGAGAGACTTGTTTCCAAAGGCTAATGTTAATGAAGAAGCAGAGTAGATTGGGCGGGGGGGGGGGGGGGGGGGGGGGGGGGGGGGGGGGGGGGGGGGGGGGGGGGGGGGGGGGGGGGGGGGGGGGGGGGAGAATCTGCACAACTGCTGGGAGTTTAGAAACATAGAAATTAGGTGCAGGAGTAGGCCATTCGGCCCTTCGAGCCTGCACCGCCATTCAATATGATCATGGCTGATCATCCAACTCAGTATCCCGTACCTGCCTTCTCTCCATACCCTCTGATCCCCTTAGCCACAAGGGCCACATCTAACTCCCTCTTAAATATAGCCACTGAACTGGCCTCAACTGCCCTCTGTGGCAGAGAGTTCCAGAGACTCACCACTCTCTGTGTGAAAAAAGTGTTTTTCATCTCGGTCTTAAAGGATTTCCCCCTTATCCTTAAGCTGTGACCCCTTGTCCTGGACTTCCCCAACATCGGGAACAATCTTCCTGCATCTAGCCTGTCCAACCCCTTAAGAATTTTGTAAGTTTCTATAAGATCCCCTCTCAATCTCCTAAATTCTAGAGAGTATAAACCGAGTCTATCCAGTCTTTCTTCATAAGACAGTCCTGACATCCCAGGAATCAGTCTGGTGAACCTTCTCTGCACTCCCTCTATGGCAATAATGTCCTTCCTCAGATTTGGAGACCAAAACTGTATGCAATACTCCAGGTGTGGTCTCACCAAGACCCTGTACAACTGAAGTAGAACCTCCCTGCTCCTATACTCAAATCCTTTTGCTATGAAATCTAACATACCATTTGCTTTTTTCACTGCCTGCTGCACCTGCATGCCTACTTTCAATGACTGGTGTACCATGACACCCAGGTCTTGCTGCATCTCCCCTTTTCCTAATCGGCCACCATTTAAATAATAGTCTGCTTTCCTGTTTTTGCCACCAAGGTGGATAACCTCACATTTATCCACATTATACTGCATCTGCCAAACATTTGCCCACTCACCCAGCCTATCCAAGTCACCTTGCAGTCTCCTAGCATCCTCCTCACAGCTAACACTGCCCCCCAGCTTAGTGTCATCCGCAAACTTGGAGATATTGCCTTCAATTCCCTCATCCAGATCATTAATATATATTGTAAATAGCTGGGGTCCCAGCACTAAGCCCTGCGGTACCCCACTAGTCACTGCCTGCCATTGTGAAAAGGACCCGTTTACTCCTCCTCTTTGCTTCCTGTTTGCCAGCCAGTTCTCTATCCACATCAATACTGAACCCCTAATGCCGTATGCTTTAAGTTTGTATACTAATCTCTTATGTGGGACCTTGTTGAAAGCCTTCTGGAAGTCCAGATATACCACATCCACTGGTTCTCCCTTATCCACGCTACTAGTTACATTCTCGAAAAATTCCACATGATTCGTCTGACATGATTTACCTTTCGTAAATCCATGCTGACTTTGTCCAATGATTTCACCACTTTCCAAATGTGCTGCTATCCCATCTTTAATTACTGAATCTAGCAGTTTCCCCACTACCGATGTTAGACTAACTGGTCTGTAATTCCCTGTTTTCTCTCTCCCTCCCTTCTTAAAAAGAGGGGTTACGTTTGCTACCCGCCAATCCTCAGGAACTACTCCAGAATCTAAAGAGTTTTGAAAGAGTATCACTAATGCATCCACTATTTACTGAGCTACTTCCTTAAGTTCTCTGGGATGCAGCCTATCTGGCCCTGGGGATTTATCGGCCTTTAATCTATTCTATTTACCCAACACCACTTCCCGACTAACCTGGATTTCACTCAATTCCTCCTTTGACCCGCGGTCCGGCAGATTATTTATGTCTTCCTTAGTGAAGACAGAACCAAAGTAGTTATTCAATTGGTCCGCCATATCCTTGTTCCCCATGATCAACTCACCTGTTTCTGACTGCAAGGGACCTACATTTGTTTTAACTAATCTCTTTCTCTTCACATATTTGTAAAAACGTTTGCACTTTTTATGTTCCCTGCCAGTTTTCTTTCATAATCTATTTTTCCTTTCCTAATTAAGCCCTTTGACCTCCTCTGCTGGTCTCTGAATTTCTCCCAGTCCTCTGGTATGCTGCTTTTTCTGGCTACTTTGTACGCATCATCCTTTGCTTTGATACTATCCCTGATTTCCCTTGTTATCCATGGATGCACTACCTTCCCCAATTTATTCTTTAGCAAAACTGGGATGAACAATTTTTGTAGTTCATCCATGCAGTCTTTAAATGTCTTCCATTGTATATCCACCGTCAACCCTTTTAGAATTAATTGCCAGTCAATCTTGGCCAATTCATGTCTCATACCCTCAAAGTTACCTTTCTTTAAGCAAATTGTGGCAAATTGGTAAAATCCAGTCATGAACTGAGAGTCAAGAAGCAGCTGGTGTTCAGGACTGTATCAGTTAGAGGGTGGGGGAAAATAAATAAATAGTGTTCAGGGCCCATTGTGAGACCTGTCGTTGCCAATCAACTGGACTCTGACGACTTGCATTCATTTTCCAGACACACTTTATTTACTTGAGCACAAGGAGAGCAGTACAATCCCAGTTCTGCTCTGAAATTCCAATTAGAACGGTCAACCTTTTATATAGATTTTGACCCTTAATTGTGCCCGCTTTCTAATTTATCATCATTAACAATATGTTCTCAAAACATTAATATACAAATGCAAATACACTAATACAAGTAAACCTACATGCTATTTAATCCTTTATTTAATTTTCAAGATCAAGAACCTTGTTATGTGCGTCATGAAATACCCAGAAGTACCCATACGTCAATGAATACCTATCAGGAACATTGATGTGAGTCAATGAATGCCTAAATGTTGTTGTGCTGTACAGCTATCTTAACCGTTGTCATACTGCACTTAGCCCCCTTTTGTCCTGCAAAGCACAACATAAGATTTTGCTAGAGTTCGATAGCACAGACTTTCTGGAACTCAGTGGTGATTGTGTCAGGGGTGATCAGTTGTTGGATCATGATGGAAAGGGCTGTTATTTGAGCTCCACAAAGTGATTTTAAACATTAGATTAAATCAAATGCTACAACCAGTAGGAACAAAGCCCCCAACGCCTACTGAATGATAGAGCTGCCTCAACTCCCAGCCGGGAATGAAGCCAGCTGAAGACTTCCCAGGGTGAAGAAGGGCTTTGGTGTAGTTCCCTCCCAATCTTCTTGGCCTTGTCGGCCTCCTTCTGGATGTGTGCGGCCAAGTCAGTGATGTATTCAATGCAGCGGGAATGTACGTGCAACACCCCCGACGAATAACGACACATGTGCCACCTTCTTGGCCAACAGGAGATGTGATGCTAACCGGTTCTGATGTGCCACAGTGCGGAATCACTACCATCTCAGCCGTAATGCCTTTAATGGCCAGGCTGGTATCCTGTAATAGACACAAAATGGTGGAGTAACTCAGCGGGATAGGCAGTATCTCTGGAGAGAAAGAATAGGTGATGTTTTGGGTCGAGACCTTTCATCAGGCCTGTAATGCCTGGGCAGTCTCATTGGCCAATTTATCCATTGCCTGAGGCCATATTGATGCTCTCGCAAGTAAGTCTCGCAGGCCCCCCAGGATGGGGCCGTTTTATCCACAATGGTTCAGCATTTGTAACCGCTCTTCGACGGCAGCCTCGCACAGCTGAATGTAGAGAGAGCGATTGCCGGTAGTACATATATGGTATCACTTCGGCCAAGGAACAGCAGCTCTTTCAAGGACTTGGTTCAGGCCACAGGCTCCATTTGGAATGGGGCATCCCGGCAGCCAGGGGTAAGCCTTGTGGACACAGCACGTGTCGTTAATCAGGCTGGTAGTCGGCAGTGGTGTAGGAGTTGCAACTACTGTTGCTTAAGTCCGGCTCCGCAACCTGGGTATTAGGTTATGAGCAAACCTCTTCCTGACTTTCATGGAACAATCCCAGCACCAGAGGGGTACACAATCCATTGTAGGAAGGCTGATACCATCCCTCAAAGCAGTTGAAAGGACAGGGCTCATCCTTATTTGTAGATTCCTGTTCCCCCTCTAGTGACGTTATTAAAGTAGAGAACGGATTCAAGTTCACTCTGATTAAGGGCGAATGGCTGCTTTGGCACATCACCCTTTGAATGTGTGCTCTAGAACATGACTGATCAGAACAACTGAGCATATTCATTACTGAGGAGTAAAAAGGTATTGTATTGCACCAGAATATCCCAAGCTTGGCATGCATAGTGATTACTTAAAAGTCCCAAATAACCAGAGAACTCAATTGGTCCTTATCTCCGGAGTTTTCCTTGCCACAGGTTTCCTGGTCCAGTAGTGCAATGGGTTTAACATGCGATGCATAGACCCAAGTCTATGCATAGACCCTTGAATCTTCATGGAGGTATGCGTAGTCAGCAGCAATTGGTGTGGACCTCCCACAGAGGGTCGAGGCAATTTTCCCGTCGGTAGGATTTCACGAATACATAGTCTCCTGGCTAGTAGGTATGCCACTCCGCAGTCGACACGACCTTCAGGGCTTCAATTACTTGCTGATGGAAACTTAAGAATTCATGTTAGTGCCACACAATAATGCAACATGCCTTTGCTCATGGTATGGATGCCCATCTGTTTGACAGAGGGGAGGAGCGACTGGTAAGCGTTGGCATGTTCCCAAATACTACCACATGTGGAGATCGGTCCGTTACTTGGTTCGGTGCGTAATGCATTGGCATGAGGGCTAGTAGAAACACATCTGGCCACTTTAGTCCAGTCTCCTCACGTAATTTGGCCAATTTATTTTTCACTACTGTATTTTGCCACTCCGTTTGATTGTGGGTGGTAAGGACAAGTGAAGTGATGCTAGTACTGCAAAGCTTTTGACAGTTCCAGTACCACCTTCCATGCACAGTGTGGGCCATTGTCACTTGATATCTTCTCAGGGATTCCAAACCTAGGGATCAGTTCTTGTAATAAAAGTTTAGCAACAGTTACAGCATCATTTCTAAGTGTTGGGTAGGCTTCTATCCATCGAGAAAGCAATACACAATAACGTACATAATTATAACCCTAAACATTTAGGTATTTGTATAAGGGATGGTATCAGTACCCAATTGGCACTTGGAAACATTGGCAGCAGCTTGCATATTTCTAACTTCATCATGGACAGGCTTGGTGAATAAAATTCTGCAGACACTGGGGGGTTGCTGTCCTGGTGTTTGGACTGGCAGCTGCACAAATGTATCTGCTCTGGCATCTGAATGGCTTTAAATTATTACAGATTATTTGACTGGGTCCGAAGGGGTCATTCATGGTGTAGCGGTGATCTGTCTTACGTAATTATTGTAAACATTAGATAGTGTCCTTGGCAAGTGTTTGAAATATATTGTCGCAGGCAGCTATTAACTCAGTGTGTACATTGACCACAATTTAAAAAAAAAACATTTATTTTGCTTGACCCTGCCTGGTGAGCTAGCTCTTCCACTTCCCCTTCCGAATATCCTTCCTCTTTGGGTTCTAGGACCTTCAAATAAAATGTTTCTACCAGGATCCTTATTGCTGGGTCGCTGCTGCTGTTGTTTGGCCTGGCACTGACAATGTTATAAAACAAGCAAAACATCCTGTGCATTTCCCCCCCCCCCCCCCCCCCCCCCCCCCCCCCCCCCCCCCCATCCTAAGCAACTTCCACAGATCATTTGTCCTTTACGAGGTTGCAACCTGTGTACAAGAGCAGTGACTAAATCAGACTTGCTTGTTCATAGTTCTATTCCCCAACCTTTTACAAAGGTGTTAAAACATGATCAACATAATCCCCAACAACCTTGCCATGTATCTGAACAAAAGAATAGATCTTCCTCCAGTCTACAAGAGACAGATAGTATTTCCATAATGCATCTTTCAAGGCAGTCCAAAGCTCAGTGTCAGTTTCCGTATAATTGTCCTGCTCAAATTTTGGTTGAATAGTTCACCATTTTCAAGGATCGCATTGATCACATCAATATCACTTTTTGTCAGTGTATGACATTTGTGCGGTTTATCTAATTTATGAATGAATTTTTCAACATCATCGTTAGGGTTAGCTTCCAACTCAGTGAATGTACAGGGTCAGTACTAGAATGGTATCTCCATCAGGACCTGGAAAGGATTTGCATTAGTGTTTGCACAGAAAGTCAGGCTAAGGATCCACTTTCCCCCTTCATTAGATTTTGACAGTGTCACAGGTCTCTGGTAAGAAGCGGAGGAACCTGGTGTTCCATAGGCTGACAATGTTGCAGTTTGTCTCTTGAGACCTTGTGTTCCTTAGTCTCCAAAGGGAGTAAAAGGAAAGGCCATTCGTCTCAGATGTTTACAGGCTGCAAGAGGCTAAAAGGTAATCTACATATTGAAGCAGCACTGATCCTCAGTGCTATCCGAGCCATCAGATCTTCCTGTAATGTCATTTTTGAAGCAAGTGAAACCCAAAGTTTTCTGCTAGAATGCAGTGTTCAAAAACAGTCACATTCAATAGGTTGAGTATCTAATCAGAAGACATTCACGTCTAGGGCAACTATCTTTGCTGAGTACCTTTCTACAAAATTCCACATTCTGCTTTCCTGATTCCATCGACCATCCAAGATGATTTATCAACAAAATTTTTGAAGTGATATCTGTGGTTTCATTTTCCTTAGCAGTTTGTCTACGGTCCTCACTGCTCCCTGTATCATTTAATTGTTTGACCTGCAGCCTCCCCCCGGTAATTTTGGCACAAATGGTCCCTTGGGATCATTTGCTGTCCATACTTGATTGACACTTGTGTTCTCCAGCATAATTAAGAACATTGAAACAATTTTTTCCTAAGAAACACCAAACTAAAAATTAGCATGTCAAATCTTGCGTAAAACCTTTTAAACTTCCGGAAAATAAAACATTATTGTTAGTGAAATAACTTTAAAGACTGCTCCCCTAACATTCTACTCACTTAAGACAGTTTCAAATTCCCAATTTAAATATACTTTAATCAGAATTTTCCCACGTATCAATTTCCTTCTGAAATGAAGGCATCTCATATCTGGAATAGAGAGACTCGTATTTCTAACACCTGGATTCCACATGGAAGCCTGGTCTCTCTCAAATCAATTTAAAAGAAAAATATTTAAAAAAATCAAGACAAAATTCCATGCTCTTACGTTAGAACCTTCACAAATAACTTGAAAAACAATAATTTTCACAGTGAAAACTACCAACACATAATCCAAAGAATAAAGGAAAAGAAAAGATGGATGTGTGGCTCCACCTCCACACAATTTCTTTAAAGAGACACTAACTCTTAAAACACAGGAGCAGAATTTTTCAATCCTATTCCATCTGCAGCATAGGATTCATTCAACATTCTCCCAAATTTAACAAACATATAACAGCCTTTGCACTCACTCATGCATTTTCACTTCCTCTCATGCAAAGCAAAATTACACCAATGCCATACCTTTTAGTTTACCTCAGTACCTTACACTAGTTCTATTCTACATAACCATATAACCATATAACAATTACAGCACGGAAACAGGCCCTCTCGGCCCTTCCAGTCCGTGCCGACCATTTGTTTTCCCCTAGTCCCATCTACCTGCACTCAGACCATACCCCTCCATTTCCTTCACGTCCATATACCTATCCACTTTACTTTTAAATGTTAAAATCGATCCTGCCTCCACCGCTTCTGCTGGAAGCTCATTCCACACAGCCACCACCCTCTGAGTAAAGAAGTTCCCCCTCACGTTACCCCTAAACCTCTGTCCCTTAATTCTCATGTCAAACACGGGACAATTTACATACTCGGGACAATTTACAAAAGCCAATTAACCTCACTAGTTAAAATCTACAAACCTGCATGTCTGTGATGTGGGAGGTAATCGGAGCACCCAGAGAAAACCCACGTGGTCCCAGGGAGAGTGATGCTGGAAATTATTGATGAAGTAAATGTTCAACATGTTTCAAGTGAAACACCCTCACATCAACCAAAACTCCAAACATTTCCAAACCTCAAATTTCAAATTCTGATTTATTATAAGGCTTGGATTTTAAAGACTGTTAGTTGTACTGCGGATTGATGTGTACGCTTTTGAAGGGGTGCCCGTACGTCATGTTCAGCTAGGGGGCAGATTGATCCGCAAATTACAAATTGTAAGAGTTTGCAGATAATTGATGGGGTTAGTTCATTCAAAAAATTGTTAAATGTCAGAAAATAAGTCAGTTGAATACAGTGACAAAGAACAACAACCAACAAGAACCCAAACAGAACTGTGAAAATTCCTTTATGACATGGAAGCACTTGATACAAACTAGTCATCCCACACAGATAAGGAAGCCTGTTTTCTCAGCAGTGTGTTCACTGTGTTCTGTGTGAAAGTTGTGAGTTGAATTTTATAGTTTATGTTTTGTTAGTTCTGATATGTTCAGTTTTTAGTTAAAGTCGGCAGACCCTTCAATGTTCTGCTCCGATACTACACAACCAGTGTGCCTGAATATAAAGCCTTAAACATTACTAATTAATCATAACTAATGAATACTACAATATTAGATTTTGTCTTGAGATTCTAAACAATTTCTGTTTATATCTTTTAGCATCCCCTCTGGGAGCCTGGGTCATTTTAGCAACAATCACACTCATTCACACTCGCATGAAACATTTCCACTCTTACCCACATTGGTCCTCCTTCCTATGTTCTTAGTGGGACCCAGCCCACAGGTCCCTAGTCGAAGACTTGAACCTTCAACTCCTCATTGACGGGGGTTCCAAACCTCCCACTGCAATTGCTATTCCCTTTTCTGGCGCCGCTATTGCCCCATATATCTCTTTCGGCGACTAAGGTGATGGCGTACTTCAACTACTCTACAAAGGAAGAAATCTGCGTTCCAGCGATAGGTTCAATAGGTTCAGTCTTATTGCTCAAATATGAGCTGCCGCGGACTCTGGTCTGACCTGTCGTCGGGGCTCAATTTCGTTCTCCCGTACAGTGAAGCTAAAGGCAGAACTGCCAAGAAACTGTCGTCGCCGATCAACTGGACTCTGACAACTTGCATTAATTTTCCAGACACACTTTATTTACTTGTGCACAAGGAGAGCAGTACAATCCCAGTTACTGTACTATGAAATTCCAATCAGAACGGTCAACGTTTTATACAGATGTTGACCCTTGAAATTGAGCACATTCTAATTTTTTACCGTCAATAATAATGCGTTCTCAAAACATTACTATACAAATGCAATAACACTAATACAAGTAAACCTACATGCTATTCAATCCTTAATTTTCAAAATCAAGAACCTTGTAGCGTGCGTCAAGGAATACCCATCCCAAAACATTGGGGTACGTCAATGAATACCTATCAGGAACGTTGATGTGTGTCAATGAATGGCTAAAGGTTGTTGTGCTGTACAGCTATCTTAAACTTTGTCATACTGCAGTTTTCATCTATACAGTGCCCCCCACAATGTTTGGGACAAAGTCCCATCATTTATTTATTTGCCTCGGTACTATTACCGCATTAGATAAGAGCCAGTGGACTTGAACGTAATAGGTTAAGTCCAGGGGGTCAGATATGAGGCTTTATGTGTGGGCCAGATATATTTTCAGTGCAGAGGAGCAAGGAGCAAGGCCAAGTGTGCATCCAGAGTCAAGGTCTGGAATAGTACTAGGTGTGCAGTCAAAGCTGGGACAATGGGAGTGTTCAGCACTGGGAACCTAAGCAGGTAAGCAGCTATGATCAGGGTAGAATAGGGGGCCAGGTTTAAGGCTGGACTCGGGGTATGGAATGAGAGAAGGTATGCAACTGGTGTAGGGGTCAGGAGTAGTACCAGGTGTGCAGTGATACCCAGGTTGGTCAACATGGGCCAAGTGCTTGATTATAATCTGCTTTCCATACTTGAATACACTAAAATCATTCATGTGCTACACCTGTTGATCAGAGCCTGGCTCTACTGTTAAATGTAATTAGGAATGTAATTTTGCCTAATCTTATTATCTCAAGCCTAAGGTTTGGCTGATGTCTCTAACAGTTTTATTCTTGTTTCTCAGTCTCATAATGGCTTCTTTGACTTTCATTGGCACAACTTTGGTCCTCATGTTGATAAGTTTTCATGCAATAAAAGTTTTCAAAGGTGATGGAAAGACTGGAGGAAAGACTAGGTGCTGAGAGCTATCTTAGCCTGCATTAAGCTATCGTAAGCTATAAGCTTTCTTAAGCTAAGATAGAAGCATAAGCTATCTTAACCTGCATGAAAGAGGCAATTAAATACACCTGAGCAATTACAAACACCTGTGAAGCCATGTGTCCCAAACATTATGGTGCCCTGAAATGGGGGGACTCTGTATAAACCAGGCACGTGCTGTGAGTAATTACTCAAGGTAAGCAGTCAGTCGGCTTTAAAAAAAAAAAAAATCTTAAACCGCGCATGCGCAGATTGTTCTCTGCGTAAAAATAAAAAATAAAAATAAGTAACAATTCAATTTTCCCAAGGCTTCTAAATCTCCTTCATTTTTTAATTACTGAATGGGTGGGAATGGAGGATGAAGGCAGGTGGAGAGATGGTGGGAAAAACGGGAGCACGTTGAATCAGTTGTCATCTTATTGAATGACAATACTAATTCAAGGGACCAATTGGAGGGAGAGTTCCTCTCACAGCGTGTGGAGAGTCTGTGCCAGCGGTTAAAGTTGCAGGGAGGGCAGGAGTGTTGAGAATGAGGGGGTCGGAGATCTTGTCAGTTTCTAACCAGGCACGGATAGCAGAACTGGCCGCCACTTCTGGGGAAAGAAGCAGCTCGGGTGACTGCGAGCGGCCGCCGAGACCCGACAGCAGAACCGGCTGTCACTTCAGTGCCTTCTGCCGACACGCTCACCTCTGGCTGTGCTCTCCGACTGAACGCCTCTCACCTGCCGCTCGCCGGCTTCGACATGAGTGAGGCCAGCGAACGGTAGGAGAGGTTTTCAGACGGAGAGCACTGCCAGAGGTGAGTGGGGGCTGGCAGAAGGGGCTGTCCAGTCCCGGCGGCCACTCACAGGCACCCGAGCTAATTCACTCCCCGGCCACAATGCGGTGGCTCCGTGCCCGGAGCGTCGCAAGTAGGTTAATGGCCCCGATCCCCTCCTTCACACGCTCCATCCTTCCCCGCAACTTTACCCAGGGCCAGACTCCTCAAAAGCTGCGAAAGCAGCTCTTCCCCCACCCCGGGAAATACGGAATTTAAAACCATAAAGCACCAAGAAATGTACTTACCACATCATTGGTGCACGAACTCCATTCTTCACTCTTTGTTTCCTAAGATACTCTTAAAATAATGACAATCCATATTTGAAAAACCCACCAAGAAACTTGCGCAGTACAGCTAAGACAGAATTTCAGCTCCTTCAGCCCCGCTTGTCATTGACAGCTTGATGCAGCGCTGACGGCGCAGACCTTCGTGGGTTGCAAGTGCTGCGGTTGCAAGGCACGGAGAATTATGCCTACCTAAGAGATCGATCTCTTAGATAGGCTTAATTCTCCCATGCCTTTACTATTTATATTTAATAATTACCAGTTCATAATTTTAGTTGGGGTAGGCAGTGCCTACCTTGCCTACCCTGACGGCACGTGCCTGGTATAAACACAGTTGTAATTTCTACATGGTGAGACCAAAATGTACAAAAATGGCCTTTTATAAAATCTTACAATGTGCATTTTACCACATGTGATTTTTTTCTATTACAAATCTCAAATTGTGGAGTACAGAGACAAATAAATAAATGATGGGCCTTTGTCCCAAACATTATGGAGGGCACTGTATCAGCAACCAGATTATGATGGTTGAAGAAAACTATTGGCTTGCTTGAGCCTGGAAATATATCTTGTTCGATAAGTAGTATTATAGATATACCTCTTAGATTCCATAATTATTGGTTGGATCAGAACTTCCCACTTGAATGACACGGGGCTGGTGGAATGGAAATGGGCTGGCTTGCTATAATTGATGTGATTGTTTTTTAATTGCATCAATTTTATCAGAGAAAGCAGTCAAGAATTTAAATCCTTGAAATAAATTGGATAATAATCTCAATGTTTATCAACAAAATATGTTTCTGAAGACCTAAAAATATCAAAGATCAATGACATATTTTAAAAACCCACCAAGAAACTTGCGCATATTAAAATAAATGTTAAAAGGTTATGTTTAGCAACAGAGGTAAAGATTTGAAAGAAAGTGGATTGAAAATTACATTATCTTAGTCACTTATGCTCATGACAAATATTAATGTTACTGAAATTATTTTTGCTTCTTATAGGGCGATTTGCCAGATACACATGCAAAATTCCACGTTCTGTTTCTTTTCTTTGTGGCGGCTATGTTCTTCATCAGTTTATTGTCACTCTTCAGTTACCACTGCTGGTTGGTCAGCAAAAACAGGTCTACCATAGGTAAGTGTCTTTAATTACTCAAATAATCAAGATACATTTCCAAAGTTACAAAAATTATATTTGACTGCCTCTTTGATGGTTATGGCCTGGAAAGAAGGTGGCTAACAATGCTAATTATTTGTGTTTTTACCAGTTACCATCAAGAAGTTTTCACTTTAAATCTTGGCAGCAATATTGTACACCTGTTAACCAAATACATTTTCCACCCTCTCCAGAGGCTTTCCGAGCACCGGTGTTTCGAAATGGCACTGACAAAAATGGATTTAGTCTTGGAATTGGCAAAAATATCAAACAAGTGTATGGTGATCAAGTAAAATATTGGCTGCTGCCTATTTTTACAAGGTATGGTTAAGAGATAAGGTGAACATAACCACGGGTGATAGTGTGAACAAAATACGGGTACATTATTGATTTTCTGGCACCCTTCGTTTCAGAGCCTTGCTGGATTAGCCATTTTGCCAGACCAACGGAGATCACCTGATAATAATTCAACAATACACCTCTGACCCACTAGTTGTACCCCTCCCGTATCTAAAGCTAGAAACTGAAATAAAGAATTAGCAATCAACAAAGAAGTAAACAATTAACTCAGCATGTAGGCACATGTCCTGAAAGAGCGTGTGCCACACGCAATGCTCTTGTAATTATGTCCGGATTAAAGGAGGTGTGGAACCATCAGTTGCTGGAAAATCGGCAGTGTACTTGTGCATAAATGAGCGGGAAAGAAAATTTGCTGAGAAAGTAGTGCTTTATGTAGTCTTTAATTGATCTATTAGTTAACATAAGCTTGATGCAGTAAATATCAGAACTAATATGACTAATATTTCATTAACTATGACCTGAAGGTCTGAAGAAGGGTTTCGACCCAAAATGTCATCTATTCCTTCTCTCCAGAGATGCTGCCAGTCCCGCTGAGTTACTCCAGCTTTATGTGTCTATCTTCGGTTTAAACCAGCATCTGCAGTTACTTTCTACACATTATGGTTAAATCTGGTTTGTGGTCAGGGATTGCACGGTTTACTTCATTAGTTTCTCAAGGAGCTGTACTTGTCTTGAGGATTGCCAGCCCAATTGCAACATCCTACGTTAGTTTTGTGGGGATATTGATACATGAATCAAAGTTATCTAAGGACAAGTACCTTTCCGATACAGGAAAGCCCATACAGTGCGGGACCACTTGCAGGACTAAGTTAGGGCATTCAATTGAAGCCATCAATTTATCTCTAGTAATGGACATGATTAATGTTATGAGGAATGTATTCATTCATTTCTAGCACTTATAATGTTAAAAAAAAAAGCAAAGATTAAAGATAGACTCAAAATACTGGGGTTACTCGGCGGGTCAGGTAACAACCTTGGAGAAAAGGATTAGTTGACATGCGGGTCAGAATCCTACAACAAAAATTAAACTTCATTTAACTCCATTTTGATCTCATGTAGGCAGCCATATGCTGTGGTTCCTAGCAATGCCAGGCTCCCTATGACTCTTAAACTCCATTGAGGAACTCGGACAGAACTATTAGAATTTGTATAATACGGGGTTATTAAAACAAAGCACTTTGCATCAGAGCCATTAGTACAGAAAAGCAATGGTTCATTTGGACCATTTGAACATTTATGATTGTTTAATAGGGTGATTACAATCTTGTTATCTTCGGGTCGAGACCCTTCTTCAGACCTTCAGGTCATAGTTAATGATTACTTCTGCCGCGGGCGCGGCAGGGACATTACCATCAGGAGCGAGGTTCCTCACCGGGGACCCCTGGAGGAGAGCTCCGACTGCCGGCCCTGTGGTCTGCGGTGCTTCCGGCTGCAGCGGGGCAGGGACTTTAGATCTGAGACCGCTGGCCTGCGGCCTACACCAACCTGAAGCCGCGGTTTCCAGTGGGGAGGCACCGATACAGGACTTACCTGGACTTTATCTGGACTTTGCCTTGTCTAAACTTCTGGACGCCTGCAGCGGCGGCTGCAGAGAGTTGAGGTCCCGACCACGGGGGAAAATGGAGGAGGACTGGCCAAATGTTGTGCCTTCCACCACTGTGATGAATGCTGTGGTGGATGTTTGTGTTAAATTTTTATTTTATTGTGTTTTTGTGTGTTTTTTCATTGTACCGCTGCTGGCAAATTGATTTCACTTGCACTTTATGTGCAAGTGACGAATAAAACTGATATTGATATTGATTAACATGCAATTACTTTTTTTAATTGTTTAACGATCTGAATCTTAACTTTTATTAAAGGGAGAATTTAGAAGTCAGAAAAACAGAGCAGAATAGCAAAATTAATAAAATCAAACCGTTTATGTCAGGAAAGGACAGGAGCCTGTTAGACTGTTTTTTTTTAATTAGATATTATTTCATACTATTATGATGCAGTCATATTAGAGACAAAAATCATGAAAAAGATAGAGATGTATGTGGGCTTGATCTTGTAGCCATTATTAACAGGTTGCATGATGACCAGTATCATGAAATAAATGTCAGGGTACTTTTCAAAAAAATCTGGTAAAATAAGAAAGGAGGTCGGGTGTAAGAAAGAGGAACCCTGATAATAAAGGATGATAAAGGTATAGGGAGAAAGAAACGTTTTGCAGTAAATCAGAATGTAGATTTGAATTACATAAAGCTGAGAAATAACAAGAGGAGAGCATATGAGAACTGCTGATAAATTAATTTTCCAGCAGATGATATCAGGGAGCCAACCTGCATGACGTGTTTGCAGAAATCCACAAAGAATGATCAAGAGTGAGAGAGGAGGAAGACTTAGAATATGAGATTAAACTTGGAAGAAATGGAAAAACACAGATGTAGAATGTTGAAAGAAGATTTTTAAAATGCGGAAAGATGTCAGCAGATCAGTCAATAGAGGGCTAAAATTAAATGTTAATATTAAATAGCCAATATCTGAAACATTCCTGTGTGTGTCTCCACAAAAATCAGTCTAACTGCCGAGGTATTTCTAGCATTTTGTGATTTATTTAAACAATACAAGTAGATTGCCAGAATCTTTAATGTGGACATGACAAAATAAATAAACGGGTAACAGGAGAAATTATAACCTAGAAGCCAATATGGCCCACACGTTAAACATCTGAGACATGCATGGAATCCAGGATCTAATTAAAAAGGAGGAACCTAAAGTAATAAATAGCAGCATTTCAGACAAAAATGTGCAAATTTACTGAACTTATAATTTTAGGCTTTATGAGGTGCTTTAGGGGAAAATAAATGATCTTGCATTTAACAGCGTCATTTAAATCAGCTTATGTTCATGAGGATTCCTTTTGCTGATGATGAAAATGTCTTACTTCCTGTATTTTTTTCCATTCAGTCAAGGTGATGGGTGTTCTTATCCAACTCGCCTGGTCAATCAGGATGTAGAGCAGCCCAATACAATCAACAACAGTGAACCCGTCAAAAAGTATATGTACTACTACTTTTATATTAATCTCCTAACATGAGTATTAATGATAATATTCCCTTTAATTATCTTGATACTGCCAGTTCAATTGTTTTTATTAGCTCAAAACTATAATGAAAATGTGTTCAAGTAAACAGTAATAGATAAACTTCCAAATGCAAGGTTAAATATCAGTTGAAGACAAATTTACTTTAAATTTCAATTGAAGATAGCAATGTGCATTGACTTCTGACTTTAATTGTGAGAATAAGTATGCATTTTCCCTCAAAGCTGTGTAACACGACTAACTATTTGCTTTAAGATTAGCTTCATTAGTTCAACTATGGCTGACCCATTTAATTGTTTTGCAAGCTTAGCACGCATGCTCATCCATTTTATTGTGTCTGACCAATCCTTTTACAGATGTATTGCTGTATAATTAAAATACCCAAATTTGAAGTTGGGGCCATATTTTTAAATTTTGAATAAAACAAATTTACCTCCAATCTCCATATACTTAACGGGTTCACACACAGAGAACAAAGAATGGCGGCCATCGTCTCACAGGAGCAGGTTGTCATCTCCCTTTATAAGACCACATATGGGACAGGATAAGTCAAATAAAAGAACTCTTACTTATACAGGATAACCAGGACCACTATTTGATTTATCCAATTTCTTTCCTTCCCATTGCTGACCTCATCCATGGACTTTACATGTAGTAAATTCTCGTTGTGGATCCTTCCTGCTCCGTGGGAGTAAGAGAAAGAGGGAAGGATAGAGAAATGGAGTGAGAGAAAAAGAAGGGGGCACAAGGAAAATGAAGAAATGCCTTAAATCTTGCCTCTTTCTCAGTTCTCCCTCCCATTCCTTTCATATATTCTTCAATCTACTCTTCCCTCCCACCTGTCTCATGCCTATTCAATCTTCTCTCTGCCAACTGCCCCCCCCCCCCCCCCCCTCCCAATTCCTACCACTCATCCCCATTTTTTTTACTCCTTCCACTAGCAAAAACGACTCCACTTGCAATGGGAATTAACTACATTGCAGTGCTACAGTGGAAATTACTGGAAATGTTTCTCTCCCAAATACCTTCAGTGTAAAGTATTTAATACTTGTTCATAGCATAATAATAAGTATTAATTGAAAGCTGTCCAAGGTTAAAAATTGAATACTCTTTTCATTTTCAGTAACACAGTTCACCATCTGGAGTCCTGCAACTCTGAATTTACCATCCCTCTAAATCCCACGTGACCACTTCACCCATCTATTGGGTGTCAAGTCTTCAGCTTTGACTATTTTTGTCTGGTTATACTCCTGAGAAGCACTTTGAGATGACTGCAATGACTTTTCTGAAGCTTTGTAATCGTAATTACTATTCATTGTCACAGCATTGCAGATGGACAGTCACTTCCTCCTAGACCATTGAGTGAATCTCAAAACCGATTGTTAGGAGGGATAGATCAACACTGGATAGATGACGAGTCAGATGAAGACAGTTCCAAGGGTAATTTTTTTCACGATGTTTAAATCATTTTTAGCTGCTTGATATTCCAACTTTTACTCTAGAAAGAAGTTAACTGATTTTTATCGTTTATGTCTGCTAATTTGGCTTAAAAATACACCAATCTATTTTGCTGCTAGATACATTCTGTCTAAACACTGATCTCTGATCTGTTATAATCATTTTAGAGAACTAAGTTATATATGGCGCCTAAACTTAACTACATTTAGTTTTGGGCTTAAAGTATTACTCAAATTTACAAAAAAATTCTGGAAACAGTCATGTTGTCTATCTCTCCATCCAAGTTCTGACAAAGAGCCCTGGACCTGAAATGGTAACTGTTTCTCTTTCCCCAGATGCTGAGGGTTTTTTTTAACATTTGCTGATTTTCTTTCAGGTTACCAGCATCTGCCGTTTGATTTTCACTCTGCTTGGCCTTTTATAAACATCCAATGTATTGTAGACTTGCTGTTTCTATATATATATATCTTAATTAAATTATTATCTTCATGAAATTATGACCCATTTAAGCAGAGATGCCAAGTGTCCCGGATTCGCCGTATTTTATCCCGGCGAAATAACCTTTTTACGGTGTTCCGGCAGCCAAACATGCTGTTACGGAACACCGCCGCGCCGGTGTTCCTCCCGTGGTGAACGCCGGCGCCATGTGTCCCCGGTTTGCCGGCCAGCGCGATCAGCGGCACTTTGCCGGGCCCTAGTGTCCGCGCCTGCGCAGTTGGGGAGGGTTGCCGGGCCCCAGTGGCCGCGCGTGCGCAGTTGGGGGAGGGTTGCCGGGCCCCAGTGGCCGCGCGTGCGCAGTGGGGGAGGGTTGCCGGGCCCCAGTGGCCGCGCGTGCGCAGTGGGGGAGGGTTGCCGGGCCTGGCGCCATTTCGAGCCACGCCACGCCCGGCCCAGAGCCCGGGCGGCGCCGGCCCGCGCGATCAGCGGCACTTTCTTGCCGCCAGCCGGCCGCTCGCGGCAGCCCCATCACCGGGCCTCCCCCCCACCCCCACCAGTGCGCAGGCGCATAGCCGCCGGCAACAACCCCAAGTGAGTACGGAGAGAAATGCATTTAACCCCATTTGTTACGGACAAATGGGTTGAATGTTACTGTGAACTAAATTTAGGGTTGGCATCTCTGTTTAAGTGACAATGACACTGACCAGTCACTGTATCCTTTGCCAAATGACTTTAAGGATTGTGAAATTAATAGAGAAAATACTGAAAAGGAAGCAAAAAATTGGAGGGGATGAATTGGATGTTTAATTACACATGGAAAAGATATATAGAGAAAAAGATTGTATTTTGTATAAAGCTTTTGGTAAATGTAATTTCTGACATTTAGAGATGTCAGAAATCACATTTTTTTAATGTTATACAAAATATGCTACAATAATGAAACCTGAAGAATTAAGGTCCAACACGAATTATATGGGGATCTTGCTCAGCTGAACAAGTGAGCAAAAGAATGGTTAATAGAACTTAATTGAGACAAGTGCGAAGTGTTGCACATTTTGGGAAGTCAACCCAGGGCAGGACATTCACAGTGAACAGTTAGCGTTGCGGTAGAGAGGGATCTAAGTGTACAAGTTCCCTGAAAATTGTGTCGCAGGTTGATAGGGTGATGAAGGCTTTTTCGCATGCAAACCTTCTTCAGTTAGACATTTGAGTACAGATGTTTGGGCATTATGTTACACATGTACAAGACATTGATGAGGCCATGCGTGTATTGTGTTTATTTTTGGTCACCTTACTAAAGGAAAAATGCCTAAAAAGCAGAATTAGTACAAAGAAGATGTACAAGGCTGTTACCAGGACTTGAGTGTCTGAACTATAGTGAGAGTTGGACAGGCCAGGACTTTATTCCTTGGAGCACAGGAGGCTTAGGTGTGATCTTGCAGAGGTGTATGAAACTGTAAGGGGAATAGATAAGGTGAGTATACAGTCATTTCCCCCCAGAGGATCTAGATGGGAATGGGAAAGGGAAAGATATACAAGGAACCCGAGGGGCAGCTTTTTCACACAATGGATGGTGGGTTTATGTAATGAGCTGCCAGAGGAAGTTAATGAGGCAGGAACCATAACAATGTTTAAAAGACGTATGGACAGATACATGAATAGGAAAGGGTGAGAAGAATGTAGCCAGGCCCGGGGAAATGGAACTAGTTTTGATGGGGCGTCCTGGTCAGTTGAATGAGTTGGGCCAAATAGCCCGTTTCCATGCTGTATGTCTGACTTCAACAGTCTCCAATAACTCTTACCAACTTCTACTGAAGCATCCTATTGGGATGCATCAGAGCTTGGTTTGGCAACAACTCTGCCCAAGATCACAAGAAATTGTAGAGTTGTAGATGTAGCCGTCCATTACATAAATCAGCCTCCTACCTTCCCCACATACCCCCCCCATCCATCGACTCCATCTATACTTCAGGAAAGCAGAAGATAACAAAGGTCGAAAACACGTACCAACAGATTCGGGAACAGCTTCTTCCCAGTGTTATCGGACTACTGAAAAGTCCTCATATAAGCTAAGTGTGTAGCCGTAATCTTTCAAGTTACCTCATAGCAGCCCTTTCACCTTTTTTAATCTGCATTTTCGCTATAACTAATGACATAACACTGCAACACAAGATTCTGCACTTTGCTTTTTTTGCACTGTTGTACTTGTGTATGACTTGATAATACTCGTGTATAGTATGATTTGACTCGATAGCACACAAAGATTTTCATTTTATCTCATTATGCGTGACAGTAATAAACCAATATCTCCCCTGTCTTGAAGTTTACAATTCTATACATATTAGAGGACTTCTATGTTATATTTAGAAGCCCACACTATATATCATCAGTGGGCTCCTCCCATATTATTGACCAAACTATAAAGAGATTCTAAGCCCACTATCTTGAGTTCATTTGACCTCTCCAGCAGGACTGGGGTTAGCTTCATTAAGAAATTAGTGCTGTAACATTTCTGTTTCTAAATATTTTACTGAAAAGCTTCAAAATAACAAGAATGTTTTAGTTCAAAATGCTTTATTTCTTATCTCACCAGCACGTGCAGTCCAGAATCAAAATGTCTCAATTTCAATTGACAAGGAATCTACAAAACGTTCAACATAGCAAAGGTAAAATTAATAAATGCTGCTGATTCTAAACATGATAATATCACAGAAGAATATGATCATTTGTATATTGAATTCAATATTTATTCTCACAGTGTGATGCATTATTAGATTAACTGGAAATTGTAGTAATTAATATTTTGACACTATATTTATACTAGGCTTCATATACTATAATTAAAGTAATCCTATCAAAGAGGACAATGTAATTGTGTCCAGGTACATTTTATTATTTTGTTGCCTTTTTGAACTATGGTAGCCTTGTGGTCTTTTTTTGCTTTACCTTCTCCTGCTCCTCTCCCCTATATGAGGACAATGTAAAATCTTAAATGAAAGTATTTGCAACCACTTATCAACATAAGAGCTGCACTGTGGCACAGCTGGTAGAGCTACTGCCTCAGCACCCGTGACCCAAGTTCGATCCCGACCTTGGGTGCTGTCTGTGTTAGTACGTTCTCCCTGTTACCGCTTGAGTTTCATCCAGGTGCTCTGGTTCTCTCCCACATCCCAAAGATGTGCGGGTTTGTAGGTTAATTGGCCTCTGTAAATTGCCCCTAGTGTGTGGGGAGTGGATGTGAAAGTGCGATAAAACTAATCTGAATTGGTGAACAGTGGTTACTGTGCACTCGGTGAGTCGATTGGCCTGTTTCCATGCTGTACCTGAAACTAAAACTGAACTAAACAATATCAGGAGCATTAAGTGGAAAGGGAAAAAGATACTGGATTTAGTGCTAAGTACCTTAAGATGAATTGTATTCGCATTTTGTTTTACTTTTCAAACTAGTATCAATGTTTTTCCATAGATATTTCTGGTACCAGATGTTGAAATTGGAATGCTGCTCACTTCTCTGGAAGAGGAAACTGTTGGATATTGGTGACCAACTTCTGTATCAGGAATGTGTGTGCTGTGTTGCAGTCATTAGCAGTATTACTACTGTTGAGAAAGGCAATATATTTATAATCACCATCGCTTGTTGCCTTAAATGATAACTTGGTTTAGTGCCCACTGACACTGTGATGGGTGATATAAATGTAATACTGGGCTCTAAATTATCAAGCCACTAATCATCACTACATGAACAGCTGACCAGATAATAAAACTATTAATATAATTTGTATTCTGTAACACAGAAGTCTTAGAGTAGGTAACCTGTAATTGTGATTTGAAATGTCCAATCACACAACTTTTTTTATTTGGTTGGCTGTTTAGATATTTTTAATCTATCAGAAGAGTTGACTTTTACTTCCCCTACTGCCAGGTTATACTGTTATTGGAAATAACAGGCACTGAAAAGAATTACTATAGTAATAACATTTTGACTAAGCAATATATAAACCAGATACATTGTATAGAATGGGATGCAAGACCCAACCTCTATAATAATCATGAACTGAACCTGCAAGGAACTTAAAAATAATGATAAATGATTGCAAGCTATACCATAAAATCAAATGCAGATCTATATTTTATGCAAAAGCCAATAATCTTGAGGGGGGAGAGGAGGGGGGGTGTTATTACTTTAAATTTATGCAAGAAATTTTTGAAAACAAACTTGCTGCACTAATGTTTAATGTATTTGTATGCATATTGTTAATCAGAGCTGCTGTGCACCAAAGAGCAGTTACTGTTTATGAAACATATTTATTGTTTGCAATGAATGAAGAGTGGTTTACAAATGCCACATTGTTTAAGCTTTTTCTTTTTTTAAATATGGCGTCAAGATTGCCAGTAATCAAGATTGCTAGTTATCTTTTTATATATGGCAAATAACTTTTTTAATTAATTTACATAGTACCAATCAATCATTTATAGTTAGTGGCATCTAGTACATACCAATTAATTTAAATATAAATCTGAAACGGTTTGATTTGATTTTAAAAGTATTTTAACAGATATTAGAATTCATGATTCAACTTTTCAATGTCTTAAAGTTGTACTGAAGCACTGCAGTGTGCCCCACATAACCCATAACCACACTAATTTAAAAAAAGTGCAAAAGTTGCAATCCAAGCAAACAAACAAAATTGTAAATTTCAGAATTGAAATAGGAAAAGAGAGGATTCTGCTTCAAAAATGATCCTCTGGCTTCCATAAGTAATTTGTAAATTATTTTGTGGGTTGTATGTTGCAAAGTTTACGTGGATTGATAGTTGCAGTGTCTGAATTGGACAGTTCATAAACGAAATGGATGACATTCTCAATATTTGCTATGTTTTTTATACCATCACCATGATAAGTGAATGTATTTTAATGCCACAGCAAAGTATGTTTGTGCAATTTTAACATTTTTTTTTACCTTAAACATTTTTTCATCAGGGTTCAGATACATTCTATAGACACAAATGTGTTACTGAATTAATTTTTTTTACGATAATAATGCATTGTACATAATACATGTGATATTATGCAGGAAAAAATCTGCAATCATGAAAGTTGTGACAGTATTAAGCCAACGAGTAAGTTTATCCAAAAAAATCTATACAAGATTACAACATTGATATCTAATCAACAATGGATGTTGCATTGATGATGTTTACCAATAGATTATCCAAATAAAATGTTGAAAATATTGGAATATAGTTTAATATGAATTGAAGTATAAACTAAATGATGTGCACTCCACCTGTCTTTATCAGCATTTTTTCTTCCCTTTCTTTTGTGCTGATAGACAGTTAAAACTTCTTCTGTGGTTTTGTCCTGAAGATCGTCATGCTGTAATAACATTGGTTTCAGTTATTAATATGAAGAAAATGTAATCAAGTTAGAACTAGCAGACATAGCTGAATTGCATTGTGACTTAGCATGACATGTGTCTGAGTTGTATAAATTATCTTTGCTCCAAAAGATAGCCAAATAAAAGCTGGCACAGTTAATATGCTTGTTTCGCACCATATTCTGTCATCTCTACATTCTCTATATATTATACTGCTCTTATTTTGTTCAGTCAAACTTGTCAGTAAGAATAAATTAAACCCAACGATGATTTTAAAAAATATCCTTATCTTGTTACCATTCAGTAAGAATGTTTATTTGTTCCATTTTTTCAGGGGGGAGGGGGGTTTCTTAATATTGCTGGTAAAGTCGGCATTTATTTCTCATCCTCAAATGCCCTTGGAAAAGTGGGAAGTGTAACCCACTTCCATGTTTCTAAAGAAGATAATCACACTATTGGGAAGGAAGGTCTGCCATTTGGATCTAGTGACAATGGAGGGACAGCAGTATATTTTCAATTGCAATGGTGCTCAATCTGGAGGGGATCCTGCAGATGCTGGTGTTCTCATGTACTTGAAGCCATTGTCCTCCTTGGTCATAGAGATCATGGGTTTTTGAGATACCTTGGAATAGACCAGAGAAGATATTACAGCAGTGCTTTGGCAGGATAGATTAGAGGGCTCGTCTAGGGAGGCTATTTGGGTGGAACTGAGAAGTGGGAACAGTGTAGCACTTTTAGGGGTGTATTATAGACCGCCAAATGGGGAGCGAGAATTGGAAGAGCAAAATATGTAAGGAGATAGCAGATATTAGTAGCAAGCACAAGGTAGTGATTGTGGGAGATTTCAATTTTCCAAAAATAGACTGGGAAACACATTCTGTAAATGGGCTGGATGGTTTGGAGTTTGTAAAATGTGTGCAGGATAGTTTTTTGCAGCAGTACATAGAGGTATCGACCAGAGAAGGGGCAGTGCTGGACCTCCTGTTACGAAATGAGGCAGGTCAGGTGACGGAGCACTTCGGGACCAGTGATCACAATACCATTAGTTTCAATATAATTATGGAGAGAGTCAGAACTGAACCTAGGGTTGAGATTTTTGATTGGAGAAAGGCAAACTTTGAGGGAATGCGTAAGGATTTAAAAGGAGTGAATTGGGACATTTTGTTTTATGGGAAGGATGTAGAAGAGAAATGGAGGACAAAGGGGAAATTGGAAGAGTACAGAATCTTTATGTCCCTGTTCGGTTGAAAGGAAATAGTAAAAAGTGGAAATAGCCATGGTTTTCAAGGGAAATTGGACACTTGTTTAGAAAAAAGAGAGATAGCTACAATAATTGTAGGAGGCATGGAGTAAATGAGCTGCTAGAGGAGTATAAAGAATGCAAAAAGAATCTTAAGAAAGAAATTAGAAAGGCTAAAAGAAGGCATGAGGTTGCTTTGGCAAGAAAGGTGAAAGTAAATCCAAAGGGTTTCTACAGCTACATTAATAGCAAAAGGATAACGAGGGATAAAATTAGACCATTAGAGAGCCAGAATGGACAGCTATCTGCAGAGCCAAAAGAGATGGGGGAGATATTGAACAATTTATTTTCTTCGGTATTCACCAAGGAGAAGGATATTGAACCCTGTGAGGTAAGGGAAAAAAGTAGAGAAGCTATGGAAACTATGAGATTCAAAGAGGAGGAAGTACTGACTTTTTAAAAATATAAAAGTGGATAAGTCTCCAGGTCCTGACAGGATATTCCGTAGGACATTGAGGGAAGTTAGTGTAGAAATAGCAGGAGCTATGACAGAAATATTTCAAATGTCATTAGAAATGGGAATAGTGCCAGAGGATTGGCGTACTGCGCATGTTGTTCCATTGTTTAAAAAGGGTTCAAAGAATAAACCTAGCAATTATAGACCTGTTAGTTTGACATCAGTGGTGGGCAAATTAATGGAAAGGATACTTGGAGATAATATATATAAGCATCTGGATAAACAGGGTCTGATCAGGAACAGTCAACATGGATTTGTGCCTGGAAGGTCATGTTTGACAAACCTTTTTGAATTTTTTGAAGAGGTTACTAGGGAAATTGATGAGGGTAAAGCAGTGGATGTTGTCTATGTGGATTTAAGTAAGGCCTTTCACAAGGTTCCCCATGGAAGGTTGGTTAAGAAGGTTCAATCTTTGGGTGTTAATGGCGGAGTAGCAAGATGGATTCAACAGTGGCTGAATGGGAGGTGTCAGATAGTAATGGTGGAATGTTTGTCAGGTTGGAAGCCGGTGACCAGTGGGGTGCCTCAGGGATCTGTGTTGGGTCCACTGTTGTTTGTCATGTACATCAATGATCTGGATGATGGGGTGGAAAATTGGATAAGTAAGTATGCAGATGATACTAAGATAGGTGGTGTTGTGGATAATGAAGTAGATTTTCAAAGTCTACAGAGAGATTTGGGCCATTTGGAAAAGTGGGCTGAAAGATGGCAGATGGAGTTTAATGCTGATAAGTGTGAAGTGCTACATCTTGGCAGGACAAATCAAAATAGGACGTACATGGTAAATGGTAGGGAATTGAGGAATGCTGTGGAACAGAGGGATCTAGGAATAACTGTGCATAGTTCCCTGAAGGTGGAATCGCATGTAGATAGGGTGGTAAAGAAAGCTTTTGGTGTGCTGGCTTTTATAAATCAGAGCATTGAATATAGGAGTAGGGAAGTAATGTTAAAATTGTACAAGGCATTGGTAAGACCAATTCTGGAGTATGGTGTACAATTCTGGTCGCCTAATTATAGGAAGGATGTCAACAAAATAGATAGAGTACAGAGGAGATTTACTAGAGTGTTGCCTGGGTTCCAGCAACTAAGTTACAGAGAAAGGTTGAACAAGTTAGGTCTTTATTCTTTGGAGCGCAGAAGGTTAAGTGGGGTCTTGATTGAGCTCTTTAAAATGATGAAAGGGATAGACAGAGTTGACGTGGATAAGCTTTTCCCATTGAGGGTAGGGAAGATTCAAACAAGAGGGCATGACATGAGAATTAAGGGACAGAAATGTAGGGGTAACATGAGAGGGAACTTCTTTACTCAGAGAGTGGTGGCTGTGTGGAATGAGCTTCCAGCAGAAGTGGTGGAGGCAGGATCGATTTTAACATTTAAAAGTGGATAGGTATATGGACGGGAAGGGAATGGAGGGGTATGGTCTGAGTGCAGGTAGATGGGACTAGGGGAAAATAAATGGTCAGCACGGACTGGAAGGGCCGAGAGGGCCTGTTTCCGTGCTGTAATTGTTATATGGTTATATGGTTAATTAGTACCTGTAATGTATGGTATGCATTGCAGCCACTGGCATAAAATGTAAGGAAGGTCCAATTGTTTAGGGGACTGGATGTGGTGCCCATCATATTGGCTGCCATTTCTTGGAAGTATTGAATTTTGAGTGTTGTTGGAGTTATGCTTATGGATTTGCATCTGCCTTTCACATTTGTGTTTTCCAGAATGTAAAAACTGCCATTTGGTGGGTCTGCAGAGAACCAAGAGGACAGCTAGATGCTATTTGGATTATACAGGCCTATTTGGTCGCAAATCTGTTTTGCTCTGGAGAAACGCTTTGACGTAACTTTGGAGCTTAGCATGCAGAAAAAAAGCTATCTTGGAAACAAATGTTTATGCCTCCCCTTAGTAATCAGACTTCATTGTCTCTTAAGAAGGCAGCTAGCTGCTGCTTCCACCACTGTAGGCCATTGAAATTAATATTTGATTGAAACATTAAACAATGTAATATAAGCCTTTAGTACTTTTTATTTGCAGTAACAAAAATAACCTAAAAATATCTTTTTTATTTTTGAAAATAAAACCTCTAGTAAAAATAACATTGTTAGTCTGAAACTCGTTAGCCCCTAACCATTAAGTCTCTTAGGAATGCATCTGTAACAGAACTGCATTAACCTATTTGTGTGGCAGTTTGTGAGATGGTGTACTCCTTTCACTATTTTCTCTGGACTCTGGATACATGGACTTGGTTCATGTTTAAGATAGAACTGCAGATGCTGGAAAAATCGAAGGTAGACAAATTTGCTGGAGAAACTCAGCGGGTGAGGCAGCATGTATGGAGCAAAGGAATAGGCAACATTTCGGGTCGAGACCCTTCTTCGGTATGAACATTGACCTCCCCCCTTCCCCTCCCTTGCTCTCCCACAGCGTACTGTCTCCGCCTCTCCCTTTCTTTTTCTCGCCCCCCCCATCAGTCTGAAGAAGGGTCTCGACCCGAAACGCCGCCTATTCCTTCACTCCATAGATGTTGCCTCACCCGCTGAGTTTCCCCAGCATTTTGTCTACCTTCGACTTGGTTCATGGTTCCTTCCCAATATTCCTTCTCCACTTAAGCAGTTATGAGCCAAGGGTATCGTGAAAATATTTTACTGTTTAAGAGATTTTCTTGAATAATTTCCTCTGTCCACCTGGCAATCTCTTCCCAGAGCTGCTGAGAGTAGTGTTTCTTTGAGAGTGTGGTGTCAGATATGCAAACAACTTGGTTTGCCTAACAAAGCTGACTGTGTGTATAATTCGGGTCTTGATGTAGCATAGCCTTGTCTTAGTCTATTTGGAGATCTTCGTGGAGATGTTGCTGTCAGGGCCGGCCTTAGATCGGTTGGGCCGATTTTTCCAAATTGGGCCCCACACCCAGTATTAATTTTCTGCATTTCATATGGAAATACAAATTTAAACATTCGCCATATGGATTTTTTTACAAAACAAACATGGATAACAACCGCTGTGAATAATAAACGATGTGTTAACTGCTACTGTAGCAGTTAACAGACAGTAGTTAACAAGTAGTTACGCAATGGGTCATCAATGCATCGATCCACATTCCTTAGTAAATGCGTTAAATTGTGTCACTTGCTGCCGCCGGAGCTGCCGAGACTCTGGTCTGGACCCGGGGGGGGGGGGGGGGGGAGTCTACAGGGCAGCAAGCCCCAGCACCGCAGCGAACTCAGCCGTGCGTATTCAACGCTAAACGCTGGGAGCGGGCAGGCGGGCGGTGTGTGCATGAGAGAGGGGGGGGGCGAGAAAGGGTCAGATTTGTATGAAATCGGCGACGTGCTGGCCTGTTCTTGGTCAGGGGGGATAGAGTTAAAAGACCTGAAAGACAACAGGCCGGATAAGTGCGAGAGGGAGACAATCTGTTGATAAACAGATCTGGGAGTTGTGTTAACTCATTCGGTGCCGGTACAACAGCAGACCAGATTGGAGGTTTGAGTCTGTGTTAACGTTGGTGTCGGGGTTAATGTCTAGGCCAGGGTACGGGTGGGATTTAACCCTGTGTGTGTCTGTGTTTATGTGTGACTCTGTCTCTGTGTTTTTTTTGTGTGTGTGTGTGTCTCTGTGGCTGTGTGTTTCTGTGTCTCTGTGGCTGTGTTTGTGTGTCTCTACCTGCGTGTGTGTCTCTGTCTGTGTGTGTGGGGGCTGTGGAGAGATAGAGAGGGGAGATTCTCAGTTGCAAACCACACGTTTTCAGTTAAGAGTTGGACACGATTACTGTCAATACGAGCATCTCACGGAGCAGAGGCAGAATGAGAAAAACTTCTCGGCTCTCACACACACACTCATGGAGTGAACTGTAGATATAAACGTGGCTGGGGTAGAGGAATGCGGGGGGAGAGGGGGAGAGAGAATGGGAGAGAAAGAGAGAGGAAATTGGAGCCAAAAGACAGAGGAAGGGAGATAGGGGGGGAGAGAGGGGAGAGAGTGAGAAAGGGGGAGAGAATTGGAGAGAGAGAGAGTTCCCCCTTCGGCCTCACCACCACTGTTGGCTGCCCTTTGTGAGGTGATTGGAGGCCAAAACTAGTTACCCTTTAGATCTACCTCTCACTACCTCCCTCCCCGTCCCTCTCCCTCCTTCTTTAGAGTGGGGGGGAGGATGAGGGAAGGAAAGGGGGAGAGGGCGGAGGGGAGAGAGGAGCGTGCCTTGCTTGGTGGAGAAGAGGGATGTGGGAACGCTGTACGCAGGTGGTGACTCACTCTCATAGGAACATAGAAAATAGGTGCAGGAGGAGGCCATTCGGCCCTTCGAGCCAGCACTGCCATTCATTGTGATCATGGCTGATCATCCGCTATCAATAACTCGTGCCTGCCTTCTCCCCATATCCCTTGACTCCACTAGTCCCTAGAGCTCTATCCAACTCTCTCTTGAATCCATCCAGTGATTTGGCCTCCACTGCCCTCTGGCAGGGAATTCCATAATTTCACAACTCGCTGGGTGAAAAAGTTTGGGAACATTTTTCCTGCCTCTAGCTTGCCCAGTCCTTTTATAATTATATATGTTTCTGTAAGATCCCCCTCATCCTTCTAAACTCCAGTGAATACAAGCCTAGTCTTCTAAACTCCAGTGAATACAAGCCTCTCACACTGGGATGCCCCCCTG
This sequence comes from Okamejei kenojei, assembly GCA_035221665.1. NCBI lineage: Eukaryota > Metazoa > Chordata > Chondrichthyes > Rajiformes > Rajidae > Okamejei > Okamejei kenojei. The sequence continues at coordinate 67,788,533 of CM069136.1, read as the reverse complement.
TCATTGCGCAGTCTATCTGACTCCCTACAACCCCCCAACAACCCCCCCCCCCCCAATGAAGCGAAGGAAATATGCAACGTTTCGGGTTGAAACCCTTCTTTGGACCCGGCCCGAAATGTTGGCTATTTCCTTCGCTCCGTAGATGCTGCCTCAAGCCCTGTCCCACTGTGCGAGTTCACCCAAGAGCTCTCCCGAGTTTAAAATCTCTGTGTAGCATCTCTGTCCCTATCTTCAAATTCCCACTTTGAAATAAAATACAAATTTTCGACTTAAAAATTTCGCAGCAGGATCGCGATTAGTTTAAAATCTCTGTGTAGCATCTCTATCCCTATCTTCAAATTCCCACTTTGAAATAAAATACAATTTTCGACTTAAAAATTTTGCAGCAGGATCGCGATTAGTCGATTCCCACGCATTTGCAATCATCGTTCGATTCAGTGTAATTTCCACACCTGATTGATATAGTTTTTTTTTAAATATACAGTTCATTAAAATAAATAGTTTCAAGCATACCCGGTACTAAACCCGAGGGGGACCAGTATCCTGGCAGGGAAATTTGCAAAGGCTACCGTGGGGACTTTAAACTAGAACGGTTGGGGGGAGGAACTCAAATAGAGGAAGCCAGTAGACAGGGTCTGAGGCAGGAGGCAGAGAAGGGAAGCACACAGACCCAACATGTAGGGGGGAAAGTAGAAAAAAATAATAAACCGAGAATAAGAGGTGGTGGGTTTCCAGGGCAAAAATCAAATGGGACCACTTGTCAATATAATTGTACAAGGAGTAAGAGTGTTGTAAAAACATGCCTGAAGGATTTGTGTCTCATTGCAAGGAGCATTCGTAATAAGGTGGACGAGTTGAATGTGCAGATAGCTATTAATGACTATTCTATAGTTGGGATCACAGAGACAAGGCTCCAAGAGGACCAAGGCTGGGAGCTGAACATCCAGGGATATTCAATATTCAGGAGGGATAGACAGAAAGGAAAGGGAGGTGGGATAGTGTTGCTGGTGAGAGAGGAGATAAATGCAATAGAAAGGAAGGACATTAGCTTGGAGGATGTGGAATCGATATGGGTAGAGCTGCGAAACTCTAAGGGGCAGAAAACGCTAGTGGGAGTTGTGTACACGCCACCTAACAGTAATAGTGGAGTTGGGGATGGCATCAAACAGGAAATTAGAAATGCGTGCAACAAGGGTAAAACAGTTATAATGGGTGACTTCAATCTACATATAGATTGGGTGAATCAAATGGGCAGGTGTGCTGAGGAAGAGGATTTCTTGGAATGTATGCGGGATAGTTTTCTAAACCAACATGTAGAGGAACCAACGAGAGAGCAGGCTATTCTAGACTGGGTATTGAGTAATGAGGAAAGATTAGTTAGCAGTCTTGTTGTGCGGGGGCCCTTGGGCAAGAGTGACCATAATATGGTTGAGTTCTTCATTAGGATGGAGAGCGGCATAATTAAGTCAGAAACAAGGGTTCTGAACTTAAACAAAGGGAACTTTGAAGGTATGAGAAGTGAATTGGCCAAGATAGACTGGCAAGTGATTCTTAAAGAGTTGACAGTGGATGTGCAATGGAAGGAATTTAAAGACTGCATGGATGAACTACAACAATTGTTCATCCCAGTTTGGCAAAACAATAAATCAGGGCAGGTAGTGCATCCATGGATAACAAGGGAAATCAGGGATAATATAAAAACAAAAGATGAAGCATACAAATTAGCCAGAAAAAAACATCCTACCAGAGGACTGGGAGAAATTCAGAGTTCAGCAGAGGAGGACAAAGGGCTTAACTAGGAAAGGGAAAATAGATTATGAAAGAAAACTGGCAGGGAACATAAACACTGACTGCAAAGGTTTTTATAGATATGTGAAGAGAAATAGATTAGTTAAGACAAATGTAGGTCTCTTGCAGTCAGAAAAAGGTGAATTGATCATGGGGAACAAGGACATGGCAGACCAATTGAATAATTACCTTGGTTCTCTCTTCACTAAGGAAGACATAAATAATCTGCCGGAAATAGCAGGGGACCGGGAGTCAAATAAGGTGGAGGAACTGAGTGAAATCCAGGTTAGCCGAGACGTGGTGTTGGGTAAATTGAATGGATTAAAGGCCGATAAATCCCCAGGGCCAGATAGTCTGCATCCCAGAGTACTCAAGAAAGTAGCCACAGAAACAGTGGATGCATTAGTGATAATTTTTCAAAACTCCTTAGATTCTGGAGTAGTTCCAGAGGATTGGAGGGTAGCTAATGTAACCCCACTTTTTTAAAAAGGGAGAGAGAAAACAGGGAATTACAGACCAGTTAGTCTAACATCGGTAGTGGGGAAACTGCTAGAGTCAGTTATTAAAGATGGGATAGCAGTACATTTGGAAAGTGGTGAAATCATTAGACAGAGTCAGCATGGATTTACGAAAGGTAAATCATGTCTGACGAATCTTATGGAATTTTTCGATGATGTAACTAGCAGAGTGGATAAGGGAGAACCAGTGGATATGTTGTATCTAGACTTTCAGAAGGCCTTCGACAAGGTCCCACATAAGAGATTAGTGTACAAACTTAAAGCACACGGTATTGGGGTTTCAGTATTGATGTGGATAGAGAACTGGCTGGCAGACAGGAGTAAACGGGTCCTTTTCAGAATGGCAGGCAGTGACTAGTGGGGTACCACAAGGCTCAGTGCTGGGACGCCAGCTATTTACAATATATATTAATTATTTGGACGAGAGAATTGAATGCAACATCTCCAAGTTTGCGGATGACACTAAGCTGGGGGGTAGTGTTAGGTGTGAGGAGGATGCTAGGAGGCTGCAGGATGACTTGGATAGGCTGGGTGAGTGGGCAAATGCATGGCAGATGCAGTATAATGTGGATAAATGTGAGGTTATCCACTTTGGTGGCAAAAACAGGAGGGTAGACTATTATCTTAATGGTGGCAAATTAGGAAAAAGGGAGATGCAACGAGAACTGGGTGTCATGGTACACCAATCATTGAAAGTAGGCATGCAGGTGCAGCAGGGAGTGAAGAAAGCAAATGGTATGTTAGCATTCATAGCGAAAGGATTTGAGTATAGGAGCAGGGAGGTTCTACTGCAGTTGTACAGGGTTTTGGTGAGACCACACCTGGAGTATTGCGTACAGTTTTGGTCTCCAAATCGGAGAAAAGAAATTCTTGCCATAGAGTGGGTACAGAGAAGGTTCACCAGACTGATTCCTGGGATGTCAGGACTTTCATATGAGGAAAGACTGGATAGACTTGGCTTGTACTTGCTAGAATTTAGAAGACTGAGGGGGGATCTTATAGAAACTTACAAAATTCTTAAGGGGTTGGATAGGCTAGATGCAGGAAGATTGTTCCCGATGTTGGGGAGGTCCAAAACAAGGGGTCACAATCTAAGGATAAGGGGAAATTCCTTTAGGACCGAGATGAGGAAAACATTTTTCACACAGAGAGTGGTGTGTCTCTGGAATTATCTGCCACAGAAGGTAGTTGAGGCCAGTTCATTGGCTATATTTAAGAAGGAGTTAGATGTGGCGCTTGTGGCTAAAGGATATGATATTTATTGAGATAAAAAGATACAACTGAGTTTGGGCAAGATATTACCTTGCAACATTCTGTATGTCTGATAGATATTGTGAAATGGAACTAAGAAATTATGTGAGGATTACATAAAACTACAATTCAAAGGTAATGAATATACAGAGTATTCTTATTTCCATCATGAACATACAATAGTGATATAGGACACCAGGTCCTACTACAATAAACTCACGAGCTACTACGGTATGACTACGTGTTAAAAAGTTTCAAATTTTTACATCCGGAGTATATTTTACTCGTGGACATTTTTCAACATGTTGAAAAATCTTCACGAGTTACCACGTTTCCAAAGTACCTGTCGTTAGCACTAAGAAATGGTAAGATTAAACGAGAACTTACCAGTTCAAAGTTTGATCCTTATTTTATGAGGAGTGACGTTGAGGGATTACGCGAAGAAGCCCCGCCAGGCGCATGCGCGTCATACTTCAAAGCAGCGGCGTGAAAACACAGAAAACAAATAGCCGGAGTAACATAGTAAGGCTTGTAGAAGACTAGAACCACCAGATGATCTCTTAGATTATGAGGGTGGCTGTTGAAGGGCACGTAATCCCTCAACGTCACTCCTCATAAAATAAGGATCAAACTTTGAACTGGTAAGTTCTCGTTTAATCGTACTATTTTACTTCGGAGTCACGTGAGTGACTACGTGATGATTTCAAAGCTCTGTATTTTCATGCCGTAGATGCACACCATACGACAATCTGCTTCGGTTGACACAGTAGGGAATAAATAATATATTGAACATTGCTTCGAATTATTCAATAACTATTGTTAACAATAATAAACACGGGAATAACCCTCTGTCTCAGGGAAAATTACAAACAATGATAGAAAACAAAGCAAATTAATTAAATGTGACCCAAAACAACATGTCCAAACCGCGGCACGGTCTGTACAGGTTTGTCAGAAAATTGAGAAAATGTTGCTTCTCGAGACCATCCTTCGGCCTCGAAGATTTGGTCTAGCGGCACGTCCTGAGCCTTCGCCGCGGAGATCGATGCCGCCCTGGTGGAGTGAGAGTTAAAGACAGGAATGTCGACTCCAGCATAATTGAGAACCTGTTTCAACCATGGAGAAATAGTTTGTGCTGACATTCTTTTATATGTCTTTTTGTGACTAATGAGCAGTCCTGTCTCAGAACCTCTGAGACTCCTTGTTACCTTAATATATTGGCTTAAGTTATATGGCGTAACTACATATAACATTTGGTCAACAAGATAGGCTTTAAACCTTGATTCCAGCCAGACCGGGCCTGCTTTGTTTGATTAAATCATAAACATAGAAGTTAATGTTATTGACAGACAAATGCATACAAGGTATTCGTAAGAATTGTAATGTTTGTACACGTTGTGCTGAAACCAGCGCTATTGACATAACTACAGCAAGAGTTAATCTCTGCGTAAATAATGAAGTAATTGGAGCCCATTGCCGAAGCATTGTGAGAACAGGTGTGATGTCCCAGATATCTGTATAGCGAGGTTTCGGAGGGTTTTTATTTTAAAAAAAACCTCATAAATCGGGATACTAGCGGATGAGACCCAATAGGATGTTGTTCTGAAGACTGCCCGCAATAAGAGGACAACGCACTCCGAGCGCTGGTAATGTCACTATAATGCAGGTGCTCATCAAAATGCAACTTAGCAAGGAACTCCAACACATCACATATGCTTGCATTATGATAAGACATATTGGATTGTACACAGAAACAGTTCCCATTTCTTTATGTGAGCCATATTTTTTTTTTTGAGTGCTATTTCGCCAGCCTGCAGTGAGAACCACCATGGCCCTGTTCGACAATCCAAGTCCTTGCCACATAACACATGTGATAGCAGGTGTTTAGCAGTAACAAATTTAAGTGATTGAGGATGAGAATTACTCTACAACACCCATCTTTTTGAGATCTGGGGAAATATTAGACACAATTGTGGAGGATGATTAATGGCTTTATCAATCATCATTATCCATCTATTCAGGCTCTTGAGCAGAAAACACGGCTTGTGCTGTTGAGGTGGATCTATCCCTGAGATAAACTCAATGGGAGAAGTGAGACAGTATTTAGTATAAACATATCATACATTATACAGCACCATTCATTAGAAAACATTTGTAATCAACCTCCAATAGGAGATTGGCCACCAGAACTTTATTGTTAAGAAAATTCCTGTACCTCTACAGTTGACCTGTAAAGCTGTTGTCTGCTCATATTGGGATTGTAGCCGGTCTGTCTCGGTGGGTACCCTCATTGCCCCACTGGCCTGCCCCTGCTGAGCCCAGCACCTGGATCTGACCTTCAGTATTAACCCAGGGTTGCGAATAGGTGGCCTCGAAATGCTTGACTACATTAAGCCAATTGCTTTGGCCTCATCATGAATTTCACGAACTTTCATGACAATGTCCGTTCCAAACAATATTTCAGGCATTTGTACATTAGTCGCCCTACATAGAGCAGCAAATTTTTGGTTTAGTATTGGCCTAATGGCGATATTCCCTGAAGCAATTTCCTGAAAAATGCATTGCATAAAATACCCAACATATCTGTGTGAGTTTGAGGAATGATTGTCCCTTGGACCATAGTGCCAAATGCAGTAATTGCTGCAGCCATCAGTTGGAGGACGTGTTAATACCGAACCTCCTGTCCCGTCAAAGAAGGACTCATGGGTGCCCAGAACCTAGGCCACCATAGGCACTTTCAGTAATGCACATTAAACAGGTGTCTCATATTTGTTTGCAGTCACTTGCATCATATCCTGCTGGAGCTGGTGAGGTACTACATAATTGATACCGCTGGCAAGGGATTGTTCCATTGACTCACCAGTCCCCTCCGGAATAGCAACTCAGTGTCATTTCCGAGACACCCGGAGCGTGGCTCTTGTGCGCGCTGGTGTTTGCACATAAGCAGGGACACCAGCATCAGGGTCAGCTGCAATCTGCCCGCTTCTCCCAAATCACATAGTAGGGAGGCATCCTCCAGTCCTAAACAAGGCGCTGGAAGGAATCCCAATATATGGACCCTCCATATGTTGGTCTTGGTATGGCCTCTTGGACATTACTGGCCCTTGGACCCTTATGTAATGAAGGTTGGAGCATCAGCTGCATGTTCCCAACCTCCCCCACATTCTTGTATGATCAGGGGAAGAGTCACCATTGTTGTCAGAGAACCCAGGTCTGTGACTTTATATTTGCCTTTTCATTGCTAGGAGCAGCCTCAGTCTGCTAGCACCCTTGGAAATAAGCAGATGGACCAGGCTCATTCTGAAGCAAATTCCAGTTGGCCTGTCGTTTGTCAATGGAGCTAGTGGGGAAAATTAGCGCGCTATTTTAACTGCTGCCGGTAAAACAGCACCCGGCATCGGAACCGGCGTTGCCGCGCTTATCTCCCACCCGAACAAATTGGTGAATCCCTGGACCCACGCTAAGACGGATCTTCGGAAGTGACAGCTCCAACTCCCCACTCCTACTGACTGCTCGAGCCAGCTTTACGGAGTGGAAATACTTCTAAGTAAAGTTTTTAAAACACTTACCTTAGAAGTTCCTACTTACCCGCTGGTGGAGCTGTGCCCTCCAGCCCGTTCAGTGCGACATGCGCGGACGTAATGACGCGCATGCGCCTGGCAGGGCTTCTTCACATAGTCACTCACGTGACTCCGAAGTAAAATGGCATGTTGGCCTTTTTTTTTGTTTGTTTTTTGTTGTTGTTTTGTTTTTGTTGTTTTTTTTTTTGTTTTTTTTGCAGGGGGACCTGGACAGGTTGAGTGAGTGGGCAGATGCGTGGCAGATGCAGTATAATATAGATAAATGTGAGGTTATCCACTTTGGCGGCAAAAACAAGGGGGCAGATTATTATCTCAATGGGGTTAGGTTAGGTAAGGAGGAGGTACAGCGAGACCTGGGTGTCCTTGTACACCAGTCACTGAAAGTTGGCGTGCAGGTACAACAGGCAGTGAAGAAAGCAAATGGAATGTTGGCCTTTATAACAAGAGGAATCGAATATAGGAGCAAAGAGGTCCTTCTGCAGTTGTGCAGAGTTCTAGTGAGGCCGCACCTGAACTATTGTGTGCAGTTTTGGTCCCCTAATTTGAGGAAGGATATTCTTGCTATTGAGGGAGTGCAGCGTAGGTTTACAAGGTTAATTCCCGGGATGGCGGGACTGTCGCATGCTGAGAGAATGGAGCAGCTGGGCTTGTACACTCTGGAGTTTAGGATGAGAGGGGATCTCATTGAAACATATAAGATTGTTAAGGGCTTGGACGTGCTAGAGGCAGGAAACATGTTCCTGATGTTGGGGGAGTCCAGAACCGGGGGCCACAGTTTAAGAATAAGGAATAAGCTATTTAGAACGGAGACGAGGAAACACTTTTTCTCACAGAGAGTGGTGAGTCTGTGGAATGCTCTGCCTCAGAGGGCGGTGGAGGCAGGTTCTCTGGAAGCTTTCAAGAGAGAGCTAGATAGGGCTCTTAAAAATAGTGGAGTCAGGGGATATGGGGAGAAGGCAGGAATGGGGTACTGATTGGGGATGATCAGCCATGATCACATTGAATGAATGTGATATGAAAGTGAATTAGGTGTCAAATTGAACTTTTTATGCTTTATCAGATGGGACAAATTGCAGACTTGATTTTTTAAATCTCAAAATTTTGTAACATTGCTAGAAAATGTACCTGCATCTTGAAGGCCGAAGGTTAGGTTGTTAGCCAAGAAAGATAGACTTTGTTATCCCTCAGTACAGCAACATCAAGAACGATGTACTGTACTGAGGTATAGCCAAGTCTATCCCTCATTGCTAGAGCGGCTGTAAAAGGACAGCGCTGCTGGAGGGGGGGGGGGGGGGGGGGGGGGTGAGTTCCTTTCACAGCGTGTGGGGATCTAGCCAGGGGTAAAGTTGTGGGAAGGGCAGGAGGGTTGAGAAGGAGGGGGTCGGCCGAGGATCATCCAGCTCAAGAGCGGGTCAGTGGGCGATGGATAATAGGACAGTGGCCAGTGGAGCTTACTCCATATGTCAGGGCGAGTAGCTTCGGTTGATCCCTTGTTCGCGCTGACACAGGAGTAAGCTCCACCGCCCTCTGTGATGTTATCCATCACCTGCTGACTCACTCCGCTCTATTCTTCTGTCGTGTGTCTTTTAGACCTGCAGCTCCGTTGAGGCGAGCCAGGCCAACGTGTCATCGTCCAGGTCAATCCGACCTCGTTCACCATTCGGTGGCCGTTGTTTGGGGCAACTGGTGATCTATGATCTTTGCTCTTGAGCTGGTCCCCTCACTGTTCAGACGGCGAGCACTGCTAGATGTGAGCGGGCCGGCAGAAGGCGCTGAGATGGCAGTCAGTTCCGCTGGCCGGTGATGGAGGCCGCTCGTAGCCACGTGAGCTGCTTTCCTCCCCGGCCACAATGTGTTGGCTACGCGCCCGGAGCGCCGCGGCAACGGTGAGTGAGTGTTACTGGCATGAACCCGACCCTCTCCTTCTCAACGCTCCTTCCCTCCTTGCAACCTTACCCCTGGCTAGACTCCTCACACGCTGTGAAAGGAACTCTCCCCCGAATTGTCATGTTACTCACGACTCGTGGCGCATTTATAATTATTTATTGATATTTCTACGAAAAAATGTCCCAATTGGGCCCTGCACCTCCTAAGGCCGGCCCTGATTGCTATGTTATCTCTCCAGTGCTTGCTGTAGTAGTTCATGTATCAGTTGAGGGCAGGGATTACTGCTAGAAACGAGGAGCTGCAAATACTGTTTCCAACGACTGAGAGTGGGGTCATCTTGGTCGGGACTAAAGATGAAGCAGGTTGAAACGTGTTTCCCTTTTGTCTTGATAATTAGTTGCACATTGAATTTACATCCATGTCTTTGCTACCGCCTGATTTAAATTTCGGAATGAATTCACACCAGGTTTCCCTCGTTCTCAGAGACGCAAGGAACAGCAAGTGCTGGTATACATTTGTTTTTAAAAGACAAAGTACTGGAGTAACCCAGCGGGCGAGGCAGCATCGCTAGAGAATATGGATAGATCACGAGGAATTGCAGATGCTGGATTACAAAAGGCACAATGTGCTGGAATAACTCAACAGGTCATGCAGCATCTCTGAACATGGATAAGCGACGTTTCTGGTCGTGACCCTTCAGACATGTAGAGCTGACGTTCGCTGAGTTACTCCTGCACTCCAGCACTTGTTTTACAGATAGTTCCGGGTAACACATTTCCAATACGCGAATCGAATGGAACTTGTTTGATAAATTAAGGAGCACAATTACGCTTGCTAAATTGTAATAACACGATTTCGATCCGGAGCTCGAAAACCATATGAGTTGCTTTAGGTGAAAAATATTGGGAGAAAACTGTTAACACATAACTTCACCTCACACTAACTTCACACCACTGTGCCCGAATAACGCAGTTTGTCAACCTCACAGCGGGTGGCTATGAAATTGGCAAGCAATCGCTTCCTTTGACACTTATGCAATGTAACATAAAACCTTTTGTATTGTTACTTTGCAGTAACAACTAACTTAACTTTAAAAGAAAGCATTTTATAGGACAAAATACGAACTCTTTGAACAGATATGGTCCCCATATACAGAATATTTGAAGGGGTAACTGTTCTTGGCATCACAACTCAATGGGTACCCGGCAGGATCAGATGAAAATAACTTTCTGTTTGTCTTTTTGATTTGTATACATGTCTCTATTGATATTGCTATTTGAAATTGTGTTATTCACTATTAAGATGTATACTATAATCTCTCTTTTTTTAATATATATATAATACTTTGTTTTAATTAAATACATATAACAAGAATATATACATTTTTTTTCCTCTCTCTCTTCTCTTTCTATATCAAAATTATTATTTAATCACTATTCTTATTGATTAAAATCTATTCTTTTCTTTTTCTACTTTCTAAAAAAATAGAAGTTTATACGAATTACTTGTAACATTCGTATACTTATTGAAATAAGTTGGTTGTGTATTTGAAAAGTTGTTATACCGCTGTTATGATGGATTACTTATAATAAAAATATTATTACAGAAAACATTTGATTGTTGAAAATCGTGCAGGGGAAATGTTTATTGTGCGTCTGAAACACCATTTCCTAACCCCCTTTCTTGTCATTGGCAAATCAATTTTATAATACGATTTTCTATAACGCAAGGTATCGTCTTATAGCAGAACTACCTGTACTGTACAATCGGAGTCATCGAAAACTCTGCTGTTCAAGCCCTAAGCTGTGCTATGATCATTGTTTTAAGTCCCTCCAAGACGTAATTCTATCTAGAATTTTCTCCAGACTGTAAACACACAGATTTCTGCTTTCCATCAACTTTGGTTTCTTGAACATTCCCGCTGATGAGTAACCTTTAGCTGCCTCCTTCTGGAATTCCATCCCAAAAACCTGAAGAACTCCATGAAGGTGGTTTACGAATATCTCCTCAAGGGCAATTTGACAGATTGATTTTTGAGATATTAATTTGAAAGAGAGAGAGATTGGAAATAAATACTGTCAATTCCAGCGATCACCAACATGGTAAATTAATAAATTAAAGAAAAAGTCAGTGTGGAACAATTGTTGATAAGTGGGAGTGTCCAGGGTATCTTTTAGACCACGATTTCAAAGCAAGCAATAGGGGGGTTGCACGTAAGGTCACTGGGTCATAGGGCTTGCCGCACGGAGCCGCTCAATCCATCTGGAAGACATCCGTAACTTCCGGTACATGTCATTCATGCAAGAAACGCGTACTTTCCTACCTGTAAAAAAACGCCAAAATGTTGAATTTTTGCACTGTAAAAAATCGTGGAAGTCGGGGTAAGCGTGAGAGACATGTACCCAACTTCAGAATTCGAAAAGTGAAGCGAAATTAAGGTAAAGAGAAGCGAGAGCTGAAGGGACAACAACAGCTAAAGTGCTTGGCGAACATTGGCCGTGCAGATATCGGAATTGAAAAATGAGGAATTATCGTGTTTGCTCACTGCATTTCATCAACAGTAAGGCATTATTTGTGGTTTTTCTTGATTCCTTTTGTGAGATACCCTTTATGCTCACAATTAATACTCAAAGACTAAATCCTGGAAGCAAGAGATTTCTTTATTTTACGAGTCTGCAGACCGGGTGCCTCTCCAACTCGAGACACACCGAAGCCAGAGAGATCATCCCCCTTTATACACAAAATCTTACATTCAATCTCCCCTCCGGACCTTTCTCCAATCAGGGTCGGAGGTGCACAATCTGTAGGTACAACCCACCGTACATCCCCTCGCACCTCCCATATCATACATTGCATGTTCAAACATGTTCATGGTAATGAGCAATTTCTTGACCAGGGGTGTGTTGTAATATTCATTTATTCTATTAAGCATGCTCAATTGCTCATGACCTGGCCCAGTTTTACTCACCTCCTAGTGAACCCTCTCAGTTTTCCTAAATCAGTACTAAAGCTAAGCTATAGTGACAGGGGTCCCATCTATCACTCCTTTCCACTGATAGGGATCTCTCTACATCACCCCCTTCTCTAGCTATACAATGAATCTCTTCTTACTCAAGGCCTCAAGGATGGGTCTGGCAACCTTCAGACACTGCTGTCAGAATCCTCTCTCCAGCCCCTCTCTGTTTGAATTCTCTTTAAAACTCCTTTCTTTAATAGGGTTTAATCACTTTATCCCTCACACTTTGGTATCTAAAAAGTCTCAGAAGTGATAAATCTGGCAGTAAATTTTGCTTCAGAGGCGTTTTCTTTTTGTATGTAAAATCCCACTTGAGAACCATGAGTGATTTAAAAGCTCTCGCTTTTATCTACCGTCATTTCTCCTCACGTTTGGAATTCTGAAGTAGGCTAAATGTCTCTCACGCTTATCCCGATTTCCATCATTATTTACAGCGCAAACATTGACAATTTCGGCGGGTTTTAACGGGCCCGCTGTGCTGGAAACAATGGTAAGTGCTTACCTGCAGTTCATCGCGTGTACTCCACTTGGCGTAGCGTAGCAACAGTACGGGTCATGGGTCGTGACCCGACTGCCGTGAAACCTCCCTATTCCCATGACCAAAAATAAGACACCAAGTGCTAGGGTAAATCAGCGGGGCAGGCAACATCTCTGTGGAACGTAGATGAGAGATGCTGACTGACCCACTGCGTTTGTAAACCAACATCAAACGTCACCAACCCATGTTCTCCAAAGATGCTGAAACAAAGAACTGCAGACGCTGGATTTTACCAAAAGATAGACACAATGTGACTCAACAGGTTTGAAGAAGGATACCGACCTGAAACGTCACCTGTCCCTTTTCTCCAGGGATGCTGCCTAACCCGCTGTTGCTCCAGCACTTTGTGTCTTTCGCCAGAAATGCTGTCTGACCTGCCGAGTTACTCCAGCACTCTGTATGATTTTGTGCATTAACCAGCATTCTGCAGTTCTTTATTTCAGCAAGTGTATAAGCGGCTGCTCGCAGGTTCCCGCCAGCCCGCCTGGGTGCGCTGCAGGCGCCCTCGGGGCGAGACCGGGGCTGTTGTCTGACGGGCGGCGCATGCGCGGTTCGCGAGCCGTTTCAACCAACCGCCCGCCGACGGCGCGCGCGAAATTCAAGCGGATCGTGCGCGCGGACGCGGTGCTGCCAGGGCGCCCGCTAAGTCGCTTGGAAACAAAACACCGCCCTCTCGCCTGTAAGTCATTGTTTACGGGGTTTTATTTTTACTAAACAGATTTATTTTTTTATCACGGTGGAAATAGGCCTTCCGGAATATGCAGCCGCGCTGCAGATCGAACCCGCTGCGTCCGATGGCCCAGACTGGATGCGTCTTGGTCGCCCGGCTCTCTGTGCAGCCGCAAGAAATGGCTGCACCTTTTAACCTTTGGTTTAGCAATGTTTAAGTTTGGTTTAGCAATGTAAGAGACGGGGGTGTTTTATTACCGTTTGTCCCCAAACTGATCAATTACATTCTTACTTGCAACGGCGCAACAGATATGCAAACACATCACTCAGTAGATCATAAGACCAAGGAGCAGAATACCACTCTCCTAGCAATGTTACAACATTTTGAGATTTTAAAAATCAAGTCTGCAATTTATCCCATCAGATAAAGCATAAAAAGAAGTTAAATTTGACACCTAATTCACTTTCATATATTTAGCATTAAAAAAGTTATGGCCATTTTCATACTCGGAAATTAGCATCTTGTTCCCTATTGCTTTTCCATTGACTTAACACAAAAGTTGTGACAGTCAAAAGCCCATAACTTTCTTAAAAATTAAGAGAACTGAAGCATTCGTAAACAAATATGAAACAATCTTACTTGAATGACCTGAAATTAAAGCATATAATTAGTTAGTTACCCAATTGTAGCTAATTACAAAATGCAATTACTAGATCTAAACATCTATCCATTTCTTAAAGAAATATTAACATTTTTTAAAAAGCCTAAGTGTCCAAATAACATTCACATAAGAATTCACAATATAACATGATTTTTAAATCTAATTGTCATTAATTTATAGGCCAAATTGAAGGAATTTAGTGTTTAATGCCCGTAAATTAATGGCCATTTAAATCATCTTGCGAGTGGGTTTTTCTGGAACGCGATGAATTGGAATGTTGCGGTTGCGGTGAATTTAAACCCCATATCAACAGGAAAAATACTGCCGGTTCATACGGGGAATAAATCACCGTTTCGCAACATGAAATGTTGATTAAGGTCATCTAAACAAACAAGTTTATATGAAAAAATGAACAGCTTTCATTTACCTGTCCGCTACGTAAAATCTGTCCCCGGTGTCGGCGTTAACGGCATTAGGAGCTAATTTTTATTTTACTGCAGCATTCGGGCGGCGTTAGCCCTGGCCGGAACGATTCTTTAGCAAAGCCCCCTGAGAAAATATATTCCCAAGGGGAAACCCCCCCCCCCCCCCCCCCCCCCCCAAAAGGCGCCAAAGTCACGCACACGGCCAGTGACAGAATTGCAGCACCGCTGAAGGTAAGTTTTGTAACATACCTAACTCTCCTGCCTTCTCCCCGTAACCACAGTGGCGCAGCGGTACACACAGTCCAGGACTGCATGTTCCAACTAGTGAAAGTAGCTAAAATTGTAGAAGTCTTAGGAAGATATGCAGCATGATTTCATTATTCGTCATCACATGGAACATAGGGACAGCCTTGATGGAACTAAATATGATGTTGAGAAGGCCTTGCCGGAGAACAGCCTGCAGTTTTGTTCATGTTACTGAAGCATTATGGGAACAATGTGGAGGTATAGTTAATGCATTCATTGCCAGGGCTAGAGGATTTCAACTGTGGAAAAGTATGGCTATGTTTTTATAGAGTCATACAGCATGAAACAGGCCAACCCATTCCGATTTGGGCGGAATTCTTCCGATTTTTCATCCAATTCCGAATTCCGATTTTTTGTCTCAATATTCGAGAAAAAAAAATCGGAAAAAAAAACACACAGAAACTTTCTATGTGTTTTTTTTCCGATTTTTTTCTCGGAATATTGAGACAAAAAAATCGGAATTGGGATGGAACGGCTGGAGCGTCTAGACTCAAAGCGCCAGGGGAGAAGTAGGTGCGAGTCAGGTGGGCACCGGGGGAGGAGGGTGGAGAGGGGGAAATCAACGATCATCCCGTGGGGTAGTAAGCCAAATACGTTCATTATCACTTCAGGGGCAGGGAAGAGGCGATGAGGGGGCAGGGAGAGATGGTCCGGTCCGGCCCAGAGGGCAACACTCACCGGTCACCTCACCTCAGCGCCGCTGCCGCCGCCGCCGCCGGGACTGTCAGCGGTGAGTGACCGCGAGCGCGTCAGGTCGGGTCGGGCCAGCCCGTTCCCGCCTCACCAACACTCACAAACAGAGAGTTGACGAAGAAACTGCAGCTGCTGGGAATCGAGGGTTACACAAAATGCTGGAGAAACTCAGAGGGTGCAGCAGCATCTAAGGAGCGAAGGAGATAGGCGACGTTGGGGTCGGACCCTTCTTCAGACTGAGAAGTCTCGACCCGAAACGTCGCCTATCTCCTTCGTCCTTACTGCACCCGCTGAGTTTCTCCAGCATTTTGTGTAACCCCCTGAGGTCACTTTCCCGCCTCACTGACGTAACTTGCCCCGCCCCCTTATGACGTCACCTGCCCCGCCCCTTTACTGGACATCACCTGCCCGCCCCTTAACGTCACGTGCCCCGCCCTCACTGACGTCAGACTAATAGGATTCCGATTTTTCAATCTCACAAGTTGGCAGGTATGCATACAGCATGAAAACAGGCCAACGCATTCACGCTGACCAAGATGCCCTATCTAAGCTCGTCGCATTTGGCCCATAGCCCTCTTAATCCTTCCTATTCATGTATTTATCCAAGTGTCTTTCAAATGCTATTATAGTACCTGCCTCAACTACCTCCTCTGACAGCTTGTTCGATATACCAACCACCTTCTGAAAATGGGAGATTGTCAGAAGTCGATCAATCCCTCCCAACCGTCACTCTGCATTTGACAATCAGAATATTTTCAAAGTTCCTGTCTGAATTCTCTGGGAATTCCGTGTCGCTTTTAAAAATTGACCGTCGCCAGCGTGGAGATGGCACTGAATTTGTGTTATATTGACATTATGCTTGAATTCTTTAGAGAAAAACAACTTCAATGGCACAGTGGTAGAATTGCTGCCATACAGTGCCAAAGACCAGCGTTCAATCCTGACTACGGGTGTTGCCTGTCGTTCTCCTGTGACCATGTGGGTTTTCTCTGGGTGCTCCAGTTTCTTCCCATACGCCATAGAGGTTTGTAGATTAATTGGCTTTGGTACAATTGTAAATTGTCCCGTTGGTCGGTGCGGACTCGGTCGGCTGAAGGACGTGTTTCCACACTGTATCTCTAATGTCTAATGTTCTGATGGCTGAGTCTCTGAAGTGGAGAAGGCAGCATGATTGCATGTATCCATTTGAACATAACCAAATTTATTCTAGATTTTCATGTATTTAAAAATGTTTTTAATTTTCTTTCATAGTTTGCTTTGAACCAAGATGGATGTTGCAGCTAATTTCTTCACCAAGTTAAGAGTACTTGCAATAAATTTGGAGAAAGAGATCAAATATTTGGACCATGCTTTGAATCATGAAGATGGTAAGTAAGTTAATTAATACTTTGCAATGCAGTTTCAAAGATGAATTTCTCTATTCTACTGAAAGGACATAAGAAATCCTAAAACCCATGAATGTCCATCATCTATGCATTAGTTGTCCTATATAAACTCTTTAAAAAATGTTCAGTTAAGACAGGTTAGAGGAGACGAGTAGATGATTATAATTTAGTTTAATATAAATAAGACAAAGGGCATTCATTTTATGATGTTAACCATCCCAATGGTTACAGCAATATAAATGAGGAGCTGGAGTAGGCCACACACCCTGTGAAACTGCTGCAATATTCATTGATCTGATCTGATCTGATTACAACTGATCTGATCGTAGCCTCTCTTTCATACTTCTACCCCTCCCTGGAAAACGTCGGCTCATGTTTCTCAATTCTACCTGTCTTAAGTGCAAAACAAGAGTCATGAAGAGTTTTATGTAACTGATCCTCAATTTCCCTAGCGATAAATTATGTCAGTTGTGTTTAATTATGACATGCACTGGGAACAGAACAATGAAATGATGTTCTGTGAGGTTTCCTAATTATGTGCTGTAGCTATACACTAGCCTTTTGCAAATTGTATACAAAGCCACCCATATCCTTCTGCAATGCTGAGCTCTTCAAGCTCTTGCCATGTAGTTATAATGTTGAATTTTCTAGGTTATATACCATTTGCCAGATCTGAATCAATTTGTGTAACTTATCCATGTCCCCTTTCATCTGACTGTTCTACCTTTGTGTTGACAATAAATTTACCATCCATATCATCAGCATCTTCACCAAAATTATTGATATTGTTTCTGACCGGTTGAGTCTAGTTTAGTTTAGAGATACACTGTGGAAACAGGCCCTTCGGCCCACCAAGTCCAGGCCGGCCAACGGTCATCTGTATATTAGTTCTATTCTACATTCTAGGCACAATTTACAGAGACCAAATAACCTACAAACCTGCATGTGATTGGAATGTGGTAGGAAACGGGAGTACCTGGAGAAAACCCATGCGATCATAGGGAGAATGTACAAACTCCGTACAGACATCACCCGTAGTCAAAATCAAACCCGGGTCTCGGGTGCTGTGAGGCAGCAGCTCCAGTGCTGCGCCACTGTGCCACGCCTAAGTCCCGAGTACACATCTAGTTACAACTGCTAACCAATCGTGTACATCCTGATAACTAACTTATCTTCAACCATAGGCACAAAAAGCTGAAGTAACAGCGCTTCGGGTCGAGACCCTTTTTCAGACTCTCCAGAGATGCGGCCTGTCTGTTACTCCAGCTATTGTGTCTATCATTGGTTTAAACCAGCATCTGCAGTTCCTTCTTACACTTATCTTCAACCATGCCAGCATGAGCTTTTATTATTCATGATATTGTTTGATATGGCACCTTATGAAGAGCTCTCTGCAAATCTATGTATGGTACACCCATGGTTCACCTTCATCCACAACACATTACTGCTTCAAAGAAGTACAGCAAATTGGTCTAATGCGACTTCCCTTTCACAAAACCAAAGTATGGCATTCAATAATAACTTTAAGCAGGTTGCTAGTGACATATTCTAATCCAACTGGCCTGAAGTTTCTTGCTTTTGGAGTGCCTCCCTTTTTGAATAAAGTATGGATTTGTGGGATATTGAAATAAATGTAATACAACCTTCTTAGAATATTTGACATTTTAGAAAAATAAAACCAACATATCACCTATCTCATTAGCTGCCTCATTTAAGATGCTATGTGAAATCCATCTGGATCTGGGTATCACATATGGTTAAAGTGCACATTGTCAGATTTTATTTAAGGCCATTTTAATACATTTTGGTTTCACCATGCAGAAATTACAGTTGTGTTTAAACATAGTCGTCGTCCCCCCATTTCAGGGCACCATAATGTTTGGGACACATGGCTTCACAAGCATTTGTAATTGTTGAGGTGTGTTTAATTGCCTCCTTAACACAGGTATAAGAGAGCTCTCAGCACCTAGTCTTTCCTGCAGTCTTTCCATCACGTTTGGAAACTTTTGTTGCTTTTTATCAACATGAGGACCAAAGTTGTGCCAATGAAAGTCAAAGAAGCCATTATGAGACTGAGAAACAAGAATAAAACTGTTAGAGACATCAGCCAAACCTTGGGCTTACCAAAATCAACTGTTTGGAACATCATTAAGAAGAAAGTGAGCACTGGTGAGCTTACTAATCGCACAGCTGATGACAGAAGAATTCACTCTATAATAAAGAAAAATCCCCAAACACCTGTGCGGCAGATCAGAAACACTCTTCAGGGGTCAGGTGTAGATTTGTCAATGACCACTGTCCACAGAAAACTTCATGAACAGAAATACAGAGGCTACGCTGCAAGATGCAAAGTACTGGTTACCTGCAAAAATAGGATGGCCAGGTTACAGTTTGCCAAGAAGTACTTAAAAGAGCAACCACAGTTCTGGAAAAGGGTCCTGTGGACAGATGAGATGAAGATTAACATAACAGAGTGATTGCAAGAGCTAAGTAGGGAGGAGATAACGAACTGCCCAAGATCCAAAGCATACCACCTCATCTGTGAAACACGGTGGTGGGGTTGTTATGGTCTGGGCACTCTTCTGCAATTATTTGTTTTATCTTTAAGCTTATGCTACTGAGGGATGTTGAGCTCCCTCTTTTCCAGGGTGGTGCATTATATTGTGGCTTCTGCTTTGAATTTACTCGAGCGTGCAGGAACTAAAAAAAAACTAACATTTTCTTTCTATCCCATGAAGATCATGAAGAAACTGCTCCCAAAAAGATCCTTCATGAATTACATTCTGAAGTTAGAAATATTAAGGTAACTATTAAATTTTGCGTACATTCCAACAGTCGATTGACTATGTTGGAAGTTTCACTTCTATTTCTAACTATTTGATTGAAATTCATCCATATCACCTTTAGTTTCTTACTGCATTGCCCTATCTCTATTATAAAACTCTGATCTTGGATGTGAAGTATTTATTTGTGTGTCTTGTTTGTCTGTGATTCACATTTCCTCGAGTACACGACGCGCTAACAGTCAACTCGCACCCGGCCGGCCGTCCGCAGCACCCCGCCCTCAGCCCAGCCGACCTCCCTGGGATGGAAACAAAGAGAGAGGGGGAGAGAGAATAAGAGAGGGAGGGAGGGGGAAAAGGGAAGGGGTAGGATGAGAGAGGAAGAGAAAGAGAGGGGGGGAAAGGAAAGAGGGAGGGAGAGAGGGAGGGAGAGAGGGAGGGCGAGAGAGGGAGAGGCGGAGAGGGATGGAAAGAAAGAGGGAGAGAGAGTTTTTACAGTGGATAGAGGGGGGGGGGAGAGTGGATGGATAGAGAGAGGGGTGAGATAGGGAAGAGAGAGCGGGAGGGTGAGGGAAGGAGGGCTCGTCCCTGACCCAGGCTCGTCTTTGGTTCCATCCCAGGCCGCCGCTTCTTTCTCAGCCCCGGTCACGGCCTCATCCCAAGCCCCAGGCTCATCCCTCACTTCCGCTCCAGCCCCAGGCTCAGCTCGGCTCCAGCCTACGCCCCCCCTCCCCTTGCCCCGATCGGCCCTCCCCATGCCTTGTGTCCAAACACCAGGATCGTGGGACTAAATTGCAACCAGTACCTGAGGAGCAACCCCTTAAGATATTCGTACAGGGGCAGCAACCTCACACACTCCATATACACATGGAACACGGTTTCTACCTCGCCGCAGAATATACAGGAGGCTGTGCAACACTCTCCATCCATCTCTCTCTCTCTATCTCCCTCTCCCTCTCTTTCTCTGGCTAGAGTTGTCCCCTAACTTGCTTGTAATGTGAGGCCATGAGGTTATAAATCCTGGTGGTGTACATTACTCCTGGTGCTGATGGTCCATTGTACCGCATAGCCAGATGTATTCTGTATGTCCCATTTAGCTAAGTTGTAATGCCACACAATATTATTGGGAGCGTCATTTTATAGGTAATCTGAAAGGGGTCAGACATGGTGATACACATGATTGCAGATGCTGGAATCGAATATGCAAAAGACAAAGTGCTGGAGGAGCTCCACGGGTTAAACAGCATGGGTGGAGGGAATGAACAGATGTTTTGTGTCGGGTGAATGGAATTCAACAATACCTTTTGCACACTTTTTTTCTTTCCCCTTCAAAGGCAGATTTACATAAAAAAATAGAAACTCTTGAAACAGAACACACAGAAAACGGTGTATTACTCAGAGCTTTCCAGATACTGCACCAGAAGAATAGTGCAGACCTTGAAGAAATTGAAGAACACTTTCAGAATTATGGCTATGAGTCCTTGCATAAAAAAGATGAAGGTATATGAAGAAATACGTTTAGAATTTAACACATCTGATGATTGATGAACACTTTTTGTATTACAAGGGACAAAATAGTTATAACGCGATTTCTGTTGGGAATTGAAGAACCACCGAAATGTTACTTTGCAAATTGACAAGCAGAAAATAACGGCCCTGGAAAAAGCAGGCTAGGGAACTGAAACTTTTTCCACCTAAACCACCCTGCCCTCTCAGTAATCGGGCAATATTGTCTTTTTAAAATGCTGTTGGTTTCACCACATGTGCCCACTGCAAGTGACAAGAATTGATTCCATTGATATTTGTGCAATAATCCACCATTAAATAAACCATGTAGCAAACTACCATCAGATTTTTAGCTCCATTAAAAATACCTTTATTTTTAAAAATCCTTCAGGAGAAATAATTTTGTTGTTATGAGTCTGAAACTCTAGCCCCGAACCCCGTTTCACACAGTTGTGTTTATAATGTGCTTTTTTAATAATCAACAAGGGGCCTAGCATCAATCACTGCCATACATCACTGGCCAAAAACCTCCATTCAGGAAAGCATCAGCACTGCCCTCTGTCGCCCATCATCAAAGTATTTGAGCAATGTTCATGAAAGGTGGTGGTTAAATCTTCAGACTGTTTATAATGTCTGTGGAATTCTCTGCCTCAGAGGGCAGTGGAGGCAGGTTCTCTGGATGCTTTCAAGAGAGAGCTATATAGGGCTCTTAAAAATAGCGGAGTCAGGGGATATGGGGAGAAGGCAGGAACGGGATACTGATTGGGGATGATCAGCCATGATCACATTGAATGGCGGTGCTGACTCGAAGGGCCGAATGGCCTACTCCTGCACCTATTGTCTATAATGCTATAGTGCAATGTATATTGCAGTTGAGTAATTTAGCCAATGATATGGGTGGGCATCTTACGTCTGGTTGAATGAGATGTTCTCCTGAGGATGAGCCTCATTGCCTTGAAGCAAAGAAAAGTAGGCAACATCCAAATAAAATGCACATGTTTCTTCTTCCAAGAACCACAGATGAAATCCATGGAAACTGAAACTGAAGTGGCTGAAAATGCTGGACCTGAGCCTGAACCAGAGAATGAAGAAGTTAATACTCCGCAGTGTGAGAAGCCTTCGCTGACTGACCATTTGCGTACCCCACAGCTTGGAGATTTTGGACTTGGTCATTTAATGTTTCAAAGTGTTTGGGGAGTGCCAAAGTGTGCCCTGCCTTCAGATCCTAAAATGGCTCAGGAATTCCCTGGAAATTATGATATGCATTCTTCCATATGTCAAGATCCAGTTTGGCCAAAAACACCAAAGTGCACATTGCAGCTGGGTGATGAGATGCTCCTTACTCCCAAGATGGAAAGTTTTGAAATTGGTGAACATACAGGCTATGTAAATGATTTTACCTTGGCTCTGTACAATAAACGTGATCAACTAAAGAACAACAGGTAACGTATAAATATTTTCAAAAGAAAAAGTCCTTCAACTTGCTGTATTCTGTTTCCAAAGTTCTATATAATTTTCAAAAAATAATCAATAATAATTGATTTATATCTGATTTTTAGCAGTGGATCATTAGTGAGGATTCTACACCAAACCTAGCATTAAACCTAACAGTTCATATAGAATTTGTATACTTAAGGGGCTGTCCCACTGCGGCGACCTAATCCGCGAGTTAAGAAGAGTGTCTTCGACCTTCAAGCTCGAGGGCACTTGCCTGGAAAACCTCGAGCTGAATCGATCGTCAGCGTTGAAACTGCGAGCTGGATCGACCAACCGGGCACGTGCCGTCAGGGTAGGCAAGGTAGGCACTGCCTACCCGACTAAAATTATAACATGGTAATAACTAAATATAAATAGTAAAGGCATGGGAAAATTATGCCTATGTAAGAGATCGCTCTCTTAGGTAGGCATAATTCTCCATGCCTTTCATCCGCAGCGCTTGTAACACGGGAAGCTCTGTGCAACCCACGTGCCATCGGCGCTGCCTGAAGCCATCAATGATAATCGGGGCTGAAGGCAGCAGAAATTCTGCCTTTGCAGCACTGCGCATGCACATCAATCTACTGCGCATGCGCAGAGAAAGTTTCTTGGCGGGGTTTTCAAATATGGTTTGTCAATATTTTAAGTGTATGTTAGGGAACAAAGAGAGAAGAATGGACCTTGTGTACCAATAATGTGGTAAGTACATTTTGTGTTTATGTTTTTAAATACTGTATTTCCCGGGGTGTGGGGGGGGGGGGGGGGTGAGAGCTCCTTTCACAGTGTTTGGGGAGTCTGGCCCGGGGTAAGGTTGCGGGGAGGGCACGAATGTTATGAATGAGGGGATTGGGATAATGCCACTTGCGACGCTCCTTGCACTGAGGCGTGGAATGCCACCGCATTGAGGCCGGGGGGTGGGGAGAGAAGTAGCTCGGGTGGCTGAGCGGCCGCCGAGCCGGACAACGGAACCAGACGCCACCTTAGCTCTTTGCCGGTCCCCGCTCACCTCTGGCAGCTCTCCGTCTACAAACCACTCTCCTGCCGCTCTCTGGCCTCACTCATGTCCTTAAATTCCGACAGCGCGATTGAGGTTACTCGGCTGTGGGAATTTAAGGATTTGCAGGAAGCCGCTGACATGAGCGAAGTCGGCGAACGGCAGGTGACAGGTGTTCCGACGGAGAGCACTGCCAGAGGTGAGCGGGCCAGCAGAAGGCGCTGAAGTGGCGGCCAGTTCTGCTGTCGGGTACCGGCGGCCGCTCGTAGCTACCCGAGCTGCTTCTATCCCCAGCTACAGTGCGGGGGCTTCATGCCCGGAGAGCTGCGGCAGCGGTGAGTGAGTAAGTTTCTGCCATTATCCCTGACACCCTCCTTGTCAACATTCGTGCCCTCCCCACAACTTTACCCCTGACACAGACTCTCCACACGCTGTGAAAGGAACTGTTCCCCCAATTGGTCTAGGACTAGGAAGCCTTGGGCAAATTGAAATTTCACTGTTTTTATTAATTTAATTATTTAACGGGAGCGAACAATCTGCGCATGCGCGTCACACACCCCCACACACACACACCCACACACACACACACACACACACACACACACACACACACACACACACACACACACACACACACACACACACACACGCACACACACACACACACCCCCCCTCCCCCCCAAACGCGGGGGCCAGGGAAAGCGCGGGAGTGCTGTCTGAAATTCACACCCGCAATGAAGAGGAAGGTAAAAGACGGCTGCGCAGTAACAGTAAGTCCTTTAGAGAGCGCGGGTGGGGGAAGAAGGAGTGAGACACATTTAAGAAGTATAATAAAGTTTAGCGGGCATTTTACCTACCGGTCGGTTTTCCTTGGTCCTGAAAACTCCAATGAGCCCATTAAAATGCTCAGTCAGCGAAGGAGATTGCCTACGGCTGCCCTCGACTGCCTGTAACTAAATAGCAATTCCACTGCACTACGAGTTAAAAAGAACCATGCCAACCAAATTTTACTTGCATAAAAATTTTCAACATGCTGAAAATGTTTCGCGACCTAACTCAAGGAGAGTTCCAGTGAGCTCATAGGACCTCCTAGGACCACGTGTCGACCATGCTGTGAACTTGTCGAGGGCAAACTCGTCCAAACTCGCAGATTAGGTCAGTGGGACCTAGTGGGACAGCGCCTTTAAGGATTTATTGTGAATTTCCTGTTTAAAAATAATAACTATTGCAGTCTTAACTTCTGCAATGAACATTAAACATAAAAATAAAACATTAAAAATAACACAATCCTCCCGCTTCGCTTAATGCAACTCCCTTTACACTGGCATCAGCCAATCTTCCCTGTCCCGCCTGCAACTGGTCCAAAACGCCACAGCGAGACTCCTGTCGACCATACCATCCTAATTGACCGTCTCCGGTACGGGGTTGGTATTGATGGCACTGCCCTGACCTGAGTGGTTCATCTCTTACCTCAAAGATAGGAGTTTCTCTACTAACATAGGCAACTCTTTCTACTCCCCAGCTAGCCTCTGCTGTGGGGTTCCATAAGGTTCCATCCTTGGCCCCATTCTCTTCTCCCTGTATATGCTCCCCTTAGGCCAAGTCATTCAAAGGCACGGCATTTCCTTCCATTGCTATTCAGACGATACACAACTCTATCTCTCCCTGAAGCCCAAAAACCGATCAAATCTACTTAACCTTATCCACTGCCTCAAGGATATAAAGTGTTGGATGGCCCAAAACTTCCTTCAACTAAACGAAAGTCTGAGGTCATCCTTCTCGGCCCCTCGGACTCAATCAAAATGATAGCAGGCAGCCTTGGCAGCCTTACACCATTACTCAGACCTCACGTCAAAAACCTTGGCGTGATATTTGACTCGGCATTGAAATTTGACAAACAAGTCAATGCCGTGGTAAAAGCTAGCTTCTTCCAGCTTTGGACGATAGCTAAAATAAAACAATTCCTCCAGTTTGATGACCTCGAAAAGATCATCCTGACATTTATCTCCTCCCGCCTCGATTACTGCAACTCCCTTTACACTGCATCAGCCAATCTTCCCAGTCCCACCTGCAACTGGTCCAAAACACCACAGCGAGACTCCTGACGGGCACCCGAAAAAGGGACCACATCACCCCGATTCTGGCCTCTGTCCACTGGCTCCCTGTGCGGTTCCGAATAAATTTCAAGATCCTTCTTTATGTTTACAAAGCCCTTAACGGGCTTGCCCCCACCTACATCAAAAGTCTGCTTGCCCACACCACCTCCAGGTCCCTCAGATCGGCCGACTTGGAGTTACTGCACCTAGACTGTGAAACAGCATCCCTCTTCCCATCAGAACTGCCCCCTCCATCGACTCATCGAGACTTAAAACTTATCTTTACTCTCAAGCCTTTCTTGACGTCCTCTGAGGGAGGGCTATATGTATGTATTTATGTATGTACTTAATCTATTAACGTCGTATAACGTTAGTACCTCCACCAATGTAAAGCACTTTGGTCAACAGTTGTTTTTTAAATGTGCTATAGAAATAAAAATGACTTGACTAAAAGTGACAAATCTTTATGCAGTTTTTAATCTGTTTTATTCCTTTGGCAGAACAGATTTCAGATAAGCATTTGTAACACCTTAACTTGACAGAAATTGTCTTATCACAAAGTTTCAGTCCAATCCATAATGTCATTAGCAGTGCCCGTGAATGGTTTAGAGTAACTTCATTTCTCAGCACGTGTAACTCTGAAATTAAGGAGGGAAAAAAAGTTTCATATCTTCTTTAGACAGAATTTTTGTGTTAATGAATACATGATATTGTCAACAAGTGTCATTACATAATTTGTCTCTACGTCAATCTTTAAAGATATGTGTTTCTCTATTTTTCTTTCTCCCATTGTCTACTCCCCACCATCCCAAAACCAATGGGCTCCAGTGGTAATCCTTCATCTACAGCAGAAGATTTTCCACCAAAAGCCTCTTCATCAGAACAGATTGTAAGGGATGGGTTTGTGCCTTGTATGTCAATGCCTGACGGTAAGTAGGAGGGGTGGGAGATGAGCGGGAGGAGGTGGGGAAAGGGCATGGTCAGAGAAATGTGTACGCTAGGGGGAGGACAAAAAAGAGAAAGGGAGAGGCAGGGGTATTACTTGAATTTGGAGAATCCAGTGTTCACACAGTTGTGTTATCAGCTATCCAAGCACAATGTGAGGTGCTGTTCTTCGAGTTTGTATGTAGCCTACTCTGACAATAGAGTTTCCCAAGAGTAGTTAAAATGGCTAGCAACCAGAAGCAACGTAGGCCTTGGTCAGAACGCATGTTTGATGAAATGTTTGCCTAGATTATGCTTGTTCTCTCAGATGTAGAGATCAGGTCGGGAGCACCGAATGCAATGGTCAAAGTTGGATGAGATGCAGGTGAACCTCTGTCACATCTGGATGGACGTGGGAGAGGTGTTCGGACAAATGTTACATCTCCTGCAATTGAAGAGGAAAGTGCTAGGGGTTGGATGGGTGAATTAATGATATATTTTCATATTTCATGGCAGATATGTTGAATTCTCCTTTGCCTCCTGTGTTCTGCACACCTGGTCTGAAAGTACACCAAGATAACTCCAAAGTTTCAATGGATGAAGTAAGACGATCCAATGGTTCAATTCCTTCACCGGCTCTACCAAATTTTGAAACACCCTGGTTGAAAAAGCAATCTACTGTGAGTATGATCTTCAGCCTAATGCAAAGTAGCCATACAAGCATCTGTGTTCATTTTATTTAGCAAATCTGCAATTTATGGATAATACCAATTCATGTTTTGATTGTTAGGTTAGATGTTGATGCCCATAAATTATATCAGCATTCTGCAATTACTGTTCTTAATCTTGATTTTGAAAAAAAGATTATTTGCATCTGCGTGACCTATTGTTTGGATCTCAGGAAATAAAATCACTGAGACTTCTTTCAAAAATTGTTACAAACTTGGCAATATATAGATTGTATTATATATAAACTTTATTTCGGACTCAAGGTCCAGACAAGGGACAACATTACATAAAAATGCATTGCATATTAAAAATATATCATAAAGTACATCTAAAATCTTAGTATATCACTTATAAAAGCATCATAAATTATATATATTTTTAAAAACACAATGCTTGGATTAAATCCAGAATAAAAGAATGATCAATGTCCTACAACGAGACAACGATACCAGTGTCTCCACAACTGAGATTCGTAGCGTGTAGTGCTAAACCTTATGTTTGACAAGGCCACAATAATTACATTTTTAGAGTCATTTATCCCGCAAATGAATTTATACATATGATTTCTTAGGATAGCTTCTAAAGTACTGACTCCTGCAGTCATTATACTATAATGAATGCAATCTTAAAACTGTACATGTCTGCGCTTGGGCAGCTTACACCCCAGCGGTATGAATATTGAATTCTCTAACTTCAAGTAACTCTTGCGTTCCCTCTCTCCATCCCTCCCCCTTCCCAGTTCTCCGACTAGTTTGACTCCTTGTTTACATTTTATCTGTTTGCTTTGTGTTACCTTCTCCAAGCTAACAATGATTTATTCTACATTTTCCTTGATCTCCATCTCTCTTGGCTCTTTTCACACCTCACACAATAGACAATAGACACCGTAGGCCATTCGGCCCTTCAAGCCATTCAATGTGATCATGGCTGATCATCCACAATCAGTACCCTGTTCCTGCCTTCTCCCCATATCCCCTGACTCCGCTATCTTTAAGAGCCCTATCTAGCTCTCTTGAAAGTATCCAGAGAACTGACCTCCACTGCCCTGAGGCAGAGAATTCCACACTCACAACTCTGTGTGAAAAAGTGTTTTCTCATCTCCGTTCTAAATGGCTTACCCCTTATTCTTAAACTGTGACCTCTGGTTCTGGACTCTCCCAACATCGGGAATATGTTTCCTAACTCTAGCGTGTCCAAACCCTTAAAATCTTATATGTTTCAATAAGATATCCTCTCATCCTTCTAAATTCCAGAGTATACAAGCCCAGCCACTCTATTCTCTTAGCATATGACATTCTCGCCATCTCAGGAATTAACCTAGTGAACCTACACTGCACTCCCTCAATAGCAAGAATGTCCTTTTCTCAAATTTGGAGACCAAAACTGCACACAATACTCCAGGTGGAGGGTGAACAGCCAGCTGTCGTGGTGCACATTGGCACCAACGATATAGGTAAAAAACGGGATGAGGTCCTACAAGGCGAATTTAGGGAGCTAGGAGATAAACTTAAAAGTAGGACCTCAAAGGTAATAACTGGACTCCTACCAGTGCCACGTGCTAGTCAGAGTAGAAATAGGAGGATATTGCAGATTAACACGTGGCTTGAAAAATGGTGCAAGGGGGAGGGATTCAAATTTCACGGGCATTGGAACCAGTTCTGGGGGAGGTGGGACCAGTACAAACAGGCCGGTCTGCACCTGGGCTTGAAGGGAACCAATGTCCTTGGGGGAGTGTTTGCTAGTGCTGTCAGGGAGGATTTAAACTAATGTGGCAGGCGGATGGGAGCCTGAGCAGAGAGACAGAGGGATGCTAGCTAGGTGAAAAGTAAAAGTGGCAGGCAGAAAAATCCAGGGCAAAAATCAAAAAGGGTCACATTTCAACCTAATTGTAAAGGGGTAAGAGTGTTGTAAAAACAAGCCAGAAGGCTTTGTGTCTCAATGCAAGGAGCATTCGTAATAAGGTGGATGAGTTGAATGTGCAGATAGTTATTAATGAGTATGATATAGTTGGGATCACGGAGATATGGCTCCAGGGTGACCAAGGTTGGGAGCTGAACATCCAGGGATATTCAATATTCAGGAGGGATAGACAGAAAGGAAAAGGAGGTGGCGTAGCGGTGCTGGTTAGTGAGGAGATTAACGCAATAGAAAGGAAGGACATTAGCTTAGAGGATGTGGAATCGATATGGGTAGAGCTGCGAAACACTAAGGGGCAGAAAGCGCTAGTGGGAGTTGTGTACAGGCCACCTAACAGTAGTAGTGGAGTTGGGATGGCATCAAACATGAAATTAGAAATGCGTGCAACAAAGGTAAAACAGTTATAATGGGTGACTTCAATCTACATATAGATTGGGTGAATCAAATTGGCAGGGGTGCAGAGAAGAGGATTTCTTGGAATGTATGCGGAATAGTTTTCTAAACCAATATGTAGAGGAACCAACGAGAGAGCAGGCTATTCTAGACTGGGTATTGAGTAATGAGGAAAGGTTAGTTAGCAGTCTTGTGCGTGGCCCCTTGGTCAAGAGTGACCATAATATGGTTGAGTTCTTCATTAGGATAGAGAATGAGAAACAAGGATTCTGAAGTTAAAGAAAGGTAACTTTGAGGGTATGAGACGTGAATTGGCCAAGATAGACTGGCAAGTGATTCTTAAAGGGTTGACGGTGGATATGCAATGGAAGGCATTTAAAGACTGCATGGATGAACTACAACAATTGTTCATCCCTGTTTGGCAAAAGAATAAATCAGGGAAGGTAGTGCATCCGTGGATAACAAGGGAAATCAGGGATAGTATCAAAACTAAAGATGAAGCATACAAACTAGCCAGAAAAAGCAGCCTACCAGAGGACTGGGAGAAATTCAGAGTCCAGCAGAGGAGGACAAAGTGCTTAATTAGGAAAGGGAAAATATATTATGAAAGAAAACTGGCAGGGAACATAAAAATGGACTGCAAACGTTTTTATAGATATGTTAAAACAAATGTAGATCCCTTGCAGTCAGAAACTGGTGAATTGATCATGGGGAACAAGGACATGGCAAACCAATTGAATAACTACTTTGGTTCTGTCTTCACAAAGGAAGACATAAATAAACTGCCGGAAATAGCAGGGGACCGGGGCTCAAATGAGATGGAGGAACTGAGTGAAATCCAGGTTAGCCGGGAAGTGGTGTTAGGTAAATTGAATGGATTAAAGGCCGATAAATCCCCAGGGCCAGATAGGCTGCATCCCAGAGTACTTAAGGAAGTAGCCTCAGCAATAGTGGATGCATTAGTGATAATTTTTGAAAACTCTTTAGATTCTGGAGTAGTTCCTGAGGATTGGAGGGTAGCTAATGTAACCCCACTTTTTAAAAAGGGAGGGAGAGAGAAAACAGGGAATTACAGACCAGTTAGTCTAAAATCGGTAGTGGGGATAATGCTAGTCAGTTATTAAAGATGGGATAGCAGCACATTTGGAAAGTGGTGAAATCATTGGACAAAGTCAGCATGGATTTATGACAGGTAAATCATGTCTGACGAATCTTATAGAATTTTTTGAGGATGTAACTAGTAGAGTGGATAAGGGAGAACCTGTGGATGTGTTATATCTGGACTTTCAGAAGGCTTTCGACAAGGTCCCACATAAGAGATTAGCATACAAACTTAAAGCACACGGTATTGGGGGTTCAGTATTGATGTGGATAGAAATCTGGCTGGCAGACAGGAAGCAAAGAGTAGCAGTAAACCGGTCATTTTCAGAATGGCAGGCAGTGACTAGTGGGGTACCGACAGGCTCAGTGCTGGGACCCCAGCTATTTACAATATATATTAATGATCTGGATGAGGGAATTGAATGCAACATCTCCAAGTTTGCGGATGACCCGAAGCTGAGGGGCAGTGTTAGGTGTGATGAGGATGCTAGGAGGCTGCAAGGTGACTTGGATAGGCTGGGTGTGTGGGCAAATGCATGGCAGGTGCAGTATAATGTGGATAAATGTGAGGTTATCCACTTTGGCAGCAAAAAACAGGAGGGTAGACTATTATCTGAATGGTGGCCGATTAGGAAAAGGGGAGATGCAATGAGACCTGGGTGTCATGGTACACCAGTCATTGAAAGTAGGCATGTAGGTGCAGCAGGCTGTGAGGAAAGCGAATGGTATGTTAGCATTCATAGCAAAAGGATTTGAGTACAAGAGCAGGGAGGTTGTACAGGGTCTTGGTAAGGCCACACCTGGAGTATTGCATACAGTTTTGGTCTCCTAATCTGAGGGAAGAAATTCTTGCCATTAGAGGGAGTACAGAGAAGGTTCACCAGACTGATTCCTGGGATGGCAGGACTTCCATATGAGGAAAGACTGGATAGACTCGGCTTGTACTCGCTGGAATTTAGGAGATTGAGGGGGGGATCTTATAGAGACTTACAAAATTCTTAAGGGGTTGGACAGGCTAGATGCATGAAGATTGTTCCCGATGTTGGGGAACTCCAGAACAAGGGGTCACAGTTTAATGATAAGGGGGAAGTCTTTTAGGACCGAGATGAGAAGATCTTTTTTCACACAGATAGTGGTGAGTCTGTGGAATTCTCTGCCACAGAAGGTAGTTGAGGCCAGTTCATTGGCTATATTTAAGAGGGAGTTAGATGTGGCCCTTGTGATTAAAGGGATCAGGGGGTATGGAGAGAAGGCAGGTACAGGATACTGAGTTGGATGATCAGCCATGATCATATTGAATGGCGGTGCAGGCTCGAAGGGCCGAATGGCCTACTCCTGCACCTATTTTCTATGATTCTATGATTCTAGGTGTGGTCTCACTGGGGCCCTGTACAACTGCAGAAGGACCTCTTTCCTCCCATACTCAACTTCTCTTGTTATGAAGGCCAACGTCGTTTGTTTTCTTCACTGCCTGCTGTACCTGCATGCTTACTTTCATTGACTGATGAACAAGGACCCCCAGATCCCTTACTTCCCCTTTTCCCAACTTGACACCATTTAGATTATATAATCTGCCTTCCTGTTTTTGCTACCAAAGTGGATAACCTCACATTTATCCACATTAAACTGCATCTACCAGTCAACCTGTCCAAGTCACCCTGCATTCTCATAGCATCCTTCTCACAGTTCACACTGCCACCCAGCTTTGTGTCATCTGCAAATTTGCTAATGTTACTTGTAATCCCTTCATTTAATCCATTAATATATATTGTAAATAGCTGTGGTCTCAGCACCGAGCCTTGCGGTACCCCACAAGTCACTGCTTGCCATTCTGAAAGGGACCCATTAATCCCTACTCTTTGTTTTCTGTCTGCCAACCAATTTTTTATCCATGTCAGCACTCGACCCCCAATACCATGTGCCCTAATTTTGCCCAGGTACACTACATCCACTTTCCGACTTACATCCTCAAAAAATTCCAAAAGATTAGACTAGCATGATTTTCCCTTTATAAATCCATGCTGACTCGGACCGATCTTGTTACTGCTATCCAAATGTGCTGCTATTTCATCTTTTATGATTGACTCCAGCATCTTTCCCACCACCGATGTCAGGCTAACTGGGCTATAATTCTGTTTTCTCTCTCCCGCCTTTCTTAAAAAATGGGATAACATTAGCTACCCCCCAATCCACAGGAACAGATCCTGAATCTATAGAACATTGGAAAATGACCACCAATGCGTCCACGATTTCTAGAGCCACGTCCTTAAGTATCCTAGGATGCAGACCATCAGGCCCTGGGGATTTATCAGCTTTCAGTCCCATTAGTCTATCCACACCTCCTTAACTCTGTAGTCTCTCCTGACTCAGTCTGAAGAAGGGTCTTGACCCAAATTGTTACCCATTCCTTCTATCCAGAGATGCTGCTTATCCCGCTGTTATTCCAGCATTTTGTGTCCATCTTCGGTTTAAACCAGAATCTGTAGTTCCTTCATTAAAGTGGAATCTCTATCCTGACTTCATTGTTTAAATCCAATATGATCTATTAATGTTCTACTATTCTCATTTCTAAGAAAATCGATAAAAAATGATTAATCATGTTCTGAAGTGGCAGTTGCCAATAAGCTGGCTGTCAATTCTCTCTTTTAATTCTGTAGTGACTGTTTCAGACCCAGTTGCAACCTACATACAGCCAGACAAAATAATGTGGTTTGGATAAAAGACTGACTTTCCAAGGCAACAGTGGCACAGCTGGTACAGATGCTGCTTCACAGCTCCCGAGACCAAGATTCGATACTTGCCTTGGGTGCTATTTGCATGGATCTTGCACGTTCTCTCTGTGACCGCGTGAGCTTCCTCTGGGTGCTCTGGGGTTCTCCCACATCCCAGGTTAATTGGACTCTGTAAATTGTCCCTTGTGTGTAGGGAGTGGATGCCAAAGTGGGATTACATTGAAACTAGTGTGAACGGGTGATCGATGGTCAGCGAGGACTCGGTGGGCCAAAATGCCTTTTTCCATGCTCTCTCTAAAATGACACATAGGACATTTTGAATTTTTTCCTTTCTTTCTGATGTGCTGTGAGAAATTAGATAACTGAGATTGCTCTAAGACCAGGCGTAGACTCAAAGGACTGAATGACCACTTGGCCATAACAAATTCTTCAATGTGATTAACCACTTAGCAGGCATGTTTATACCACAGCTTCTTAGAGAGGGATCTTGGAAATGAACAGCACAAGACATTGGAAAAGGGAAAGCACTTGCCACGGAGGACCTTTGTTTAGAACTATTTTTTAGATCAGTGGCTTTGCTATTTTCTGCATCACTACAAAATGGGCTTCTCCTACATTTGTATCCACAGTGCTGTTTTTCATAGTACCTCCATTACTCTTACCATCTGAAACTTGTATTGCTGTTCACTCTATCTATGTTTGCATTGTAAATTTAATGTTTAATATTGCAAAATTATATCTAATCAATTAATGAACGTGGAAAATAGCACACTAACATTTCACTGCATTGAGTACTGCAATAGTATGTAAAAGTGCTGTACCTTCTTAGCCCTTCCCACATTACCCCATGGTCCACACAATATCTGCATGTTGAAATGGATTAGAGAAGTGAAATTAAAGAACCCACTTGCATTTTGAACTCACAAATTCAATTTGCATTTTTGGGTACCAAAGTACCAATGTACGGTGGGGAACCTCACCCTGAAAAGTGGTTAATATTACTAAGCTGAATTAAGTAGAAGAAACTCTTTAATGGGGAATTGTTACATTTCATTTAAAATCTTTTTCTGCAGTCTCAAATTTTAAGAAATGAGAGAACTATAGCATTTACGCAAAAAGCATCAGATGAGCTTGCTTTGGAAGAACCTCAGCTACTGCCTATGAGCTCTGAAAATTACTTTTTGAATGGAGACACCAAATCACCAACGCCTCCACCAATGATGACTAACTGTGAAATTCTTTTTGACACACCAAAGATCCCAGAAATGACCACCACAATTTCAAGTGATGTCCTTGAGGTTGGTTTTGTTTCTTTTCACTACTCAATCATTGATGAGGCATGAGACAGCATAAAAGGATGATATGTCCACATTCTGATTTCAAACAGAAGCTCTCCAAAACTTGCGCACTTGCTAAAGGTCATAGTTAGCATCATATCTAATTTGTGGTGTCTTATTTTAGGATAACTATTGAAACTTACCGATATATCATTATTATAAGAACATTTAAGAACGGGTTTTATGCCATAATTGGTTTTGACAAATTGATAATTACAACAAAACATAAGACATAAGAAGAAAAAGGGAGCCTGGGGTTAAAAAAAAATAGATCTTTGGTATAGTAGAAAATATCATCCAATCTGACCATTACATTGTAAAGGCACAACTTTGGAAACGATAGGGAAAATGTAAAATATTGAGACAGAAGAGTGGAACTAAGCCTTTGCAACTCTACTTTGTCATCATCCACCTTTTGTAAACGGGGTTGCCAAAACATGCTGTTCTTGTTGATGCATATGCCAAGTTCTGTTCCTCCTTGAACCCAGTTCAATAATATGTTGATCTAAAAATGATCATCCTGGTTTTCAGATTTCTCTGCAAAATTCCCAACAGCGTTCTGCATATCTCCAATTCGGGTTTCTCGCACATTCTGTCTATTATTCTACTTCTGGCACCGAGTATTGCTTATAGAAGTTGGAAGTTGTACAAGACATTGGTGAAGCCACATTTGGAATATTACATTAAGTTTTGGTCACCCTGCTTTAGGAAAAATGTCATCAAGATGGAAAGAGTGCCGAGAAGATTTACAAGGATGTTGCCAGGACTCAAAATTCAAGATTCAAGAGAGTTTATTGTCATGTGTCACAGATAGGGCCATGAAATTCTTGCTTTGCTTCAGCACAACAGAATATTGTAGCCATAAATAAATACAGAACAGAACAGTGTGTCCATATACCGTTGTGGTGTACAGGAGGCTGAGGGGTGATCATGTAGAGGTGTATAAAATCATGAGAGGAATAGATAAGGTGAATGCACCGTCTTTTTACCCAGGGTAGGGGAATCAAGATCTAGAGGACGTAGATTTAAGATGAGATGGGAAAGATTTAACAGGAACCTGCAGCAGGGAAACCTTTTCATGCATAGGGTGATGGTTCTATGGAGGAGTTGATCAGATAGAATAACAGCATTTAAACGACAGTTGGACGGGTGCATGGATAGGAACGGTTTAGGGCGATATGGGCCAAATGCAGGCAAATGAGACTAGCTTAGATGGGGTATCCTGGTTTACATGAACGGGTTGTGCCAAAGGGTCTGTTTCCATACTCTAATTCTAAATGTATCTCAACTGTCATGGCCCTGACGTCTGGAATTGCCTCTGAACCTTTCTATTTCTCAACCGCTCTCGCTAGTGCTCTCCACAAGAGCTTCACTTTCAGTTTTGTTTATCAAATGTTTCCTTCTATGGCATTGTCAAATTTATTCAATACTTGTGTAAAGCATTTTAGGGTCTTTTTTTTATCTTAAAAACATTGTATAAATATGTAGCTGGTGTGGGTTAAGCACTTTCAGACATCAAGCTGAGATTGATGGGTTAAATGGACACCTTGCCTGATTTTATCTATTTTAGCATATTCATAATCTATTCCTTAAAATGTAATGTCTATGCATTCAAGTAAGAAGTACAACTAAAATATATTACCATAGTTAAAATGATAGTTTCTAATTATTTTTGCAATAAAATACTAACCATACAATCTCTGTGCCAGATTATATCATCGTATGATGTGCATTTGAAGACTCCTTATGGGCATAAATCTAGTAAAGAGAATTTCATGCATTAAATGTAATGATTCTTGCAGCAAGGAATAAATTTAAGAAGGAAAATAGGTAAGCAGTTTGCATTTTAATGTATTTTTAATGCATTTCTTTAACTGTCAATTTTGATTCAGTACTGCAACTAACATGATTCAAGGCTGCACCTCATCAAAGAAAGTGTGATCCCTCTGAATCAATGTATACATTAAAGCTTTTCTTTGAGTAAAGTTAATCATAGCAGAATAGTAAGATTAAATGAGAACTTACCAGTTTGAAGTTTGATCTTGATTTTATGAGGCGTTACGTTGGTGATTACGTGAAGAATGCCCGTCAGACTGCATGCCCACCAAACTTCAAAGCAGCGCTATGAAATCACAAATAAACAACACCGAAGTACATAGTAAGATCAGTGACTCGAGAACTACCGTATGATCCTTTTATGAGAGAGGGTTGGGCGTGGGGGGCACGTAATCACCAACGTAACTCCTCATAAAATCAAGATAAAACTTCAAACTGGTAAGTTCTCGTTTAATCTTCTTTTACTTCGGAGTCACGTGAGTGATTCCGTGAAGAGTTCAAAGCTTTGTGATTTCATGCCGCAGATTACAAATCTCGGCATCCCACTGCATTGATTAACTCGAAAGTGAAATAAATGCATTAGTAGTAACATTGCATTCAATGTAGAAATAGGGTTTATTTAACAATGTAAACAAACAACAGTACCCCTTAAATTTAGGTACTTAAAATGGCATAGGCAAACAGTCCTGGATTGACAATCGGCCGATGATAAAAATTCTGAAACATCAGCTCATTTGCCCATCCGGCGGCCGCCAAAATATGGTCGAAGGGCACGTCCCTCGCCTTGGCCGCCGACGTAGCTGCTGCCCTAGTGGAATGAGATGTAAACACACTGTCTAAATGATACGCTGACGTTGATACTGATCTGGTGGAATAAGATATACAATCGTCAGTGTTAATATCTGTATAACCCAGAACCTGCTGCAGCCACCATGAAAAAGTCTGAACCAACCTTCCTTTGTGTAGTTGTTTGTTAACTAATAAACAATGCTGATTCCATACTTCTTAGGATTCTGGTGGCCTAGATAACATAGAAGTGAGACCGTGGGGTGTTCAAATGATCTTCAATCATGCTGCCCCTAGTCTACTCTGGTTGTGTAGACCAGAATGTAAATGTAATGGCACCTGCAGCCAATTCCATCCTATCTAGCCACAACGTTTGCAATGTTTGCCGTCATTGTGCTGATATAAATGTCATAACTAAGGATGTAGCTGGAACCCCTTGGTGAAGTAATGTTTACACATTTTCAATAACCAACTGCATAATCTTGTAGTGCGAGAACTTGTGTCAAGATCTTTTAACAACTCGATATCCGGGTTGGACCCGAGAGCGTAGTTCCCTTATGTTGCAGCTGTAGTGTCTCTATAACTGAATTATTGTCAATACCATTTAAAATGAGCTGGAAATGTCAGTACTCTGTACCGTATTAAATGTAACATTAACATTTAACAAAACACTTCTGATCCCCTCAATAGGAATGTACTGCTTTTTTTGGGTGCTATCCCTGCACACTGCAGTGAGCACCTTCATGGCTTGATGTGACAACCTGAGGAAAAAGTCAATCCATTCAAAATGTGTAGGTCAATAATTGTTTTACTGTGCAAAAGCCGGTCTCCTGAACCACAGTTTGAACAGCAAGTACTTGTTTTTTGGTATAACCGTATACCGTTGTGCCATGATGAAGCAGGTAACGAATGCCTGATGAAGCAGGTAACATGGACGCTTGGCCAGTCCAACAGTACGAATCCAAGCAGGGTCTTGCAGACTGTTTTAAGACCCAGCTAATGAGGCAAAAAATGAGGAAGACATAAAGACCATTCCTCCTATTGAGGCGAGAAAGTATTTCTCCGCACTGTTGTGCCACATTTTTCGCAATCAATGAAAAACATGTATTAACATGATGAATATTCGATGAAGTATTGAACCATGCTTTCGTCATACTTCGAGATCCAACACTTATTCTGTGTTATCATCGATCTGAACTGGATGATATACCAGTGGCAAGGAAATTAATTACAGGATATTTTTCTCTTGATTATCATGTGACTAACATATGTCACCATCGTAGCAACTTGAATTTGAGCATGTAGATTATGTATATTCGCTCAAAACTCCTTACTCATGGGTGCATTTAGTGTATATATTTAGTTGATGCCAACAACTGAAGAATTGGTAACTCATACAATCTCCTTTACCTTTGAGTAGGTGATGGTATTTGGAACTTCTCATCTTAGAGTTCGAAACATCAGTTCATAATAACTGAATTCAACCGACCACACTACTGTAGCGAGTTTCAAGTTCAATGAGTTATTGTCATGTTCAGCAATGCTGAATACTGTTACTTCATCATTGTGGCTGAAGTAGCCTCAGCTGACAATAGCACATGGTTGTTAGCAACGATCTAATTGCTACTTACACAATATCAGTTCCTTGATTTGCTCAGTTGCAACACAGCTGCTATATTGCCAATTACACTTAATGAAAATAACTCAGTTTTGTAACAGATTGCTATAACCCCAATCTCTTGCCACAAGGCGGAGACAAGGCTAATAATAATTAACGGTAAATCCCAATGACCAACAAACAGTTTATCCCATACTGCAAAGCTTTACTGTTATAGTACAGTTATATTGTCTTTGATAACCTTTGTAATGGGATTTGTATAACATGTATCTCTTACCTTATGAATCTGTTGTAGTCAGGAATAAGTTTTTACATTCGGAAAGTTCATATGCCCGATACTCTCCAATCTTCATAATAACATGCCAATCCTGCCTTATTGCATGGGTGGTTTGCATGAGGACTTTTGCCCAATTTCCAAACCCTGGCCATAATCCAAACTTACTTGGAATGCTCCGGTTGTGCCTCAACCAAATATTTTTACCCTTTGTGTGTTGTACAAACAAATGTAAATATTACAACTTGTGAACGGTGCACTACCCAAATTTTGGAAGTGCTAGACCCATTTAGTTGAGCAAGATTGGAAGGTGCATGGAATTTCTGAGCTATCATGCTGCCCCCATCTCCAGTGAACCGCTACTGACGATGAGCGCCTGGGGTGCGTTCTGAACGATGACTTTTGCCCGTCGTTGGCCGAATTAATTCGTCTGCCAGGCTTCTTTCCCTGTACTAGAATAACCGATTCGGCGGCTGGCTCTCACATCCCCCTGTTGCCGTTGTTCACTGCCGGCACATATGTGCTTGAGTCTGTTCTATTGACATCTTTAGAGCCCGGAGTCATCTTGACCTTTAGCTCTTCCCTCCTCAGAGAGGGTGATTCGTAGGCAACTCTAACAGACGCTGCCACAGGCCGTAGGATACAAATACTGATACTAACCCATTGGCCTTAACTCAATAGAATATTTTACTGGGATGGCAACTTTATTGTCAG
This sequence comes from Okamejei kenojei, assembly GCA_035221665.1. Classification (NCBI taxonomy): domain Eukaryota; kingdom Metazoa; phylum Chordata; class Chondrichthyes; order Rajiformes; family Rajidae; genus Okamejei; species Okamejei kenojei. The sequence goes on along the minus strand of CM069136.1, from coordinate 67,748,598 downwards.
GATAGGTACCTCTGACACATGCCCTTCATCCCTTTGGGTATGCCCCACGGCCATACCCTGAGACTCAGTGTCAGCAGGATACTGACCCATCTTGGTCTCTGCCTCCAAGAGGGAGACCTTTGCAGCACTGTATATAACAGTTACTGTATTTAGGATAGTCGTTTCAACTCACTATCCAGCCCCGGTGAGGAATTCATCCCCCAACTCCGTGGGCCTTGCTCTCTAGCCCCAGTGGAGAATCATCTCCCGACTCCGTGGGCGAGCAGATATGTGTGAATTTGAGCAACTCTGTGTCTGTTCTCGAGTCTCTGTGTTGTGGGGTGGTCTGGTGTACACTCTGTGTTGTACTCTGCTCTGTGGGTGTCTGATCTCTGTCTCGTGTTCTGTGGTGGCTCTGTACTCCTGTGTGTGTAACTGTCTCTGTGGTGGTCTGTGTGTGGGTTCTCTGGGGGTTCTCTGTCTCTGGGCACTGGTTCTGGTTGACTCAGGGTTTGGTTGTGTCTGATGACCTCTGGGTTGCTCTGTGTGATCCTGGTCTCTGTTTCTGGGTGGGCGTGGCCTCTGTCGTTGTCCACTCTGTTGGGGGGTTGTTCTCTGTGGGTGGGTTGTGTGGTGTTGTTTTTTTCTGTGATCCCTGTGACTAACGATGGTACACTGGGTGTGGTATACTCTGTTCTGGTGTTGTGTTTGTGTGTACGCTGGTTCTGGTGGGGCAGTTCTGGTCTGTGAGGACTCTGCGGTACTGTCTGGTTCTGGTTGGGTGGTGGCTCGGGAACACTGTGGGTGGTTTTTCTGTCGGGGGGTTGGTTTGGGCGTGTCTGTACTCTGTGCTGTACCTCTGTGGTTGTTCGACTCTGTGTCTGTTGTGGTTTGGGGTGTGTGGAGACTCTGTGTGTTACCTGGCTGTTCGGGTGGGTGGTGGACTCAGCTCTGTCCTCTGTCTCCTGGATTCTCTGTGTGTGGACTCTGTTTGTCTGTCTGACTCTGGGGTCTGTTGTGTGCCTGGGAGTTGGTCTGGCTGTAGGTGTGGACTCTGGTGTTCTGGTGTTGTTTGACTCTTGTGTTTCTGCTCTGGTGGTACTCTGGTGGTTTGTGATCTGGTACTCTGGTTGGTGTTGTGGTACTCTGGTTTACTCTGTGGGGGGGGGGGCTCTGTTGGTTCTTCTGGCTGAGTCTGCCTGTACTCGGTTGTTGCTGGTCATGTGGGTGGTTCTGTGTACTCTGTTGCAACTCCTGCTGTGTGTGGTGTTGTGGTTTGGTGCTCGTGTGTTTGTTCTGTGTGTGCTTACTCTGGTGTTTTTTTGTCTGGCTCTGTGGTCTGACTCTGGTTGTGTCTCTGTTACGTCTGGGTCTGGGTGGGGTGGTCTGTACTCTGCTGGTGTTCTGGTTCTGAGGTGGTGTTTACTCTGTTGTGGTACTCCTGCTAGTTGAACACTGGTTGTACTCTGGTGTGTTGTTCAGGACTCTTGTCTGTGGTGTTTGGTGTGTACTTCTGTCTGGAATTTGTTGTGGTGTACTCTGTTCTGTTTCAAACTCTGTTGGACTCTGTGTCTCTGTTTCCTGTTCTGATGGGTTGAGTGTGGTACTCTGTGTTGCTCTGTGTTCTCCTGTGTTGGTCTTCTGGGGGTGGTTCAGTCTCTGGACTCTGTGTGTGTGTGTGGTTGTCTCTGTGTGTTCTGTACTCTGTGTTTGATTGTGGGGTATCCTTCTGTGTGGTCTGTTGGTTTGCACTCGGGGTGTTGTACTCTGTTTTTTCTGCTCTGGGTCTGTGTTACTCTGACTCTGCTCTGGTTTTGGTGACCGTGTCGTTCTGTTCTGGTTTTGTGTGTGTGCTGGGTTCTCCTGGGGGTCTGGGTGGCTTGTTTGGTGTGGTTTGTGGCTGGGGGTTTGGGCTGGACTCTGTCTGCTCTGTTTCTGTGCTCTGTTGATTCTGTCTGTTTTTTCTGGTACTCTGACTCTGTACTCTGGTTATTTGCTCTGGGGGTGTTCTGTGGTTCTGTTTTTGTTTGGTTTGTTCTGCTGTTACTCTGTTCTTGCTCAGTTGTACTCGTGTACTCTGTTTTTGTTTTCTTGGTTGTTTTGTTTGTTTGTTGTTGAGTTTAACTCTGGTGTGCGGTGTTCTGGTTTGGGGTGTATCTGTGGGGGTTGGGGGTGTGGGTCTGCGGGTTTGTGGGGTGTGTGCGGTGGTTGCTTTTGTCTCTGGGTCTGGTTGGACTCTGGGTCTCTGGGTGGTCTTTTTTTTGGGGGGGGGGTTACTCTGGGTTTGTGTGTTCTGTTGGACTTCTGGGGGTGTGATCTCTGGTCTGAGGTTGGTTGTGCTCTGTCCACTCCTGGGTGCTGTGCTGGGCTGTCTGGTGTCTCTGGTTTGCTCTGCTGGTGTTGTGCTCTGTTCTTGCTGTTTCTGTTTGCTGTCTGTGGTTTCCTGGGTACTCTGTCTGGGTGTTCTCTGTGGGTCAGCTGTGGGTGACTCTGGGTGTCGGGTCTGTGGTGTCTGGTTGGTGAGTGTCTCTGGGTGTGGTCTGCTCTGGTGTGGCTGTTCTGTTTGTCTGTTGTGTTTCTGCTGCACTCTGGTGACTCTGTCTCTGTTTCTGTTACTCTGGTGGTATCTGTGTTTTCTGGCTTTTGGTGGGAGTGTTGGGTCTGTCTGTTGTTCTCTGGGTTTCTGTTAACTCTCTGTGGTACTCTGGTGCTGGTTTGTGGTACTCTGTGTTCTGTCTGTTCTTTTCTCTGTTGTTTGGTTCTGCTGTACTCTGGGGGTTGGGTGGTTTGTGTGTTTTCTGTGTGTACCTGGTGGTAACTCTGTGGGGGTTTGTTGGGGGGGGTTTGTAGTACTCTGGTGTTGTGTCTGTCTGTGTGTTCTGGGTCTGGTCTGTTGTACTCTGTCTTTCTGTGGTTGTGTTCTGTTGGTCTGGGCGGGGGTTTTACGCTGTGTGGGTGGGGGGCTCTGCTGGTCTCTGTGTTTGTGCTGTGGTGTGTGGTGTGAACTCTGGTGTGGGTTGTTGGTGACTCCTGTTCTCTGTTGTGGACTCTGTCTGGTTGGGTCTGGTGTGGACTCTGTGGTACTAATCTGGCTGGATAGTGGCTGTCTCGTAGTTGGTTGTTTTCTGGTGCTCTGGGCTGGTACGCAGTGCTGTGTTGGGGGTCTGGGTTTCTCTGGCTGTGTTGTTCTGTGTGTGGTTTCTGGTGTTTGGTCTGGGTTTTCCGTTCAGCTTGAACTCTGGGTCTGTGGTGAGTTGATCTGTTTGTACTCAGGTGGTGCTGACTCTGCTGGGGTGTCTGTGTTGTTGGGGTGTGGGTTTGGGGTGTTTTTGGTGTCTCCGCTCTGTTCTGTTGTGTTTGTGGGTCTCTGCCTGTTGGTTTTACTGTGGAACTCTGGTTGTGGTGGTGCTGGTCTGTTCCAACTCTGTGTCTCTGGTGGTACTCTGTCTGGGTTGTACTCTGGGGGTACTCTGTTGTTTGTAACTTCTGTGGCTGTGGGTGGGGGGGGTGACCTCTGGGTTTGTCCCAGGGGGGGGGGGGGGGGCGGGGCGGGGGGGGGGGGGCGGGGGGGGGGGGGGGGGGGGGGGGGGGGGGGGGGGGGGGGGGGGGGGGGGGGGGGGGGGGGAGGGGGGGGGGGGGGGGGGGGGGGGGGGGGGGGGCGTTGCTGGCGCCGCCTTTCATAAAGGCCGGCCCTTTTTGACATGAAACAGCCCTGCATCAGGCGCTGCTGGCACAGCTCTCCCGTAGGCCGGCACTTCACACATGAAGCAGCCCTGTCAGGTGCTGCTGGCACGGCTCTCCCGGAGGCCGGTAATGTCACAAATGAAACAGTCCTGTATTAGGTGCTGCTGGCACGGCTCTTCCGTAGGCCGGCACTTTCATACATGAAACAGCCCTATCAGGCGCTGCTGGCGCGGCCTGTCCCATAGGCCTGCACATTTTCCACATGAAGCAGCCCTGTCAGGCGCTGCTGGCGCGGCCTGTCCCATAGGCCCACACATTTTCCACATGAAGCAGCCCTGCCAGGCGCTGCTGGCGCAGCCTGTCCCATAGGCCCGCTCTATTGCTGTGTAAGCTCACTAAATCAACATTTTTAGTGTACAGCTTTACCTGTAAAGGGTAAAATAATTCATAGCAACCGGTGCTTAAACAATTATAACATTGTCAGAACATATAACAATAACTTTTTACTTTGCCTTTAGCTTTTACTTAAAGAAAAAACACTATAAAATACATACTTTTTATTATAAGGAGAAACCCTTTATAGCCCGACTCACCTGAGTCCAAATAGGGTTTGGTTTTTTTTCTGTTGTTTGTTTTGGGGGGGGGGGGGGGGGGGGGGGGGGGGGGGGGGGGGGGCTGAATGAGTCCAGTAATTTCTTGACTGGGGACCAACGTCTGTGAGCCACTGACCCCACTGTCAGTGGCTCCAGCGTTCCTTCCTTGTCGTTCCAACGGCATCCCACAGGCTGGGAGCCGCTGACCCCCTGTCAGCGACTCTGCTTAAATTTCTTGCCCTTTTTACGGCATTCCTGCAGGCTGGGAGCTGCTGACCCCCCGTCAGCAACTCTGCTTAGATTTTTTGCTGTTTTTACGGCATTCCTGCAGGCTGGGAGCCGCTGACTACACTGTCAGCGACTGCTTAAATTTCCTGCCGTTTTTACGGCATCCCTGCAGGCTGGGGTGCCGCTAACTGCGCTGTCAGCGGCTTCTTATCTCGCGACCAGATCAATTTTGCCGGTTTATCCGTATTTGCGGTCGGACTGGAATTCCCACAGTCCATAACCGGCAACTTGTCGGGCTGCGAAACTGGCAGGAAAACCTCTGTAAAAAGAGGCTCCTGCCTAAAAACCCCTGGTAAGTAACAAACCAAACTGACCTTTTAAGTTTAACTTACCACCGGCAGGAGCTCTGTCCTGCCAAACTGGTGCTTGCGCCAATGCAGCTGACGTAAGTAGTGCGCATGCGGCCTGGCGGGCCTTCTTCACGGAATCACTCACATGACTCCAAAGTAAAATATACTTCCATTACGACTGGAATTAAAGGACACTCTACTTGCAGTTTTCAAGGATATTTGCAGGTCAATTATGTAATCAATACAAGATGTGAATGAGGACATCTGTGTTGCAAAACTACATACATGGTGCAGCCTTTAATATTGTTATTTGGTCCCACCTGGTTAATTCTCTAGTGTTTGGATTCAGCCAACTATGTGATCTCTTCCAGTCCTGTGACCCTACTTCATAGGAACTATCAACCAAATCGAAGATGTAAATGTTCACAAATGCACTTTCAGTTTGAGGGTATAATCTTTTTAACTATTTTATAGTAAATATCAAGGAACAAAATGTTTAGTAAGTATATTCAGAAGCTGGATAATTTTCCAAGGAAGGGTGTGGTGGTGAAAATAGTTATTCAGAGACGTTGGTGGAAAAGGCTGTTTTAAAAAAAAAAATTAAGACTGGCCTTTGTCTTAAAGTACTATTTTTCTTGTACCTTTTATCAGTAAATACATTTTGCATGGCAGTCATGCTACATACTAAAGTTTAAGTGAATTGAGTGATTGATCATAATATAATACTTTTGCACTGATTCTGCATTTTTATTCAATAGCCTTTCTTTGTGAGACTAATGGCTTGGCCATGTAGACTTTTAGTAATTTTTGGGGGGGGGGGGGAATCATTTTCTAATGATGTTTATATTTTTTCTAGAAAGTGACCTGTTTGTACATTTATGTTTTGGTGTGAAAAACTAAATGGAATATAAGAACATTGGATTAATTGGAAAAATCACTGGACTAGAAGAGTGCTTCTGGAAGTAGAACAGCTCAGTGCTGTTGAAAAGCAGGCTCCAAACAACAACAGATCCACATAGACTGAAGTGGTTCATATAAATAGTAATGTAAAATAAATGTTCAGTTGCAATGAACCACAAAGAGTTGTTTCCATACTTTCAATACGTTCTCCCCGTGACCTGCCTGGGTTTTCTTCGAGATCTTCGGATTCCTCCCACACTCCATAAATGTACAGGTAATTGGCTTGGTGAAAATGTAAAATCGTCCCTAGTTCGTGTAGAGTACAGGGATCGCTGGTCGGCGCGGACTCGGACCCGGTGGGCCGAAGGGCCTGTTTCCGTGCTGTAGCTCGAAAAAAAAACTGATTTTTTTTTAAAAAACAATGGTTGATGTATGTTTGGAGCCAGGATGCCGGCCCTCACATGATTGATATTGTGCATCTTGTTCACGGTCCTTTGAAGCTTTAAGATCTATTGTATATATTTTTTGAGGCTGGAGTAAAATGCATCACTTAAGTGTAGTGACTGATCTTGACATTCAGTATGTGATTATGCAATTGATATAATTCCCAAATTCTAATGCTTTGGTCATGATGATAATAGTGTAGAATTCTCAATTTTTATACAATTAATTGATTTGTGTACACTATGATTAACAAATAAACATATTCTGGACTCTGCATTACGATTTCAGGCATTCGCTTTAATTGAACCAGCCTGGGCAGACAATTTGTGAGGAGACAGTGCAGGCTTGAAGGGCCAAATGGCCGCCCCCTGCACCAATTTTATATGAAACCCCAATTCAAACTCATTTCCATTTTGTCCTGCCTGCTAATCCAATACTTGTTTTCTGTTTATGCAATTGTTAATTGATGTGCTAGGGATTACTACATATTTTTGGCCTTTTTAAATGGCAACAGTTCCATCTTTTAAAAAGTTTGGTTTATGCTTGGAGTCATGGATGCTGGAGATTGATATTTTTCATTTTTCTCCCATATCTTCATGGGCACTTACCAAGATAGTAGCTTGAACATTTCCATTAATGGTAGTAATACTTGGCCTGCTTTTAAATATCATATAATGGAGAAGTTGTTTGGTGTTTAAACTACCTTGGTATTGCTTTAGCAAAATGCAGGAGTAAACCCAGTGGGTCAGGCTCCATTTCAGGTTGGGACCCCAGCACCGTTTTGCTCAAGATTCCAGCAGTTCCTTGTCTCCTTGGTTTTGCTTCGTCGTTGTTGCATTTCAGCAATTGGAAGCACTCGGTGTACATAAATAACTAATTAAGCTGGCTTTGTGCACGCTAAATGAAGGATGCTTTGCACACTAGAACTAAGTATACCTATTCTTTTAGAGAAGCTTAATGGAATCAAACGAAGATAATATAGTTTTATGAAAGCTTAATTAGTCATTGTACATACAAAACAGTTGTTCTTACAAATGGCGGAACTAATTTCCCCTCTGCTACTTGGTAATGGTTGTCATCAGTTTTGTGTGCCTTTAATTTCCAACTATGGTTAACATACCATGTCATGCTTGTGTATTAGCAGATTTACAGGCAAAATAGACTTGTGCACATCTGCCAAAATTGAACCTTTCATAACCTGCAGACAGCTTATAGTAGTTTCCTGCCATATTCAGTCACTATAAAATCCTCAGCCTCACATATGGCCTGGACCGCTGGTTTCTGATCACTTTGCCACTCCTGCCTCCTCCGAAATGTTGATGGAATGCTAGAAGTAGGTATGTTACAAAACCTACCTTGAGCAGCGCTGCCACTCCCCATGTGCGTGACTTTGGCGCCTTTCAGAGGGGGGCTTAAAAAGTTGTTTTTCTTCAGACGGGAAATCGATCAATCTCGGGATTTCTCGCTAAAGAGAAATCGCTCGGACATTTGTTTTATGAAGGTATTTTTAAACTATGCTAGATCATTTATTAGCTAGAGTAATTTAAAAATCATCTTCTAAAGCCGTGAGCACCGACAACGGGAAGTAGGGGATAAAAGGTACAGTTTATTTTTACATTAAAAAGTGCTTCTTAGGAAGCCTTTAATCAAATTTTCATGTTGCGAAAAGGGTACAAAAAAAAAATATGAACCGGTAGTATTTTCCTGCCGACTGTGGGTTAAATTCACCGCAAAGTGCAGCGTTCCACTAAAACCCACTCGCAAGTTGATTTAAATGGCCATTAATTTACGGGAATTAAACACTTAATTCCTTCCATTTGGCCTATAAATTCATGAAAATGAGATTTTAAAATCATGTTATATTGTGGATTATTGTGTGAATGTTATTTGGACACTTAGGCAATTTTAAGATGTTTAAGGTGGATAGACGTTTAGATCTAGTAATTGAATTTTGTAATTAGCTACAATTAGGTAACTAACTAATTATATGCTTTAATTTCAGGTCATCAAGTAAGATTGTTTCATATTTGTTTCAGAATGCTTCAATCTATAATAACTGAACATATCATTGAGTTCTCTTAAGAAAGTTATGGGCTTTTGACTGTCCTCGATTACAGCCTTTGAGTTAAGTCAATTGAAAGGCAATGGGGAACAAGATGCTAATTTCCGAGTATGAAAATGGCCATAGCATTTTTAATACTGAAGATATGAAAGTGAATTAGGTGTCAAATTAAACTTATTTTTACGCTTCATCTGATGGGATAAATTGCAGACTTGATTTTTAAAATCTCAACATTTTGTAACATAGATTACAAATTACATAGAAGGGGTCAACCTTGTGGTTTTATCCAGAAATTTGTATAAATTGTATTAATGCTGCAAAATAAAAATTCACAAAGAACACCTTTATTAAAGTCCAAACAAGTAACCAATTAAAAACCATAACTAAAGACAATACACAAATCCTACAAGTCTCTTCAATTTTCAAAAATACATCGTTTACAATGAAGTTAGAATATGGTTTTGTTTTATGTAATGGTTGGATTGTAGTAAGGCCAATAACAAATATTCCATAATGGCCCATTTGTTCCAAATACAAAACCTAGTTATTGGAGGGTTTCTATCCCCCACCACACAAGAAGATGTGGAAAGAACATCAATAAGGTCTCATACGGCCGGGAGGCGGTGGTGCTCGACTAGGCGGTGTAATTGCAATGTCCAGATAGTCCCCAATCTGAAATTTTTGTGATTGTAATGTCATGGAGTCATCTGGTCCTTTCCTTCCTGAAACTGTGGTGCCAATTTCTTTAACTCTGTTATGTAAAAAAAAAATCCATAAATTAGCACCAGCAGTAATTTTTCTTCTATAAACCCCTAACAGGAACACACATTTTTTTTTAAAAAACCCTAATCAAACCCTTTTTCTGTTAAGTCTAAGCGGTTGGACTTTAATTCACATCTTAAATTTATTGGTGCTTGTTGATGCATGATTATCATTTAAACATTCTTCATAGAGGAAGTCTTCAAGTGGGCCGAGGTGCTTTTTCGTTTCATTTCGTGACCCAAATCATGTATCTACCTGTATTTATAACATATTGTGTAAAAATATTATAGAAGTCATACCTGAAACTCGTCAAGACCAAAACCTGCACATATTTTTAAAATATGAGAAAAACCTCAAATTTTCCGAGGAGTAATTGTCCAATCAATGCATGTTTGACATTGGTCAATTGGCATCCGACTCAATCACGGGCTTTGTTTCATGGTAGCGAGCACACTGGGATCATGGCTGCCTCCTAATTACATCAAAACATCAGTCTGAAGAAGAGTCTTGACCCGAAACGTCACCTATTCCTTCGCTCTGTAGATGCTGCCTCACCCGCTGAGTTTCTCCAGCATTTTTGTCTACCTTCAAAACAATAGCAAGGTTTCGAAGGAATAAAGGTAATGCTAACCATGCTGATAATTTTGTTTTACAATTGATTTATTCCATGTAAAGTTATGATATGAACTGATAAATAAAAATGTAGAGCTAGGATTAGGGTTAGGGTCAGTCGGTCGGGCTGTCGGCCCGCCGGTGGATGTTGCGAGGGTTCGGTCGGGCTGTTTGCCCGCAGGTGGATGCTGCGAGGGGTTAGGTCAGACCGCCGATGCGTGCAGCTGGCCAGCCTGTGTTGCAGCAAGCGAGTGGACCATCATCACCATGATGATCCAGAAGGGCATGCTGGCCGAGGTGGACCCGCTGAGCGGTCACACATACGGAGACCGCAGCCGATCCCAAAGCAGCTCCAGCCGTGAGCAGCTCTGGAAGGGGGGGGCGAGTTAGGGTTAGACATTTTCCTCTCAGTGCTATCCCCCAGCATGGCACTGCCCCACTCCCACTATGGCCATGACCCCCACTCTGCCCACTGGCAGTCAGTGTGGCTCAGTAAACAGGAATGCACAGGATCTACCCTCACCAATTAGGCAGGTTCAGGAGCCTGTGAAATCCGGGGCCTTTGCGGCAGTTTCACTCGACATACACACTCGCAATTATATTAATTACATTATTTTTATAAATATAATTAAATATAACTCTAGTCATATTCACTATATTATATATATATATATATATATATATATGGTATAATAGTATATGGTTTAAATAGACCGCAGCACGAAATTAGGCTTCCCAAAGAGTAATATGAGCATTGAGCACTAGATGGCACTTACTATTTTTGTTCTAATTTTCTAATTAGCTTAATTAATTAGTGTGCAACTTTTGACACTGACGAGTTATGAATTCCTTCTCAATAATATTTTATCTAAATCTGTGCCAAATTTCAAGTAGATACCAGGCATGGGTCACAAAACTTAAATTCCTGACACATTTTTGATGCTCGGCCCACAGCCTAAAATTATGCATTGATGTTCCTCAATTGTCTTTAGGATCAGCAGCATAAAATATGATTACTGCCATCTTAAAACTGAAACAAATTACCTTTTCGTAAATGTCACCTATTCTGACGTTAAGCAATCTTCCAGTCTATTACTCGATGCAAATAAATCTTAGGTTTAACAGTTCATCATTAATTGATGGCATTCCCAATTATTCAGCCTCATCTCTGGAATCTCGACATATAGGGTAATAAAATTGACGTCAACACACCATGTGAACTTTTACCATGTCACCTCCACCAGGAAATACTCACATTGATTGTCTACATTTTAAAAAATGGTCTATATATTCAACATTTCCAATAAAGTATCTTTAGAAGCATTAAAAATAATGATTAAAATTGTAACTATATATTGGAGTTAATGGGTACCACACTAAAATTGGATAAGACAGCGAATGATTAGGGATAGTAAGAAAGAACTGCAGATGCTGTTTTAAATCAAAGGTAGACACAAAATGCTGGAGTAACTCAGGCAGCATCTCTGGAGAGAAGGAATGGGTGACTTTTCAGGTCGAGACCCTTCTTCAGTCTGACACCAGCATTTTGTGTCTACCATGCGATAGTAGGCATGGTTTTGTGCATGGAAGGTTGTGTTTCATGAATTTGATTGAACATTTTGAAGTAGTAGTAGTAATAGTCTATGTGGACTAACAGTGATGTATATGGACTTCAGCAAGGCCATTGATAATGTTCAATATGGAAGGTTGCTCTGGAAGGTTAGATCACATGGAACCCAGCCGGCTAATTGAATACACAATTGGCTTTATGGTTGGAAGCAGAAAGTGGTGGTGGAAGGTTGTTTTTCAGTGGAATTTTATGACTAGTGGTGTGCTTCTTGGATCAGTGCTGGGCCCATTGATGTTTGTCATCTATATCAGAGATTTGGATGAGAATGTACATTGCAGATGCCATTGGCATCATAGACAGGGAAGATGGTCATCAAGAATGACAGCAAAATCTTGATCAGCTGGGCAAGTGGGTCAGGTAGCATCTTTGGAGAACAGGGTCTGATTAAGGATCCCGACCCAACACATCATCTACATACCTGCCAACTTGTGAGAATGAAAAATCGGAATCCTATTAGTCTGACGTCAGTGAGGGCGGGGCACGTGACGTCAGTAAGGGGCGGGGTACGTGACGTCAGTAAGGGGCGGGGTACGTGACGTCAGTGAGGGGCGGGGTGCGTGACGTCAGTGAGGGCGGGAAAGTGACGTCAGTGCGGGGGGGGGGCAAGTGTCGCCGAACGCCACCGTGGCGGGGCGGGGTCATGCGGCTGCGTGCTGACGTACACCCGTGCGTGCCCCCATAAGCGGCGCGGTGCGCTCTCTCTGTCTCCTCGCCGCCGCCGCCGCATGGGTCGCATGCACGCTCCCGGGTAGGTAGGAATTTTTTTCGGAATATTGAGGAAAAAAATCGGAATTCGGAATTGGGATGGAAAAATCGGACGAATTCCGCCCAAATCGGAATGGTTGGCAGGTATGCATCTATCCATGTTCTCTAAAGATGCGACCTGATGCCTATGTTTCCACTTTGAAGGAAATTACCGGAAATTCTGGTTGTCTTCAGGTAATTTTAGGGAAATTGAATAATTCCAGGAAAAATTCGCATCCGGCCTGCAAAGGGATGTAAAGGTAATACACACAGCACTGCCAGTTTGGCGCTCAAAAGTTTAAACAGAGCGCTGTCAGTTTAACACGTGGGAATTTAAACAAAGAGCTATCGGCTGCAGCGCTATGAGTTCTAAATACAATGCTACCGGCTGCAGCGCTAGTGCTTTAAACATAGCGCTATGGCCACAACGCTATGCGTCACAGACTGTTCTGGAAAATTCTTGTTTAACAATGAGTCTTTGGAATTCTCTTTCTCAGTGGAAGTTGAGCCTTTGATTATTTTCCGGCAGTGGTAGAATTCTGGATAAGACTAGTGGTGAAAAGTTACCTGTGGGTGGTGGGATTGCAGTTACATTTGGATTGGACTTGGATCTTACAGAACGGTGGGAGAGAGGAAGAAGGAGGGAGGGGGAGGGAGGGAGAGTGGCAGGCAGTGACTAGTGGCGTACCGCAAGGCTCAGTGCTGGGACCCCAGCTATTTACAATATATATTAATGATTTGGATGAGGGAATTAAATGCAACATCTCCAAGTTTGCGGATGACACGAAGCTGGGGGGCAGTGTTAGCTGTGAGGAGGATGCTAGGGGGCTGCAAGGTGACTTGGATAGGCTGGGTGAGTGGGCAAATGCATGGCAGATGCAGTATAATGTGAATCAATGGGAGGTTATCCACTTTGGTGGCAAGAACAGGAAAGTATCTGAATGGTGGCCGATTAGGAAAAGGGGAGATGCAGCGAGACCTGGGTGTCATGGTACACCAGTCATTGAAAGTAGGCATGCAGGTGCAGCAGGCAGTGAAGAAAGCGAATGGTATGTTAGCATTCATATCAAAAGGATTTGAGTATAGGAGCAGGGAAGTTCTACTGCAGTTGTACAGAGCCTTGGTGAGACCACACCTGGAGTATTGCGTACAGTTTTGGTCTCCTAATCTGAGGAAAGACATTCTTGCCATAGAGGGAGTACAGAGAAGGTCTGGTGAACCTTCTCTGTACTCCCTCTATGGCAAGAATGGCAGAGTGACCACTGGGTTCTTGGTCACCTCGCTGACCAAGGCCCATCTCTCCTGATTGCTCAGTATGGCCGGGCTGCCAGCTCTATGAAGAGTCCTGGTGTTCCAAGGTTCTTTCATTTAAGAATGACGGAGGCCACTGTGGTCGTCGGGACCTACAATGCTGCAAAATAGTTTTATACCCTTCTCCAGATCTGTCTCTCGACACAATCCTGTCTCGGGGGTCTACGGAAAATTCCTTTGTCCTCATGGCTTGGTTTTTGCTCTGACGTGCACTGTCAACTGTGGGACAGGTGTGCGCCTTTCCAAATCATGTCAAGTCAATTTAATTTACCACTGGTGGACTCCAATCAAGTTGTACAAACATCTCAAGGATAATCAATGGAAACAGGATGAACCTAAGCTCAATTTTGAGTGTCATAGCAAAGGGTCTGAATACTTATGTAAATGTGATATTTCAGTTATTTCTTTTATTCCTTTGCAAAAATATATTGTATGTAGATTGATGATTAAAAAAAAATAATTTAATCCATTTTAGAATAAGGCTGTAACGAAACAAAATGTGGAAAAAGTGAAGGGGTCTGAATGCACTGTAAAATCACAACATCAACATTCATCTTGAGATGTACAAATTAAGGGAAATGCTGGTCTTTTTTGTGTGCCATCCAGTGTACAATGAATTTGGTAATTGTGTACTAACCTGTAACCGGGTCGTTTAGGATCCGGATACACAATTGCAAAGCTGAAATGTGTTCCTTTCTTCCGTGCCTCTGGATAAACTTCCTTCACTAAGCTAGTTAACTCCTTCAATGTAGCATCCATCCTTAATTATAAAACGCAAACACTATATTAAAAAAAGTTGTTCCTTAAATACATTCACAAAGCATGTTGTAATACCAATAGGTTTGAGAATATACTTTACAATGTTGTCTTCTTTTAAATAAATAAATGGTAAGGCTATAGCCATCAGTACCATAATAATCAGATACGTGTTAGGAAATGAAGAACAATACTTACCAAGTATAGATCTGAAGCTCACTAGATGGGACATTTCCTCTGGCAAAATCATCCATTCTGTGATGTCTTCCATTATTAGTTGTGAATACTCTCAGCAGAAGAGGGCAGGTCTAAATGTATGTAAAATATAATGAATAATGTAACACAGGATAAAGAAATTCCAAAATAATTGTTTCTAAAGCACAGCACCGTAAACTAAATATTGTGGCTCTTCATGGTGAAAGCTGAAGTCAGGTTAAGAGGGAGACAAAGAATGCGGCAAATTTAATCACCGAACATTTCAATAACATTAGTAAGTTATAGGTTAAGAGTTTGCCCATGATCGACCGGGCAGTGTACCTCACTTTTTGTAATCTTCGTTCGTGGGCTTTTGAGTTACCAATCCAGGCCGTGATGCAACCAATCCATATGCTCTATACCATACTTTTATAGAAGTTCAAGAGAGTACGTATCAATATTTAGAACCTCCTCAATCTTCTAAGGAAGTAGAGGCATTGATGAGTTTTTTGATTGCATGATTCTACTGGATCCAGGGCAGTTCCTCAGAAATACACATGCCCAGGGACTCAAAGTTGTTAACCACTGACAAGTCCACCACTGACTTGTCGATGAAGACAAGTATGTGGATCCTGGCCTTCCTCGTCTAAAGTCAACAATCAGCTCCTTGGTCTTGCTGACATTGAGAACAAGGTTGTCATATTACCACCATTCAATTAGACGATCAATCTCCCTCCTACATTATGACTCGTCATGCACAATTCCTCCAACATCGGCAGTGTCATCGGCAAATTTAAAGATAAGAGTTGGAACAGTATCCAGCTAGTAATGGACATAGAGTAGAGCAGGGGTCTGAGCATGCAACCTCTGTGCTGATGGTTTTCAAGGACCAAGAATTGCTGTCAATTTGCTCCAATTGTGTTCTGTTGATGAAGTTGAGCATCCAGTTCCATATGCTTCGCAACAAGTTTGCAATTTATATTGCTTTTGAAAGTATTGTATTTTCACAAAAGTGCCATTAGTTATCATACATACTTTTAGGTAAAAACAAAATAGCCAGATACATTCAAGGATTTATACACTTCCTCTTTTTAACTCCAACTGCAGTAGCCCACCAACCTAACTTATTTATTTTAAAACAATACCTTCAATAAATTTAAAATAAACTGGAGTAACTCAGCGGGTCAGACAGCACCTCTGGAGAAAAGAAATAGGTGATGTTTTGGGTCAAGACTCTTCTTCAGATTGAGAATCAGGGGAAAGGGAAACAAGAGATATAGATGGTGACATAGAGAGATAAAACAAATGAATGAAAGTTATACAAAAAAAGTAATGATGATAAATGAATGAATGAATGATGAAAAGTAACCGTTCCCATTCCCACACTGACCTTTCTGTCCTGGGCCTGCTCAGCTGTCTGACCTGCTGCTACAGCTTTTTGTCTATCTTCAGTTTAAACCAGCATCTGCAGTCCTTTTCTACACCTTAAATAGATTTGCAAGATTCAAACTCTAAATTTATCAAAACCATGTCCAGGCTATCCAACAGAGTTATTTAAGTTATCTGTCTAAATCAATTTTCTCAGGCATTACCATAGAAACATAGAAAAGAAATTAGGTGCAGGAGTAGGCCATGAACCGCCATTTCATTGATAAACTCAGTATCCCGTATGCCTTCTCTCAATACCCTCTGATCCCCTTAGCCACAAGGGCCACATCCAACTCAAAATATAGCCAATGAACTTCAATACCTCTGTGGCATTCCAGAGACTCAATGTTGCCTTCTCGCTGAGGGTGCTCCAAGAACAATAAAGGAAGTGATCCAATCTCCTAAATTCAGTTAAACTGACAGAAACGTTCTTCTCTGCACTCCCTCTATGGAATAATGTCCTTCCTCATTGCTGTACCCGGTTACCAAGCCCTGTACAACTGAAGTTCCCTGCAAATCCTTTTGAGGCTATGATATACCCTGATATGTTTTAATGATATAAACTAAGGACTTTCATATATGATCCACGTTCTGAGAGTGTTTTGCTGTAGGTTTGTTCCGAGTTAGTTGTTCCGTTACAAGTATACTTGACAATTGAATTCTTATTTGCTGCACCTTAACAGACGGCAAACACAATAACAGATAAACACATAATAATCAATAATACAATTGATAACAGTTATACTAGGTAACTATAACAGAGCAAAACTGAAGTTCGTAGTGCCACCATTGTGGTGGACCAATAGACCTCAACATTGTTGAAGTATCTCTGTGTGTCATAGTTATAAGCAAATTGTTCGAATGCGTACGTTCTTTCCTCCTACTGTTCTTTAGAGCACAGATTTTCTGTTGGTCCTTAATCTTCTGATGTCAGGAGAACTTCAATCACATATTCACCATCTCATCACTGCCAGCGATGGGGCGACAGAGCACCATTCCTGGAATATTTTACTTTGAGATGCTCAAACTAATTCTAATGCTTTCAGGTAGGAAAACAAAGTGTCCCTTTATACAGTGCCCTCCATAATGTTTGGGACAGACCCATCATTTATTAATTTGCTTCTGTACTCCACAATTAAAGATTTGTTATAGAAAGAAATCACATGTGGTTAAACTGCACATTGTCGGATTTTATTAAAGGATATTTTTATACATTTTGGTTTCACCATGTAGAAATCACAGCAGTGTTTATAGCTACTCTCCCCATTTCAGGGCACCATAATGTTTGGGACACATGGCTTCACAGGCGTTTGTAATTGCTAAGGTAATTGCCTCCTTAATGCCGGTATAAGAGGGCTCTCAGCACTTAGACTTTCCATCACTTTTATTGCGGTTTATCAACATGAGGGCAAAGGTTGTGCCAATGAAAGTCAAATAAGCCATAATGGACTTAGCAATAAGAATAAAACGGTTAGAGACGTCAGCCAAATCTTGGGCTTACCAAAATGAACTGTTTGTAACATCACAAAGCGGAAAAAGGGCACTGGTGAGCTTACTAATCGCAAAGGGACTGGCAAGCCAAGGAAGACCTCCACAGCTGATGACAGAAGAATTCTCTCAACAATAAAGGAAAAAACCCAAACACCTGTCCGACAGATCAGAAACACTTTTCGGGAGTCAGGTGTGGATTTGTCAATGACCAGTGTCCGCAGAAGACTTTATGAATAGAAATAGCTACACTGCAAGTTGCAAACCAAAAATATAACGGCCAGGTTACAGTTTGCCAAGAAGTACTTAAAAGAGCAACCAGAGTTCTGGAAAAAGGTCTTGTGCACAGATAAGACAAAGATTAACATATCAGTGATGGCAAGAGCAAAGTATGGAGGAAAGAAGGAACTGCCCAAGATCCAAAGCATACCACCTCATCTGTGAAATACGGTGGTGGGGGTGTTATGGCCTGTGCATGTACAGCTGCTGTAGGTTCTGGCTCACTATCTTCATTGATGGTACAACTGCTGATGGTAGTAGCATAATGAATTCTGAAGTGTTTAGACACATTATCTGTTCAAGTTCAAACAAATGCTTCAAAACCTGTTGGCCGGCAGTTCATTCTACAGCAAGACAATGATCCCAAACATACCGCTAAAGCAACAACGGAGTTTTTCAAAGCTAAAAAATGGTCAATTCTTGAGTGGCCAAGTTAATCACTCAATCTGAACCCAATTGAGCATGCCTTTTATATGCTGAAGAGAAAACTGAAGGCCCTAAAACAAGCATAAGCTAAAGATGGCTGCAATACAGGCCGGGCAGAGCATCACCAGAGAAGACACCCAGCAACTGGTGATGTCCATGAATCGCAGACTTCAAGCAGTCAGTGCATGCAAAGGATATGCAACAAAATACTAAACATAACTACTCTAATTTACATGACATTACTGTGTCCCAAACATTATGGTGCCCTGAAATGGGGGGACTATGTATAAACACTTGTGATTTCTACATGGTGAAACCAAAATATATAAGAAATACCCTTTATTAAAATCTGACAATGTGCACTTTAACCACATGTGATTTTTTTTCTATTACAAATCTCAAATTGTGGAATACAGAAGCAAATATTTGTCCCAAACATTAAGGAGAGCACTGCAGGTGCTAACCTCTATCGTTTCTTTATTGTCATGTCTACCATAAACAGTGAAATACAATTTTTGCATACAACTCAGCAAGCTTATTTCCATACATAAGCACAATCACCCCGGTCAGTACCATATGCACAGAACAGCCCACTGAGTCCATATACACGAGGCACCATTTTATAGCCCCAGCTTCAGTTGGCCACAAAGGCCCATTACAGCCGTCCCTTCCATTTTGGCCACTCGAGAGCAGTTCAAACAACAATGACATTCAACTCTGTACAGTTCTTTGTTCAATGTGCCAGCACACCCTTTGGCTATCTGAGGAAGCGTGTTTGAAAAATCAAGATCTGAAATCTAGCACAAAGCTCAAGGACTACTGAGCAGCAGTGATCCTGCCTCGTGTCTGATTCTGAGACATGGACCACCTATAAAGTTTTGAAGAGATAACATCAACACTGTCTCTGCAAAGTGCTCTGAATACACTATCAAGTTAAGCGTCAACATCCCCAGCACTCTTGACCACAATAGTTCAGTCAGCTTAAATGGATTGGTCACACCTTTTGCGTCACCTCAATCTGAAGAAGGGTCCTGACCCAATCTACATGTTCTCCAGAGATGGTGCCTGACCCACTAAGTTTATTTGTGTCCTTTTGTGTCCACCAGCATTTTTGAAGTGTAGTTATTGTGGATAGGGTCTCAAGGAAACAGATCTAGTACAGATACATGGTTCTCTGACAGTTGCTCCATATTTAGATATTCCAATAAACAAGGCTTTTAGCGCAATGGGCTTCATCAGTCAGGGTATTGAGTTAAGATGTTGAGAAGTTACGTTACAGTTGTACTAGACGTTGGTGAGACCACATGCCACTGATATTCCCTACAATAATTACCTTTAATACAGCACTTTATCATGTGCCTTCTGAAAGTCTTAATGTACATCCTTATTGTCTATGGAACACCCTGCCCTTTTACTCAACTGTCGGAAATTATTTGACGAAGACAACATTTCTTTCATGACTTGAAAGAAAAATCACAGCAGGAGATATAGCAACACACCAAAGACAACACCAAAATCTCAAGATCTGAAATCTAACACAAAGCTCAAGGTCTATTGAGCAGCAGTGATCCTACGTTGTGTCTGATTCTGAGACATGACCACCTATAAAGTTTTGAAGAGATAACACCAACACTATCTCTGCAAAGTGCTCCACCACATTCATTTGTGGTCAGGGCATAAAACATCATGAACAAAACACAAAGTGCTGGTCAGGCAGCGTCTGTGGAAGGAATGGACCGAGCCCCGAGGAAATTAACACTGGTTAAAATGAAGAAGATAGTGATCAGACGGTAACAGGTAGTGATCAGTCTCAATATATACCCACATTTCTGCGCTGATCATGTGCCTGGTTAAATACGTGGGTGGCTGGGATAGAGGCCACGAATGGGGCAGGTGACAGGGTGCAGAGTCAGGAGAGAGGGGAGGGGAGGGGGTATGGATGTGGCAGCAGCCTGGGGCTGGGACCAGTGTGTTGGGCTGGGGCAAGAGGCTGATACATGGGCTGAGAATCCGGGAACGGGGGTTGGTGCAGGGGTGGGGGTGGTGCAGAGGGCGGTGGGTGGTGCAGAGGGCGGTGGGGGTGCAGGAGACAAGGGTGGAGCAGGGGACGGAGGTGTGGGTGGTGCAGGGAATGGTGTGAGGGGTAGTACAGAGGACGGGGGGTGGTGCAGGAGACGGGGGGGGGGGGGATACAGAGGACGGGGTGGTGTAGGTATGGGGGGTGGTGCAGGGGACGGGGGTTTGGGGGCGGTGCAGAGGTTGGGGGTGGTGCAGGTATGGGGAGTGGTGCAGAGGTGGGGGGTGGTGCAGGGGACTGGGGTGGTGAAGGGGACTGGGTGGTGCAGGTATGGGGGGGTGCAGGGGACGGGGTGGTGCAGGGGACGGGGGGTGGTGCAGGTATGGGGGGGGGGTGCAGGGACGGGGGTGGTGCAGGTATGGGGGGTGCAGGGGACGGGGTGGTGCAGGTATGGGGGGTGCAGGGGACGGGGGGGGGGTGCAGGGGACGGGGGGGGGGGGGGGGGTGCAGGGGACGGGGGGGGTGCAGGGGACGGGGGGGGTGCAGGGGACGGGGGGGGGGTGCAGGGGACGGGGGGGGTGCAGGGGACGGGGGGGGGGTGGTGCAGGGGACGGGGGGGGGTGCAGGGGACGGGGGGGGGGGTGGTGCAGGGGACGGTGCAGGGGCGGGGGCGGGGCGGGCGGATTTGCAGATGCCGCGGCCGCGCCAGCGCCGCCTCCCAACGCGCGCCTTCCTCCAGACCGGGCCCGCGGCCTACACCCAATCCTCGGCCTCGGCGGCCTGGCGTAAACCCCGCCGCCACTGCAGCCGCCGCCGCCGCCAACGCGTACTCGCCTTCTCACGATCCACCGGCTTCTCCGGCTCCTTCTTGATCTCCTCCTGCGTGACTCTGGACTCCACGGCCATGTTCCCCGCCCGCCGTTCCCTCAGCGATGGCGACCGCACCATCGGTGTCGAGTGGGGCCCCGCGCGCGCACGCGCATGGCAGTCGGCCGTCGTCACCGCTGCGGGCGCCGCCATCTTTGATGCAGGCAGCGCCCGCCCGCCCACAGGGCCAGCGCCCCCGCCCGCGCCAGCGCCAGCGCCCGCCCGCCCCCCCACAGGGCCAGCGCCAGCGCCCGCCCGCCCACAGGGCCAAAGGGCCAAAGCCGGAGTAACAGCGGGGCAGACGCCAGGAGGAATGGGTGGCGTTTCAGATCGAGATCCTTCTTCAGACAGGGCCATGCAATCACAGGGAACTGCAGTTCCTGGCTCAGACACCAATTACTTGAGTAACTCTGGCACTTCGTGTCTTTGTTTTAAATAAAGAAGCATCTGCAGTTCCATCGTTCGACCTAGCGCAGAGGCAAGTATGGCTATGCAATTTACAGGAAACTGCAGATGCTGCTTTAGACGCTAGGTGCTGGAGCAACTAAGATAACCAAGTGTTACACAAAAAGGCTGGAGAAACTCAGCGGGTGCAGCAGCATCTAAGGAGTGAAGGAGATAGGCGACGTTTCGGGTCGAGACCCTTCTTCAGACTGGTCAGGGATCAGGGAAACGAGAGATATAGACGGTGATGTGGAGAGATAAAGAACAGTGAATGAAAGATATGCAAAAAAGTATCGATGATAAAGGGAACAAGCCATTGTAAGCTGTTTGTGGTGTGAAAATGAGAAGCTAGTGCGACTAGGGTGGGGGAGAGATAGAGAGAGGGAATGCCAGGGCCCGAGGGCTGAGGGAGAGGTGGGAAGGGGAGGAGACAGCAAGGGTTAACAGAATTGAGAAAATTCAATGTTCAAGCCCAAAGGATGCAGACTCCCACGTGTCTTTTTTTGCAAAACAGCATCTGCAGTTCTTTATTTTTTACCTAGCACCAAGGCAAGTAGGACCATGCAGTCACAGGGAACATGGCAGATGCTGCTTTAGACGCAAAGTGCTGGAGTAACTCAGGCACTTCATGGCTTTTGTTGTAAACCAGCATCTGCAGTTCCCATTTTTCTACCTAGTACCAAGGCAAGTAGGGCAATGCAGTCGCAAGGAACTGTAGATACTGGCTTAGACAATTTGAACACCCAAGAGCAAAGGAGGCTGCAGGAAGTGGTGGGCATTGCAGGAATTGATCTCCCCACAATCAAAGGGTGGTGGGTGTATGGAACGAGCTGCCAGAGGAGTTAGCTGAAGCAGGTACTATAGCAGCATTTATAAGATACCTGGACAGGCACATGGATAGGAAAGATTGAGGGATATGGGCCAAACAAGGGCAATGCATTGACGAGTTGGGTCGAGGGGCTTAATGCTGAATGATTCCAGGACTAGGGCAATACATGGCGCAGAGGTAGAGTTGCTGCCTCACAGCACCAGAGACTTGGTTCAATCCTGACTGCGGGTGCTGTCTATGCAGAGTTAGTACCTTCTCCCTGTGACCACGTGGGTTTTCTCGAGGTGCTCTGGTTTCCTCCCACATTCCAAAGAAGTGGAGGTTTGTAGGTTAATTGGCCTCTGTAAATTGCCCTTCGAGTGTTGGACATAGAACTAGTTTTAAGGTGATCGATGGTCGGCACATACTCGGTTACTCGATGGGCCTGTTTCCACACTGTATGTCTGAACTACCTCTAAACTAAGATTAAACTAAGATAACTATATTCTGCACTCTGCATCTTCCCCTTTGCTCTACCTCTTGTACTTGAGAATGACTTGTATTTATGTATGGTATTAACTGATCTGATTGGATAGCATACCCGAAAGAAAAAGCAAAGTACTGTGACAATAATAAATCTAAAAATAGTTCAAAAGTACAATGTAGAAAAATCTGAAATTATATTTGCTAAGGCATTTTGTGAGATCACATCTAGTTTATTTTATATAATGTTAAGCCCCTGTCCCACTTTCCCAAGTTACTCACAAATTCTTCCGAGTTTTCCCCTTGAGTTAAACTCAGAGATGCCAGCCATAGATACTCGGGGCTATTTTTTTAACTCGTAGACATTTTTCAACATGCTGAAAAAATGTCCCGTCTTACCTGATGCCCCGAGCACCTACGGCTGGCATTACGAGCCGCTCCGAAATATCTACGGACTCGGTACGGACTCGCTGTGGACATTCTCCAAGTTTGAATCAAGGGAAAAACTCGGGAGAATTCGTGAGTAACTCGGGAAAGTGGGACGGGGCTTATGTCTTCTTACCCAACAACAGATATGGAAAGTTGGTCAAGGGAGACGGCAGCATTGGTTCATTGATCCCTGGAAAGATAGATCTACTAAAAGAGATTGAATAGGCTATGTACAGTGGCTTGCAAAAGTTTTCATACCCTTTGAACTTTTCCACATTTTGTCACGTTACAACCACAACCGTAAATGTACTTTATTGGGATTTTATGTGATAGACCAACACAAAATGGCACATAATTGTGAAGTGGAAGGAAAATGATACATGGTTTTCAAAATATTTTACAAATAATAAACTGAAAAGTGTGGCGTGCAAAAGTATTCAGCCCCCCTGAGTTAATACTTTGTAGAACCACTTTTCGCTGCAATTACAGCTGCAAGTCTTTTGGGGTATGTCTCGACCAGCTTTGCACATCTAGAGACTGACATTTTTGCCCATTCTTCTTTGCAAAATAGCTCAAGCTCAGTCAGATTGGATGGAGAGCGTCTGTGAACAGCAATTTTCAAGTCTTGCCAGAGACTCTCAATTGGATTTAGGTCTGGACTTTGACTGGGCCATTCTAACACACGAATACGCCTTGATCTAAACCATTCCATTGTAGCTCTGGCTGTATGTTTAGGGTCGTTGTCCTGCTGGAAGGTGAACCTCCGCCCCAGTCTCAAGTCTTTTGCAGACTCTAACAGGTTTTCTTCCAAGATTGCCCTGTATTTGGCTCCGTCCATCTCCCCATCAACTCTGACCAGCTTCCCTGTCCCTGCTGAAGAAAAGCATCCCCACAGCATGATGCTGCCACCACCATGTTTCACAGTGGGGATGGTGTGTTCAGGGTGCTGTGCAGTGTTAGTTTTCCGCCACACATAGCATTTTGCATTTAGGCCAAAAACTTCAATTTTGGTCTCATCAGACCAGAGCACCTTCCTCCACATGTTTGCTGTGTCCCCCACATGGCTTGTGGCAAACTGCAAACGGGACTTCTTATGGCTTTGTTTCAACAATGGCTTTCATCTTGCCACTCTTCCATAAAGGCCCGATTTGTGGAGTGCACGACCAATAGTTGTCCTGTGGACAGATTCTCCCACCTGAGCTGTGGATGTCTGTAGCTCCTCCAGAGTTACCATGGGCCTCTTGGCTGCTTCTCTGATCAATGCTCTCCTTGCCCGGCCTTTCAGTTTAGGAGGACGGCCATGTCTTGGTAGGTTTGCAGTTGTGCCATACTCTTTCCATTTTCGGATGATGGATTGAACAGTGCTCCGTGAGATGTTCAAAGCTTGGGATATTTTTTTAATAAGCTAACCCTGCATTAAACTTCTCCACAACTTTATCCCTGACCTGTCTGGTGTGTTCCTTGGGCTTCATGATGCTGTTTGTTCACTAATGTTCTCTAACAAACCTCTGAGGCCTTCACAGAACAGCTGTATTGATACTGAAATTAGATAACGCACAAGTGGACTCTATTTACTAATTAGGTGACTTCTGAAGGCAATTGGTTGCACTGGATTTTATTTAGGGGTATCAGAGTAAAGGGGGCTGAATACCATTGCACGCCACACTTTTCAGTTTTTTATTTGTAAAAATATTTGAAAACCATGTATCATTTTCCTTCCACTTCATAATTATGCGCCACTTTGTGTTGGTCTATCACATAAAATCCCAATAAAATACATTTACGTTTGTGGTTGTAACGTGACAAAATGTGGAAAGGTTCAAGGGGTATGAAAACTTTTGCAAGCCACTGCAGATTAGTGTGTCAATACTATATATATGTTACCACACAGATTATGCTTGTTCCACATTTCTTATGTCACTCATACTACAGGTCCGCCTACAGGCTTATTCGTGAGCTTTCTCGAGCTCTCTCTCCAATTAGACTAGCTGAATGCAAGGAGACAAAAGCACCTTGTGTTTCCTCCGCAGAGTTGCTAATAAAACACTATGGACTCTCATCAATATGTACGAGTCTGATCATTTCCTACATGGTGTCAGAGTGGGAAACTTCAGTGAAATATCGGCCCCGCTGCGTCTGCTAACCCACAAAGACACTGTTTGGGCCTGGCATGAGCAACAGCAGAGGGCGTTTGACACTCTTAAACAACAGATGTCTTGTGCCCCCACTCTCGCCTACTTTAATGCTAAATTACCAGTTACACTGACTTGTGACATCTCACAGTACGATTTAGGAGCAGCTTGCCTCCAAGTTTGGGGGTTCAGTATTGATGTGGATAGAGAACTGGCTGGCAGACAGGAAGCAAAGAGTAGGAGTAAACGGGTCGTTTTCAGGATGGCAGGCAGTGACTAGTGGGGTACCGCAAGGCTCAGTGCTGGGACCCCAGCTAGTTACAATATATATTAATGATTTGGACGAGGGAATTGAATGCAACATCTCCAAGTTTGCGGATGACACAAAGCTGGGGGGCAGTGTTAGCTGTGAGGAGAATGCTAGGAGGCTGCAAGGTGACTTGGATAGGTTGGGTGAGTGGGCAAATGCATTGCAGATGCAGTATAATGTGGATAAACGTGAGGTTATCCACTTTGGTGGCAAGAACAAGAAAGTATTATCTGAATGATGGCAGATTAGGAAAAGGAGAGATGCAACGGGACCTGGGTGTCATGGTACACCAGTCATTGAAAGTAGGCATGCAGGTGCAGCAGGCAGTGAAGAAAGCGAATGGTATGTTAGCTTGAGTATAGGATTTGAGTATAGGAGCAGGGAGGTTTTACTGCAGTTGTACATGGTCTTGGTGAGACCACACCTGGAGTATTGCGTACAGTTTTGGTCTCCTAATCTGAGGAAAGACATTCTTGCCATGGAGGGAGTACAGAGAAGGTTCACCAGAATGATTCCTGGGATGTCAGGACTTTCATATGAAGAAAGACTGGATAGACTCAGCTTGTACTTGCTAGACTTTAGAAGATTGAGGGGGGATCTTATAGAAACTTACAAATTTCTTTAGGGGTTGGACAGGCTTGATGCAGGAAGATTGTTCCCGATGTTGGGGAAGTCAAGAACAAGGGCTCACAGTTTAAGGATAAGGGGGAAGTCTTTTAGGACCGAGATGAGAAAAAATTCGATGAGAGATGAGATGAGAGATGAAAGATGAGAGTGGTGAATCTGTGGAATTCTCTGCCACAGGAAGCAGTTGAGGCCAGTTCATTGACTATACTGTATTTAAGAGGGTGTTAAATGTGGCCCTTGTGACTAAAGGGATCGGGGGCATGGAGAGAAGGCAGGTACAGGATACTGAGTTGGATGATCAGCCATGATCATATTGAATGGTGGTGCAGGCTTGAAGGGCCAAATGGCCTACTACTGCACCTATTTTCTATGTTTCTAGGCCATTCCTGACAAAAGTTACGTCACTATATTAAAAAAATGAGGAAGGGACTGAACAGTGAATTACAGACCATTAAACCGACCGTCAGTAGTGTGAAAATGCTGGAATCCATTATAAAAGATGCAATAACAGAACACTTGAAAACCATTACACGGATTGGACAAAGTCAGCAGAGGTTGATGAAAGAGAAATATTGCCCAACAAATCATAGCTTGAAGCTGACGGGCACATTTTAAAGGAGATGCGCAGGGCCAGTTCCTATTTTCTATGTTTCTAAGATGATGGTAATGGCCTGTTGCCTATGCTTCGCGCACCATGACAGACACAAAACAATACTACACCCAGATTGAAAAGGAGCTGCTAGCGGTCGTTTTCGCCTGCAAGAGGTTTAATGACTTTAATTCGGGAAAACGGTCACAAATGAAATTGACCATCAACCCCTGATCAGCATCTTGAACAAACTAATACACGCCTCTCCAGGATGCCTTCAACAGATGATGCTACAGCTTCAGAAGTATGACATTGTTCTAACCTACAAACGTGGCAAGGACATGCACCTGGCTGACACCCTCTCACGTGCTCCTCGAAAGGCCTGCAAGGGTTCATCCTCACCAGATGATGGTTTTGTCGTTATGACTGTTTCCTTTATTCCCTCGTCCTGCTTGGAGGAGCTGGTAGCCCACACTGCCGCTGAGGATACCTTACTGTGTCATTATGCGCGGTTGGCCTGACAAGCATTACAATGTACTGCTTCCAGTTCGGCCCTTCTTTGCCGTCCGTGATGAACTAGTACCACAAGATAGCATTATCATAAAGGGCCACAAAGCTGTAGTTCCTGCTTCTCTACACAGCAAGTATTTTGATGCTATCCATGCGGGATATCCAGGCGCAGAAGCAACTGTCCTGTGAGCAAAAAACATGTTTTACTGGCCTGGTATGGCCGATTACATTCACGAGAAAGTGGAATTCTGTGCAGTGTGCAACAGTTTGGCACCACATCAACAAAAGCAACCATTTCTCTCACATCCGGTTCCTGCCCTCCCGTGGTCCACAGTGGCAACTGACATATTTGAGTGGCATGGCAAACAATACCTGGTTCTTGTCGACTCGTATTCTGAGTGGTTTGACATTGATCTTCTTAGTACCCCCATTTCTCATGGTTCAGAAGCTGACACGCCATTTCTCCGACCACAGAGCTCCATGTCAACTACTATCTGATAATGGCAGTCAATTTACCAAGTCAAGTCAAATCAAGTTTATTCGTCACATACACATACAAGATGTGCAGTGAAATGAAAGTGGCAATGCCCGCGGATTGTCCAAAACAACAGAACAACAAACTAGAATAGAACAGAACCAGTATTTACATTTTAGAAAAAAAAACATTTTTAAAAACACAACACAACAGTAAATTAGTCCCTGGTGAGATAAGAGTTTACAGTCCTGATGGCCTGTGGGAAGAAACACCGTCTCATCCACTTTTTACAGCGTGACAGTGGTAGCGCTTGCCTGACCATAGCAGCAGGAACAGTCTGTTGCTGGGGTGGTAGGGGTCCCCCATAATGTTGCTGGCTCTGGATCTGCATCTCCTGGTGTATAGGTCCTGCAGGGGGGTGAGTGTTGTTCGCATAGTTCGTTCGGCCGAATGCACGACTCGCTGCTGAGCCTTCCTGACCTTGGCAGAGCTGTTCCCAAACCAGATTGAGATGTTGCTGGACAGGATACTTTTCTACAACCCCAGAGTAGATGCACTGAAGGATCCTCAGGGAGACTCAGAGAGGTGCCTGAGGTGTTAACGGCGCTGCCTTGCCATACTCACCAGTGTGGCAGTGTGTGTTATCCATGTCAGATCCTTTGTGATGTGGACTCCCAGGTATTTAAAGCAGCTCATCCTGTCCACAGTATCCCCATCTATCTCCAGTGGCGTGTACGTCCTCGGATGTTGAGCCCTTCTAAAGTCCACATTCAGCTCCTTAGTTTTTGTGACATTCAAGAGGAGGCTGTTGTCCTGACACCACAGTGCCAGATCAGCCACCTCCTCCCAGTAGGCCTTCTCATTGTTATCGGAGGTCAGGCCCACCACCACAGTGTCATCAGCAAACTTGATGATGGAGTTGGTGCTGAACCTGGCTACACAGTCATTTGTGTACAGGGAGTACAGTAGGGGGCTAAGGACGCAACCCTGGGGGGATCCTGTGTTCACGATGAGGGGGTTGGAGGTATGTCTCCCCATCTTGACCACCTGGGGCCTGGCAGTGAGAAAGTCCAGGACCCAGGCACACAGGGGAGTGTTCAGCCCCAGTTCCAGCAGCTTCTCAGCAAGTCTGGTGGGGACTATGGTATTGAAAGCTGAACTTGAATCAATGAACAGCATCCTCACATAGCCCCACTTCTGGCTATTGAGGTGAGAGAGAGTGGTGTGCAGAACCTGGGAGACCGCATCATCCGTGGATCTGTTCGGACGAACTGCAGAGGGTCCACGGTGCGAGGGAAGAAGGCACAGATGTGGTTCTTGATCAGCCTCTCGAAGCATTTCATGACCACCGAGGTGAGGCCCACTGGTCGGTAGTCATTCAAGCAGGCTGGAGAGGCATTCTTAGGCACTGGTACAATGGTGGATCTTTTGAAGCAGGCAGGGACCACGGACTTGGCCAGGGATAGTTTGAATATTTGGTGAGCACTGGAGCAAGCTGAGTAGCATAAGACTTTAGTACTCGCCCAGATATACCATCTGGGCCAACAGCTTTACTCGTGTTCACATGCGTCAGACCCCTCCTCACATCATGCTCGGTCACCGAGAATGTGTGCACATACCCAGCCGTGGACCCCCTTCCAGCCTTGCTAGCGGCGTTGTTGTTAGCCGGTGAGCTTGGGGTAATGTTGCCCGTCTCTAATCGTGCATAAAAAGAGTTCAGGAATCAGCTAGGGAGGTGTCAGCACTCCCGGTTGAGGAGGGTGGGCTGCTCTGATAGTCAGTTATAGTCCGTAGCCCCTGCCATTGGTGTCCTGCTGCTCAATCTGTGACTCCATCCTGTCCCTGTACCTCCTTTTTGCGTCCTTCACCGCCTTTCACAGTCTGTAGGACTCTGCCTTGTCATTCATATTGCCGGATGCCAGGCCGCAGTTGTAAGCAGCAGTGCGAGCATTCAAGGCAATGCGAATGGACCTGTCCACCTAGGGTTTTTGATTAGGAAAGATGCTAACCCTTACCGTAGGGACGATGTTATTGGCTATTGTTGCAATGAAGTCCGTGACCGCTTCTGGAACTTGCTTGTAACATATGCCAGTCGTCATCACTCAGTGCATCTTGCAGCATGGCCTCTGAATGGTCACACCACCGCTTTACGTCCCTCATCACTGCCGCTTCCCGTACTGTCCGTTGTTTATACTCCGGCAGCAGGAAAATGGCAGCGTGATCAGATGTTCCAAAAGGAGGGAGAGAAATGGCCTTGTAGCCTTTCCTGAATGGCGTGTAGCAGTGGTCCAAAGTTCTTTCCCCCCTGTTGACACACGTGATGTGTTGGCAGAAGTTAGGCATAGCCTTTTTGAGATTTGCCTTATTAAAATCTCCAGCCACCACCATAGCCGCATCCGGGTTCTTGTTCTGGACACAGCACATCGTGTAGGGCCGATAGTGCCACGTCGGTGTCCGCATGCGGTGGAATGTGGACGGCGGTGATGGTCACCGAGCTGAACTCACGGGGAAGGTAGAATGGACAGCATGAGATAGTCAGATGCTCCAGGTCCGGCAAGTAGGAACGAGAAAGTGTCTTAATGTTTCTAGGGTTGCACCAGTTATGTTGGTTATGAAGCAAACTCCTCCACTCTTGGATTTCCCGGATTCTTCCGTTCTGTCCGCACGGAAAACAGTGAAGGACTCGGTTGGGCAGATTACTTAATCCGGCATCCATCGGGATCAGCCATGTCTCGGTCAGACAGAAGATGTTGCAGTCTCTTATGTCCCGCTGGAATCTGATCCTCGCCCTGAGGTCATCCAACTTGTTCTCCAGGGCCTGGACGTTAGCCAGAAGGATACTGGGCAGAGGTGGATGGAAGGCTTGAGCTCTTAGCCTATTCTGAATCACGCCCGCCCCCCCCCCCCCGCTTACCTCGATGTTTTATCCGTACTTTTTCCTGGAGCCGTGCTCCCATTATTGTTGCCTCTTGTGATCTCTGCCGGCCATGCTGGATCGGTGAGTAACGTGCCTAAAAGGCCTTGGGTTACTCTAAAGTTTAGTTTTAATAGTGTTTCCCGATCGTACATTGTTAGTGCTAATGTGTTAGTAGAAAGAAAGAAATTTAAAATAAACATACAAGTTAAAAAAACGCACAATCTCTGCGGAGCTACCACGACGGCGACTGGACCCAGCTTAAACAGCCAGTACTTCAAAGACTTAGCTGCATGCTGGGGTTTTCGTCAGTACCCTCAGTCCAATGGCCTAGCTGAACGTGCCGTCAGGAGTGCCAAACAATGAATGGAACGGTCCCACAGAGCAAAATCAGATGTGTACCTGGACCTGCTTAATCTGTGCAACATCTCGCGCGACCCAATATTGGGTTCACCCGCTCAGCGTCTGATGTCGAGGCAGACCCGAGCCACATTGGCTGTGGCGAAACTGGCACTGGTTCCGCATGTGTTCCCACCATCAGAGGTCCAGTCCAGACTACTACAAAAGCGCGACATTCAGAAAGGGTGGTATGACAAAACGAGCAGACCGCTTCCACCACTAACCGAGGGACAAGTGGTGCATCTGCAAACCGACAAAGGTCACGACCGCATTGGTGTAATTTCTGGAACTGCCTTTGAGCCACGTTCGTACTTGGTCAATGCTGATGGCGGTACCTACAGACGTAATAGGCAACATATCCAGCCTGTGAATGAGCCAGCACCACCTCCGTACTATCCTGACCCCACAAGTGTACTTCCATCCACATCCAGCGGCATCACCAGTACGCATGCTGGACGTGTTTGTAAGCCGACCCTAAAGTACCCGGGCTATGTTTACCTTGCTGATAATTTTTTTTTACAACTGATTTATCGTGGTAAAGTTATGATCTAAACTGTTAAGTAAAAATGATACATAAAAATATAGACCTAGGGTTAGGATTAGGGTCAGTCAGTCGGTCGGTTGGGCTGTCTCCCACTGGTGGGTGTTGCGAGGGAACGGTCGGGCTGTCGGCTCGCCGGTGGGTGCTGCGAGGGGTCGGTCGGGCTGTCGGCCCGCCGGTGGGTGCTGCGAGGGGTCGGTCGGCCCGCTGGTGGGTGCTGCGAGGGGTCGGTCGGGATGTCGGCCGGCCGGTGTTGCAGCGAGCGAGCGGGCGGACTGACAGAGCCGGCGCTATGGGGGTGCTGAAGGCGGCCCGGGCAGTGTGCAGGGCAGTACTGCTCCCCACCATCATCACCATGATGATCCAGAAGGGCATGCTGGCCAAGGTGGATGCGCTGAGCGGCCACACGTACGGAGCCTGCAGCCGGTCCTAAAGCGGCTCCAGTTCCAGCCGTGGGCAGCTCTGGAAGGGGGGCGAGTTAGGGTTAGTGTTAAGCATTTTCCTGTCAGTGAAAGATGCCTTAGCCTTCCCCCAGCCTGGCACTGCCCCAGTCCCACTATGGGCGTGACCCACACTCTGCCCACTGGCAGTCAGTGGGGTTCTGTAAAGGGGGGAACGCACAGGATCTGCCCTCACCCATTAATTAGGCGGGTTCAGGAGTCGGTGAAATCCGGGACCTTTGCGGCAGTCTCACTCAATGTATACACTCACAATTGTATTCATTATATTTATATTATTTTTATATATTATTTTTATATAATATAATTATACATAACTCCAGTCATATTCACATCATATATATTAATAGAATATTGACTGGCCTTGATACGACATATATTGCCTGAAGTAGATTCATATTGCCCGAGTCGAAGACGAGGGCAATATGGATCTAGTGAGGGCAATATATGTCGTATCTCCGAAAGAGGACAGTCAATATTGTTATTATTACCGACATCTAGAGGAAAATCTGAACATCTCATATGGAATGTATCTATACATTTTGGCATTGCAACATTGTAAATAAGGGTACTAAAACCATTGCAACATTGTAAATAAGGGTACTAAAACAATGTAACATTTATGTTTCATTTATGTAATTTATGGTCATTCATTTATGTGACAATGTGAAGGTCAAGTTTTAAAACCCTTTTCTCGCAGGCAGCCATTTTTTTTTTGAGAATAAGTTTAAATTTCCCACGCAGCGTGACGTTGCCGTCACGCAGCGTCACGTTTGTGAGACGCTGTTTAAACAGGTAAACTCCATAGGGGTTGGCTAGAAAGGGGAATATAAGAAAATATTCCCCTGTTAGCCCTGCTGGCATTAGATAAAACCATACCTCAGATGGCTGATATGGGTATAATAATAGTTTAAATATACCGCAGCACGGAATTAGGTTCCCCATAGAGTAATATGAGCATTGAGCACCAGATGGCGCTTACTTTTTCGATCTAATTTTTTAATTAGCTTAATTAATTATTGTGCACTTTTGACACTGACGAGTTACGAATTCCTTCTCAATCTGTGCCAAATTTAAAGTAGATACCAGACATGGGTAAAGAAAGTTAAATTCTAGACACATTTCGAAACTTGGCCACAGCCTATAGAGACATACGCATGGAAACAGGTCCTTTGGCCCAACTTGCCCATGCTGACCACAATGCCTATCTATGCTAGTTCCACCTGCCTGTGTTTGGTCCATACCCTTCTAAATCTTTCCTAGCCATGTACCTGCCTTAGTGTCTTTTAAATGTGGTTATAGTACCTGCCTCAACTATCTCTTCTGGCAGCTCGTTCTATATACCCTTCACCCTTTGTGTAAAAAGCTTCCCTCAGGTTCCCATTAATTCTTCCCCCCGGCCCCCATATTTTTGGTAAAAGACTGTACATTTGCCCCGTCTAGTCCCATCATGATTTTATGCACCTCTATAAGATCACACCTCAGCCTCCCGCCAAGGAATAAAGTCCTAGCCTGCTCAACCTCTCCCTCTAGTTCAGGCCCTCAAGTCCTGGCAACATCCTCATAAGTCTTCTCCGCATCCTTCCTATAGCTGGTTGACCAAAATTGAACACGATACTCCAATTGCGGGCTATCCAACATCTTTTACAACTTAACATAATATCCCAACTTCTATAATATACTGACTGTCAATGTTCTGAAAACCTTCTCAACCATCGTATCAACCTGTGACACCAATTTCGAGGAACTATGTACCTGTACGTCTAGATCCTTTTCCTTTTCAACACTCCACAGGGCCCAGCCATTCTAAAGAAGTGTCCTGGCCCGAAACGTTACCTATCCATATTCTCCATTGATGCTGCCTGACTGGCTTAGTTACTCCAGCACTTTGTGTCAATAGACAATAGACACAGCCAGATCCCAGTCTACAAAGAATGGACCCTGCACCCTCTCCTTCCCATTCACCACTTCACACCTACTTAAGGCAAGACTCCAGTATGAAAACACTGGACCAATTCCCACCCCAACCAACACTTCACACACACTTAAAGCCTGAGCTCAGTCTGCAAAGACTGTGCCTTTCTACACCCACCCCCCTCCAATCACAACTTCACACCCAATCATCCACACCCTCTGTGCTGCACAACATAACTTATCCAATATAAACAATAAAAATAGAGGAGATGGAGAGGCTTTTCAGAGGGCAAAAGAGCCGAAAATCTTGAGGACCTGACAATGTTTCCCCCTCTACTCTTAAGCTCTGTGCCAAACAGCTGGCACCGGTCTATACAGACACTTTTAACCAGTTCCTGCAAACATGTACTGTTCCTGCCTGCTTCAAAGTCTCCACTGTCCCTGTACCCAAAAAGGTAAGGATTACTTGTCTTAATGACTACAGGCCTGTTGTACGGACCTCTGTAGTCACAATGACACTCGAAAGGCTTGTGCTGGCCAAGCTGGAAAATATCACAAACTCCCTGCTGGACCCTCTGCGGTTTGCATATCGGGCCAATAGATCTGTGGATGATGCAGTCAACCTGGGCCTGCACTTCATCCTACAGTACGGACAGGGGTTTCTGCGGCAACAGACGGGATTCGAGGATGGTGTGCTGCCTTCCTGGTGCCAGGATCCAGGATATCACGGACAGAGTGCAGAAAATCCTCAAGGGTGAAGGTGAATAGCCGGAAGTGGTAGTGCATGTCGGCACAAATGATGTCGGAAAGAAGGGGATGAATATTCTGCATACCTGCCAACCATTCCGATTTGGGCGGAATTCTTCCGATTTTTCCATCCCAATTCCGAATTCCGATTTTTTTCCTCAATATTCCGAAAAAAATTGGAATTCGGAATTGGGATGGAAGCGTGCATGCGACCCATGGCGGCGGCGGCGGCGAGGAGACAGCGAGAGAGCGCACCGCGCCTGCGCCGCTTATGGGGGCACGCACGGGTGTACGTCAGCACGCAGCCGCATGACCCCGCCCCGCCACGGTGGCGTTCGGCGTCACTTGCCCCCCCCCCGCACTGAGGTCACTTTCCCGCCCTCACTGACGTCACGTACCTCGCCCCTTACTGACGTCACGTGCCCCGCCCCTTACTGACGTCACGTGCCCCGCCCCTTACTGACGTCACGTGCCCCGCCCTCACTGACGTCAGACTAATAGGATTCCGATTTTTCATTCTCACAAGTTGGCAGGTATGATTCTGCAGCGTGACTTTAGAGAGCTCGGAAAAATGCTGAAAAGCAGGACCTCCAGGGTTGTTATCTCCGGTTTCCAGTTCCTCGTGCTGGCGAGAGCAGGAACGGAGATATGGGACCTGAATGTGTGGCTGAGTAACTGGTGCAGGGGGCAGGGATTTAGATTCTTAGATCACTGGGATCTGTTTTGCAGTAAGGGGGAACTGTACAAAAGGGACAGATTGCATCTTAACTGGTGGGGGACCAGCATTCTGGCAGGCAGGTTTGCCACTGCTACACGGGTGGTTTTAAACTGAATAAGGGAGGTGGGGTATCAAATGGGATAGTCGACGGTGGAGTTAAAGGGAAAGAGAGTAAAGGGATGGTTAATGACCCCAGAATTAACGGGAAAGGAAGCTCACAAAGGGATAGGAGAGTATGGCCAAGTGTAATAGGGATCGATGTGAAAGGTGAGATGCGTAAGGAATTAAAAGTATTGTATATGAATGCGCGAAGTATAAGAAGTAAAGTAGATGAACTTGAAGCTCAGAGGTTGGTAGATATGACATTGTGACGATTACTGAGACGGAGGATCGGGCCTGGGAACTTAATATTCAGGGTTATACATCCTATAGAAAGGACAGGCAGGTGGGTAGAGGAGGGGGGTAGCTCTGCTGGTGAGGGATGGAATTCAGTCCCTTGCGAGGGAAGATATACGGACTGACGAGGTAGAGTCACTGTGGATTGAGTTGAGGAATTGTAAAGGCAAGAAGACACTAATTGGTGTTATTTACAGACCCCCAAATAGTAGCCCGGATGTAGTGTGTAAGTTGCAGCAAGAGTTAAAACTGGCATGTAACAAAGGTAATGCCACTGTGGTGATGGTGGATTTCAATATGCAGGTAGACTGGGAAAATCAGGTTGATTCAGGACCCCAAGAAAGAGAGTTTGTAGAATGCGTCCGAGATGGATTCTTAGAGCAGCTTGTAATGGAGCCGACCAGAGAAAAGGCAATTCTGGATTTAGTGTTGTCCAATGAACCAGATATGATTAGAGAACTCGAGGTAAAGGAACCGCTTGGAGGTAATGATCATAATATGATTAGTTTTAATCTGCAATTTGAGAAAGAGAGCGTTAAATCGGAAGTGGCAGTGATGCAGTTGAACAAAGGTGACTATGAAGGCATTAGAGGGGAGCTGGCCAAGGTAGACCGGAAAGGGATCCTTGCAGGAATGATGGTGGAACAGCAATGGCAGGAATTTCTGGGCATAATCCGGAAGACGCAGGATCATTTCATTACAAAAAGGAAGAAAGATTTTAAGGGGAGTAGGAGGCAACTGTGGCTGACAAGAGAAGTTAGGGATAGAATAAAACTAAAAGAAAACATGTATAGCACAGCAAAGAGTAGCCGGAAGCCAGAGGATTGTGAAACTTTCATAGGACAACAGAAGGAAACAAAACGGGCAATACAGGCTGAAAAGATGAAGTATGAGGGGAAGCTGGCCAGGAATATAAAGAAGGACAGTAAAAGCTTCTTTAGATATGTTAAGGGAAAAAGAGTAGCAAAGTCAAATGTGGGTCCCTTGAAGGCAGACACGGGTGAAATAATTATGGGCAACAAGGAAATGGCAGAAGAGTTGAATAGGTACTTTGGATCTGTCTTCACTAAGGAGGACACAAACAATCTCCCAGATGTACTGTAGGACAGAAAATCTAAGGGGGTAGAGGAACTGAAATAAATTTTCATTAGGCGAGAAATAGTATCGGGTAGGCTAATGGGACTGAAGGATGATAGATCCCCTGGGCCTGATGGTCTGCATCCCAGGGTCCTCAGGGAGGTGGCTCTAGAAATAGTGGACGCATTGGTGATCATTTTCCAATGTTCAATAGATTCAGGATCAGTTCCTGTGGATTGGAGGATAGCTAATGTTATCCCACTTTTCAAGAAAGGAGCGAGAGAGAGAAAACGGGGAATTACAGACTAGTTAGCCTGACTTCTGTGGTGGGAAAGATGCTGGAGTCAATTATTAAAGAAGTAATAATGGAGCATTTGGATAGCAGTAAAAGGATTAGTCCAAGTCAACATGGATTTATGAAAGGGAAATCATGCTTGACTAATCTTCTGGAATTTTCTGAGGATGTGACACATAAAATGGATGAAGGGGTGCCAGTGGATGTAGTGTATCTAGACTTTCAGAAAGCCTTTGATAAGGTCCCGCACAGGAGACTGGTGACTAAAATTAGAGCACATGGTATTGGGGGTAAGGTTTTGACATGGATAGAAAATTGGTTAGCAGACCGGAAGCAAAGAGTAGGAGTGAACGGGCCCTTTTCAGAATGGCAGGCAGTGGCGAGTGGAGTGCCGCAAGGCTCGGTATTGGGGCCGCAACTGTTTACCATATATATTAATGATTTGGAAGAGGGAATTAGGAGCAACACTAGCAAGTTTGCGGATGACACAAAGCTGGGTGGCAGTGTGGACTGTGAAGAGGATGTTAGGAGGTTGCAGGGGGACCTGGACAGGTTGAATGAGTGGGCAGATGCGTGGCAGATGCAGTATAATATAGATAAATGTGAGGTTATCCACTTTGGCGGCAAAAACAAGGGGGCAGATTATTATCTCAATGGGGTTAGGTTAGGTAAGGGGGAGGTAGAGACCTGGGTGTCCTTGTACACCAGTCACTGAAAGTTGGCGTGCAGGTACAGCAGGCAGTGAAGAAAGCTAATGGAATGTTGGCCTTCATAACAAGAGGATTTCAGTACAGGAGTAAAGAGGTTCTTCTGCAGTTGTATAGGGCTCTGGTGAGACCACATCTGGAGTATTGTGTACAGTTTTGGTCTCCTAATTTGAGGAAGGACATCCTTGTGATTGAGGCAGTGCAGCGTAGGTTCACGAGATTGATCCCTGGGATAGCGGGGCTGTCATATGAGAAAAGATTGAAAAGACTCGGCTTGTATTCACTGGAGTTTAGAAGGATGAGGGGGGATCTTATAGAAACATATAAAATTATAAAAGGACTGGACAAGCTAGATGCAGGAAAAATGTTCCCAATGTTGGGTGAGTCCAGAACCAGGGGCCTTAGAATAAGTCCTTAGAATAAAGGGGAGGTCATTTAAGACTGAGGTGAGAAAAAACTTTTTTACCGAGAGAGTTGTGAATTTATGGAATTCCCTGCCACAGAGGGCATTGGAGGCCAAATCACTGGATGGATTTAAGAGAGAGTTGGATAGAGCTCTAGGGGCTAGTGGAGTCAAGGGATATGGGGAGAAGGCAGGCACAGGTTATTGATAGCGGATGATCAGCAATGATCACAATGAATGGTGGTGCTGGCTCGAAGAGCCGAATGGCCTCCTCCTGCACCTATTTTCTATGTTTCTATGTATCTACAGCACCTAGACCGCCAGGGGACCTATGCGAGGATCCTGTTTGTTGATTTTGGCTCTGCAT
Organism: Okamejei kenojei; assembly: GCA_035221665.1. Lineage (NCBI taxonomy): Eukaryota > Metazoa > Chordata > Chondrichthyes > Rajiformes > Rajidae > Okamejei > Okamejei kenojei. The sequence continues at coordinate 67,710,100 of CM069136.1, read as the reverse complement.
TCAACACTCCAAACTTTCCGAGTTGATTATGCCTGAACCCCTCTGTCAGTGGATCACCAACTTCCTGACGGACAGGAAGCAGCATGTGAGGCTGGGAAAGTACATCTCGAACCCGCAAACACTCAGCATAGTTGCGTACTCTCTCCTCTCCTCTACTCTCTCCACACCAACGACTGCACCTCCACAGACACCTCTGTCAAGCTTCTCAGGTTTGCGGACAGCACAACCCTGATTGGACTGATCCAGGATGGGGAGGAATCTGCCTATGGCAGCTGAGGAAACACAATCTGCCACAGGCAATGATGGTCCAATTCTACACGGCCATCGTAGAGTCTGTTCTCACCTTCTCCATCATGGTTTGGTTTCCCTCAGCCACCAAGCACGACACCTGGAGGCTGCAGCAAATCGTCCGATCAGCAGAGAAGATTTTTAGCTGCAACCTTCCCTCCATTGATGAACTGTACACTGCAAGGGCCAGGCAGCGAGTGGGCAAGATCATCTCTGATCCCTCCCAAACTGGCCACAAACTCTTTGAATCACTTCCCTCTGGAAGGCGACCCCGGACTGACAAAGCTGCTGCAGCCAGACATAAAAACAGTTTTAATCCACGAGTAGTTGCTCTACTCAACAGCCAAAAATCTGTAGCCTCCCTTTGATCTGGTATTTTGTTGGTTCACATGCTTGATCAATGGTGTGTTGAGGCCTCAATAGGCCCGACTATGGGTGGACATGGGGATGGGACTGGACTTTGTGCCTTCCCCCACAGTGCGAACCATTGTGGGGCGATGTTTTTATGTCCATTGTTAATTCTTTAGTGTTGTGTCTTATCTTTATCTGTGTGCTGCATGGCAAGTCAAATTTCACTACACCAATTGGTGTATGTGACAATAAATGTCCTTTGTCCTTTGTCCTTATCATTAATGTTTTATTATTATTAATGTTTAGTGTTTTTCTGAGTCATTCGTAACTGTCACTGTATGTCATGTTGTTACTTATGGGCAGAGCACCAAGGCAAATTCCTTGAATGTGAATACTTGGCCAACTTACTTACTTACTTACAATAGGTGCAGGAGTAGGCCATTCGGCCCTTCGAGCCAGCACCGCCATTCAATGTGATCATGGCTGATCATCCCCAATCAGTACCCTGTTCCTGCATTCTCCCCATATCCCCTGATTCCGCTATTTTTAAGAGCCCTTTCTAGCTCTCTCTTGAAAGCCTCCAGAGAACCCACTTTTGTGTCATTTTGTGTAAACCAGTCTGCAATTCCTTGTTACTTCTATTTTTGTTTTGTTCTTATGTTCACCCCCTTTCACCTTATTTTGCATCTTAAGATTTTCCTTCTCCACAGACAGTGTCCGACTAGGAAAATATTTCCAACAGCTTATTTGTTTTAAATCAGGTTGTTGAATTGTAATCAGTGGAATAAAGTAGATTCCAGAAATGGAGAATTGTGTTAGACAGGGTGCAAATACAAATTATAGGAGCATGTGAAAGACTATTTCAATAACTGTGATGGATCCTAATCTTCATAAAGACTGAGCAAATCACATTGGTAAAAATTGACTGGAGCAGGAGTTCATAGAATGCATTTAAGATGCTGTCTGGAACATTGTGAAAGTAAAATATTTGGAGATAACAGCAATGATATTGTTAGGTTTGTGGTTTTAAATGTGAACAAACTCAGTTGATGAGTTAATGAAATGTGAGTTGACAGAGATAGATTGTGAAATTAAATGGAACAATCTGTAGAAAAGCAGCCTAAACTTTCAAAGCAATGATTATATTTCTGAATGCAAATATGCTCCCTCAAGGAATAAAACTCAATCTGCATCTACAACTAACTAGAAAAGTTAAAGATAGTATTTCATATGAAGAATAGTTGTTCAATGTTGTGTAAAGTAATTGTGCGCTTGATAATTAAGATGTATTTTAACAATAGATAGTGTTTAACATCAGGCGTCAGGAGGAGCAAAAAGTAAAAGAACAAAGGTCAAAGAAGTTGGCAGAGTGTGTAAAAAAAACCATACGAGTTCTTTAGAAACCTGAGGTAAGAATAACAAATAAGGGAGATAAAGGATATAGAGATTTTAAGAAATAAAAGTTTGCTTGTTTAAGACAGAAACGGCAATTTATTATCATGTTGGAGTAACTCAGCGGGTCAGGCAGCATCCCTGGAAAACATGGATAGATGACATTTTGGGGCAATACCCTTCTTCAGACTGATTAAATCACATCATACCTCGATTTCCGTTGGACTCCTCTCAGAGGCTGCTACTTCCCTTGGTCCGGCAAATGAATAATCCAGAAAGGCTCTGGAACCAAGAGTTCAGAATATCAGTGGTGGGCCTGTCTCAATAAAGAAATAATCCTTTAATTTGATTGTCTTAAATTATTTTTAAAGCAGACAAAATAATCCAAAATATGTTGGAAAATAGTCAGATATGATCATAAGAGATGCATCTAATCCAAGATGTTTGACCATAGAACAGCAGAGCATGGGAACAAGCCATTCAGCCCACCATGTCGGTGCTGAAGATGATGCCAAATTAGCCCATCCCTCTGCCGGTAGATAATCCATATCCCTGCATATTAATGTGCCCATTAAATGCATCTTAAATGCACTATTCCTGGCAGCACGTTCCAGGCACCTATCACACTGTGTATAAAAACTGTCATGCCCCGCACTCTCCTTTAAACTTTCTCCCTCTCGCCTTAAAGCTATGCCCTCCAGTATTTGACATTTTCACCCTCGGAAAAAGCCTCTGACTGTGTACTCCCCATGTCTCTCATAATTTTATAAACTTCTATCAGGTCTCCTATCAGCCTCCAATACTCCATAGGAAACAATCCAAGTTTGTCCAACCTCTTTATCAAAAAAAACCCATATAATTGAGTAATCAGCCTGGTAAATCGGTTTTGCACCCTCAGAGTTATAGAGACTTACAGCGCGAAAACAGGCCCTTCAGCTCAACTTGCCCACACCGGCCAACATGTCTGAAGAAGGGTCTTGATCTGAAATGTCACCCATTCCTTTTCTCTAGAGATGGTGAGTTACTCCAGCACTTTGTGTCTATTTCCCATCTACACTAGTTTCACGTGCCTGCATTTGCCCTGTATCCCACTAAACCTGCCCTATCCATGTACCTGTTTCAATCTTTCTTAAACGTACCGGCCTCAACTACCTTCTCCGGCAGCATGTTCTATACACCTACCACCCTTTGCATAAGTAAGTTACCCCTTAGGTTCCTATCAAATTTTTCCCCCTCACCTTAAACCTATGTCCTCTTGTTCTCGATACCCCTACTCTGGACAAGAGACTCTGTACATCTACACAATCTATTCCTCTCATTATTTTGTATGCCTCTATAAGATCTCCCCTCATCCTTTGGTGCTCCAAGAAATAGAATCCTAGCTTGCTGAACCTCTCCCTATAGCTCCGGCCTTTGAGTCCTGGCAACATCCTCGTAAATCTTCTCTGCACCCTTTCCAGCTTGACAACATCTTTCCGATGACACTGTGCCCAAAGCTGAACACAATACTCTGAATTTGGCAGATTAAACACCATCTGCCATTTCTCCACCCAGATGAGTAACTGATCCACATCCTGCTCCATCTTTTGACTGGCTTCTTCACTGTCCGCAACTCTGCCATTTTTTATGACGTCTGAAAACTTACTAACGAGCAAAACACAAAGTGGTGGAATATACCACTCTGGCATCTGCAGAGGGAATGGATAGGCAATGTTTCTGTTCAGGACCCTTCTTCAGGCTGATTGTAGTAGAGGGGTAGGATGGAGGGAGAGAAATCTGGAAAATAGATGAGGGCAAAGTAAGTGATAGTTGGGACTGGGAGCAGATGAGGGAGGATTTTGACTGTGGAGTAAATTTCAAAGGCAGATGGTGGCAGAAATGACTGCACACTGGGATGGGGGGCGGGGGTCCAGAGGAAAGAGAGAGGAGGTAGGGGGGCTATTAAGATTGGAAAATTCAGTGTTCATACTGGGATCTTCTTCAGACGTCCCTTCTTCAGGTAACATCCCGATCCAAAACGTTACCTATTCATGCTCTTCAGAGATGAAATGTTCTTCAGTACTTTTTTTTGGAAAACCAGAAACTTCAGTTCTTTGTTTCTTCTATGTTCATACCATTGTGTTGTAATCTACCCAAACAGATTATGAGGTGTTCTTCCAGTTTGCGTGTGGCCTCACCCTGCAAATGGTGGAGCCCCAGGACAGAATGGTCGGTGTGGGAAAGGGAAGTCATTGTACGTATGCATCCTTTTACGAAGTGTAGCATGTGATCAACAATTCTTTGCATGTTGTTACAAACATTTCAGTGTTGAAGAGGGAGGAACAGGTCCGTCTGTAGAATTAAGCCACAGCAAGGATGCTGAACATCACTGTCAGAGGCAAAACCTAAATTGTAACTTTGAATCACCTGCTATTTCCTTGACGAGAAATCACAAGATATTTTATTTTCCCTGAATTTTCCTGCTTGCCTCACAAGTTAGGTAATTTTCAACGTTTTAATGGAGGGGCAGGGATGGTGAACAAATCACACAAAGTGTGGAGTAACTCAGTGGGTCAGGCAGCATCTCGAAAGAGCATGGATAGGTGCTGTTTCTAGTTGGGACTATTCTTCAGTCAACTTGGTTTAGGAAGCAGAGTCAGAATCATACAGTACAGAAAACAGACCATTCGGCCCAACTCATCCATGCTGACCAAGGTGCCCCATTAATGTTAGTCCCATGTTTGGCCCATATTCCTCTAAATCTTTCCTATCCATGTATCTGCACACATGTCTTTTAAATGCTGTTATAGTACCTGCCTCAACTACCTCCTCTGGCACAAAGTGCTGGAGTAACACTGCTTATCAGGCAGCATCTCTCGAGAACATGAATAGGTGATGTTTCAGTCCTGAAGACTGAATGTATAGGTGATATTTCGGATCAGGACCCTTCAGACTGATTCTAACATTTTTACATTTCTAACATTATTGTGTCTTTTTTTGTGATCCAGCATCTCTGCAATTACTTCTGTCCATATATCTCCTCTAGCAGTAGAAACAAGGACACTTCACCTATCCATGTTCTCCAGAAATGCTGAGGCTCGACCCGAAACGTCACCTGCCGCCTGACTCGCCGTTACTCCAGCAAGTTGTGTTTTCTTTTGCCAGAGAAGATATTGAGGCATAACAGCATACGACATAACAGCATTTAAAATACAATTGGACAGGAACATGGATAGGAAAGGTTTGGTGCCCTTTCTGTGTATCTCCTCTGGCCGTTAGCTCCACATGCCTCCCACTCTCTGAGAGGGGGAAAAAAAGTTGCCCATGTTCCTAGAGGAGACAGTACACACAAAAAAAAAACGGGTCCTGAAGAAGTCGTAGACTGGACACATCTCACTGGGATACATTTTGGAGCTGGAGCTGGGGCCCCGCCTCCCGCTGGTGTTGCGGCGCGCGACTCTGCCATGTGACCCGAATGGAATGAAAACAATGTGGAGCGCAGCTGTCAATCAGGCGCGTCCCAGCTCCGGCCCACATTCTGAGAGCGAGCAGCGAGCGGAGGATAGACGCCGAGCGACAGCCCGAGCGGTGCAGCGGCTGCCTGGATAGCACCAGCACTACTAGCAACACCCTTGTCTCCAAAAGCGGGGCCGGAAGACCAGTGAAAAACAAGTAAGTGATAAACTTTGATTTAAAAAAAACCCCACCGTACCAGCTCTCTCACCGGTTGAATTGTATCACTACATTTATCATATTTAAACATTTCAGACGTCAAATTGTTTGGCCTGCACGTTTAACTTTCCTAACACTTAATAATGAAACTAAGCTGAGTCGACCAATACTTATTTTAATGTAGTATTAGATAGACCGTGACGTTTGTTAACGATTTGAGTTATTCTTGAAGATTAGCCAGATCTGTGCGATTTACAGTAACTTTTAATGATGTTGGTAAATTGTGGCTTATTTTTCCCTCTCTCTATTCCCACAGCGCAACATGGTGTCGCTGGCAGATTGAAATACATTTTCTCCCTGCTATGGAATGCGGTTGCTTGGGCCGAGGTGCGTTCCTTTGGCTTCCATCCGCATAACTTCGCGCAAAAAAAGAGAGAAACTGCGGTGACTCCAAACTGCCTGCATTTACACCCCATTAAATCGGGGACAGTCCTGGGTAGACGATTTGTGATTTTTTTTTTAAAGGTATGATTAAGGATAGAATATATATTCGTTTTCGATGGTAACGTACTATTAAAATCCGTCGTCCTGTCACGTTTAAAAAAAAAACTCCGCTAATTTGAAGCAGTTTATTTTTTTAACTATAATCTCAAAGGAAGCAAAGCGAAGGAAAATCCTATTTCACAAACTCTTTGGGCTGTGTTCACTTCGAGGGAAGTTCCCACTTTGGGAGAGTTCGCGTGTCGCTTTGGAAACATACGGATTTCAGACTTTTTTTAAGCCAGCCAAAGAAAGACCTTCCGATGACAGCTTCGAGTAGCCACAGACGTCTGCTGAATCAGAGCTGAATCAGGGCCGCATGTGAAACTTGCATGCCTGTCATCGGCGACTTTAAATGTTGAGTTAGGTGTAAAATACTAAGTTTAATGGAGCTTAAGGAGAACTATCCCCCTTAAGCCCCATTATATCACGCGATATATATATATTGAAACCACCTCTTTCGATTGTAATATCGTTAAACACGAGAAATATGGTGGCTAGAAATGAAGATCACATATATATATATATATATATGTATAATATATATATATATATATATATATATATATATGCGTGATCTTCATTTATATATATATATATATATATATATATAATATATATATATATATATATGCGTGATCTTCATTTCTAGCCACCATATTTCTCGTGTTTAACGATATTTTATTTATAAAAATAAAGAGGTGGTTTCAATTTATCGGAAGAGTGAAATTTTTAGCAAAGTTATTTCACATAATCGATACTCAATTCTCTGTTCTATTTGTAACTTGACCACTAGTAATAGAGAAAATGAAACTACAAACGAAAGAGGGGTGATTTTAATTTATTAGAAGAGTGAAAATATTTTTGGCAAAATTCTTTCAAATAATGTAGTCATAATTCTTTATTCTCTTTTTGTAACTTTAGCACTTAGGAAGGAGGGAGAAAATGGGGAGCTATAAGTTGGTTGACCTGATATCTAGAGTAGATATGATAATGGAATATGGGGGACATTTGGAAGGGCATTAGATATGCAGGGGATGGAGGGTTATGGATTGTGTGTAGGCACGTGAGATTGGCATCTTTTGGATTGGCACATAGATATTGAGGGATATGGGTTGTGTGCAGATAAACACATTATGGTCTTGGCATCATGTTCAGCACAGATATTGTGGGCCAAAGGGCCTGTTACTGTGCTGTACTATTCTATGTTTACCACCAGTCGAGAAAACACTTGAATTTAATTTTTATTTAAGTCAAACTGGCCACGTAGATAATCAAAGTTTGACAAAACATGGAAGTTAAAAAATATCTGAATAAACGTAGTATAATTGAAGTTTCAAAATCAAAGCTATCTAAGAGATTGTTGCTCCACATAGGAGCTCATTGTATTGGTATTCGGATTGAGAATAGAGTAGGAATAAATGACTCTTGCAGGATGGCAAGCTGGTACTGTAAAAATCAGTGCTTGGAATCTATTCTTTACACAATCTTTACCCTTGTGACCATTTGGAATGTTGTGCCCGAGAGACGTGTTGATGTTCAAAGGCAGGAGTTGATAGATTTTTGAATACACAAGGCTGATGCAGAAAGGTATCTGAAGAAAGGCCCCAACCCGAAATGGCACTTATCCATGTTCACCAGGGATGCTGCCTGACCCGCTGAGTTACTCCAACACTTGGTGCCTTTCAGAATCAGAGTCACACTTTATTTGCCAAGTATGCTTTGCAACATACGAGGAATTTCATTGGCCAGGTCAGTCATACAATTAAAAGTAACAGATCACTTCAAAGACACATTTTAACATGAACATCCACCACAGTGACTCCGACACATTCCTCATTGTGATGGAAGGCGAAATAAAGTTCAAGTCCTTCCCTTAGTTCTTCCTCGGTCTTGGGCCTCTAGCCCCCGTTGACGGGATGATTTTAACTCCCGTAGCCGGCAGCGTTCGGGCCCTCCGCATTGAGGCGATCTGCTCCTCCATCGGGGGATCATCAGCTCCCCCGTGCTGGACGATCGAACCTGGTGAACCTTCCGCGACGTTGGAGCTCCCGACCCGGCCTCACCCGAGACTGCGAGCCCTTGATGTTGATTCCCAGGTAGGAGCGATCCCAGACAAGGGATCAGCTCCGGTGTTAAGTCCGTGCCCCGCGATAGGGCTCAAAGTCAGTCCGATGAGGCTTCCAGTTCCATCGATGGAAGGCCGCAGAGCCCGGAGCATGTGATCCGAAAATTTATCACATCACCGGGAAGGTATGAACCTGAAAAGAAGATTCCCCCGATTCCCTCCCCCCACATAAAACAAACCGAAGAACATTAAAACAAAACTTTTAACAAACTAAACAAAATAACAAAAATAGTGAACAGACGAACAGACTGCCGGCAGGGCAGTCATCTCCCCGCCGCCCCTGATGGTCTTTTCATAGTTGATAGACATTTATTCATGGTCTAAATAAATGGAGGCGCAGGTTGAAAGGAGCAAACAGCCTAGATCCGCTGTTATTTCTTATGTTCTCATATTGGTTAAATCCCACAGATAGTATTGTTAACATTAGTAGAAACAAAGAACTGCAGATGCTGGTTTATACAAAGATAGACACGAAGTGCTGGAGTAACTCAGCAGGTCAGGCAGCATCTCTGGGGAAAAAGGTGAGTGACGTTTTGGGTCGGGACTCCAGACATTTCTCCAGAAATGCTGACTGACCCACTGAGTTACTCCACCAATTTGTGTCTATCTTTATTAACATTAGTGTTCAATTTCATGTTGTATTTGATGTATATTTCAGACTTGCAAAATGATTAATGTATGCTGTACATTTGTATTTCATTGCAACAATGTACATCCAAATTATAATCCAAAATAGTGATAATTTAAGAATTATATCTGTTAATCGATGTTTTAGTTTGCTTTTAAAAAATAAAGGTATGACTTTTCCCAGAGTACATACATCCAAAGTAATGCAAAACCTGACAGAATGCCAGTTTGATTGGTGATGTCAATAATTGAACAGCAACATAATTGCGAACCATCACTTTGTACTCCTGGAAACTTGTCCACTTAGAAACATTTGTACCAATTGACCATGACTTGGATTTCAACTTCCGGGTAGATTTCCTCTTTTTCATCTCTTTGCATTGGTGGATTTTTCTGTTTATGGCCGGAAGCTTATGTAGAATGTGGTTTTATGCTTCATTAAACTAAGTACAATTATCTGATTTCCAACAATCTTTAAATTATTTAAAAATATTACCTGGGACATTAGCAGTTGAACAATAAATGTTATCAACTTTTTCAAAAAGAGAAGTAATTTTAATTATTGTCAGAGATGATTTAAATGTACATACGGTACAGGAGAATATATGGTGAATGAGAATACTGGCAGAAAACATTTGCATAATACAGACATGAAAGTTTTCAACATCATCTCTGAAACGGTATTTGCATCAGCAATAAAACACAGTGCTACGGTAACTCTGCAGGTCAGACAGCAAATCTGGAGGACACGGATAGGCGCTGGTTTGAGTTGGAACCCTTACGCAGACTGGGCAGGGATAGAGACGCATAGTTGTACAGCACGGAAACAAGCCCTTCGACCCAACAAGCCCTTGTTGACCAAGATGCCCCTTTTATGCTTGTCCCACCTGCCTACATTTGGCCCATAACCCTCTAAACCTTTCCTATCCAAGTACCTGTCCTAGTGTCTTTTAAATACTGTTATAGTAGAAACATAGAAAAATAGGTGCAGGAGTAGGCCATTCAACCCTTCGAGCCAGCACTGCCATTCAATATGATCATGGCTGATCATCTAAAATCAGTACCCCGTTCCTGCTTTTTCCCCATATCCCTTGATTCCTTTAGCCCTAAGAGCTAAATCTAACTCTCTCTTGAAAACATCCAGTGAATTGGCCTCCACTGCCTACTGTGGCAGAGAATTCCACAGATTTACAACTTTCTGCGTGAAGAAGTCTTTCCTCATCTCAGTCCTAAATGGCCTCCCCCTTATTCATAAACTATGACCCCTGGTTCTGGACTCCCCCAACATTGGGAACATTTTTCTTGCATCGAGCCTGTCCAATCCTTTAAGAATTTTATATGTTTCCATAAGATCCCTTCTCATCCTTCTAAATACCAGTGAATACAAGCCCAGTCGACCGATTCTTTCATCATATGTCAGTCCTGCACTCCCTCAATAGCAATAATGTCCTTCCTCAAATTAGGAGATCAAAATTGAACACAATACTCGAGGTGTGGTCTCACTAGGGCCCTGTGCAACTGCAGTAGGACCTCCTTGCTCCTAAACTCACATCCTCTCGCAATGAAGGCCAACATGCCATTAGCTTTCTTCACTTCCTGCTGTACTTGCTAGCTTACTTTCAGTGACTGATGTACAAGCACACCAGGTCTTGTTGCACCTCCCTCAACCACTTCCTTTCGCAGCTTGTTCCGTACACCCACCGCTCTGTTTAAAAGGTTGCCCCTCTGGTTCCTATTAAATCTTTCCCCTCTTAACCTAGACCTAAACTCTAGTTCTTGACACCCCTACTCTAGGTAAAATACTTGCATCCACCCTATCTATTCCCCTGTTGATTAAGAAAGAACTGCAGATGCTGAAAAAATAGAAGGTAGACAAAAAATGCTGGAGAAACTCAGCGGGCGAGGCAGCATCTATGGAGAGAAGGAATATTCCGGAGCACCCAGAGAAAACCCATGTGGTCACAGAGAAGGAATATTCCTTCTCTCCATAGATGCTGCCTCACCCACTGAGTTTCTCCAGTATTGTTTGTCTACTATCTATTCCCCTCATGATTTTATATACCAGGGATGTTTACGGTTTGGATCCTTACCGTCAGCATTGTCTGGTAACAATGAAAACCTGAGCTCAAATGATCTTTGTTTATTGATCAAATGCATTTCAACTTACTTATATATTTTTTTAAAAATTGTGTTATTTTTAAGACAGTAGCCAATAAAAATGTAGTTGTTAGATTCTTTTAGACTTGAGAGATACAGTCCTTCAGCCACCGAGTCCGCACTGACCAGCAATCACCCCGTACACTAGCACTATCTTACACACTAGGGATAATGTATAATTTTACCAAGCCAATTGAATTACAAACCTGTATGGGTTTGGAGGATGGGAGGAAACCAGAGCACCCGGAGAAACCCCATGTGATCACAGGGAGAATATACAAACTCTGTAAACACGAGACTCTGGCACTGTAAGGCAGCAACTATACCTCTGTGCCGCTGTCAAAGTCCTAGAGAACACGATGTTTGAACTGGGTCTAGTGGATCTTGAGGGCTGTCATATTATAGGCCTTGGTTGCTTTCTTTAATTTGTTGAATTGCTAGTAAGTACTTTTTGGTTGGCAGTTAAGGATGAATGTCTAACAATACTATACTCAGCAAATATGGGGCAAATGAACAAGTCAACATGGATTTATGAAAGGGAAATCATGCTTGACTAATCTTCTGGAATTTTCTGAGGATGTGACAAGTAAAATGGATGAAGGGGTGCCAGTGGATGTAGCGTTTCTAGACTTTCAGAAAGCCTTTGATAAGGTCCCGCACAGGAGACTGGTGACTAAAATTAGAGCACATGGTATTGGGGGTAGGGTGTTGACATGGATAGAAAATTGGTTGGCAGACCGGAAGCAAAGAGTAGGAGTGAACGGGTCCTTTTCAGAATGGCAGGCAGTGGCGAGTGGAGTGCCGCAAGGCTCAGTGTTGGGGCCGCAACTGTTTACCATATATATTAATGGTTTGGAAGAGAGAATTAGGAGCAACACTAGCAAGTTTGCGGATGACACAAAGCTGGGTGGCAGTGTGAACTGTGAAGAGGATGGCACGACTTCCATACGAAGAAAGACTGGATAGACTCGCTGGAATTTAGAAGATGGAGGGGTGATCTCATAGAGACTTACAAAATTCCTAAGGGGTTGGACAGGCTAGATGCAGGAAGATTGTTCCTGATGTTGGGGAAGTCCAGGACAAGGGGTCACAGTTTAAGGATAAGGGGGAAGTCTTTTAGGACCGAGATGAGAAAATCGTTTTTCACACAGAGAGTGGTGAATCTGTGGAATTCTCTGCCACAGAAGGTAGTTGAGGCCAGTTCGTTGGCCATATTTAAGAGGGAGTTGGATGTGGCCCTTGTGGCTGAAGGGATCAGAGGGTATGGAGAGAAGGCAGGCACAGGATATTGAGTTGGATGATCAGCCATGATCATATTGAATGGCGGTGCAGGCTCGAAGGGCCGAATGGCCTGCTCCTGCACCTAATTTCTATGTTTCTATGTTAGGAGGTTGCAGGGTGACCTGGACAGGCTGAGTGAGTGGGAAGATGCAATATAATATAGATAAAAGTGAGGTTATACACTTTGGCGGCAAAAACAAGGGAGCAGATTATTATCTCAATGGGGTTAGGTTAGATAAGGTGGAGGTGCAGCGAGACCTGGGTGTCCTTGTACACCAGTCACTGAAAGTTGGCTTACAGGTACAGCAGGCAGTGAAGAAAGCTAATGGATGTTGGCCTTCATAACAAGAGGATTTCGGTATAGGAGTAAAGAGGTTCGTCTGCAGTTGTATAGGGCTCTGGTGAGACCACATCTGGAGTATTGTTTTATACAGTATTATACAGTTTTGGTCTCCTAATTTGAGGAAGGACATCCTTGTGATTGAGGCAGTGCAGCGTAGGTTCACGAGATTGATCCCTGGGATGGTGGGACTGTCATACGAGGAAAGATTTAAAAGACTAGGCTTGTATTCACTGGAGGTTAGAAGGATGAGGGGGGGATATTATAGAAACATATAAAATTATAAAAGGACTGGACAAGCTAGATGCAGGAAAAATGTTCCCAATGTGGGGCGAGTCCAGAACCAGGGGCGACAGTCTTAGAATAAAGGGGAGGTCATTTAAGACTGAGGCGAGAAAAAACTTTTTCACCCAGAGAGTTGTGAATTTATGGAGCCTCCACAGAGGGCAGTGGAGGCCAAGTCATAGGATGGATTTAAGAGAGAGTTAGATAGAGCTCTAGGGGCTAGTGGAGTCAAGGGATATGTGGGAGAAGGCAGGCGCGGGTTATTGATAGGGGACAATCAGCCGTGATCATAATGAATGCTCAAAGGGCCGAATGGCTTCCTCCTGCACCTATTTTCTATGTTTCTATGATTGGCAATGTGAATATACGTTCTCAAAATAGTAAGTGTTGCAGAAGTTAGGACAGGGCATCAGTATCTCCTATTCAACACAGTGACAAAGCATATGAAATGTCTCCAATTTGATAGTTTCCTTGGAATGAATGCTATAAAGCTATTGTGTAAGGAAAACTTTTGTCATAAATTTATTGAAATGAGAAAGGAAAATGTAGCGGCTGGATTAATTTTTGATGTTTATATAATATTTGGCTTTCAAGCATGTTAGTTGTAACTAATAGCGCAATGTAGAAAATCGCTCAAACATGATTAGATTCAATATATGAATATATAATTTATATATTGTCCATCAATTTAATTGTACAAAAGTGATAACAAGGACTCTGATCCTTGTTTTACGAGAGGATTATCTTTGATAACGTCCAATAGTTTCTTTCACGCCACAAAAACCCATTTTCCGAAAGAGAATTAACTGCCAATCAAAAAGGACCTAGTTATTCAACAGATTTTTTTTTAAAAGTATCCAAGATTCATAATGTGACAGTCCTCAAGATCTGCAGGACCCAGTGTGTTATGTTACATTAGCTACATTTAAACAAATGTTTATTATATTGAATTATATATTATATTAAAACAAATAATAAATATCTGAAATCGTCTTACTGCAAAATTTGTATTAATGTCTGAAAACAATTAGTACGCTGTTGTGCTTGTAAATTGTAAGTGCTTTTAATTAACAAGTGTAACACATTTGTTTTCCTATTCAAGTCATTGCAAGTAAGTCCCCTCCCATTAATTTAAATTACTGACTAAACCGACTCACTCATGGATAAAAGAAATGAGTATTGCAATAACCTGCCTAAGCTTGTTATAAAATGCACTGCTCACATTTTTCTGCAAAGCTCTCCTGTACTATTTTGTGTTTAGTATAAATACTGTTATTTTTATTATTCCAAAAATAGATAAAACAAAGGGCAATTGGTTCAAATTATAAGCTTGCGTAACAGATCAAGAGAAGCCATATTTTACTTGATTGAGACAATTAGTTGAGTAGTCATCATCTGTTTATACTTTATTTCTTACAGATTCCATGAAATAATTATTGTGATATTGTAATATATGAAGCTATAATTGCTGCCATGGCCACCTCTTCCTGCCTCCACCCCCACTCTTTCCACTCCATTGTGTAATATTATTCATGTTGCGCTGGTTAGTGATTTTGTTTTTCTCTGCTGTCTGTTTGAAATTGTAGTATGTGAAGTTTTGTGGATACTCTTAAAAACATGACTCCAAACCAGAGGATTAAAAAAGTTAATTGTTTTGCGTTCTCTGACAGCAAAGTCGGGCATCGCTAATTGTGGCAAGTTTTGGGTTTTTTTTTTGATGGTGTGGCCATTTCAGAGAAAGGAAATAACTAACATTGTCTGCCTGGAGCCAGAACAAGCAAATATCGTCCCTGTTGTCCAATCACAGTGTATCTGGCACTGTCTGAATGTGGGGGAGCTTCCTCTTTCGCCCCCTATAAATAGTGACTATTCTAAAGAGTTCTGCCTTTGTCTCTGAAAGAGAATGCAAGGTATTAAAACTGTGCTGTAACTCCAGGAAGGATTATTATTAGAATGCAGCAACCAATGTATAATGGGGGGTACACAAGAGGCTGGAGAAACTCAGCGGGTGCAGCAGCATCTAAGGAGCGAAGGAGATGGGTGACGTTTCGGGTCGAGACCCTATCTCCTTCGCTCCTTAGATGCTGCTGCACCCGCTGAGTTTCTCCAGCCTTTTGTGTACCCTCGATTCTCCAGCATCTGCAGTTCCTTCTTTAACCAATGTATAATGCTGGTTACTCAAAAAATTGATATGTACAGAATACCTAATTACTGTGGAGTAATTAACAGAAAGATGAAAATCTTGATTCTTTCAAACGCCTTCTGCTTCAATTTGAAGATGTGATCAAATGAGCTGCAACAAAATCTGTAGAATAGGAGATGGCGATATACTTCCGATGACATAACAAACTATTCTGACTTGCCGTCAGTGATCTGTTTGCTTTGTAATAGACTTGCTGGGAATGTGGCAATTACCGTCCATTCTTTTGCATTTCGTGACAAATGGTTTAAATGAGCGAATGAAATGCAAATTAAGTTTAAAAAAAAATCAAATATTTAAGAGTTATTGTAGTTGTTTTGGCCTGGGTTTCACTGTGGATATATTTTGCTACCTTTTATGCCTGAGTGATGATACATTGAGGAATTCACAGATAAATTAACCACTACTCTAGCCCACATGTAGGTAGATAAAGGCATTCCACAGGATAGATAGAAAAGAATACAATATGACTAGCAAACGTTTGGATCCACAGTAGCTTCCATGAGGTTCTAATGTGTACCACAAGAAAGCGTTTCAGGCCCTTAAAGAAACAAATCCCAGATTTAAACAATAGATCTTTGCTGGAAAGAGTGCAGGAGATCCAGCAACTTGCTCACAACATTGTGCATGATTCTTCAGTGCTGACAAGATTATCTATCTATGCCAAGAACGGAAGAGATCATCAAAGATAGCAAGGCAGTCAGTGCCTGCTGGAAAGAGCACTTGGACCTTCTTAACTGAAATTATAATGTACGTTTCCCGAGCCACATTTCATCAATTATCTGCTCCTATCTTGCTCCAGCTCAACACATGGTCAAATGGACCATGGGTACAAAGATGAGCAACAAAAGCCCCTGGAGCAATTTGTATCATAAAGGGCGTGTCCCACTTGGCCGTCATTCACGCGACAGGCCGGTAGTGACTGATGCGCGACGGTCGCGCGCGTCATCATGCGTCTGCACAGCCATCCGGAGTGCGTGACGTCATTTGAAGATAGACACAAAATGCAGGAGTAACTCAGCGGGACCGGCAGCATCTCTGGAGAGAAGGAATAGATGATGTTTCGGGTCGAGTCTCTTCAGCCTGAAGAAGGGTCTCAACCCGAAACGTCACCCATTGCTTCTCTCCAGAGATGCTGCCGGTCCCGCAGAGTTACTCCAGCATTTTGTGTCTATCTCCAATCGTCTTGGTCCTGCTCTGTGAGTAGGAGTGGGGGCGGATCCGCATTGGCCGTGAGCCCCAGGCCGAGCTCGGCGATCGTTTGCCTGCTTCTGCTGCTGTTGGAGGTGAGACGTTGCGTCGCGCCAGGGTCTTGGGCCTGTCCCACATTGGCCGTCAGTTACGCAACAGACCGGTGGCACGCAAAGATTTAGTGCAGGATGAAATCCACACCACTCCCGCGTTACCCACACGCTAGCAGGTTGCGTAAATGGTGCGCGAATGACGGTGGGACAGGCCCTTAACTGTAGCTTTGTTCTCCTTTCTAAACTTTCTACAATAATGAGGTGTCAGAGATCTAACCAGCGAATCCACCACTTTCCCAATCGCAATGCACAACTGGGTCATGCAAAGCTGTGTCACTCATTGGCACAACAATTTTCACAATCTTCTTTACTTCAAGTTTACTCTTTGCTTCAAATAAGCTTCCTGCTACCATGGACCTAGATGGAATACAACGTAGCAAAGTGTGCGGTGATGCACTTTGGTAGTAGGAATAAAGGTTTAGACTATTTTCTAAATGGGGAGAGGATTCCAAAATCGAAGGTGCAAAGGAACTTTAGAGTGCTTTAGAGTGCCATCAGTCTGAAGAAGGATTTTGGCCCGAAACATCGCCTATTTCCTTCGCTCCATAGATGCTGCCTCATCCGCTGAGTTTCTCCAGCATATTTGTCTACCTTTAGAGTGCTACCTTTAAATGCAATGTTAGCATTCCTTTCGAGAGGACTAGAATATCAAAGCATGGATGTAATGCTGAGGCTTTATAAGGCACTGGTCAGACCGCATTTCAAGTGTGTGAGCAGTTTTGGGCCCCATATCTGATGAAGGATGTGCTGGCATTGGAGAGGGTCCAGAGGAGGTTTACGAGAATGATTCCAGGGATGATTGGGTTAATGTGTGATGAGCGCTTGACAGCTCTGTGCCTGTACTCGCTGGAGTTTAGGATAAGGGAGGGAATCTCATTGAAACTTACTGAATAGTGAAAGGCCTGGATAGAATGGATGTGGAGAGGATGTTTCCATTAGTGTGAGAATCTTGATCTAGAGGGCACAGCCTAAGAATAAAGGGGCATACCTTTGAAAGGAGATGAGGAGGAATTTCTTTAGCCAGAGGGTGAATATATTAAATTCATTTCCACAGAAGACTGTGAAGGCCAAATCATTGGGTCTTTTTAATTTTTATTTATTTATTTTTGTTAGAAGTAAGTACAATGATGTAGTACCTGATACATACATACACATTACCATTCTTGTACAACTTCTTATTTTTAATTTAATAATAAAAGAGCAGTGATAGAAAAAGGAAAATAGTTCAAGTTCAAGTGAGCTTATTGTCATGTGTCCCTGATAGGACAATGAAATTCTTGCTTTGCATCAGCACACAGAACATAGCAGGCATTTACTACAAAACAGATCAGTGTGTCCATATACCTTATATAAATTTATACACACATGAATAAATAAACTAATAAAGTGCAAATAACAGATAATGGGTTATTAGTTATCAGAGTTTTGTCCGAGCCAGGTTCTATTCCTGAACCTGGTCGTTGCAGTCTTCAGGCTCCTGTACCTTCTACCTGAAGGTAGCGGGGAGATGAGTGTGTGGCCAGGATGGTGTGGGTCTTTGATGATACTGCCAGCTTTTATTGAGGCAGCTTCTGCGGTAAATCCTCTTGATGGAAGGAAGGTCAGAGCCGATGATGGACTGGGCAGTGCTTACTACTTTTTGGAGTCTTTTGCGTTCAAATTGCTGAACTAAGCCACAATGCAACCGGTCAGCAAGCTCTCTACTGTGCACCTGTAGAAGTTAGAGAGAGTCCTCCTTGACAAACCGACTCTCCGTAATATTCTCAGGAAGTAGAGGCGCTGGTGAGCTTTCTTAATAATTGCATCAGTGTTCTCGGACCAGGAGAGATCTTCAGAGATGTGCATGCCCAGGAATTTGAAGCTCTTGACCCTTTCAACCATCGACCCGTTGATATAAACGGGACTGTGGGTCCCCATCCTACTCCTTCCAAAGTCCACAATCAGTTCCTTGGTTTTGCTGGAACTGAGGGCCAGGTTATTGTGCTGGCACCATATGGACAGTCGCTCGATCTCTCTTCTGTACTCCGACTCATCCCCATCAGTGATACGTCCCACAACAGTGGTGTCGTCGGCGAACTTGATGATGGAGTTCGCACTAAAGTGCATCACCGCACACTTTGAACAGCTACGCAGTCATGAGTATAGAGTGAGTACAGCAGGGGACTGAGCACGCAGCCTTGAGGTGCTCCCGTGCTGATTGTTATCGAGTCTGACACATTTCCACCAATACGAACAGACTGTGGTCTGTGAATGAGGAAGTCGAGGATCCAATTACAGAGGGATGCGCAGAGACCCAGCTCTGCGAGTTTGGTAACCAGCTTGGAGGGGACGATAGTATTAAATGCCGAGCTGTAGTCAATGAATAACAGCCTGACATATGAGTTTTTGTTGTCCAAGTGGTCCAGAGCGGAGTGGAGTTCTAGCGAGATCGCATCCACCGTTGATCTGTTGAGGCGGTAAGCGAACTGCAGTGGGTCCAGGTTTTTGTCGAGGTAGGAGTTGATTTGCGCCATGATCAACCTCTCAAACCACTTCATCACCACAGGCATTAGTGCCACAGGTTGATAGTCATTGAGGCACGTCACCTTGCTCTTCTTGGGCACTGGTATAATTAATGCCTTTTTGAAGCAGGTGGGATCCTCAGACCTCAAAATTGAGAGGATCAAAATGTCCGTAAAAACTCCAGCCAGTTGGTCCGCACAGGTTTTTAGAACACGACCAGGTATGTCATCGTGTCCAGGTGCCTTTTCGAGGATTCACCCCGTCAAGGATTTCCTGACGTCGGCCTCTGTGACTGAGACTGAAATACCATCACAGTGAATGGGAGCTCGGGAAGGCACATCGGTGTTCTCCCTATCAAAACGTACCTAAAACGCATTGAGCTCATCGGGGAGTGATGTTTCGCCGACATTCGAACTGCCTCCTGATTTCGCCTTGTTGGAGGTGATTGCATTCAGGCCCCGCCACAGCTGGCGAACATCTGTCTCATCCTCCAGCTTGGAGCAGAAGTCCCTTTTGGCCTTTTTGATGGCCTTATCAAGGTCGTATCTGGACTTCTTATAGACCACTGTATCATCAGACATGAATGCCCGGTGTCTGGTCTTCAGAAGAGTGAGGACCTCAAAGTTGATCCAAGGTTTCTGATTGGGAAACACTCGGAAGGTTTTTGTGGGGATGCAGTCCTCCACACATTTCTTAACGAAGTCTGTAACGACTGTGGCGTATTCATTCAAGTCCGTTGCTGAGTCCTTGAACATTGCCCAGTCTACAGACTCCAAACAGTCCTGTAGTTGTTCCTCTGCCCCCCACCTCCCCTGACCAGCTCTGTACTCTCCTCACCTCTGGGGGTGCGCTCTTTAATTGCTGCCTGTAGGCAGGGAGAAGCAACATCGCAGTATGGTCGGATTTACCGAAGTGAGGGCGAGAGATAGAGCGGTAGGCATTCTTGATGGTGTTGTAGCAATGATCGAGGGTGTTTCATCTTCTGGTGCAGCAGGAGGCATGTTGGTGGAAGTTGGGGAGTGATTTCTTTAGGTTTGCCTTATTGAAGTCCCCAGCAATGGTGGTAAAAGCCTCGGGGTAAGACGTCTGGTATTTGTTGACCATGGCGTGCAGCAGCTTCAGTGCCAGACGGACGTCTGCCTGGGGTGGGATGTAGACCGCGATCAGGATGATGGAGGTGAATTCCCTCGGAAGGTAGAAGGGGCAGCACTTCACCGCCAGATGTTCGAGGTGTGGAGAGCAGGAGTTAGATAGGACTGCCACGTCTGAGCACCACGCAGAGTTGACCATGAGGCAGATGCCCCCTCCTTTCCCTTTCCCAGATACCAGTGTATGGTCCATGCAGTGGATGGAGAACCCTTCAGGCTGGACCGCTGAGTCTGGGGAGCTGGGGGTGAACCATGTCTCTGTGAAACAGAACACAGAGCATTCCTCAGCTCCCTTTGATAATTTTACCCATGAGATAAAATTATCTCCCATCTTAATTTTTTGCAATACTTTGAATAGATATTGCCATTCTACTTGATCAAAAGCTTTTTCTGCATCCAATGAAATAATTGCTAAGTCTTCCTCTTCAGTTTTATGTGAGTACATTATAATAAACAGCGTCTCAAATTGTTGAATGAGTATCTCTTGGGTATAAACCCCGTTTGATCCAGATTTATTAGTTTGCTAACATATTTACTCAATCTTCTCGCTAGGGTCTTTGCTAATATTTTTTGATCTGTATTTGGGAGTGCCATGGCTCTATATGAGCCTGGGTCTTCTAGATCTTTACCCTTTTTAGGTATAAGTGTAGTAGTTGACTCGGTTAGTGTTTCTGGTAGTATATTTTCTTTAAAAGCATGTATATATAAATTTTGTATGCGTGGTGATATTAACTCATAGAATCTTTTGTAGAATTCATTACTAAAGCCATCTGGTCCTGGCGTTTTACCATTCTTCAACAAATTTATTGTTTCTTCTATTTCTTTAAGTGTAATCTGAGCTCCTAATTCCACTTGTCCCAACGTATTAAGTTTTAGAAGATTACAATTGTCTAAGAAGTTTGTAATTTTAATATTGTTTGCAGAAGTATTAGATGTATATAGATTTTGGTAAAATTGAGCAAATCTTTTATTAATGTCTTTAGGTAGTGTTAGTAATTCACCTTTATCTGGTTTAATTTTAGTAATTGTATTTTCTTTTTCCCGTTTTTTCAGTTGACGTGCTAAGATTTTATGTGGTTTATCACCGAATTCGAAATTTTCTTGTTTTGTAATTTGAAATAGTCTTCTTATTCTTGCCGATAAAATTTTATTTAATTTTAATATTTTAATATTGTTATCTTGTTATGTTTAGCTATGGTTGGTTCTTTGGCATTTTCTAAATCTAATTGTCTAATTTCTTGTTCTAACTGCAATTGTTCAGTGTTGTTCTTTTTATTTTGGAATTTGCCTCTAATAAATGCCTTAAAAGTTTCCCATAATAAGGAGGGTGAAATATCTGGTGTATCATTTGTCTCAAAGAAGAATATCATCTGCTGTTTTAAATATGTACAACCTTGTGAGTTGTTTAGGATTTGGGGGGTTAAACCTCCAGAACAATTTTTTTATCAGAGATTCCTTCTAATTTAACGGGGAGTGATCAGAAAGAATATCCACTAAAAAATAATCAATACGTGAATGTGTTATGTACCATTGAATAAAATGAGTATTCCCTACCTACTGGATTAGCGATTCTCCATACATCTGTTATGTTTGTGTTTTTTATGTATGTATTTAGGAGTTCACTAGTTTTTTATGTTAATCCTTTTCTGTTTTGCTGATTCAATTCAAATTCATCCAGATTTATCCAGATATGGATCTAGAACGCAATTGAAATCTCCCCCTATTATTATTATCACATTTTGATAGTTAAATTCTGAAATTATATCAAGAATTATTTTTTTTTTTCACACAGAGAGTGGAGAGTAGAGAGTGGTGAGTCTCTGGAACTCTCTGCCACAGAGGGTAGTTGAGGCCAGTTCATTGGCTATATTTAAGAGTGAGTTGGATGTGGCCCTTGTGGCTAAGGGGATCAGAGGGTATGGAGAGAAGGCAGGTACGGGATACTGAGTTGGATGATCAGCCATGATCATATTGAATGGCGGTGCAGGCTCGAAGGGCTGAATGGCCTACTCCTGCACCTAATTTCTATGTTTCTAATTTTACTAAAGAATTGGGGGTTATCAAAGTTGGGAGCATAAATATTTATCAAAGTAAGGGGAGGTAGAGTGAATTTTTCCCGTAACTATAACGTACCTCCCCTCTTTATCTGCTATGATATTCTTTGATTTAAATGGTATACCTTTATGAATAATAATAGCCGTGCCTCTAGATTTCGAAGTAATGAAGAGCAGTATGTTTGCCCAATCCAATTTGCCTTCAATCTTATCTGTGTTTGATGTTTCAAATGTGTTTCTTGTAAGAAGATTGTCACAGTTGAGCGCTTTTAATTGGGCAAAAATCTTACCCCTTTTAATTGGTTCATTAGCGCTCCTTATATTCCAGCCACAGAAAGTGAAATGTAATAATTGTTGTTTTAAAACGTTCCTCCAGTTTTCTTTTGTTTATCGTCTTGCATTGTAATCATGTTAATACCTTTAAGTCATATGGTGCAACCAAGTACCTCAGAACTCTAGGTGATGGGTGGTCATCCACAGCTGTTACATTTTGTTGGCATCTCCCCTTCAAAATAGACCTTAGAAAAGACCAGAAGGTGTAAAGTGGTGAAAAGTCAATTGAAAAACAAAAAGTGATATTATAATATCTAAAAATAGGGATATTATAATTTTTAAAAAGCTACCAAAAGGTGGTAGAAAAATTCTTGTCGACTTCCGTAGATGTTGTTATACATTTCTGTTTGTCAGGTTGGAAGCTGGTGAACAGTGGGGTGCCTCAGGGATCTGTGTTGGGTCCACTGTTGTTTGTCATGTACATCAATGATCTGGATGATGGGGTGGAAAATTGGATAAGTAAATATGCAGATGATACTAAGATAGGTGGTGTTGTGGATAATGAAGTAGATTTTCAAAGTCTACAGAGAGATTTGGGCCATTTGGAAAAGTGGGCTGAAAGATGGCAGATGGAGTTTAATGCTGTTAAGTGTGAAGTGCTACATCTTGGCAGGACAAATCAAACTAGGACGTACATGGTAAATGGTAGGGAATTGAGGAATGCTGTGGAACAGAGGGATCTAGGAATAACTGTGCATAGTTCCCTGAAGGTGGAATCGCATGTAGATAGGGTGGTAAAGAAAGCCTTTGGTGTGCTGGCCTTTATAAATCAGAGCATTGAATATAGGAGTAGGGAAGTAATGTTAAAATTGTACAAGGCATTGGTAAGACCAATTCTGGAGTATGGTGTACAATTTTGGTCGCCTAGTTATAGGAAGGATGTCAACAAAATAGAGAGAGTACAGAGGAGATTTACTAGAATGTTGCCAGGTTCCAGCAACTATGTTACAGAGAAAGGTTGAACAAGTTAGGTCTTTATTCTTTGGAGCGCAGAAGGTTAAGGGGGGACTTGATTGTGGCCTTTAAAATGATGAAAGGGTAGGGAAGATTCAAACAAGAGGGCATAACATGAGAATTAAGGGACAGAAGTTTTGGGGTAACGTGAGGGGGAACTTCTTTACTCAGGGGGTGGTGGCTGTGTGGAATGAGCTTCCAGCAGAAGTGGTGGAGGCAGGATCGATTTTAACATTTAAGAGTAAAGTGGATAGGTATATGGACGTGAAGGGAATGGAGGGGTATGGTCTGAGTGCAGGTAGATGGGACTAGGGGAAAACAAATGGTCGGCACGGACTGGAAGGGCCGAGAGGGCCTGTTTCCGTGCTGTAATTGTTATATGGTTATATGATTATTTCGTTCTGCCCCTTGACTAATTATTATTAAAAGGAAGAGAGGCCGGTTCAAAATTAAAACTATATGTAAGATAAAACGCATTTCAAATCTAACTATTGGAATGCATCTTCAAAAAAAATCCAACATTAAGTATATACTTAAATATAACAGTAACTATGTTAGTTATATATCCATATCTGCCGATATAACGACAATTATTACATTTCACTCCCCAATTAAGTCTCATTCTTTTGTATTAGACAGCAGCAGGTTCCAAGGGGTTAACCAGATTCAGACCCTTGGATAATCTACTATATCCATAAAATTTGTTAGTATATTGTTAATACTTATCGATCATATTTAACTCATTATTCTTATACTAAAAAATTAATTAACATAATGAGATAAAAATCAGTCATTATTACACTGTGCATCAATATTACACAATAGTGGGTTATTGTTGTTGAGCTATTAGTTAAATGTTTTATGTTAGTATATAATTGTATGTTTCTTAAGTCATAAATTTCTGTATACGTCCGTTAATATTGTTTTTTCGGATTCCCAAATTCTGTTTTTTTTTTCTACCACGGTTTTTCTTGTTTTCCAAGTCCTTCATTCAGAGTGAAGCATAAAGTTCGACCTTGAGTTAACATTCCAAAGATAAAGTGTCTAGACAACACCTCATGGACAAATCCGCCATCTTAACCAGAGCAGGCTTTTTTTATAGAAAAGTCCTATGTTCGCCACTTCTCCTCTGTATTGTTATGGGAGACCGACTCCTGATAATCAGTCGGCCTCCTTTGCAATACCTTTTGCATATTTAAATGCCTCTTCTGGGCCCATGAAGGCACATTCAACAGAGTTATACGGGGGTGGGGGGGGCAGCTGAGCATGCTTGAGCCTTGCGTCGAACCCGGTGAGCCACGTCTATTCTCGGGGTTTCAGGCAGCTTGAGTACTTGCTTAAGTAAGTTGGCAGCAAACTCCCGAGGGCTTTGTCCACTTTCCCTTCCCTCTTTTACTCCAACTACTCTTAAATTCTGCCTTCTCGATCTTGCTTCCAAGTCCAGACATTTATCCTTCATTTTAGCAAGTTGCCCCCCAGTACTTTCTTGTTCCTTTCTCAGTCTCTTTATCTCCTTAGACATCTCGGTCATCATATTATCCATTTCTTCCATAGCCGAATCGGTATTCTTGAGAATTGTATCCAACTTCTTATACAGTCTTTTTCAACCCGCTTGATTTTTTTTTGTTTGAATCCTCCTCAGTCTCTTCAACACGTTTATTTAAGTAATCAATTTTCACCATCAACTTCTCATTACCGTGTTTAATTTTTTCAGAGATACTTTTGTCCTGCGCGGCGTTCTCATCTAGTATCATTGGGTATTTTTAAAGCGGAGATTAACAGTTTCTTGATTAGTAAGGGTGTCAAAGGTTATGGGGAGAAGGTAGGAGAATGGGTTTGAGAGGATGAGATGGATCAGCCATGATTAAATGGCGGAGTAGACTCGATGGGCTGAATGGCCTAATTCTGGCCCTATGACATGAACTTATGGCCTAACTAGTACGTGGAATGGGAAACCATCTAGTCTACTCTTGAACTACTGTCATTCCACTCATTCATCGAACTGCACTATGCGGATGACACTTGAATACATTCACACTCTGTAACCAGGTTTTATCACTAAAGTGTATGAGAGAATGGGCCTTGCATTGATCCTCCATAAAAGGAATGTCCTCTATCAACTTGTCCCATTGCATATTACCTGACAATATTCTGGAAAATGTGGATCAGTTTTTCATAGTTTGGAGCCAATTCTCAATGAAAGCAGACAAATGCATAGAAATTTAGCCACTGCATCCAGCACAGCCTTTGAGTGGAAATGTTCGAAGATCAAACCTCAGACTAGCACAAAGCTTATGGTCTACTAGACAGCAGTGATCTATGCTCTCCTGTACACTTTAGAAACATGACCTACTTCCAGCAGGCTCTTCAAAGGTACTGGTAAACTAACTCCCAACACCATCTAAAAAGCTGTCCAGTTTCATTGACAGAACTAATGTCAGCATCTTCTCCCAGGTCAACATTCCCATTATTGTGGTTCTAGTATTTCCCCAGTGGACAGCTCACTTTGTTTCTATGCCTGACCCTAAGCTCCTGAAACTTGCACTCTCTGTTCAGTACACCGTATGGCAAAAGATTTCTAAGGCAGAAAAAAAGTCAAAGCTGCCTGACTGGAGACGGGGAGAATAATATTGTTATTGAGTCTTGGTGTTGTCTGTCTGATCAGCTTTAAAATTAAGAAGGAGCATCGGAGATAGCAACAAGTACTTTAGTTTACTTTAGAGATACAGTGCGGAAGCAGATCCTTCAGCCCACTGAGTCTGCACCGACCATCCCATACACTAGCCTACACATAATAGGGACAATTTACAATATTTACCCGAGCCATTTAACCTCCAAACCTGTATGTCTTTGGAATGTGGGTGGAAACTGGAGCACTTGGAGAAGACCCACACGGTCACAGGAAGAACATAAACTCCATACAGACAGCACACATAGTCAGGATCGAACCGGTGTCTCAGGCACTGCAAGGCAGCAACTCTACCACTGCGTCACAGTGCCGCCACACTGCTTATGCACAAGCATAAGGACTAAGTCAATTTGCTATCTTTAACTCGGACTACTATCCTTAAACAAATATTTAAACAAAATGAATCGGTGTTTGTGTCAGAAGTAGCTGGAATTCATAAATATCAAATACTGCTTACTGAAATAGTTTGTTTTTCTCAGAAATAATGGATTGGAGGGGCCTCAACACTCTTGGTTAGGAAAAGAGATAAAAACAAGTCAGAATTCCTCTCTTTGCCAACCAGAATATCCTGCTGGAAATTGTACTTGGTGGTCACTTGGCAAGGACAAGATGAAACCTGGCAGTGAAGGCCTCCTGGGTCCATGTTTAAAAGGACCCCCCCGCCCAGAAATTGTCCAATCTTTTTTTCTAACAAGAGTTTGGAACTTTGATGAGAGCAGGAAAAAAGAGGGGAAGTATTATCACAGGGAAACTGTGCTTTCTTAATCACAGGGCAAATAGCTACATGGGCATCTAAGTACAGCATGTTCTTAGCAGTTTTAGAAAATATACACATTTTTCACAGTTTGTTTGGAAATATACATGGAACTTTGGATCTTTCAACCTTTTCGTTGAGTTGTTGGAAGATTCATGCACATGTGCACGTACTTGCAGATGCATGCAAAGAAAAATTAAATATTAATATGAATACAATTAAATCTCAGAAAATATTGCATTAAAAAAAATATTACGCTCTTCTACATTTCAGCTAAAGATGCCCATGAGAATGAAATGAACACAAATTGAAAGACCACGAGTGAACATCTTTGATTGCAACAAGCTATTAAAACTTCCTGAAAATCAAAAAAACCTGCAAAAAGAGCTTATTTATGAAAAGCAAAAGTTGTTTCTGTGATGAGGCCAAAGACATTTCCAGCCACTTCATATGCAGGAAACAGCCGCCAAAGACTTCAGGAAATTCGGGAGGGATTGAAGCAACCTCCTAAATCTTCCAATCAGGGTTTGAATGTTGGCACTAGCAGCGAAGCCCAACTTGATGCGAAAGCCACTGCTGGAAAAGATGCCACCAGACAGCAACAGATGCGACCTGTCCCAAAATTTGGCCCTTATCAGAAAGCTCTCCGTGAAATCAGAAACTCCCTGATGCCATTTGCAAATGAGTCGGGTCAATCCATTAGTGTTGAAGTAAACAGGCAGATGCTTCAAGAATTGGTGAATGCTGGATGTGAACAGGTATGCATCGCCAATGTTATTTTTTGATCATGTGTTATTACTTTATAAGATGTCATGCTTTGATTACTGCCAAGAAATAAAACGTTCACTAGACTCAAATATAATGCAATGGGTGTCAGACTTTCATCAACTAGGTACCAAAAGAAGATAGTGGCAAGAAGTAAATGATTGAGGCAGGAGGAATTAATGGTAAAAAGAGGCTGTGACAGTGCTAAAGCTGCTGCCTTGCAGCGCTAGTCACGCGGGATCAATCCTGACTATGGTGCTATCTGTATGGAGTTTCTCCATACAGTACGTTCTCCCCATGACCATGTGGGTTTTCTCCAGGAGGTCTGGTTTCCTGCCACATTCCAAAATCATGCAGGTTTGTAGATTAATTAGCTTCGGTAAAAATTGTAAATTGTCTCAAGTGTGTAGGATAGTGCTAGTCCATGGGGATTGCTGGTTTGTTTGGACTTGGTCAGCCGAAGGGCCTGTTTCCATGTTGTATCTCTTAAACTAAACTAAACTGTCGTCCCTCTCTTTGCCCTGCCACCTTCAGCCGTTGTGCCCTGGGGGGTGCTCCTGCAGCTAACCTTGAGGGTGCGGATGTTAAGACCCCCGGTTCTTCTTGACCTCCCTTCCCCATTAAAGTGGAGAGATGCAGATGTCAATACAACGGTTTCCATTTCAAGTTGCAACTGATTGTTGTTGGTTTGTCATCACTGGGTATACAGTGGCTTGCAAAAGTTTTCATACCCCTTGAACTTTTCCACATTTTGTCACGTTACAACCACAAACGTAAATGTATTTTATTGGAATTTTATGTGATAGACCAACACAAAGTGGTGCATAATTGTGAAGTGGAAGGAAAATGATACATGGTTTCCAAATTTTATTAAAAATAAAAAACTGAAAAATGTGGCGTGCAAAAGTATTCAGCCCCCCCGAGTCAATACTTTGTAGAACCACCTTTCGCTGCAATTACAGCTGCAAGTCTTTTGGGGTATGACTCTACCAGCTTTGCACATCTAGAAATTTTTGCCCATTCTTCTTTGCATAATAGCTCAAGATCAGTCAGATTAGATGGAGAGCGTCTGTGAACAGCAATTTTCAAGTCTTACCAGAGATTCTCAATTGGATTTAGGTCTGGACTTTGACTGGGCCATTCTAACACATGAATATGCTTTGATCTAAACCATTCCATTGTAGCTCTGGCTGTATGTTTAGGGTCGTTGTCCTGCTGGAAGGTGAACCTCCACCCCAGTCTCAAGTCTTTTGCAGACTCTTGACAGGTTTTCTTCCAAGATTGTCCTGTATTTGGCTCCATCCATCTTCCCATCAACTCTGACCAGCTTCCCTGTCCCTGCTGAAGAAAAGCATCTCCACAGCATGATGCTGCCACCACCATGTTTCACAGTGGGGATGGTGTGTTCAGGGTGATATGCAGTGTTAGTTTTCCGCCACACATAGCGTTTTGCATTTAGGCCAAAAACTTCAATTTGTCTCATCAGACCAGAGCACTTTCCTCCACATGTTTGCTGTGTCCCACACATGGCTTGTGGCAAACTGCAAACGGGACTTCTTATGGCTTTGTTTCAACAATGGCTTTTTTCTTG
Organism: Okamejei kenojei; assembly: GCA_035221665.1. Taxonomy (NCBI): domain Eukaryota; kingdom Metazoa; phylum Chordata; class Chondrichthyes; order Rajiformes; family Rajidae; genus Okamejei; species Okamejei kenojei. Next base: position 67,680,766 of record CM069136.1, on the reverse strand, counting down.
CCACTCTTCCATAATGGACCGATTTGTGGAGTGCACGACTAATAGTTGTCCTGTGGACAGATTCTCCCACCTGAGCTGTGGATCTCTACAGCTCCTCCAGAGTTACCATGGGCCTCTTGGCTGCTTCTCTGATCAATACTCTCCTTGCTGGCCTGTCAGTTTAGGTGGACGGCCATGTCTTGGTAGGTTTGCAGTTGTGCCATACTCTGTGCTCCGTGAGATGTTCAAAGCTTGGGATATTTTTTTATAACCTAACCCTGCTTTAAACTTCTCCACAACTTTATCCCTGACCTGTCTGGTGTGTTCCTTGGGCTTCATGATGCTGTTTGTTCACTAATGTTCTCTAACAAACCTCTGAAGCCTTCAAAGAACAGCTGTATTTATACTGAGATTAGATTACACACAAGTGGACTCTATTTACTAATTAGGTGGCATCTGAAGGCAATTGGTTGTACTGGATTTTATTTAGGGGTATCAGAGTAAAGGGGGCTGAATATTTTTGCACGCCACACTTTTCAGTTTTTTATTTGTAAAAAAATTTGAAAACCATGTATCATTTTCCTTCCACTTCACAATTATGCGCCACTTTGTGTTGGTCTATCACATAAAATCCCAATAAAATACATTTACGTTTGTGGTTGTAACGTGACAAAATGTGGAAAAGTTCAAGGGGTATGAAAACCTTTGCAAGCCACTGTATGTCATGGAGCTTCCTGTACAATGGTACCATGAGAATATTTTCACCAGAAGTCTGCAGCAGTTCAATGTTGTGACTCACTACCATTTTAAGAGCTATTTGGGATGGTCAGTGTACACTGGCTCTGCCAGTTTACCCACAGTATGAAAAACAAATAAATTAAAAGCAAAAGTCATTAAAGGTGTCAGTAAATTGTCAGAATCTCTAATTACGTATGTAGTGGCAGGGCGTTTAGAAAATTGCAATATAATTGGTGGTGCAGCGGTGGAGTTGCTGCTTTACTGCGCCAGATCCTAAGGGGTACTGTCTGTACGGAGTTTGTACGTTCTCGCCGTAACCACGTGGGTTTTCTCCGGGTGCCCGTTTTCCTTGCACACTCCAGAGATGTGCAGGTTAATTGGCTTGGGTAAAAATTGTAAATTATCCCGAGTATGGAGGATAGCATTAGTGTATGGGGATCACTGGTATGCATGGACTCGGCAGGCCAAAAGGCCTATTTCCGTGCCATATCTCAAAACTAAACTAAACAATAATTAAGCAGAGTCAATATAGTTTTATGAAAATGAAACACATTTTGATACTTCCAAGAGGTGTTTTGAGGATGTTGTTAGGAGGGTGATGTGGAATATTGTGTATATATGGGTTTTCAAATGACATTTGGTAAGTATCACATATAAAAAAAAAGGATCTGAGTATTTAGCATGGGGAAAGGATTAGTTTTGGTCATCCTGCTGTAGGAAGGATGTCATTAAGAGTGCAGAAAATATTTACGTAGATGTTACCAGGTATTGGGAAATTGAGCTATAGGGAAAGTTTGGGCAGAATGTGACTTTATTCTTTGGTGTGCAGAGTTTGAGGGGTGATCTTATAGAGGCGTATAAAATCATAAGGGGAATAGATGGGGTGAAGTCTTTTACCCAGGGTTGTGGAGTCAAGAACCAGAGGCAAAGGTGAGAGCAGAAAAATTTAATAAGGACCTGAGTTTTTAACTCTTATGGTGGTGGGTATGTGGAACGAGCTGCCAGAGGAGGTAATTGAGACAGGTACAATACAATCCATTTTACGGGGCATTTGGACAGGTACATGGATAGGAAAGGTTTAGAAGTACCAAACGTGGTAAATGGAACGATCAAAGATGGAGCATCTACGAATACTTAAAGAATAGAAAAAAGTACAAATAAATGTGTCCTTTTAGGATTGGTGGCCTTCTACCAATGGAGTGACAAAAAAAATTCAGCCTTGGCAATTTGCAACTTGTATCCATGATATATTAAAAAAGTTATGAACAAAATACATGCTGGTTTGCCCAATAACGGGTGGAAAGTAAATTTGTTAACTAAGAAACTGCAGATGCTGGAGAATCGAGGGTTACACAAAAAGCTGGAGAAACTCAGCGGGTGCAGCAGCATCTAAGAGGCGAAGGAGATAGGCGACGTTTCGGGTCGAGACCCTTCTTCAGACTGGTCAGGGATCAGGGAAACGAGAGATATAGACAGTGATGTGGAGAGATAAAGAGCAATGAATGAAAGATATGCAAAAAAGTATCGATGATAGAGGGAACAAGCCATTGTAAGCTGTTTGTGGTGTGAAAATGAGAAGCTAGTGCGACTAGGGTGGGGGAGGGAGATAGAGATAGAGGGAATGCCAGGGCCCGAGGGCTGAGGGAGAGGTGGGAAGGGGAGGAGACAGCAAGGGCTAACAGAATTGAGAAAATTCAATGTTCAATTTGTTTATTTGTCAGAGGATGCAATCTGGTTCAGCCAGGTTAAGTGAGTGAGCATAAGGTGATAGTAGATGGAGTTAATTTGGAAAGTGTTAAGTGAATTATTTTTGTGGGAAGAAACATTTTTTTTAAATGAAATGGACTGATAAATCTTGGAGCCCTGAGTGACTTTAGTGTATTGGTTCATTAACCACGGAAAGTTTTAGATGTAGATTAAATGGGCAATTAGGAAAGAACGTTACATATTGTTCTTTATTGACAAAGGACTAAAGTAGATACACGGAAATTCATACAGCATGGCAACAGGATTCCCTGACCTACCAAGTCCACACTGAACATCAAGCACCCATATGTACTATTCACACTTTTAGATTTTTCCATATTTCAATCGACTTTCCCCAGATTCTATCACTAACCTGCAGACTAGGGGAAATTTACAGTGATGAGTTAGTCTGCCATCCAGCAGTTTTTTGGAATGTGGAAGGAAGCCCTTGGAGGAAGCCCACGCAGTCACAGGGAGCTTCATAGAGTTATAGAGAAACACAGCGTGGATCAGGCCACAAAGTGCTGGAGTAACGCAGTAGGTCAGGTCAGGAGAACATGAATAGGTGATGTTTTGGGTCAAGGCCCTTCTTCCCTTCAGCCCAACTTCTCCATGTGCAAACTCCACACAAGGTCAGGGTCTGGCCTGGATTGATGGAACTCTGAGGTAGCTGCTCTACCTGCTGTGTCACTATGCTGCCACATTTTTGTAAAACATTCAGACAGAGTCATTTTATGAACAAGTTTCTTTCTGTTAACAATTTTAGCAAGGTAGTTTAGTTTAGTGTCACAGTGAATAGCTTTTGTTGCATGCTCAGCAGTCAGCAGAAAGACAATACATGATTTCTCGAGCCAGGATGTTTAGGCAAAAAGGCATAATAAAATTACAAAAAGGCACGAAAACGGCATTTATTGACAAAAAAAATCCATATTTTGTTGCGTGCAACTTCATCTCTAATTTTCTGCACAACAATGTTGAAGTTGCTGTCAACTTAATTTTTCCATAATGACGACTCGCTTGGTATATGTTCCTCTGTGTATTTCTCTAAAAAACCTCAGAGAGATTTGTTTTCCAATTTTCACAGTGGAATTCCAGCATCAATGAATGACTTGCACAGATCACCCAAACTCAGATTTATGACTGGAGTCAGGAGTAAATGTAGTGAGGAGACAAGCTTGGGTATTTTGCTTGGGTAGTCTGCATCCCAGCAGTATCAATATTGACTTCTCTAATTTTTGATAGCCTTTGTCCTCTCCCTTCTCCCCCTCCCCCTCCCAGCTCTCCTAGTCCTACTGTCTCCGCCTCTTCCTTTCTTTTTCCCGTGCCCACCCCCCCCCACATCAGTCTGAAGAAGGGTCTCGACCCGAAACGTCACCTATTCCTTCTCTCCATAGATGCTGCCTCACCTGCTGAGTTCCTCCAGCATTTTTTGTCTATCTTTGATTTTTCCAGCATCTACAGTTCTTTCTTAAATATATCTTGGAGAAGACTGAACCAACGGCATGAACGACCGACGGCAGTGCCCCCGGTTTCGCCCCAGTGGTGGAAGTTTTCTTGTAAGTTACACTATGTTAACACGTTAATAATAACATTAATATTAACGTGTTAACATAGAAAACGTCATTGTGATCACGGTACAACTAGAGAAAATAGCACGACCTTTTAGGGCTAAAGGGCATTACATGAATAACATTTAGTGCAAGATACAGTCCAGTAATGTCCGATCAAAGATAGTCCGAGGGTCTCCAATGAGGAGAATAGTAGTTCGGGACTGCTCTCTAGTTGGTGATAGGATAGTTTAGTTGCCTGATAACAGCTGGGAAGAAACTGTCCCCAAATCTGTAGGTGTGCGTTTTCATACTTCTATACCTTTTGCCCGATGGGAGAGGGGAGAAGAGGGAGTGGCTGGGGTGTGACATCCTTGGTTACGGTGGTGGCCTTGCCGAGGTAGTGCGAGTCTCTAAAGTGTTTCCAAATGTCTAATCATTGGCACAAGTGGATGTCCTGTGAATGTTCAGTGCACATGTACTTTTATTTTGGATGTTACAATAATAAATGTTACAGAGAATCTGTTTAGTTTAAAGGGAGCATAGGTAACAAGGTTACGATAGGTTTCAAGAGTGCAGGAAAACGGATGATCTCCAGGGGAGCGTGTGAACCTGGTGTGTGAAAGGGAATTTGGGAATCTGGATCTCATGAAGCAGATGCCAAACTGTCACGATTGTTGAATAGCAGGAAAGTGGTATTTTGTGGGCTCCCCACTGCCTGAGATTGTCTGTTGCCGGCCCTGATTAGTTCTGGGTAATTTTGTCTCCAGTTCGTATCACCCCCCCCCCCCCCACCTTCTCCCCTTTCAGTCTGAAGTAGGGTTCCGACCCCAAACGTCACCTATTCCTTTTCTCCAGAGATGCTGCCTGACCTGCTGAATTACTTTTGCATTTTGTGCCTGTAAGTGGATTTTGGCTCATTTACTGTAATGTGGTTTTCCTATTACCAAGAGTCAAGATTGTTTAGAAGATCTGGAGAGTGTTTGTTGACATACCAAATCTCCTCAATCTTCAAAGGAAGTAGAGACATTGATGAGCTTTCAATATTATTATTGATCGGATATCATTATATATTCATATGAATCACAGGACTGAGAACTGTACTGATTTTATATTCATATTCCTAATGTGGGAAGGATGAGGCCATCTGGACAATATCCGCTGAGTAATTTAGCATAGTTAGAATAAATCTCTGGGTGTTTCTGACCTGCATGACCTTGGATAGTGTGTGAGTGCGTGTGTGCGTGTAATTAAATAGCTAAATAACATCTGGTTGGATCATAGAGTCATACAACACGAAAACAGGCCCTTGGCCCAAATTGCCCATGCCGAGCAAGATACCTCATCTACGCTAGTCCCACCTACCTGTGTTTCGTCCATATCCCTCAAACTTTCCAGGCCATGAGCATGTCCAATGTCTTTTAAATGTTGTAATAGTACCTGCCTCATCCACCATCTCCTCAGGCAGCTCATTCCATATACCCACCATCCTCTGAGTGAAATAGTTGCCCTTCATTCCTTTTAAATCTTGCCCCTCACACCCTAGATCTATGTCCTCTGGTTCTTGACTCTGTGCATTCACCCTATCTATGGGGTGGAAGATTGCAACCTTCACGTGGTCCGCCGGTTTCGACTAATGCATTCAACTTGACGTGCACAAACAGAAGATCAAATAGAACAAGTTGTCCTACAACTTTAGGCTGTGCACGCCACACGAAAGAAGATCCTATCCATTCATCTCATGATTTTATACACCCATGTAAGATCACCCCTCATCCTCCTGTGCTCCATAATGTCTTTAAGCAGTACGTTATCTGCCAACACTTGACATTACACCGTGGTATGTTCTAATCATTTGATTGCAAAATCATCACATGCCTGAGCACACAACCATCCACATTCTCTCATGTACACATTTGGGTTCTTACTCTTAGTTGATGCTTGCTGAGAAATTTTATCTATCACTGGTAGAATTCAAAGTGCCTTATCATCAAGCCAATTAAGGGTTCTGGAATTTGTTCTGTGTTATCAGTTTGACATTTTTATCATTGGTGGCATTCCACAAATTTTGTCCACGATTGATTGAGGATTAAAAATTGAAGTTATTTGCTACTGCTTTTTCCATCATCTTTCTCTGGCTTCATGTTTGTTTTCTCCAACTTATTGAAAAGGAGATTCATCTATGTTTTTGTCAGAAAAACGTTTATTGACTCAAAATGTAACAAAAAAAACTTAAAAATCAATAATGTAAAAATTAAATGAAATGGAAGGACACATTGATCAATATTACATATATGTTTATACACATAGCAGACTACATATATATGTGTGTGTACACACGCACACACACACGCGCACACACACATACATATATATACATACACATAAGATGGACGCAAAAAGCTGGAGTAACTCAGCGGATCCGGCATCATCTCTGGAGAGAAGGAATGGGTGACATTTTGGGTCGAGGCCCTCTTGTCTGAAGACCTTAAACCAGCATCTGCAGTTCCTTCCTCTCTTTTTCTCTCCCCCCCTCTTCAAAATAAACAAAATGGAAATCTACAAAATGGAAAAACTCTTAATACATTCATACATACAGTTATAAAAAATACGTCCAAAACAAAAATCACATGATTTGCTCACCATTAACTTTTCAGCCTGCTTTTGTAGAGAAAATAGCCTGCTCTTTTCAACCTAACCCGTCCAGCTCTAATCTTGAGGGATATGGGCCAAATTCAGGTAGTTTGGACGTGTAGATGAGGCATTTTGGTCAGCGTTGGGCTAAAGGGCCTGTTTCCATGCTGTATGATTCTACTGCACAACATTCCCTCCTACAACTCTAACCATGTAAAGATGTCCAATCATACATGGTGACCATTTTCAGATAGTCATACATCAAGTCATACAGCACGGAAACAGGCCCTTCGGCCCAACACCCATTTCGACCAAGTTGCCCCCATCTACGCTAGCTCCACCTCCCCCCCCGTTTGGCCAATATCCCTCCAAACCTTTCCTATTCATGTAGCCGTACGAATGTCTTTTAAATGTTGTTATAGTATCTGTCTCAACTACTGCCTGTGGCAGCTTGATCCATATACCCACCACCCAATGTGTGTGAAAAATTGCCCCTCGGGTTCCTATTACATTTTTCCTCTCTTGCCTTGAGCCTATGTCCTCTGGTTCTTGATTCCCCTACTTTGGATCTATTCTATCTATTGCCCTCATGGGGGATACATTTTTTAAAATCCTTGAGCAGAACACATTTGTGTGGTTGATAAAATTACTGTAAAGTTTTGTGAAACTGCAGATTACAGGCTACCTGATATATTTCAGACCATCAGAAATGGTTCTGTATGTGCTTAGCAACCCTGTTTATGCAAAACAATACTGAGCCCAACTGAGTCTTTCTTTCTACTCTGATCTGATTCAAACATACCATAGTTGCTGATACAGTCGACTAGAACAATCTCCACAAGATCAAATCAAATGCTCTAAGGCGAGTTTTTTTCAAACAACAGTATTGTTGAATGATGTTTTTTTTTGTGATTTATATGATAATCATAATCCCCAAGTTCTATGATTCATTATTCTCAAGTACAACATCTGCTAGAGTTTGTGCTGTTGTTAATGGGATCTTGCTAGGTATAACATTGTAGCAGTGGTCACTTCACCAACCAATATGGTGATTTGGAACATTCAGAGATTGTGAAATGCATTATATAAATTGCGTTTAGTTTTTCTTTCTTCACCAACATTATATTGCATTTTAAACTGGCTCCCATTAGCAGCAAGATGAAGACCCTGTGTGGTGGTGATTTGAGGCAAAGGAACGATTTCCATTGGGAATATCTCCAATCCAAAGCAAAACAGAAATGTTATACTGAGCCAGAGTGTGTTTCATATTACTTGCTGTGGCGTAGGCATAGATTAAAGCTGCGTAGTTTAGTTTTCAACAAACTCCTGGGAGAGGATTCCATCAGCATTACTGTTGTGTGAAAGTTTTTAGCAACCAAAACAAGGTTTGCATTTTCTCTGGCATCTGAGTCTTTTTTTAATTTTGCAATTCTAATAATCCCAGTATTGTAGAAACAAAATCAATTGGCAATTGTCAAATTTAAAGGGAGGTTATACTAATTCTGAAATCCATTCTTAAATCCATTTTGTGAAATACAGATTTGTGTAAATTTGTGATTTGGTGGCATTGCATGTAATCAATCTTGTTTTCCTCTCCTCATGTTTAAAGTCGTACAGCGAGGAAACAGGCCCTTTGGCTTAATTTGCTCAAGTCAACCAACATGCCCCATCTATACTAGTCCCACCTGCCTGCCTTTGGCCCATATCCTTCTATACCTGTCCAAATGAGTTTTAAACTTTGTGATAGAACCTATCTCAACTATCTCCTCCAGCAGCTCGTTCCATATACCCACCACCCTTTGTGTAAACAAAAAGATTGCCCCTCTGGTTCCGGTTAGTATTTCCCCCTCTCACCTTAAACCAATGTCCTCTAGTTTATATTCCTTTGCTCTCAGTAAAAGATGGTGCATTTACCCTCATGATTCTATACAACTCTATAAGATTATCCTCCTCCTCTCCTTGTAGCAGAGATACCCTAATCCAGGCATCATTCTGCTAAACATCCTCTGTACCCATTCCAAAGCATTCACATCCTTCCTCTATTGGGGTGACCAGAACTGCACGCAGTAGTCCAAATGCAACCTAACCAAAGACCTATAAAACTACAATCTTACCCTGTGACTCTGATGTTCCATACCATATGCCACCTTCACCACTTCATTTGAGTCACCACTTTCAGGGATTTTATGGACTGTATTCGATATTGGTTTAAAGTTTGTAAATTTTAAACTGATGACAAAGAACTCTATTTTCAAAGGTTACATAGTTTTTATTTTGCAGATTTGGAGAGCATACTGAATTATTTTCTTACCACTTGCAAAGTTTCTGCAGCTAACAGTACTTTAATCAATATAAAATTATGCATGTATCCTTAAATCCCAATTTTATATGTAACTAGACCAAGTGCAGACCTGTTGGGTCTTCTCCCCGACGCACGATTCCACCACACACCCGTTCCCCAATGCTCCCCCAACACAATATTCCACCACTCACGCATAGCCCCAACTGCGCAGGCGCGGCTCATTTATACTCACCCCCCCCCCAGAACTCCCTCCTCCTCTTCACCCTCCGTCTTCAATCCCTAGAGAGGGACGTTTGCCGTTTAAAAACTTGGTTTTATCTATTTTTAAAACGCTATAACTTATGAAATATAGCATTAAATGTGAAGTGAAACAGTTTATTTTGTCGAAGTGGTTCATGTGATGAATAATCTGTGAAATGTTAGCATATAGCGTTTTGAGGAAGATACAATGAACACACACACACACACACACACACACACACACACACACACACACACACACACACACACACACACACACACACACGCACACACACATGATCAGACTTTTATAGGTATAGAGATAAGCATTTATACAACTAGTTTTGTACTGCCTTGTATGTTTTTTTTTCTGAGGTTGTCAAACTAATCCTGACTAGCAACATTTATCTGTGTTTTACATAACTGTAATACTTCTGGAATTTACGCAGCTATTGCAGAACCAGGGAGTGTAAATAAATCCAGAGCTAGAAATGTAAGCATGACAACTGGAATTTTTGGGTCCTGTGAGGCAGCCATAAGTACTTATAACTCTTTCTTTCTGATGTGTGCCTGGATAGTGCTTGTAAAAGTTCAAGTAAAGCATGGTTTCCCCGTTTTCTGAAGTTCCCTTGCCACAATTCAATATTTCATTACTGCTAGATTAAAAATTACATTGTGACATTTCATGTATGTGCATTATGTTGTCAACTCGCGAAAAGCCTGTTCTACGTCAACTCTTAAAATTAACTCCAAATATATTGAAAGATAAATATGAAAGACATTAAGTTTTAATGTAGTGAATATATACTCTGCAAGTGGCATGTTACTGCATTTTCAAAATCTAAGTACCTTAGGCTTGTTGTAGGATGACAAAGGAGAGTTAGACCAGAGGTAAGGAGAGGAAAGTGGAATTTAATATTTTCCCCCCAGTTTTATTTAGTTTTATTTTGGTTTGTTGTCATGTGCATCGAGGTACAATGAAAAGCATTTTGTTACAGTCAGCAGACATTATAATTCAATATATATAATTTATATATAATATTAATTATATATAATATATAATATAATTTATGTATAATATTAATTATAGGTATAATAATATAATTGATATATAATTCATATAATTTCAAAATGTGCATCCATTTGTCTAAGCTCTGAATTAGCTCTTGATGAAATGGGCAAAAATTGATCATGATGCATTCATTAATACACAAAGTAATGGAGGAACTCAGCAGGTCAAGCAGCAGCTGTACGGAGAATGGACAAGTGATGTTTCAGTTCAGGAGAGTCAAAGGAAGGGTCCCGATCCAAAATGTTGCCTTCCCATTCCCTTCACAGATGCAGCCTGATGCACTGAGTTCCTACAGGACTTTGTGTTTTGCTCAAGACTCCAGCATCTGCAGTTCCATGTGTCTTCAAGCAATCATTATTATTACCCATATCACACATCTGAGCTATGCTTTTACAAAATTGTATTCCCTTCGTTTTGAGTGCCAGCAGGGTTAACAGGGGAATATTTTCTTGTATTCCCCTTTCTTGCGAACGCCTATGGACTTTACGTGTTAAAACAGCGGTAAATATAGTCTTTTATTACCCATATCACACATCTGAGGTATGCTTTTACAAAATTGTATTCCCTTCGTTTTTACTGCCAGCAGGGGTAACAGGGGAATATTTTCTTGTATTCCCCTTTCTTGCGAACGCCTATGGACTTTACCTGTTAAAACAGCGGGGAATATAGTCTTATATTCCCCTGGTCTCACATCCGGGAACTTGGCAACGTGACGCTGCGTGGGAAATTTAGAATATTCAAACGGCAGACAGGAAGACTGCCGCGTCCATTTTGGTTAAATTTTACGTGGAAGTCCGCCGAGCTGAGATGTTCAGATTTTCCTCTAGATGTCTGATATGGGTAATAATAACAATATTGACTGTCCTCTTTCGGGGGATACGACATATATTGCCCTCACTAGATCCATATTGCCCTCGTCTTCGACTCGGGCAATATGAATCTACTTCAGGCAATATATGTCGTATCCCCCTCAAGGCCAGTCAATATTCTATTAATATTCCCCTGGTCTCACATCCGGGAACTTGGCAATGTGGCGCTGCGTGGGAAATTTAGAATTTGTTCTCGACAAAACAAGCAAAATGGCAGCCTCCTGCGAGAAGAGGTTCACGACTTTTGACGAACAGCAATTTGACGAGATTTTACAAAACAAAGACGCGCAGAACACGAAGAAGGCAACGAAACAAGCAGTAACAATATTCAAGGAATATTTGATGGAGAAGGGTCTAGATGTCGATATTCAAACGGCAGACAGGAAGACTTTGGCGTCCATTTTGGCTAAATTTTACGTGGAAGTCCGCCGAGCTGAGATGTTGAGATTTTCCTCTAGATGTCTGATATGGGTAATAATAACAATATTGACTGTCCTCTTTCGGGGGATACGACATATATTGCCCTCACTAGATCCATATTGCCCTCGTCTTCGACTCGGGCAATATGAATCTACTTCAGGCAATATATGTCGTATCCCCCTCAAGGCCAGTCAATATTCTATTAATATTGCCTAATGATCAAGTCTACCCACACTGGGTTGGCTAAGGCTGGATTGTTCCCAGAAATTTCTGTTAAGGTGGCATAGGCAGCACCAGGTCATTAAGTATAGTGGTGCAGTGGTAGAGCAACTGCCTCACAGCACTAGAAACACAGGTTTGATCCTGACATCAGGGACTGAGTGCGTGTGGAGTTTACATGTTCTCCATGGGTTTCCTCCGGGTACTTCGGTTTTTTCACACATTCCAAAGACGTGCAGGTTTGTAGTTTAATTGGACTCTGTAAATTGTCCCTAGTGCGTAGGGAGTGGAGAGGAACGTGGGATAACATAGAACTAGTGAGAACAGGTGATTGTAGAAACAATGGACTGCAAAACAAAAGACGTGCTGGAGTAATTCAGCAGGTCGGGAAGCATCCCTGGAGAACATGAATAGGGGATGTTTTGGGTCAGGACCCTTTTTCAGACTGATTTTGACCATGCGGGAGTGGTGTTTGTCAGGAGATTCTGAAGCAGAATCCATTCCAAGAAGGTTCTTGACCCGAAACGTCAGCTGTCCATGTTCTCCACAAGTGCAGCCTGACTCGCTGAATTTCTCCATCACTTTGTGAACAGGTTTTTGTTGGTCAGTGTCCATTAATTGGGTCAAAAGGCCTGTTTCCATGCCATATCTATAAATGGTTTCCGTTCCTATAGTGTACTTTTTTGCGTTTGATCCACTGATAACCCACTGAGTACCTCCAGCAGTGTGTGCTTTGCTCAAGATTCCAGCATCTCTCTTGAGTCTGCAGCGTGTTATGTGATAGACACAAAATGCTGGAGTAACTCGGGTTACTCGAGTCAGGCAGCATCTCTGGAGAAAAGGAATAGGTGACGTTTCAGGTCAAGACCCTTCTTGAGACTGACGTGTTTTTATGATGTTTGTCTCAGTTTTTACGCACTGCTCACAATAATTGTTCTGGCAGCAGAGAAGGTTTTTGCTGTTAAACTATTAGCTAATGGAATGTTTTTAGTCAGGAGGCTTGAGTATTTTATTCCTTGGATGGGAGGTGGAGAAGCCCACAAGACTTGCAGCTGCTCGACGCTGAAATGGTTGGCTCTGGAAAATGTCACGTTGGTTAACCATGTGCAAATTATGAGAATAGTTCTCCTAAATGCTTTCCAAATGCCTCGAGAGATGACCCCAGGACAACGTGTCCTATGTGTGGCTGTTCTTGCCTTTCAGATGATGCAAGTTTATTTTCAAGACTGGACTGCCTGCCTAACTGTTTGTGCAGAGTCTGAACTACAGCCACAAGCTGGTTTGCAGATGGCTTTAAAAACGATCTTTCAGTTCTATTTTATTCAATGCATCGTTCTTGACTGAATTTATTTATTTTTGGAGAGATTGCGAAAATGGCTTTTGAAGTGGGGGGGGAAAAGAGACCACAGTGATTATATTCCTTTAAGGAGAGGGAATACTGTTGGGGAGTGGGCATGGTGTGTCTCGGAATAAAAAAAGTATCATCTACATTACATTAACGGCCACCAACAGATACCTCAGCAGCAAAGGGAATACTAAGATATATAATAATGAACACCAGTCCGCCAGGTTCTGCACCTCCTCTCTGTAGTTTGTTTCATCACCATTGGTGATCAGCCCGATCACCGTTGTGTCGTCTGCAAACTTGACAATGGTGTTGGTGTCGAATGCAGGGACACAGTCGTGTGTGAAGAGGGAGTAGAGTATGGGGCTCAGAACACAGCCCTGTGGTGTGCCGGTGCTCAGGGTCATAGTGGAGGACAGGTGCGGGCCCAGTCTCACTGCCTGCGGTTGCTCCGTAAGGAAATTCACCATCTTGTTAATCTTGCACACCTTTCAAGGAAGATGTGCTCTGTAGCTCTGGTAAAACAGTAATGGTTATTTATAGTGTTTTAAAAATGTATCTTGGAGTTGTAGCAGGTCCTGTTTTTATTTTGTTCTATGCTTAATAAACTTCAGTAAAGTTTTAAACCTACAGCTACACTTACATTTTTACTAGTTTGAAACCATTTGAGAGCACCAAAATATTGCCTACAATTTAAATAAATTGTTGGAATTAAGTGGTGAGAGGATTAGATAATTCTCCATCATGTTTTGGTAAACACCCAATTAAAATTGTTAACAGCATTTTTTTACCCTGGTGATTGAAATTCTTATCTGAAATGATTTAGATCATTTTCAGAAAAGTAGTGGGCAAACTTCATCTATGTTCTCTGCAGTAATATTTTACGAAAGATTGGCATTTAGCCCTGAATAGTACCAGACTAATTTTAATCCCATTGGCTCGAATGATGTAAATTATTGAAAATCCTGCTCCAGAATTAACTTCCATGAACTGTTTGGGAATTTGAGAAATCTTGAAGGTATTTTTCAACAACTAATGTAGTGCCTGCAATTTAAAGAGGTTGCGGAAAATTAAATGGTGCAAGGGTTAGGAACGGCACAGTAGGTAGAGCTGTTGACTTACAGCCAGACACCCTGGTTCGATCCTCACTACAGGTGGTGTCTGTACAGAGTTTGTACGTTCTCCCTGTGGTTTCCTCCCACAATCCAAAGATGTGCAAATTTAATTGGCTTCAGTAACATTGTAAATTGTCCCTTGTGTTTAGGATCGTGCAAGTGTACGGGGAGATTGTTAGTCGGTGTGGACGTGATGGGCCGAAGGATCTGCTTGCACACTGTATCTCTAAAGTCTAAGGTCATACACTTGCTCAGGTCTCTAATGCATTGGTAAACATCAATCTGAGATCAATTCTGGAAAGTTAATTTTTTATGGGGATTCAAATTCTTACCACAAATTAATTTGTTTAGTTTAAGAATAGCAAAAAGTTATTCATTAAATTAGCATTTTGTTTGTTGTCAGTGAAGTCACTGGGTACCGACAACGGAACAATGAAATTCTTACTTCCAACAGCAAAACATGCCTGTAAACACGATACTCATTGCTAACATGTAATAAACAAAAAACAATAAATTAATAACACAATATTAAAAATTAAAGCTATTACACTGGTAACATCATGACCCGAAACGTTGCCTGAGTCTGAAGAAGGGTCTCGAAACGTCACCTATTCCTTCTCTCCATAGATGCTGCCTCACCCGCTGAGTTTCTCCAGCATTTTTGTTTACACTGGTACCATAGGTGCTTATCTTTTTCTAGGACCACCATGATTACAAAATAAGCACAGAATTCACAAAAGTAAATTAAAAAGAATTTACAGAACTTCCCACATTTTGTTTCAATTGACTGTGACCCCAGCTTTGTGATCTTTGCAAGTAAACCCTGCTGTCTGTAAGGAGGAGGGGTCTGAAATCTCATCACTCCTCTCCCAATATAGTTGACAAGTAAAAATGTCTGACTATTAGTGATCCCTTTTGTACCTTTTTTTGGAGGTGATAAATTTCTAAACTGCATTACACACGACTAACAATTGTAATTTGATTAGTAAGGCTGTCAAGGGTTATGGGGAGAAGGCATGGGAATGGGTTTGAGAGGTAAAGATAGATTAGCCATGATTGAATGGTGGAGAAGATTTGATGGGTCAAATGTACTAGTTCTGCACCTATGACATGAAATTTGGGAGAGGTTTAACAAAAACATCTAAGTTAAACATCCTGGAGAAAAAAAAAGAAAAACAAGAACATTCACTGTTTGAAACAGAAAAATAACTTTGTTGGTTCTAAATGAGAACAGTTACATTGCCGCAAGAAGATGAAAAGTTTACTATGAAAGGAAAGCAGTTTAAGAACTAACCACATTGGTGACAGAGAGTCTCCCATTAAATAATAGACAATAGGTGCAGGAGTAGGCCATTCGGCCATTTGAGCCAGCACCGGCATTCAATGTGATCATGGCTGATCATCCCCAATCAGTACCTCGTTCCTGCCTTCTCCCCATATCCCCATGACTCTGCTATCTTTAAGAGCCCTATCTAGCTCTCGCTTGAAAGTATCCAGAGAACCGGCCTCCACTGCCCTCTGAGGCAGAGAATTCCACAGACTCACAACTCTCTGTGCGAAAAAATGTGTTTCCTTGTCTCTGTTCTAAATGGCTTACCCCTCATTCTTAAACTGTGGCCCCCGGTTCTGGACTCCCCCCAACATCAGGAACACGTTCCTGCCTCTAGCGTATCCAAACCCTTTAATAATCTTATATGTTTCAATAAGATCCCCTCTCATCCTTGTAAGCCGCTCCATTCTATCAACACATGACAGTCCCGCCATCCCAGGAATTAACCTTATAAACCTACGCTGCACTCCATCAATAGAAATAATGTCCTTCCTCAAATTAGGGAACCAAAACTGCACACAATACTCCAGGTGTGGTCTTACTAGGGCCCCATACACCTGCATGCTTACTTTCATTGACTGATGAACAAGGACCCCCCCGATCTCGTTGTACTTCCTCTTTTCCCAACTTGACACCATTTAGGTAATAATCTGCCTTCCTGTTTTTGCTACCAAAGTGGATAACATCACATTTATCCACATCCAAATAAGATTATTCATATCATATCCCATTTTCAATCTGCACACTTTCAACTCCATGCAGGTATTGATGTTACTTGAATATCAGGTCCGTATTATTAATCTGCCAAGTACAGCAAGCATTTTTATCAAGATGGTACATTTCTTCCATTGTTTCTGCAGGGATTTTGTGTGTCTGATGGAGTTTAAATTCTTCCTACAATTCTGAATGGACCTTCTCCACTTAGAGTGGTCACGGGCTGCTGGTTCCTTGGAATTGAAGGAGAAATTGTTCTTTTTCAAGGATGCTTTGAGCACATTCTTGAATCGTTGAATCTATCTGCCTGGCAATGGTAATTCCATCATCAACTATCTTAGTTTGTGAGCCACTTCTCAGAAAACAATCAGATGATCCATGTTTTTGAGGAGGAGATACACTGTGATGGATGTTTGTGTGAATTGAATTGTTTGTCTTGTAGGAATTGTTTTGTTTGTATGGCTGTAGAAACGGAGTTTTGTTTGAGCCTCACTGAGGTTCAAATGACATGGAATATATATTAAATTGAATTGAATTTGAATTGAGGTGACGATTCGGGTTCTGAAGAAGAGTCTTCACCCAAAACGTCACCTATTCGTTTTCTCTAATGATGCTGCTTGACCCACTGACTTAAATACAAGGCACTTCCTCTTGTATGTTTAGCAAATAAATTAATAATTGCTTGGAGTTTGATATTTAAATGCATGCAAGAGTTATTTGCATACTTCATCTTGACTGCTCAGGTTTTGGTAACCTTTATTCTCTAGTGTAGTCACCATGGTTTTAATAGATTCCTATTATCTCTGAAGTCTAACTCCACTCCCGTGGGAGGTTTGTTGGAAGAGAGGTGTAATATCGTTTTGAGAAAGAGCTCCGTGCTTCCCAGAAGATTACTCGGGCCTCTCACCCACCTTTTATAAAAGAGCTGAATGCTAATTAACTTTTGTTTTGGAATCTTCTTTACAACTATTCTAGGAATTCCTGGTTGCCTGAGGCATACACATTAGACTTTAGAGATACACTGTGGAACCATGCCTTTCAACCCGCTGAGTCTGCGTCAGCCAGCGATCACCTTGTACACTGGCACTATCCCACACACTAGCGATAATATACAATTTTACCTAAGCCAATTAAACCTACAAACCTGTTTAAGAAGGAACTGCAGATGCTGGAAAATCAAAGGTAGGCAAAAATGCTGGAGGAACTCAGCGGGTGCCTCACCCGCTGAGTTTCTCCAACCTACAAACCTGTATGGCTTTGGAGTGTGGGAGGTTAACTGGAGTACCTAGAAAAAACCCACATGGTCACATGGAGAACGTACGAACTCCGTACAGACAGCACCCTTGGTCACGATCGAATCCTGGTCTCTGGTGCTGTGAGGCAGCAACTCTACTGCTGCGCCACTGTGCCGCCCCTGTAGAGGTTTAAAAAAAAGTCACAAAAGGCTGGAGGAATTCAGCGGGTCAGGCAGCATCTCTAGAGAACATGGATAGGCGACATTTTGGTATGGGACCATTCTTCAGAATTACTGTGATTAAGGGTGAGGGAACGTTGGCAGAGAGGTAAGCGCAGGGAAAAAAAATGACAAGTGATTGGTGAATGCAGGCAGGTCAGGGAGTGTTTTGATAGATTGGCGGACCAAGGCCATAGATGAAGATTCAAAAAGTGTGAGTTAAGGATGGAAGGGGAGCGAATTGTGAAGTCAGAGGCAGGAATATAGTTAAGGACAGGAGGAAGGGGAAGGGAGGAGACTGGTGCGAATCCAGGTGGGCCACAGGGAAGAGATGGTGGAGGAATGGAGGGGGCTATTAGTAGGCTATTTTCCAGATGGGGCACAGGGAAGAGAGTGGAACCAGAAGTCCCTTGTGTTTCCACTTTGATCAGTTATTTTGCCTGGTGCAGCCTATTATTTAGCTCTCGGTTTGGCATGAGAAAGCTGGTGGTCAGCAAGAGTTATAGTGCGGAGGCTGGCCCTTTGGCCCACCGAGTCCGCACTGACCAACGATCACCCCATACACTAACACTATCCTACATGCTAGGGACAATTTACAATTTTTACTGAAGCCACAGAGTTGGGAGCACACAGAGAATGCATTGGATTTTCTGTATCTATAGAATCACTTTGGTTTATAACGCTGACACCTAATCATTCAAAATAAACGTGAGCAATATGGAACTATAAATGCATTGGCAGCATTTAAAGTGCTACTCATTTGTGAGTACAATAGGCTGAAGTGCCACCTCCTGTGCTCTGACTTGTAGATACGTAGTTTTAGTTTTTTGTTTTAGTGATATAGAGCAGACCTTCAGCCGAACAGCGGTCACCCTGTACACTAACACTATCCTACGCACTAGGGACAATTTGCAATTTTTACCGAAGCCAATGAACCTACGAACCAAGTATGTTAGAGTGTGGGAGGAAACTGGAGCACCGGAGAAAACCCATGTGGTCAAGGGGAGAACATAGAAACTCTGTACAGACACCACCTGGTCAGGATTGAACCCAGGTGCCTGGCGCTGTAAGGCAGCAGCTTTACTGCTGTGCCACCGTGCTGCCCAAGTATTGACAAATTATGAGGAAAATTGTGAGCATAACACTTATTGCAAAGGTCTTAAGGCCATAAGTAATAGGAGCAGAATTAGGCCATTCAGCCCATCAAGTCTCAGGCCTACTCCGCCATTCAATCACGGCTGATCTATCTCTCTATCTATATTACTAAAAGGCCGCTTTTGGCTCACTGTGGTGTGATTTCCGAGAGAACGTCGCCACCTACGGCCATCATTTTGCGCCAGCTCGCTCAGAGACCCCCTCCACCTTCCTGGACCAGAGCATTTTTCCCATCGATGAGAAATCAGAGAGATATCCTGGTTTTGGTTCTAAAATGCTTGCAAAAAGTGTCTATTGGTTCGAAAATGGTTGCAAAAAGTGTCTCAAATGGTTCTAAAATGCTTGCAAAAAGTGTCTCAATTGGTTCTAAAATGCTTGCAAAAAGTGTCTCTATTGGTTCCAAAATGCTTGCAAAAAGTGTCTCTATTGCTTCTAAAATGCTTGCAAAAAGTGTCTATTGGTTCGAAAAATGCTTGCAAAAAGTGTCTATTGTTTCTAAAATGCTTACAAAAAGTGTCTCTATTGGTTCTAAAATGCTCCCTGGCCTGACTGACTTGCCAGCCCAATAATCCATTTGGCCCACAATGTCCATACTAGCTCTCTGGAAACCAGTCCCTTTGACCCATAACACACATACTAGCACCCCAGAAAGCTCCCCCCCACTGGCCAGCAATATTGGAATTGGTGGAGAGGTGGAATATTGCATTGGGGGACCAGCCCTTCCATGTGAAGCTGGGACCCAACGGGCCCCACTTAGTCTAGTACTAACCTCATTCTCCTGCCTTCTCCCCATAACCCCTGACACACTAATCAAGATTCTATCTATCTTTGCCTTAAAAATATCCATTGACTTGGCCTGTCACTTTGTTTTTAAAACTTCTACTTTACTTATACATTTTAAATTGATTTTATTTTTAGGAGATGGCGATCCGAGCTCTCAAGCAGACTGGTAGCAGAAGCATCGAAGCAGCTCTGGACTACATAAGCAAGATGGGTTATCTGGACCCTCGGACTGAACAGATTGTACGAGTTATTAAGCAAACTTCACCAGGTAAATGCAGCGCCAATTCAAACAAAAATGTTTAACGATCAACTCAAACTCATGTTCATCTTTTCACAGACGAATTTTGGTTAGATTAGGTTAAATTATTTATTCGTCTAAAGAAGGATTCTGACCTAAAACGTCACCCATCCTCTTTCTCCGGAGATGCTGCCTGACCCACTGAGTTACTCCAGCACTTTGTGCCTATCTTCAGTATAAACCAGCATCTGCAGTTCCTTCACACACAAGATTATTTGTCAGTTTTGGAGTAGATTGGATCAGGAACTTCTGATTGACCTCTCTATTTGCTAATTTCCACCACGTTTGGTATTTTCTACTAGAAATATTAATTTCAAGGAGCTGGCATAGATGTGTTTGGTGAGGAATGTTCCTAATGCCCTGTGTTGCTCCAACAACGGAGTGAACATAGCACATGTAGACCATAGAACAGTACAGCACAGGCCTACAATGTCTACTGAACATGATATCAAGACCAACTCTTATCTGACTGCACATAATCCATATCCCTCCTTTCCCTGCATTATCATGTGCATATTGAAGAGTCTCCTGAATACCATATTCATATCTGCCTTCATCAACGCACCTAGGCAGTGTGTTCCAGGCACCCACCCAGCCACAATCTGTCGGGGGGATGGAAGGAGGGATGGGGAAGGGGAACGTACTCCGCACATCTCCTTTGCCCCCTCGCCTCAGAATTACATCCTCTAGGATTGTTATTTCCATACTGGGAAATAGATTATGACTGTCTACCCCATCTATGTCTCTCATTTTATATACTTCAATCAAATCTCCCAACAAAACCATCTGCAATTTGACATTTCCCACAAAATTACTCGGGGTTTATCATTTAGGAGGCTATTTTGCTTCTTGTATCCATGTGCTTGGAAGAGAGCTACCCAGTCAAAATCCCACATGTTCTGTTTCCTGCAGATTGTTGCATTTCAATACACATCCATATACTGTTTAAATGTGATAACTCTTCCTGCCTCCACTATCCAAATCATCATCCCCTCTCACTGGAAAAACCTGTTCTTAATTATTCTTCTAACCCTCCAATTTATAACCCTAATTCATTAGTCATGGGAGCAGAATTAGACCATGCAGCCATCAAGTCTACTCCGCCATTCAATTATGGCTGATCTATTTTCCCCCTCTCAACCCTATTCACCTGCATTCTCCGCATAACTCCTGACACCCTTACTAATCAAGAACCTGTCAATCGCCACTTAAAGAAATATCCAATGACTTGGCCTCCACCACTGTCTGTGCCAATGAATTCCACAAATTCACCACCCTCTGGCTAAATACATTTATTTTCATCTCCATTCTAAAGGTATGAAGGTCCTTGTATTTCTTCATCCCTCTGCTAAGGGAAAGATATCACTTTTTCTGTTTATTCTTTCTTGATCATACTTTCATATTCCTCTTAAGTCTTTTCTGTTCCAAAGTAAACAACCCAATCCCTTAAATCTTTCCTCGGTGAACAAATTCCATTCGTGGTAACTTTCTCGCAAATCTTGATATTTCTTTCTCCCATTGTTTATTATGAACAATATTTAGCACACTTCCTCCTTAACGAAAAATTAGGCATTATCACCCTCTTTTGTGAAGGGAGAGGACAACCGGGATGGAGGTGATGGCTGCAATGGGCCTTTGTGGCACTAAAATGGCACCTTTCGCATTCAGTCTCAGTGGGCTGTTTTGTACATTCTGGTCTAACTGGGGGCTTGTGCTCATGTATGGTGATAGTTTTGCTGAGTTGTATGCAAAAAAGTATTTCACTGCACCTGGGTACACATGATAATGCAGAAACCATTGAACCATTGAGTTAGCTAAAAAATATTTGATTTGAGTCAGCACAGCGTGGATTCACTATGTTGATTCTGGGATGAGAGGCTTCTTCCAAGAAGAAGGATTGAGAAGATTGGCTGATACTCATGCAGGATCTCGTTGAGACACAATATTTGGTGAAGGATTTATTGGATAGCTGCCGAATAGCTGTTTCCCCCTGTTGGTGGATCCAGAGCTGGGGTGGGGCAGGTCATGAGGGAGCACAGTATTGGGTTGAGAGTGGTTGTTTAGGATTGAGAAAATAATTTTCTTCCCCTCACATAGGGTTATAAATCTATGGAATTCTCCACCCTAGAGAATCACGGTAGCTCTGTCGTTAAAAATGAATTTGATAGATTTTTGGATGCTAATAGGATCTGGGGAAATGGGGATTAAGGATGTGGATAAATCATGGAATGAGTCATGGTTTTATTGAATGTTAGAAAAGCCTTAAGAGACCCTATACCGCTTTAATCTTCTTTGTCCTTAAATGCATTTGGGGAAAAAAAAGCAATTTGACCTTTTGAGGGAAATAGTCTTGGGTGGTGAATTGTAATTGTTGTCCAATAGTTGTCCTGCCTGAAGTGTTTTTAGTCCATGACAAGTTGATGCCTGCATGAGAGCAGCAAGGGTGGCACAGCGGTAGAGTTGCTGCATTACACTGCATATCTACCTTTTATCTTTGCATAAGTCTGTTTTAAATTAATGGGCAGATTTTCCATTTCTGCACCTGTGATTAAGAACAAAGCAAAGTATTTCGGGCACAAGCATGTTGGTCTTCCATTCTGTTCACAATGTCTTTTTAAGCAATATAATTGTAATAAAAATTGTGATCACCATGTCTTATTCCTGACCTAGCTCTTGCACCCTGGTGTGGAAGAGTTTAGAAATATACTGTGACGAGAATGGTATTAAGCCAGGATTCACTCCTTCAATGCATAGCTTCATAAATTCATAAGACATAGGAGCAGAATTAGGCCAAATCAAGTCTACTCTGCCATTCGATCATGGCTGTTCTATTTTTCCCTCTCAACCCCAATATCCTGCCTTCTCTCCATAACTTTTGACACCCTTACTAATCATCTATCAATCTCCACTTTAAAAATACCCAATGACTTGGCCTCCACAGCTGTCTGTGGCAATGAATTCCACAGATTCACCACCCACTGGCTAAAGAAATGCCTCCTCGGCTCCATTCTAAACGTACATACAGGGTGGCACGGTGGCGCAATGGTAGAGTTGCTGCCTTACAGCGCCAGAGACCGGGTTCTATTATGACTGCGGGTGCTGTCAGTACAGAGTTTGTATGTTCTCCCCGTGACCTGCATGGGTTTTCTCAGGGATCTCCGGTTTCCTTCCACGTTCCAAAGACCTACAGGTTTGTAGGTTAATTGGCTCAAATTAATTCACATTTCACTGTACCTTAATTGGTGCATGTGACAATTAAATTGAATCTTGAATCTTGAAATAATTGGAAATTGTCCCTAGTGTGCGTAGGATAGTGTTAGTGTGCAGGGATTGCTGGTCGGCGTGGACTCGGTAGGCCGAATGGCTTGTTTCCGCACAGTATCTCGAAACTAAACTAAGCTAATCCTTTTATTCAGAGGCTATGCCCTCTGGTCCTAGACTCTCCCACAATTGGAAACATTTTCTCCACATCCATTCTCTCCAGGCTTTCTTGTACAGTGGGAAGTGTGATTTATTAGAAAACTACAATTTATTTTACTGAATCATAAATTCAATTAATCTTGCTTCACTTCTTTGTAGATTGACTCCTACTCTTCATATCATTTCCTGGCTGATATTTGTGGGCTTCTTGTGTTTCTCTTTAGACACAACGTGCTGGAGTAACTCAGCACGTCGGGCAGCATCAGTAGAGGGAATGGCTACTCGAGGTTTTGTGTTGCGTCTCTTCTGCTGACTCAATAAGGCATAATGCTGTCTGTTTGGTTTTCGGATAGTATTTAAATAGCTTGGATTTAATATGTCCATAAACACAGTATTGAAAGAAATCGTTGATCAAATTTCATTCCTACCAAATTTTGAATTCTATATCAGAATTCTGAAATCAATTGTAATTATTCACGCTGCACACTAGGAGTTGTATCTTAGATCTTTTTATATTGTCTAATACTCAGCTCTTCGAAAACTTAGAATACAGACTTGGATACTCAAGATGAACACAAAGTGCTAGAGTAATTCAGCAGATCAGGCAGCATCTCTAGAGAAAATCTTTGGAGATATCTTCGGTATATACCAGCATCTGCAGTTCCTTTCTAACCTATCCTTTTTTTTCCAGGGATGCTGCCTGACCTGCTGAGTTACTCCAGCACTGTGTCTAATGTTCAGTATATACCAGCATCTGCAGTTCCTTTCTACACACTTTAGATACTCAAGGTCTACTCCTCCATTACCTCATGTTTGATTACTTATATTGGCTTACAATTAATCAATTTTAGAATCCTCATCCATGTTTTCAACTCCCTCTAAGGCTCACTTTTCCCTATTGTTTGTAATTTCCAGCTTGAATAAATAACGCTCAGATACCAGTCGTCCAGCAATTCTACTTTCTTGATCATTCATGAATTTAGTTATTCCACTATCGCAAACTCTGCCTTCAGTTCCGGAATTCCTTTGTGAAACTTAGCTATCTTAAACTTGTCTTTTCTCCTTTAATATACTCATTAAAACCTGCACCTTTCACCAAGCTTTAGGTTACTTGCCTTAATGTCTTTGTTAAAGAACGACACAAAGTGCTGGAGTAACTCCGCAGGTCAGCAAGCATCTCTGGAGAACAGGAATAGGTTCCCTTCTTCAGACGCTGCAGGTGCTTACACACGTGGCTATGGTAGTGGGTCACAGTCGTAGTGCCAGAAAGCAGCAGGAATCACAGAGGGACGAGCAGTGTGAGGGGGGGTCTCACAGAATAGCTTGTCAAATTATGTTAAATTGTACTTCCATGAAATGTCTGCCGATGTTTTGCTACATTCTATGTAATCATAAGCTGCTATTGTTGAATGAACAATCAGAGGATCTATTATTTTTCAATTCAAGAGACATTGTCAGATAGTACAGAAAAATTAGTAATGTGTTTATGTTACTTGAGTTTAGTTTGTCATGTGTACCGAGGTACAGTGAAAAACTTTTGTTGTGTGCTAACCAGTCATTGTAAAGACAATACATGATTACAATAGAACCATTCACACTGTACAGACATATGATAAAGGGAATAATATGAATAACGTTAGTAATGTGAGTAACATTATGGTTTTAACCTTAATGTTTTGTATTATTGCAAAAAACACATAGTGATAATCATATTGTTTTACTTGTTTATTTTAAGGAAAGGGTATTGGGCCTCATCTTGATCGTAGACCAAGTTTTGAAGGATCAAATGACTCTTTGGCTGCCTATCATCAGATGGGAAATCCGATCTACGAAGTAGCAGATTCTGGAGCCGAGAGTGGAAATATACATAGTGAACTGTCACTGCAATATGCAAATACATCTAATATTAACTTTGTAGTTGCTGCTGGACAAGCTATGGCTGTTAATGCTCCTGGACAGAGATGCTCCCCCATAGGACCACACCCTACAATCAGTGGACAGAATCCTCCATCTAACAATATATTCCCACCCATTGTTTGTGATATTAAACATCAACAAAAAACATATTCTGCCAAAGGTGAGACAGGCCAAACGTTTCAAATGATTGGCTACACTCTCTCCAATCATGGTGGTCAACCAATTGCATTACAAGGCTCTCAGGTGTCAACTAACCCCCATTACCTGAGGCAGCATTTAATAGCTCAAGGAGACAGCACTGTTTCTTTTGGTTATCCTGTCCAAAGAAGCTCATCTTTTCAATGTAAGATGCCACAAGAGGGAAGTTATGGAAGCCTTAAGAATAAAAGCCCTGTCACTCAAGGCATTGCTGCCCACACCTTCCAGCAACCTCCAACAGTTCTATACTTGCCACAGTCCCACCATAGACAACAAAGTCCTACTACTCCTCAAATACAGATATTGCCAAATCTTGCTCCACCGTTTGGGAATGACTTTGCTGAACTCGCCCCAAGCATGATGGCACCTTCAAGGAATAGCCTTAACATGGAGATGTTTGACATTAACCCTTCCCAGGTGCAACATTGGCAAGTACCATCACCAACAAGAAGGGATTCCTTGCAGAACACTGGGCTAGAAACATTGCCAAGATCAGCTGGCCACCTGAGGCCAGATGCCAAAATTCCAAATCGAACAAATTCGTTCAATAGTAAACTGCAGACGTCGCCATCTGTGAGACAAGTTCAGACGAGCAAAGCGGAACCATCTCATAACACTACCAATACGATCACAGCAGTCACCTCCACCCCTATTCTTCAGCCAGTCAGGAGCATTCGAGTTCCAAGACCTGAGCCTCAGACAGCTGTGGCACCTTCTCATCCAGCGTGGCTACAGACTCAGGGCGCCGATGGCAATGAGGTGATGGATCAAAAGCCATTGGCGGTAGGTGGGGCTGCAGCCTATCCTCTGGAACCTGTCGATTACACCATGAAAGAGCGCCGATGTCCCCCACCACCTTATCCAAAGCACTTGCTGCTTCAGAGCAGCGCAGAGCAGTTCGATGCCAACAGCCTCTGCATGGGTGTGGACCAAAGTATGCGTGGTATTCATGATCTGACAAGGAAGGAAACTGAAGGCAGCAGCACTCCCAAGAGCGAGAAAAGCAGCAAGCTCAACAAACTGGAGAAGATGGGGAAAGATAAAAAACTTATTCAAACGTCGCCAGTACCAGTGCGCAAAAACAGCAAGGATGAGAAGAGAGAATCAAGAATTAAAAGTTACTCTCCCTTTGCT
Organism: Okamejei kenojei; assembly: GCA_035221665.1. Classification (NCBI taxonomy): domain Eukaryota; kingdom Metazoa; phylum Chordata; class Chondrichthyes; order Rajiformes; family Rajidae; genus Okamejei; species Okamejei kenojei. Next base: position 67,654,138 of record CM069136.1, on the reverse strand, counting down.
TTTAAATTCTTCATGGAACAACACGTGGAAAACATAATGAAAACATACCAACAGAAATTAAATCGACGGTTGCAGTTGGAGCAAGAGATGTCAAAGGTATTGATTTTAAATATTTTAATAATAAAATACCACATTTCTGCACTAGTAAATTGTAGGACATCAGTTTAAATACTGCAGCACTTAGAAGGGATAGATAGTCATAGAGAAACAGGCCCTGCGGCCCAACTTGCCCACACCAGCCAACATGCCCCATTTACACTACTCCTACCTGCCTGCATTTGCCCCATATTCCTCTAACTCTGTTCTGTTCATGTACCTGTCTAAATGTTTCTTAAACATTGTGCTGGTACCTGAAATATTTTTAAAATTGGAACATGTATTTGTGATCTTTTAAAGTGCACAAGTGAGTAACCTGGTCTAAATTCTACTGGGAAAATGGGTGTTCATGCAAGGTTGATCACGGTTGTCTTTGTTGGTCAACTGGAGGGATGGGAGTAGAGAGCTTCTGGCCACTACCATGCAACCATAGACACAGGGCGAAGCAAAGTGCTGGAGTAACTCAACAGGTCAGGCAGCATCTATGGAGAACATGGATAGGTGATGTTTCAGGTTTGGACCCTTCTTCCAACTGATTGTTTCAGTCTGATAATTGGTTAAGCAGAGGAAATACCAAGTAGTCTTTCAGTTCATTTGTATAGATGTGTTTTGTTTTTAAGTACAATTCACCTATTTGAATTTAATTTATAATATCTGACTTCCAAAGGCAGGGCTCTCTGAGGCAGAGCAAGAACAAATGAGGAAAATGCTTAATCAGAAAGAATCCAATTACAACAGACTGAAAAGGGCAAAAATGGACAAATCGCTGTTTGTGAAGATCAAGACTCTGGGAGTTGGTGCATTTGGGGAGGTCTGCCTGGCTCAAAAAGTAGATACCAACGCTCTGTATGCAATGAAAACTCTGCGGAAGAAGGAGGTGTTGAGTCGTAATCAAGTGGCTCACGTGAAAGCCGAGAGGGACATTCTGGCTGAAGCTGACAATGAATGGGTAGTCAAGCTTTACTATTCTTTCCAAGATAAAGACAGCTTGTACTTTGTGATGGACTACATCCCTGGTGGGGATATGATGAGTCTCTTGATACGAATGGGAGTGTTCCCAGAGTCACTGGCCAGATTTTACATTGGGGAACTGACGTTAGCCATTGAGAGTGTCCACAAAATGGGATTCATCCATCGGGATATTAAACCCGACAACATCCTGATTGATCTCGATGGACACATTAAACTCACTGACTTTGGTCTTTGTACTGGGTTCAGGTGGACACATGATTCCAAATACTATCAGAAAGGTGAGTCGTGGATGATATAGTGCCTGCATGGTCTGGGGAGGCATAGTGGCGCAGCACTAGAGTTGCCAGAGCTGCGGGTTTGATCCTGACTATGTGTGCTGTCTGTATGAAGTTTGCACGTTCGCCCTGTTCGCATGGGTTTTCTCCAGGTGCTTGGATTTCCTCCCACACCTCAAAAGACGTACAGGTTTGTAGGTTAATTAGCTTCTGCATTGTCCCTAGATTTCAGGATAGAACTAGGGCCTGTTTCCTCGGTGTATCACTTAACACTCAAACTAAAATATCAGCTTCTGCCCTGAAGCATCAGTTTCCTTGCTCTGGTTAAATTGCATTGTCAGTATGTAAAAGGAGACATTTTCATCCTTGCTACATGAAGAGAGAATCAGAAATACTACTCAGTTTGAATTTTTTTATTTAAATTTCCAAACAAACCTAACTAATGCATTGAGGTTCAGTGAGCCTGAGAATAACATGGAGATTGATGCAAGATGGTCTATTTATTTCTGGACTAGTCTTATAATAAGGCACTGGAATCGGAGAATTCTTGAATATATCAGAAATAATTATATGTTTTTGTTTCCGTTGATTCTCCATGCCCCTTACATTTTGATTCTTCCACTATCAGCAAGAAGTGATGTAAAAACTCAAAATGAATGCCTATTTTAACTTTATGTTGTCCCGATACAAATTGCAAATGTAAATAATTAACAACCACAGAAAATGGTGGAAATACAGGTTGGGCAATATCTGTGAAATATTGTTAATGTTGAAGACTCTTTGTCAGAACTATAAAAAATAATTCTGACTCATTTTAGTGAGCTTGTTTTTGAACGCATGCTTGATGAGCTTTCCATTGCAAGATTTAAATATCCCCTCTGTGGAAATTCATTGTCTATTTGCAATCATTAAAGTTCATTATGTTAGTGCATTGGGTAGTGCATTGTCATCTGCTTCTGGAATATGGTTCCAATGAAATCCTAGTACCTTTCTTTAGAACTTTTATTCCAATGTGCTGTCATTATTCTGTGCATATGTTGCTGCTATGATGAATTTGTAGCCAGTTGACTAAAGTTAATTGAATGTCAGAAAGGCAGCCATGGGGGTAACATAGCGGGTAGAGCTGGTGCCTCCCAGTGCCTGATAACAGCTGGGAAGTGTTCCTGAATCTGGAGGTGTACATTTTCAAACATCTGTACCTCCTGCCCTGATGGAAGAGGGGAGAAAAGGGAGTGAAAGAGTAATTATTGCTTTGATTTCATCTGTTTTGTTTTCCAAAAGGGACCCATGCCAGGCAGGACAGCATGGAGCCAAGTGATCTTTGGGGAGACTTGTCTGATTGCAAATGTGGCGATAGATTAAAGACCCTTGAAAGAAGGGCTGCCCGGCAGCACCAAAGATGCCTCGCACACTCATTGGTTGGAACTCCAAACTATATAGCTCCCGAGGTTCTAGTACGAAAAGGTTAGTGTCTCAAGTCTTGTTTGGCTCTGGTGTACTTTGGAAAGAAAAAAAATAGCAAATAATTGTAATTTCTTTAGCCATTCTTTACTACCTCCAACCTAACTTTGGCAGGCTTCCATTAGAATGGTCACCAACCCCTCTGGGATATTGATATCCCTGGACTTAGCCACTGGTTCTGGAAATTCATTGATTTTGAGATAGGTTCATGTTATAGGAGCAGAATTAAGCCATTCAGCCCATCAAGTCTACTCCGCTATTCAATCATGGCTGATCTATCTTTCCCAATCAACCCCATTCTCCTGCCTTCTCCCCATAACCCCTAACACCTTTGCTATTCAAGAATCTGACAATCTGCACCTTAAAAATACCCAATGACTTGTCCTCCACAGTCATCTGTGGCAACGAATTCCACAGATACTGCCAAACCTGCTGAGTTATTCCAGCGCTTTGTGTTTTACTCAAGATTTCAGTATCTGCAGTGCCTCGTGTCTCCATTTTATTAGTGAGGCAATCACCTCCAAGCAGGCCGACTCACCCCTAGATCTTCCTCCATGTCACGATCCCCATTCCCTGACCCAAACAGTCTCGACAACCCACCCCACCTACCAATATCCCTACGTTCCATCCCACTCCTCCTCCAAAACAGCCTCAGCAGGTAAACGCAATAGAATATTGCAGTGGCAGGTGCTTGAAAAAAAAGTCCGATTAGTGATACAGGACATGTCTCATGGCCTGTAAAAAATGCAGTGGAACTCTAAAGACATGAAAGCATGTATCAAAAGCAAAAAGTGACTTCCTAAGTATTTCAGAATAAAAATTATCTTCTGTGCTTTAAAAAAAATTCTTCGGTGAATTATTAAAGTTATTTTTGCAATATTTAAGGATTCTAATCCTGTAACAATAAAGGAATGGTGTTATTTTCAAGATGGCGTGCTGCTAAATTATTTTTTTCCAAAATCTTATGTTGTATCCAGACCTAGAGGCTAAGAAACAAATCTATTTAAGTTTTGATTATTGAACCACCTGCTTTGGGTATCCAAGACCATTCATGGCCCTTGTTCCATTTTTTTAAATCCTCGTGTCCAGAGAAATGGAAGAAGTGGGCAGGGTAAATTATGTTAAATAAAGGAATGAAATCATTCATATCTCTATACCAATTTTGGTTAGTGGCAAATTCTACTGATTTTTTTTTTTCCCCACTATGTCAGTTCAATAAAACATAGAAAATAGGTGTAGTAGACCATTCGGCTCTTTGAGCCAGACACTGCCATTTAATACGATCATGACTGATCATCCAGAATCACTACCTGTTCCTACTTTCTCCCCATATTCCTTGATTCTGTTAGCCCCAACAGATATATCTAACTCTCTCTTGAATACATCTAGTGAATTAGCCTCCACTGCCTTCTGTGGCAGAGAATTACACAGATTCAGAAATCTCTGGGTGAAAAAGTTTTTCCTCATCTTAGTCCTCACTCGGGCTTATTTTATTGAAAAATTTTAACTGTTTCATTTAAATCAGTCATTTTTAGTTTATTGTTTGTATTTGAGGTTTGACAACTGATGATGTCTCTTCCAGGATACACACAACTCTGTGATTGGTGGAGTGTGGGTGTTATACTATTTGAGATGTTAGTGGGACAGCCTCCATTTCTTGCTCCAACTCCTGCAGAAACTCAAATTAAGGTAATTATTAGTGTGATATGTTGTTAACTTTGAATAACTTTCCACCACCTGGGGCACCGCAAGATTGGTAGCCCCGCCAACAGTTTATTCGTCTTTTTTTATTATTAGTGTGTGTTAAAAGTTTGTGTAAATGTTCTCCGGTTTGTTTTATGTGGGGGAAGGGGGAGGGGGAACTTTTTTTTCAGTTTCTTACCTTGCTGGAGATGCGATTTTCCCCCCCCCCCCCCCCGGATCGCATCCCCGGCTGATCTGCAGCCTACCATCGATGGAGCTGGAGGCCTCCTCAGACTGACTTGAGCCCCACCATGGACTTAACATCGAAGTCGATCCCTTGCTTGGGATCGCTCCAACCGTGGCCTGCGGACTTACCTTCAAGAGCTCGCAGTCTCAGGAGAGGCTAGTCAGGAGCTCCAACGACGCAGAGGCTCGACCAGCCCCGACCCGGGGTCCAATCGATGCAGGAGCTGATCACCCCGATGCTGAGGGCCCAAACACCGCCGGCTACGGGAGTCAAGAATGTCCCGTCAATGGAGGGCTCGAGGCATCCGACCGCGGGAGAGCAAAGAAGGGAAGAGATTTGAACTTTTTTTCGCCTGTGAGGAATGTGGAGGAGTCACTGTGGTGGATGTTTATGTTAAAATGTATATTGCGTGTTTCGTTGCTTTTTATTTGTATGACTGACTTGGCAAATTAAATTCCTCGAATATAACAAAACATACTTGGCTAATAAAGTATTATTGTGATTGTGATAAATTTGGAATATCTGAGAGACAATTGTAATTTTCAAACAACGTTTTGAACATTTAGACCTCTATACGACTGAGTGATTACTGGCTTGTCAAGTATTATAGATCTGGTAGAGTGTGTCTGAGTGCAGGGCAGGTCTCATAACATAGGAAATGGTTTTATTGTCCCCCAGAATAGAATGGATGGATAGTGTGTAGAAGGGAACTACAGATGCTGTTATATACCAAAGATAGACACAAGGTGCTGGAGTAACTCGGTGGGTCAGGCAGCATCTTTGGAGAAAATTGAGAAAATGGATGAGTGACATTTGGGGTCGGAACCTTCTTCAGACTCTAGTCCAGACCTGAAACGTAACCCATTCCTTCTCTCCAGAGATGCTGCCTGACCCGCTGAGTTACTCCAGCACTTTGTTACTCCAGCAGATTGGATGGGTATGGGAACTTTAAACTACATGGACTTATGACCGAGAATAATCATTATTTATGGAGAATGTTCAGGGTATGAAATGGTATGCTACTGTTCCTATGTGCATCACTTGGATGAGATTTCATAATTCCAGTTACTGATTGCTCTCACAATCTCTACAAATGTTTGAGGAACAAAACTCAGAATGGGCAGTTTGTCTTAAAAGTAAACCATTGTTTCTCGTCGCATATTTGCTGTTCATGCACATAATGTTTCTAGGTTTGGTTTATTATTATTGTTGCATGTACCGAGGTACAGTAAAAAGCTTTGTTTTGCATGCTATCCAAACAAATTGCTTCGCAAAATGCTTTGGTGTTCTACTGAGGCATGAATAATGATTTCAATTTTTGGGTTAAACTAGTTTAGGGAATGTGTGTAAAACACTGGACCTGAGTGAATCAGTTCATTTACAATAATAAAAGTACGTAATGTTTTGCATGCTATATGCCAGACATACCACACACAAATGCAATGCTAAGATAATCCTGTACTTTTTATTTTATATGTTTCACAGGTAATAAATTGGGAGAGCACGCTGTACATTCCGCCACAAGTAAAACTTAGTCCTGAAGCAGTAGATCTCACCACAAAACTTTGTTGTGGAGCCAGTGACAGACTGGGTGGAAATGGAGCAGATGAAATCAAGGCTCATCCTTTCTTTACCTCCATTGATTTTTCTAAAGACATCCGCAGACAGCCGGCACCATATGTTCCAAAGATCAGCCACCCCATGGACACCTCGAACTTCGATCCAATAGAAGACGAGAATTCATGGAATGACAGCAGTGACAGTACCAAAACCTCTGAAACATTAGCCAGTCACGTTGGTGGTAACAAGCATCCAGAACATGCGTTTTATGAGTTCACTTTCCGAAGGTTCTTTGATGACCATGGTTATCCCTTTCGGTATCCAAAACCCTTAGAAAACACTGAGCTCAAAGAAGGTCAGTCAGATGTGAGTCAGAGCGAGTCTGTTGACCATGGTGAAAGCTATCAACCAGTGTATGTTTAGAGACAATATGTAACTTTATCTGCAAATTGTGTTTTTTTCATTGTTGCAGAATTTAAATGTAAAATTTACCAAAAATCTGTGGCTGAAAACAGATAGCACTTACCTTGTGTCGTGACATATTATACTCTCTTGGGATAATTGGCTCTTGCTGCTAAATATTTAAAAAAATGTATTATATTTAGTATTGACACTAATTTTATAGCAGAGAATAGAACTAGAGAATAGAGAATAAACTCTGGTTAGATCTAGAATATACAGACAGGATTGCAAATATATACAGAAAACTGAAAAGTTATGAAATGGTTAAGTGCAATAATATGTAAATCAATGTTTTATATATAGTCATTAATATCTGTAATACAATAATAAACACTTTTTGTTAATTTTATAATCTATATTGAAGATCTAGAGCAAATTGGATAACATAAAAGTACCTACTAGAGCTCAGCAGGTCAAGCAGTTTCTACGGTGGGAAAGGAATTGACAATGTTTCTGTTCAAGACCCTCCACAGTTGCTGCCTGCCCTACTGAGTTGCTCCAGCAGGTTTTATTTTGCTCCAGATTACAGCATGTGCAGTCTCTTGTGTGTGGATAACACCAATGCTGCTTTCAATCTTTTTATATATATATATATATATAAATAAATAAATATAAGAAGTTTTTTTCAATATTAAAAAAATGTGATAGCAAGTTGACAAGTGGATAATGCTTCGCGATATGCTTTGGTGTTCAACTGAGGCATGAATAATGATTTCAACTTTTGGGTTAAAGTAGTTTAGGAAATGTGTGTATAACACGGGCAGGACCTGTGTGAATCTGTTCATTTACAATAATTAAAGAAAGTAAGCTCCTTGTAATTCTGCCTTTTTAATACTGTTTATAATCAAGCCTTTTACATGTTCTCCACCTCTTGTTTTTTTTCCGTATAACATATTCATAAAATATTAAAATATTAAATATTACAGAGTGCCTCATGTGCCTTTTAATAATTATGGTATGGACACAGAATGTTTATACATTGTTTATACAGTGCTTATACATAGTCCCCCCCCCCCCCCCCCCCCCCCCCCCCCCCCCCCCAGACTGCCTCCCACATACCAAAGACGTGCGGGTTTATAGGTGAATTTCCCTTTATACATTGCCTCTAGTGTGTAAGGAGTGACTGTCATAGAAATAGTGTGGACGTGGTGGGCCGAAGGGCTTGTTTGCATGCTGTATCTCTTCTCTCAGCTCTAAAATTTGCCGATGAAACTGAATAGACATCTTCTGAAGAAGGGTCTCTATCTGAAATGTCATCTATTCCTTTTCAGTTGAGAGGCTGCCTGACCCGCTGAGTTACTCTAACATGTTGTGTCTGTCTGCGGTGTAAACCAGCAGCTGCAGTTCCTTCGTACACAAAGAAGTAGTGTGGTCAACATGTACTCAGTGTACCGAAGAGCCTGTTTCTATGCTTTATCTCTAAACGAAAAGTAATTTATTGTGACCAAAATCACTGATCGATGACCATCTCATTTAACTGGCCACTTATTTTGTTATAGCAATGCCACAAATTGGGATAATGTAAATGCTTTGATCTGGGGTGTACCTGTTAATATTTGTTGCTCCTTTTGAAAGGGTGTGCATTAAAATTGACACAATGTCGCATAGCTTAAATGGCATTATAAACGTCTGCTTTATTACATTCAATGATTGTATCGTGTCTTATAGCTCATTAAATGTAAAATGTAACAGAAACTGGAATGACTGAAGTATGGGTTTCTGGTTTGCATCAGTAGCCAATCTCAGAAAAGGAGCCGTCCAGAACATTATATTTGGCTGCAACACATCAGAGTCATGTAATTAGAAACAGATTGAAATATAGTGCCACCTGCTGGAAATGTGAAAAATGACTGGCAACTCTGAAATCAAATAAAGTGTTGACACTTGGGAGTAATTTTATAATGCTGTTCTGATTATGAATCTTGCTAACTAGGCACAGATATGAATAAATGCTCAGAAAACCCGCAATCTAATTGTATTATGCAGTACATGGAGTTATATTCCAAATATTGTACAACAGAACCTGCCTCGTTTTATCTTTCGTCATTACATGACTGGAGAAAAAATGAACATATAATAGTCCCCAATTGTTTTTCCCTAATGTTTGATGCTCAGGCAATTATTTAATCCAAGTACAGTAAAATAAAAAAATGCCCCTTATTTTCTGTAAACGAAAATAAACAAATTGAATGGAGGGGAAAGCGCTGGTTTTCGCATCATGTTCAGAACAATGTGAGCGGAAGGGCCTGTTCCAATAAGGTACTGTTTTATGTTTGCCACAGATTAGAATATTACAATTAAATATTTTAATTTTAGAACACACAAAGCTAGAAAATTGATTTAAGTAAGATGCTGCACATAAGAAATTAACTGTTCTGTTTTAGCGCATACGACAATAAAACTCTTAACTCTTGAATGGACTTACTTGAACAGGGAATAGTCAACAACTGGACGTTCTGTAGTTGAGACAGAGGGAGTTTCACCCCTTCACCCAAAGAGTTGTGAATCTGTGGAATTCTCTGCCACAGAAGGCAGTGGAGGCCAATTCACTGGATGTTTTGAAAAGAGTTAGATTTAGCTCTTAGGACTGAGAATCAAGGGATATGGGGTTAAAGCCAGAATGGGTACTGATTTTGGATGATCAGCCATGATCATATTGAATGGCGGTGCTGGCTTGAAGGGGCGAATGGCCTACTCCTGCACCTATTTTCTATGTTTCTAAGTATACCAGGCACCTTCTCTTCAGAATTAAAGTCATTCTAAATACCAAGGAATTGCCAAAGAAATTAGAGTCAGTCATACAGCACGGAAATGGGCTCTTTGAGCCAACTTGCCTACGTCTACCAGATGCCCCACCTGTTAGTGCCATCTGCCCACATTTAACCCATATCCCTCTAAACCGTTCCTGTCCATACATCTGTCCAAATGTCTTTAAGTGTTGTTATTGTACCTGCCTCAACTACCTCCTCTGGCAGTTAATTCCATTTACCCACCATGCTGTGATTTTTTTTAAACCCGAGGACAACATTTTCCACACAGAAAGGTTGTCTCTCAGGTTCCTATTAAATCTTTCCCTTCTCACTTTAAATCTATGTCTTCTGGTTGCTGATACGTTGGAGAAACAAATCAAATGTTCTTACATCTGCCTTGTGGCATATCTTTGTAAGAATTATCTAATTGTTTCACTCCCATGTGTGTCTTCATTACCCTCAAATTATTATTTCTGATTTCCTTCTTTGATGGCCAACAGCAGGAGTTGGTAAAACAGCAAGAGTTGGCAACCATAAACATTGCTTTGTATCTTATCTGCAGAACCTGGGAATTGATGTCAAAGATGGTAGAACTTAAGAAAGCACCAAGGTATAATTGCAGATCCCAAGGAGGGGGACCACATTTGAGTTATTGGTAGATAGTTTCCTAATACACCAACATGTGCTCCATCAAGTACCTTCTCAATTTTTCATTCAACTTGTTGGAGAAAAGTTGTAAGTTAATGTGAGATATTCTCCCAAAATATATTCCACCCCATTGATTTCAATATTAAATTGCCTATTTAATTAAGTGGCTACTGGGCAATTACAGAAATTCATGATCAGAAAAAAAACTCTGGGTTTCCTACGAGTGCTCTGGTTTGCTGCCATATCCCAGTGATGTGTGTTTGTAGTTTAATTGGTTTCTGTAAATTGTGTAGTGTGTGGATGAGAGTGGGATAACATAGATCTAGTATGAATGCGTGATCAATGGTCGGCATGGACTAGAAGGCCTGTTTTCATGCTCTATCTCAAAACTAAACAGATAGAGAATATTGAAAACTACATTGTCCATCAACATAAAGGGCCAGAAGGAGGTCCAATGTACTCTGCCCTCTGATGTTGAGTACTACTTTGACTTCTTCACTTGCATATTGTTGTGAAGAATGAATATTTCAGGGATCGAACACCAATGTATCTGACCTCCTCCCTTGCAGCTTTATTCTCTTGGGTTCAGTGGTGGTTCCCATTCATCCTGAGCTGAGGGGCTGAATCCATTGTGTGTACGGTCATTAAAATTGCACTGAGTTACGAGCGACAACTCCACAGGATGGGTTACCTGTCTTTAAAAAAAAACAGGTAACTTATTTTAGTTTATTTCACTTTATTTTCATATTTTAAAGTTGTTTATTGCAATTTTACTTTGGAGTCACGTGAGTGACTACGTGAAGAAGCCCCGCCTGGCGCATGATCGGCATTATGTCGACGCTGATGGCAGAGCAAGAGCTGCAGAGCGCAGCTCCTCTCAGCAGTAGGTACGGGCCCGCAGGTAAGTACAGTTGAATTACTTACAGGGCATATCCAAACTTCATGGCTGGTGTATAGAACCACCAGGAGTTAAAAAGAAAAAAATACTCCGGGTAGAAAAAAAAGGAGTTTAAAAGCTAAAAAGAAAAGAAAATACTCCGGGGAAAAAATGGAGTTTAAAAAGCGTCCCGGGGGGAAAACTCGGCGATCGGGATGGCAGATTAGTGCGGAGCCGGTTCCGATACCGGTGGCCGTTAAAGTTACCGTTAGGAAGACTTTAGTTGCTCCACAAACTTTTGGCTATGAGAAAAACTCCAGTGAGGAGAAATTTTAAGAAGTTAGAGAGGCTATGATTTAAAAGTTCTAAAAAAAAAAAGGCCTCCAGACAAAAAAGCTTTATGGCTTAGAATACATTAATGGAGAAAGACTCCAAATTTAAAAAAAAAAAAAAAAAAATTAAACCAAAAGGGTTTAAAAAAGGCTCTGAATATTCCCAAAAACAGATCCTGAGGGGTTTCCATATACTAATATATATGGTGGGATTTACCAATGTGGGAATATCTACCTCAGATTGATTTGGAGGTAGTCTCCTTGAGAAAAATCTCAGGAGTACCAGGGCAGTAAAAGAAAATGAAAAAATTGACCCTGAAGGTGCATTGATAGTGGTGGCTGGTCATAAGTACCCACCACAGCACAAAAAAAATACAGGTGTACTAAGTACGATACCTGAATGAAGGACTGAGGCCATGGAAGGAAACCATGGTAACCAACATTAATTGGTCTCTCACCAGCTTCATAAAGCTGTTATGGTTGAAACAGCAGAGTTATTGATAAAACATTTATGTTTTATTAAGGTACCAACGGTGAATCCGATTACGGTACCCATGTCTCAATTATATGGTGACATAAGGAAATACGATTTCAAAGAATTTCAAACTGGTGCGTGATGTAAAACAAGTGTAACATTGTGCAATAACCAAAACAATTTTTAAATAAAAAGACAAATTGCCATTAGTTTGTGGAGCTCAATGGTATAAAAATATATTATATATATATATATATGTAATTATTATTGGGACCATTTTTGCACTTTAGATTTGCAGGTCAATACAGCTCAAGTTATGTTAAACTCCTGATTATTTATGGAGTAAACCTGCCTCAGGATAAATCAAGGACATTGATTACTAAGGAAAGACTATTGGTCATTAAACTTTGGCAAAATTATGATCCAATGTAAAGATTTGATATTGGATCAAACAGAGGCAGGAGTATGATAAAGAAATATTTATCCAACACAGCCTTATGTGAACCCATATGGTTGGGGAGAGAAGGCTTCATGTACATTTGAAAAGGTGCAAAAACTTGTTACAGAAGAAGTTGATGAAATCTCCAATTGTGGGAGATTACAGGTGTGTTATGATCGATGATATGGCATAACAACGGATTGATTTATTTTAATGTGTAAAGGATCTACAAAAAAATTGTAGAAGAAATTGGTTCACCTGTATAGGAAAACCTAAAAATTGATTTTAGGTTTGCACCCGAAATATCTCCAATAAAGAAGAGGTAAGCAAATTTGTATCATAAATTTCCCCAGGGAAAAGGAAGATGTGGCGGTAAAGCCATGCGAGACATCATTTTAAATACACTTTTACAGTGTAAAAACATTTTATCAAAATGGACATCTTCAACACTGAAAAACAATTGTTATTAACAAATTGTTAATCATTACTATAAGACTTGAAGGATGGTATTTAGTACCAATTTATTATCATATTTACAGGTGCATGAAATTAATTAGATGGGTCAGCTGTTGCAAGTTAAGACATTGTCTAGTGGATTAAACTCAGTTCTAGGTTGTTCACACAATTATTGGAACAGCAATTTCACTGATAGAAGATCAGCACTTGCACTAATGAGGACACATGGTCATGGTTTATCTTGATCACATTTTAAATTGGAAGGTTGATCAGGAGTCAGCTGCAAATTAGTGCAGCAATTACAAGCCTGTTGAGAGGCAAGGGTCCTGACCCATCCAATAAAACCTATGTTTTAGGCATTCATAAACATTCCTAAATTATTATTCTGGGTTTAGGAATAATTCAGCACCATGTGGGGGAAATTTTTTTTTTTCCGAGAAACAAAATGTCAATATTACAAATATGTCTCATTGCTTTGTTGACAAACTTTGTCCCTCCATCCGAGAAGGCGCTTAGGTAAAATAGTAAGAAAGCTCCAAAAAGGGAAAACACAAGCATTATAAGAGTATGCAGGCCTTTTTGACAGGCCTATGCAATTACCAAAGGATACTTTATCAGAATTAAAGTGGTGGATAGAAAAGGTTCCACAAGCTGCTTTAAACATATAAGCTTAGCAGCCGTTGCAAACTGAAGCAAGTATTCTCGGATGATGGATAGCTTCTGTGATTATTTGGGCTAAGATAAGTATAATATCTATTCTTATCAAGTTAATATTTGATACGTCCCTTGTTTAGGGGACTACGGACAATAACACCAAAGAATTGCAAATGGATTGTCCTAAGAAACTTTTTTCTGCAAACATTTGTATTAATTATTGGAGTATCAGGAGCTTTTTATGGATTAAATGCCTATTGTTCTACTATGAAAGTGTGCATGTCCAATCAGGTGAACAATACCACGGCTGTGGCATATATCAATCACATGGGTCAAGTAAGATCATTATCAAGTGATTATCTGGGTAACTAGATGTGGCATATTCTAAAAATGTTTTCGTTCAACTGTTTATCTCTAAGGAAATCAGGGGGAAAAACATTGTCAGTAATATGGATTACTTACCATTAATCTGTTTATGTCCAGATTAAATCACCGATTGCTCGAATGTTTCTCGTGGGAAAACCAGGAGCAGGAGCGGTGGATGCATTTCGATAAATTACATGAGGAAAGATGTTCTTTTATGTTCCTCATTCTGTCTGATAGGGCAGTGTCTGATGAAAATGTAGCAGGACGCTGCCAGGGGCACTTTGGTGGCTCAAACCGGACTGTCATGGTTCTCATTAATGTTGAGAGTGATGTTTGAACCAGTTCTGATGACTCATAGTTGCAGTAATTTATTGTTGTACAAATTCATCCATGGCATGAAGATATGAATTTGGCTATCTGCAGGTTTGACCAGACCATTATAACAGTTTGAAGGTCAAAGAGGTCTATGAATGTTTTAACAATATAACAATTATGTACAAAAGGAATGCTATACCTGCAATTTGGAGAAATAGCATCTAAAAAAAAACAAAAACAAAAAAATATTTTGTTTTATAAGTAATTGGAAGTCTTTTGCAGACAGTAAAAGTTATTTTATCATATTAGATATATGGGAGTTCCTTGTGGATTGCATTTTTTCTCAGCATCTAAGTGACAGGGCCAATAATAGGGCTCATAGTGTTTATCATCCTATTTAGGACAAATTGCTGACCACAAATTTATCGGGCTCATCCGTAATATCCCAATATGTAAAAGGAATATATATATATATATATATATATATATATATATATATATATATATATATATATATATATATATATATATATATATATATATATATATATATATATATATATATATATATATATATATATATATATTCTGTCCAAAGTTGAAATACAGAAGTTGGGAGATCAGCATAGTCCTGACTTGCCTTAGGCAATGGACTCCAATTCTATCAATGATTCAAAAAATTAACATTGAAAGTAATAATGCTTATGACTTTAGTATCAGCATAAGAGTGCAAACATTGCAAATGTTACGTTATATAATTGCATGTGGCTACAGATTACATTATCTTATATGTTTATGAATTTACCAACAAAGCAGACCAAGAAGAGTTGGAACCAAGGTAAAAATTTAAGTATATCCTGTCGGCCAAAAATTGTGTGTGGGTCAGCATTGACTCAATATGTTAAAGTAGGTAAGAGTCTCTGTAGTGGTGAGACAGCACTACTTATTACACACAAAAACCACATTAAGTATCAGTAAAAACTGATGGTTCTAGATAATTACATTCTAGATGGTTAAAACATGTTTAAGACTCAGTGGAACTAGACCATATAACCATATAACCATAGACATTGAGATGTGGAAAATCACTCCATTAAGGAGGTAGATACATTCACAGGAATGGCACAGGATGGGGCGCTCGAGCAAAGATTCAAGGCTGTAGGAGGATGTAAAATAAATATTAAAGTTACAAGGAACCAGTCATGGTGTCAGGATTGGACACAGAGTGTTGGGTTCTCTGTAATTGTTGCTTTGTTTATATTATCAAATTATATTATCAATTGATATTTGGGTGATAAATTTGCCTTTCAATAAAAAGGGCATTACTTTCATTCTTTTATAATGAAAAAACTTATCACATAAACTGAAGCAATGTTTGGGAAAAAATGTGTTATTTGCTCATTACTGTGTTGATTGAGCCAGAGTGTCGTATGATATGAGTCTACGACATAAAAAACACAGAGCTACAAAATCTTCACGTAGTCACTCACGTGACTCCAAAGTAAAATAGTAAGATTAAATGAGAACTTACCAGTTCGAAGTTTGATCGTTATTTTATGAGGAGTAACGATGAGGGATTACTTGCCCTCCACTCCCGACCCTCATAAAATAAATGATCATCTGGTAGTTCTAAATCTATGTTGAGCCTTACTATCTTACTCAGGCTATTATGTTCTGTGTTTTTCATGCCGCTGCTTTGAAGTATGCCGATCATGCGCCAGGCGGGGCTTCTTCACGTAATCCCTCATCGTTACTCCTCATAAAATAACGATCAAACTTCAAACTGGTAAGTTCTCGTTTACTCTTACTATTAATTATTTATTTTTGAACATGTTCTTATTGGCTGCCTTTGATTATGTAGAGGTGCATTGCGATCTAGGCAAGACAGAAATGAAGGATTGCTACCATTCTGTCCATCGAGACTATTCCGCTATTCAATCATGCCTGTTTGATTTTTTCCCTCTAAACCCCTCCTGCCTTCTCCCCATAACCTTTGTCACTCTCACTAATCAAGAATCTATGAATCTCCACTTTAAAAATAGCCAATGACTTGGCCTCCACAGCTGTCTGTGGCAATGAATTCCACAGCTTCACCACCCTCTGGCTAAAGAAATTCCTCCTTGCCTCCACTGGATGGAAGTGATGGGAAAGGAAGGTGAAGTACAAGACCAGCATACTTGCAACATCAGGGACCCGGGTTCAATCCTGCCTGCAGTTAATGGCTGTATGGAGCTTGTACTTTCTCCCTGTGACTACGTGGGGTTTCCCCGGGTGCTCTGGTTTCCTCACACTCCAAATGCATACAGGTTTGTAGGTTAATTTGGTTTTGGTACAAATTATGTTGTAGGATAGTGCTAGTGTTTGGGGATTGCTGGTTGGCGTCCACTTGGTGGACTGAAGGGCCTGTTTCTGCGCAATACTTCTAAAGTAAACTAAAATTAAACCAAGTTAGGCAGGAGGATCCGATGGTAGGACGGAGTGAGTGTTTTGTCATCTATCCTCACCGATTATGATCTATGGGTCGGGTAGTTGAGGATCCAATTGCAGAGGGTGAGGCTGACTCCGTGGTCCAGAAGTTTGGAACTAAATTCTGTTGGGATTATGGTGTTGAAGTCAGAGATATACAGGAGTCTGATATAGTAATTTAGACTTTTCAGCAATAACTGTGGGGCCAGGGAGATGGCATAATCTGTGGACCTATTTGGTGTTAGGAACACTGCAGCAGATCAAGGCTGTCTGGGAGGCAGGAGTTGATGTGCATCATGATGCCTCTCAAAGCCCATCATGATGGTAGATGTCAGTCATTGGGGGGTAAACATTAAAGCACATTACCTTTCTTTTCTCTGACACAGGGTTGATACGGGTCATCTCCAAGCAGATGGGAACTTCAAAATGGAGTAGGGAGAGGTTAGATGTCTGTGAGCACTGCTCCCAGCTGGTCCTGAGGACGCAGCCAGGGACTCCGTCGGACCACTTTCTTTCCGTGGATTCACTCTCGGGAAGGCCGATTGGAGATCTGCAATGACTACGGGTATAGGCGCACCCAAGAATGTCAGAGCAGGTGATGTCATTCTACTAACCTTTTAGTCAAAGAGATCATAGATGCACCAAGCTTGTTGGGGAAGGACCTATTGCTGCTATCGATACTGCCCATCTTGACTTTATGGCCTGTTCTAGCATGCTGGCTTTGGAATGGGTGTCTGATTAGTTATCCCAGGATTCTAGCTTTGTCCAGAATTCTCTCTAGGCACACTTGATGGCTTTGAGAAGGTCAACTTGAACTTCACCTGGGAATGGACCTCAGGGTTGGGGGCCACTCACATTGGCTTCTTGGCATATGTTCCTCTGCACACCTACTGACGAAGTCTGTGATGGCAATGGCAAAGTCATTTAGGTTGGCCACAGAGTCCCTGAATAGATACAAAGATGGAAATTTTCAGCAAATCATGTAGCATCTGTGGGGAGAATAATCAAGATAATGAATTTGGGGCATGATCATGCATCAGAATAGCTAGTTCTAACACCGACTGGTTTATCCGAAATTGTGAAATTGTATTTTTCCTTTGTGTTTATATTGGGCTTTGTCAGCACAGTGTATGACTGAGATCACAGGGCGAACTGGATGGGGAATTAAAGTGGCAGCTGATAGATAGCCAGGGTCACTCTTGAGAACTGTATATGTTCTGCAAAGCATATACCTAATTTTGATTTTGCATCTCCAACGCAGAAGAGCCCTCATCAAGTGCAATGTTTTGCCTGCCCAGACTGCTTAGAAGATTGGAAGAAACAAGGTAAGTGGGCTGGAGATACAAGTGGCTGCAAATGCTGGAATCCTGAACAAAAAACAAGCTGCTGGAGGAACCTGGCAGGTCAGGGAGCATATATGGACAAAATGAACACACAATGTTTCAGGTCAGGACCCTTCTTCAACGAAAGGAGTGTCCTGACCCAAAACATCATCCTCAGATGTTGCCTGAGCTGCAAAGTTCCTCCAGCAGTTTGTTTTTTGAGAATAGTGGACTGCTGCATTTTACAATTATAGGATGCATTTTTAAACTTCTTCTGTCCTGAACACATCTTCTATTTACACTCATTCACAAAAAGTCTATAATTATAATCATTTATTTCTCCTGGTGTAGTCACCAGTGTCTGCCCTATCACAGACATTGTCTTTGCAACCTTCCCTTTCACTGCATATTAAAACAGTTTTCCAGTTCTGATAGATTATGGACCCGAAATGCCAGATCTGTTTAATCTTTCTAGTCTGAAGAAAGGTCCTGACCATAAACGTCGCCTGTGCATTCCCTTCAGATATGCTACAACACGATACGATAGAACTTTATTCATCCCCGGAGGTGAATTGGTCTTCCAACAGTCACAACAGACAAGGTACACGAAATTAAAATTAAAAGTGAAAAAAAGAAAAAGGCAAGCGACTGTTGCCTGGCTGCCTTGTGCACAGCGCCTTAACCGGAATGAACGAACAAACAAACAAACGAAGGCTTATCCTCTGGGCAAAGGATTCTAAAGTGCCCCCCCCCTTCCTGGCCACACCAGGTCCCCCTTTGTTCTCCCACTGTCCCTCACAGCGGTCCCCCCACACCAGGTCCTACATTGTTCTTCACGGCAGTCCTCCCACGCCGGGTCCCCATTGTCTTCCTTCCCCCCTCACGCTCATCGACCGCTAATCGCGGGTCGATCGCGAGACCCCACCGCCATCAAGGCTCCCGCTGCCGCCGAGGCCCCATAGCCGAGCGGGCGGCCTGACTCGCTGAACTTCTCCAGCACTTTGTTTTGCTCAAGATTCCAGCATCTGCATTTCCTTGTATCTCTCTAAAAGCTGCCTGACTGGCACAGTATTTCCAGAATTTTCTGTACTTGTACACATTGGAAAATGTAGATGGCCTTTGCATCTGTGTCATGCATGGTTATCAAATTTCATAAATTAATCAATATATTTTTGATTGACAGCATGTAGCATCTAAGGTTCTGAACGACATGAGCTAACCGGAGAGTTTAAAAAAAAAACGTTATCCTCCTCACTGCTATGTCAGAGAAATAGGGGTGGGCTGGAAGTAAAGTCCACGCGGAATGTTGTTCACTAATGGCTTAAGAAAATGGTACAAATGTGTGGGGATATCTACAGAAATGCAGGGTGTCTCATTTGAACTCTCCCACTTTGGCCCACCGAGTCCACGCTGACCACCACGCGGATCACCCACTCCGCATTAGTTCCATGTTATCCCACTTTCGCAACCACTCTATTTTAGAGGCCAATTATCCTACAAAACAGCACATCACCTATAGGAAACCCATGTGGACACAGGGAGAACGCACTGCTTCGAATAGGCAGCCAGCATCCTCAAGAACACATGGCCATGCTCTCATTTCACTCTTACCATCAGGAAGAAGGTAGAGGAAAGGCATGACCACCAGGTTCAAGAATAATGTGTAAGAAGGAACTGCAGATGCTGGTTCCAGACGAAGGGTTCTGACCGAAAACATCACCTATTCTTTTTCTCCAGAGATGCTGCCTGACCCACTGAGTTTTCCTAACTTTTTGTGTCAGTCTTAGGTTCAAGAATAACTTCTTCCCAATACCTTTCAGGTTCAACTATAGCTTCTTCCTAACAACATCAGGCTATGTGGACTTTTTGTGGTTGCGCTAAGGACTGTGAAATTTGCTGCACTGATATTGGGGTTATCACTTTAATTTTTGTTTATGCTATCTACAGTGCCCGACATAACGTTCGGGACAATGACCCATCATTTATTTATTTGCGTCTGTACTCCACAATTTGAGATTTGTAATAGAAAAAATCATATGTGGTTAAAGTGCACATTGTCAGATTTTATTAAAGGCCATTTTTTATACATTTTGGTTTCACCATGAAGAAATTACGGCTGTGTTTATACATAGTCCCCCTACTTCAGGGCACCATAATGTTTCGGACTCACGGCTTTACAGGCATTTGTAATTGCTCAGGTGTGTTTAATTGCCTCCTTAATGCAGGTATCAGAGAGCTCTCAGCACCTAGTCTTCCCATCACCTTTAGAAACGTTTATTGCTGTTTATCAACACGAGGATCAAAGTTGTGCCAATGAAAGTCAAATAAGCCATTATGAGACTGAGAAACAAGAATAAAACTGCTAGAAACATCAGCCAAACCGTAAGCTTACCAAAATCAACCGTTTGGAACATCATTAAGAAAAAAGAGAGCACTGTTGAGATTACTAATCGCAAAGGGACTGGCAGGCCAAGGAAGACCTTCACAGCTGATGACAGAAGAATTCTCTCTGTAATAAAGAAAAATTCCCAAACACCTGTCCAACAGATCATAAACATTCTTCAGGTGTGGATTTGTCAATGACCTTTGTCCGCAGAAGACTTCATGAACAGAGGCTACACTGCAAGATGCAAACCACTGGTTAACCGCAAAAATAGGATGGCCAGGTTACAGTTTACCAAGAAGTATTTAAAAGAACAACCACAGTTCTGGCAAAAGGTCTTGTGGATAGATGAGATGAAGATTAACTTATAACAGAGTGATGGCAAGAGCAAAGTATGGAGGAGAGTAGGAACTGCCCAAGATCCAAAGTATACCACCTCATCTGTGAAACACAGTGATGGGGGTGTTATGGCCTGGGCATGTATGGCTGCTGAAGGTACTGGCTCACTTATCTTCATTGATGATACAACTGCTGATGGCAGTAGCTTAATTTATAATTGCATAATGAATTCTAAAGTGTATAGACACCTCCTAATGTTTCCTTGTGTGTCTTGTGTGGGGGGTGGTGTGGGGGGAACCGCTTCGGTCGCCTCCTCCACTGAGAAGCGACTTTTTCCAGGTCGCCTCCCCTGTGGCCTAACAGGGAGGATTGGGCGGCCTTTCCCAGAGACGCGCCCGGGGCTTCTGCGGCGGGCGCATCGCGGACTCTCGGCATGGAGCGGGCGAGCCCTCGCTGGGGCTCGCCAGAGGGGAGCGCTCCGTTTCGTTGGCCCATGGCAGCCGGCAGCCTAAAGTCGCGGTCTGTAGAGCTCCAGCTGGCGCGGCGTCCACAGCCTGGGATCCCTCGTGGGGGACCCAGGAGAAGAAGCCACCACTGCCGGCCTGCGGCCTACTTCTACCATGGGCCTGCCGTGGACTTACCATCACCCCTGGAGGGGAGCTTCGACCGCTGGCCCTGCGGTGCGTCTGGCTGTGGCCTGGCGGGGACTTTAGATCTTCGATCGCCGGCCTGCGGCCTACATCATGAAGCCGCGGTCTCCGGTGGGGAGGCACTGATTCTGGACTTATCTGAACTTACCTTGTCTGAACGTCTGGTCGCCCGCAACGACGGCTGCGGAGGGTTGAGGTCCCGACCACGGGGGAAAATGGAGGAGGACTGGCCAAACTTTGTGCCTTCCACCGTAGTGATGAATGCTGTGGTGGATGTTTGTATTAAATTTTTATTGTGTATTGTGTGTTCTTTATCATTGTACCGCTACTGGCAAAATCATTTCACTTGCACTTTATGTGCAATGTGACAAATAAAACCGTATTGTATTGTATTGTATCTGTTCAAGTTCAAACAAATGCCGCAAAACGTATTGGCCGGCGGTTCATTCTGCAAGACAATGATCCCAAACATACTGCTAAATCAACAAAGGAGTTTTGAAAGCTAAAAAATGATCAATTCTTGAGTGGCCAAGTCAATCACCCAATCTGAATTCAATTGAGCATGCTTTTAAATGCTGAAGAAAAAACTGAAGGGGACTAGTCCCTAAAACAAACATAAGCTAAAGATGGCTGCAATATAGGCCTGGCAGAACATCACCAGAGAAGACACCCAGCAACTGGTGATGTCCATGAATCACAGACTTCAAGCAGTCATTGCATGCAAAGCAGGGCTTGAAATTAACGGTTGCCCGGGAGCCAATGGCCACCTAAAGTCCCGCCAGGCAACCTAAAAGCCGTGTCATTTTGCCCAGCTTGGCAAGCACTCGGGACACCTGAGAGGGCCCTCCTCTCTATCTCTTTCACTCTGTCACTCTCCGTCTCTGCCCGCCATCCGTGTCCGGGTCCCCGCTCTCCGGCCGCTCCTCATCCGCCGGCACGGCCGGCCGCCTTGCACATGCGCAAGGCCACGGCAACTGGTCGGCGCTGTGCACTTCCTCCCTCCCTTTGCATTGTGGGAGATCTGGTCGCCATTGCTGTCCGGTCGCCCCCTCGCCGCAACCGCTGAAAACCAACGCAGAATCACTCCCTGGAGCTGGAGTAACTCCCTGGAGTCACTCTTGCTTCTTGGTTTCCTGGTCCTCCAAATATATTCCAAATGAAATTTAAACAAGAGAGGACCCACCACCACCAAACTCTGAAAAATAATAGCCTATTGCACTTTATCTGTTTATTTATTGTGTATATATATGGTCCAGGGTATGTAGACTGAACTTTTATCTCCTGTTCTGTATACGTTTACATATTCTGTTGTGCTGCAACAAGCAAGAATTTCAGTGTCCTATCTGGGACACATGACATTAAAACTCTCTTGACTTGGACTTAAGCAAAAAAGGGTTCTTGGGGGAAAAAAGAGCTGCCTTAAATTTAGTTGCGTCTGGTTGGGTAACTATGGAAGACTACTTGTTAAAGAAGGAACTGCAGATGCTGGAGAATCGAGGGTACACAAAATGCTGGAGAAACTCAGCGGGTGCAGCAGCATCTAAGGAGCGAAGGAGATAGGCGACATTTCGGGTCGAGACCCTTCTGACGAAACGTCGCCTATCTCCTTCGCTCCTTAGATGCTGCTGCACCCGCTGAGTTTCTCCAGCATTTTGTGTACCCTATGGAAGACTATTCCTTGCTGGAGTAATTCCGCGGGTCATACAGCATCTCTGGAGAAAAGGAATAGGTGACGTTTCGGGTCGAGACCCTTCTTCAGGCTGAGAGTCAGGTGAAAGGGAAACGAGAGATATAGCTGGTGATGTGGAGATATATACATACAATAAATAAACAGATAAAGTGCAATAGGCTGTTATTTTTCAGAGTTTGGTGGTGGTGGGTCCACTCCTGTTTAAATTCCATTTGGAATAATTTTGATAATGGTCAACATGTGGGTACCGTTCATTCAGAAATCATCCGGAAATAACAAATAATAAGCGCGGCAGAGGTGTCGACATCTCACCCGTAATCGCACACGCATTGTTTGGGTTGTCGAGGGTACACAAAAGGCTGGAGAAACTCAGCGGGTGCAGCAGCATCTAGCGAGATAGGCGACGTTTCGGGTCGAGACCTGCGGTCCCCGAGTCCTGGCCTGTGATCGCGCCGAGGGGGCATCACCCGCCTCCAGACGGCCTGCGGGCAGGACAGGCCCGGCCCGCCCCGCTCCTGCCCCGCCCCTGCCCGCTCCTGCCCCGCCCCCGCCCCGCCCCCCGCCCCGCCCCCCCCGCCCCGCCCCCCGCCTGCCCCTCCCCGCCCCGCCCCCCCCGCCTGCCCCTCCCCGCCTGCCCCTTCTTGCCCCGCCCCGCCCCCCGCCCGCCCCGCCCCCCCCGCCCCGCCCCGCCTCCGCCTGCCCCGCCCCGCCTCGCCTGCCCCGCCCCGCCTGCCCCTCTTGCCCCTCCTGCCCCTCCCCCGCCTGCCCCGCCCCGCCTCGCCTGCCCCTCCTGCCCCCGCCCCGCCGACCGAGCGGCCGTCCCACAACCCCCCGCGCGGCGCGTCACCGAGCGAGACCATGATGGCGGCTCATCATGCACCAGAAGTGATAGCACAGCTGGAAAGCGCAGCCAAAGTTTTAATGGTAAGGGTCCGCTTTCCTCTCGGTTTCCTCGCCCGCTTGCCGGAATACCTCTGGGCTTAGCTCCGGCGGCTCTGGGGTTCACGGGGCTGGCAGGATGAGGGGGTGAAAGGCGGTGCGTGGCGCAGTGCCCCTGACCTGGGGCTTCAGTAAATTCCCACCCGGGGATGCCCTGGGCTCCACTCACCCCCATCTCATCCCTGCCCAACTTCTCTTGTGTTTATGCAAGCGTGGCGTGACCTACGCGTCTCTTCAGGAAGACACATTAGATTTAAATGCGATAACTATTGATGTCCAAGTATATCGTTATCGCTGGGGTTCTTGGTTTCCTTTAAATATATTTTTTAATTTGGATGAGTTGGAATACAGTGTAACCCGACACGTCAAACCGGTATGTTTTGCCATATTTTGTGCACAGTGGGATTATGATGGATAAATTAAACTTCGAGTTCTCCAGTTGAGCTTTAAAATGGCGTGTTAGTTCAGGTAGTTCTTGGTGATACCCTCTCAGGTACACCACAGTGATGGTTAGGAAGAAGTAAAGATGTACTGCTTTTATATATTAACGCTGGATTTAATTTAATTTATTAATTGGTACAAAAGTTGTGAAATATAAACTTTCATTTACATAATATAAACTCATAAAGGATTAGGTACCTTTTTGAACCGTTTAGTATGAATGAGAATTCAAAGTAGACGAATAGTTTCCTTTGCCTTTGAATGACGGAGAGCAAACATCTTAGGAGCACATGCTTGTGACACTCGCATGCTGCATGGTAAGTCTTTATTTTTTTTTTTAAAGCAACACATTTTGAAATGAATGCAGAAATAACATATTATTTGTGTATTATAAAAGTTATTGTAAGTTTATGAATTTTTTTAGTTCACCGGTTTCTTTCCTACATTGCCATCAGGGAGAGATTGAATTGTGCATATTGTTGTTCATCCTCTAGATCTTTCTGAATTGTCCTTTGGGCAAACTGTTTGGGTGGATTATTTGATTATTTATTTCATTGTTTATTTATAATATATCATTGATTATTTTCCTGTGGCCCCTGTTAGTTTAGGTCCAACTGTGATGTTTAATTATGTATGAAGGAACTGCATATGATGGTTTAAACCAAAGATAGACACAGAAAGCTGGAGTAATAAAATAAAGACTTACCATGCAGCAAGTGAGTGTCACAAGCATGTGCTCCTAAGATGTTTGCTCTCCCTCATTAAAGGCCCGTTGCAGCCATCACCTCCACCCGGATTGCCAGCAAACCATTGTTCCTCTTGTTCAGCCTTTGTGCCGTGGGAAGTGCCTCTTGCAGCTGACCTTGAGTGGAAGATAAAGACGGGGGTCTATAAAACAGAATATTTCAATATAGTCCCTGAGCTGAGAATTACATTTTTTTGCAGAAACTTCTTTAAACATCCTTTGCCCTTTCTTGCCCAATCTTTCTTCTGCTTAAAACGTCACTCAAATATTAATAAAAATCATTTAGGCTAAGTGCATGTGTACAACTAATTTAACAAGAATACTGATCATTTAAACCGCCCTTCTAGCTGGTTTGTTCCTCGTTGATATTATGCCATTAAAGTACACCAGCACAAACTTTAATTTCCAACACCCGGAATTCTATTATATCAGGATTGCCTTGATGTACTTCCACCGCAAGGTTAAACTGTCGTATATTCCACAAAAAATGTTTTAGTGAAGAATGGATTGTCCCTCAGCTTTGAATTCTAGATTCCTGGACTTATCAACACTACTTACTGTATTGGTTTATACTTTAAGTAACAGTCGGCACATAACATTTAAGTAATTTTGGATTATCTAAGAGCCACCACTGTTATGCTTGTGACTTGGAAACTGGTTCATCTGGTTCTTAGACGTCAGTTGTAGACTGGTTCCTAGCTTGATTTTCTGGGCCTTGCACCTCTCTATTATCTGGATCTTGGATCTCAAACCACTGCAGCAGTTCTCAGGGTTGAAATACAAGGGTATCTGGATTGCATTTGTCTGTGACTAATCTCTGAAATATGACATGAAAAATCATCATCATCAGAGGCTGGATTCTGGTTGACCTATGAGGGTTTATTTCTAGCCACATCAATATTGGACGATCATATTTTCTTTTATCGCTGGCAATTCTTAATTTTTCTACTAGGGTAGTACAATGGTGCAGCAATCCAAGTTTGATCCTGATATCCAGTGTTACATTGATTTTGCGTGCATCTATATGGCTTTCTCCATGGTGCTTTGGTTTTCTCTCGTTTACAATTGACCACTTTGAATTTGACCCAAGTGTACATGGGTGGTGAGAAGAATCAATGACATGTGAGGGAGGTTTAGGGAAATAAATGCGGGGATGGGGATTGATATAATTGCTCTGAGGTTTGACTGACTTCCTATGTCATAAGATGAGAAATTCTCCAGCTCTGTGCAACATTTTCTTTTCTCATATGCATGTACATTTTGGCTACCATTCCAGACCACCACTTCTCTTCCCATTTTGTGTCTGGAGGGTCTCCACCTGAAATGTTGTCTATTCCGTTTCTCCAGAGATGCCATCTGACCTGCTGAGTTGCTTTGTGTCTATCTTCGTTTATTTGCCTTTTTGTTTGTCTTAGACTCCTTATTGTGCCTCCTTTCATTTAATCTCACCAGGGAATTCTGCTTTCCAATTCCAATCCTAACTCTCTTTACTTAAACTTCCGACTCTAGCTGTGGTTGCAGACATAACTGCATCCAGGAGCTTTTCATGTTCTGGTCCATGTTGATTCATTCCCTCTGGTGTGAGCTCACTACTCTCTTCTCCTCTAGCTCTCCTTCTATGTAAACGTCCTAACATATTTTCAGCACATTGCTTCTCTTTGAATTGCTACTTCTAATGTTTTCCTTGGCTCCCATATAGGTGCTGCCCATCTTGTATCAGTTGTATTAAAAGCCAAGAACAGTGCCATGAATGTGGGGCGGCACGGTGGCGCAAAGATAGAGTTACTGCCTTGCAGCGCCAGAGACCCTAGTTCAACCCTAACCACTGGTGCTGTCTGTACGGAGTTTGCACGTTCTCCTGTGGCTACGTGGGTTTCTCCGGGTGCTCTGGTTTCGTCCCACACTCCACGGACGTACAGGTTTGTAGGTTAGTTGGCTTCGGTAAAACTTCTAAATTGTTGCTAGTGTGTAGGATAGTGCTAGTGTACGGGGAGATCGCTGGTCAGCTTGGCCTTGGTGGGCCGAAGGGCCCGTTTCCACGCTGTATCTCTAAATAAACTAAACTATTTTTCACCTACATGCTTCATAGATGGCGACATAAGGAACTGTAGGTGAGGGAATCTTGAGCAAAACACAAAATGCTGGCAGGTCAGACAGCATCTATGGAGGGAATGGACAGATGATGTTTCGGATGGGGACCCTGCTTCATCAAGAAGGGTCCGAACTTGAAACATCGCCTGTCCATTCCCACCACAGGTGACTGGAATTGAGCATTGTGCAATTATCAGGGAACATCACACTTATGATGGAAGTATCATAATCATACTTGATTAGCCAAGTATGTTTTGCAACATACGAGGAATTTGATTTGCCATACGGTCATACTAATAAAAAGCAAAAAAACACACAAAATACATTTTAACATAAACATCCACCACAGTGGCTCCTCCACATTCCTCACTGATGGAAGGCGGCAAAAAGTTTAATTTCTTCCCTTTTTTGTCCTCCAACGGTTGGGGGCCTCTAACCTTCCGTTGACTGGGGGTAGCAGACCTCCCAACATCCCGCTTTTGGCGGCCCGAGCCTCCTTGTCGGGGCGATCAAGCTCCTGCATCGGTGAGGGGGGGATTCTCAGCCCCACAATGTTAAAATCTCCCGACTCGGTCTCTCCCGAGACTGCAAGCTCCTTGATGTTAAACTCCGCAGGCCGCGGTTGTAGCGTCGATCCAAGGCAAGGAATCGGCTCTGATGGTAAGTCCAAGCCCCACGGTGGGGCTCAAATTCATTCCCGAGCAAGGCCTCCAGTTCCACGATGTTAGGCCGCAGAGTAACCGGAGATACGATCCGGAAAACTATCGCATCTCCAGCAAGGTAAGAGATTGAAAAAAAGTTTCCCCTGACCCCTCCCACCCACCCCCCACATAAAACAAACTGGAGAACATTAACACTAACTTTTTAAACACAATAAAAATAACACAAAAAAAAGACGAATCAGGGAACATCCCACTTATGATGGAAGTATGATTATTTAATGAAACTGGCAGTATGTCCAGGACACTGTCAGGAGGAATTCCTGGACTGAGTATCTGGTTCTACATTGGTCGATCTCTGAACCGATTGACTGGTTCTGTTAGGATGCTTTGAACACTTGATCAAATGCTTGATGTCACGGTCACTTCACCTCAAGGTCTATGCCCGATCCACCTTTGTAAGAATGTCTGTTGAAACCTAAACTGGTCATTGGAGATGCAACTTCCATCACCTTGCTGATGGTTGAGGGTAGACTGTTGAGGTACTAATTGGCTAGATTTGATTTGTGCTGCTTTTTTGTGAAAAATGTTGCACATGATTGGATTCATATTGCTGGTAATGCATTGCTGAAAGAAAGTAGTGCTCACCACCCACCATCTATACATAACTAAACTCTGATCTTGTGCTCTTCCGGTTTGCGCGGTCTTTCTATATGCGTAAAAACGGTACGCGATAGCTCTACGATTTTTCGCCAGCTCACCCGCCGTTCTCCGGTGCTATGAGTGCACCAAGTTTTGTTCCGATCGGTGGTCTATTGTAAAAGTTAGCGAGGTTTAAAAATCGTTAAAACCGCGCGTGGTCAGGTCGCTCTCCTCTCCTGCCAGTCAGTGCCGCGTGGACTGGTCTTTTCTCCTGTCACTGCGGAATGGTCCGCTCCTTCCTGCACCATGGCATCTTTACTGGAGCTGAGGATGTCCGGCGGAGGTTTCCAACCGGACACCATTTTCGGAGGCACCGGAAGCGGCCCTGTGTGGCGCGGGAGATGTCGCCAAACGGAAAGCGGAGAATCTGATCCCGGCAGAGGAGAGCAACCAGTGCCCATTGTGAGTTCCCATCACACACCACCAGCTCCAGCCCCTTCCCTCTGGTCCCCCTTGCTGGCTCCTGCCCCCTCCCGCCCATATGCCTCCTCTCCCACAACCACCCCTCCCCCCACAACCACCCCCCCACCCACACATTCCCTTCCCTTTAGTTTAGCTTAAAGATACAGCGCGGAACCGGGCTCTTTAGCCCAGCAAGACAGCACCGACCGGCGAGTCCCATACAGTAGCACTATCCGACAAACCTGTATGTCTTTGGAGTGTGGGAGGCACTCGGAGCACCCGCAGAAAGCCGATACGGTGATAAGGAGGACATACAAATTCCATATAGACAGCACCTATAGTCAGGATTGAACCCGGGACCCTGGAGCTGTACCCTACCACTCTACCGCTTCCAACCAATAACCCATCAATGAGTACCTTGGCAGGGTTAGCAAACAGTATGTCCAAAACTATCTGTGTGAGGAGCTGTATTAAGCAGTTACCTGGTTCATAATACTGTTCTTGGATTTCATTATTATTGAGACTGGCTTGTTGTATAGTCTTTCACTGTGTAGAAAGATCATGTCTGTTATCCAGTTGATAAAGCCAAACAAAGACCGGAAAGGCATTATCTGCAGGTTAGAAATGTTAAAAGTCTTGACAATTAAGTGCTGCGCAAAGTGCTGGAGCAACTCAGCGGGTCAGGCAACCTCTCTGGAGAACATGGATAGACAACGTTTCCGGTTGGGACCCATCAGACTGTGTGGCGGGATGTGTGAGGTGGAAAGAAAGCTGGAAGAGTGGAGGGTACACAAAAGGCTGGAGAAACTCAGCGGGTGCAGCAGCATCTAGGGAGCGAAGGAGATAGGCGACGTTTCGGGTCGAGACCCTTCTTCAGACGAAGAGTGGAGGGGCAGGTTAAAGGTGATTTCAAGTGGGAAAGGAAGGGGGTGGGGGGGACGGATGATAGGCCAAGAACCAGAGATGAACAAAAAAAAAGTGTGAGACAAAAGGAATGAAAAATTGCAAATTATGAAGCTAGTGGAAGGAATATGAGGGGAAGGAGACGGGGAGAAGAGAAATAAATGCGAGTCTGGGTGGAGGAAAATAAAGGAGAGCTGGGTTGCAGTTACCTAAAATTGGAGAATTCAATGTTCATACCGTCTGATTGTTTCTCACTCTCCCACACAATTGATCTGAAGTAGGGTCCTGATCCAAAACGTCACCCATTCTTGTTCTCCAGAGATGCTGCCTGACCCGCTGAGTTACTCCAGCACTTTGTGTCTTCATTTATAAACTAGCATTTGCAGTCCTTGTTCTATATTTCAGGTCCAATGAACCAAACTCTGCTGCATGCACAAGCAAGCAATAATCGCTGCCAATGTCTTGCAGATTCATGTGGGGGAACCACTTCACCAAATCAGATAAAATCAAGACGCGCTTCCTCTATCTCGCATCAAATTATGGATAGCACCTTAGTGACTTGTACCTGTTTACTGCCAACAATAGTTCTCATCACGTTTCAGTTGTCTATTAAATTCCTGGGGCTGGGTTGCTCTGCGGGTTCTTGAATGACTCTGCTCTTTTCTTCAGATGTCCCCGATTACGCAGCACACAAATTTCTGTAATAATAAATTCTGCATCATACATATCATACATATGGAAGTGGGAATTTCTTGTGGCCATATGTGTGTGACATGTGGCTACTTTTGAATCGGTCTCTTGTGGTCACTTTGTCTTCTAGCTGGTCAGTAAATTGTAGCAATTTCATCGTTTGCTGTTGTAACATTGCCCAAATGTGGCAGAAAGAATTGTGTGATCAGACAAGCTACTAAATGATAGCGTGGCCACAGTGACGTGATTGTAAAATGGACAACCATTAATTTTAACATGGCATGACCAGTGTTTAGCAAAGTCTGCAGTGAACATCAGATCAAAAAACAGATCCTGTTGTCTAGGCATGTGACCGGAGGTACCAGGTCGATATTGGCATGTTCAAAGCCTGGTATTGGCACACCACAGGGTCCATAAAGTGTAATGGTGGGGGGAAATAAGAGGCAGAGGGGTTTGCTTTCCAGTTAACACCTCATGGTGCTTGGATGTGGCAGACATGGTGAGCTCTTGCTCCCCAAATCTGGAATTTCTTATGATGAAGTGCCGTCCCTACTGTCTGCCAGAGAAATTCACTTTGCCTTTCCTAACCTTGCTTTACATCCCTTCCCATGCTGACATTAAGCTCGCACAGGATGGACAATACACTGCCACCATTATCTTTGAAACAAAGTACCCTGAGGCCTTGTTCATTGTAGCTGGGGACTTAAACCAGACGAACCTCGGTGTGCAACCAAATTGTCATCTCCATGTCTCCTGTCATACCAGAGGTCCAAACACGCTCGGCACACTACTCAACCGTCAAAGACATCCAGTGCTCCGTCCCTCTACTGCATTTTGGTGAACATGACTACCGGACTGTGCTCCTACTCCCTGCTGACAAGCAGAAATTAAAATGAGGGGATCTGATGCAGAACGTTGTACAGTGCTTATCTGTGGAAACGGATGAGATCCCATGAGTCGGTGGAGTGGTACATATATTCGAAGTCTCTACAGTCACTCTAAATAAGTGTGATCTTCTCTGTACTAGTGTTCGGTTGCACTCTGGACATCAGTTTTGCATTATTTTCACTTAATATAATAACTGTTAATTATTATGTTATATATTTATCTGCGTGTTATTGCATTTATGGGCCTGTTGAGCTGCAGCAAGTATGAATTTA
Organism: Okamejei kenojei; assembly: GCA_035221665.1. Taxonomy (NCBI): domain Eukaryota; kingdom Metazoa; phylum Chordata; class Chondrichthyes; order Rajiformes; family Rajidae; genus Okamejei; species Okamejei kenojei. The sequence continues at coordinate 67,622,488 of CM069136.1, read as the reverse complement.
GTTGTTCTGTTGCCAGTACAGATGACAATTAAACACTCTTGACTCTTGAAACCCACAGCACTCTTTAAATTAAAAAGTTCTCAGTTGTAGCTTGGAAGAATTGTGACCTGCATATTTGGTGATGGAAAGTGAAATGAGACTGAATAGCATTATTTTTCAATGGCATGCACATGATGGGTTCAATGATTCGGAAGGAAACAATGACTTTTTCTGCTGTTCCATGATTAATAGTAATTATCAGGATCAAGTGTAGATGACATATGCAAGACATAACTGAACATGGCTATCAATACAATTATGACCATTCAAGGCATTTGTGAAACATTTGTATAATATGTTTGAATGTTCACTTTTGGGTGTAAGTTCACTTTGATTGTGCAAGGAGCCAATGTGATATTTGTGCACAAATTATTCTTTATTTTCCTGTTTACCACTGCTCTGCTATCCTGCCCCCACCTTTGTGATGGTGGGGGCAGGATGATGTATGGGGGGTGGGGGGTAAAAAAGGGCATTGTGTCCCCCAAAATAGTTATTAACATTATTCAATTGTTTTCTTCCATCTTAAATGGAAATTTCAATAGTCCTAGAAACAGGGAAGATAATGCAATGAATGGCATGACAAAATCACAAGAGACCATGGATGCTGAAATGGTGGCACAGATGTAGAGTTGCTGCCTTCCAGAGCCAGAGACCCGTTTTTTGTTTTTGTTTTTTTAAGTCTTTATTTCGAACAGAATAAAACAATAAAAAGCAAGTGTGAAATACCATACAAAAAACAAAACACGAATATTTATAAAGTGTCATAAACAGTATCTATAAATAAATGAAATCGTATGTGTCCGAAAAGGAGCAGGAAGAATCCAAAGCTTATTAATTCCCACCCCTTATTCAACTGCTTATAATTATCTTATACATATTTAGCAGCTATATGTACACCAGCAGCTATATGTACACCAGATTATTTACATTTATACACTAATCAAATATTTACAAAACCATACAAAAAAGAGAGAAAAAGAGAAAGGAAAACAAAAAACCCTTGTATACTATACAGTTTTGTTAAAGAAGGAACTGCAGATGCTGGAGAATCGAGGGTACACAAAAGGCTGGAGAAACTCAGCGGGTGCAGCAGCATCTAAGGAGCGAAGGAGATAGGCGACGTTTCGGGTCGAGACCCTTCTTCAAGGATATTGGGATGAGGATAGGTGATTGTGAGTGGGATATTTGTTATACTGATTGTATTGGGAAGGGTGATTATAAGGTGATGGGTTGTATATATGACTAAGAGATACTGTATAGTATACAGGGTACACAAAAGGCTGGAGAAACTCAGCGGGTGCAGCAGCATCTAAGGAGCGAAGGAGATAGGCGACGTTTCGGGTCAAGACACTTCTTCAGTCTCGTCAGGGATCAGGGAAACGAGAGATATAGACGGTGATGTGGAGAGATAAAGAACAATGAATGAAAGATATGCAAAAAAGTATCGATGATAAAGGGAACAAGCCATTGTAAGCTGTTTGTGGTGTGAAAATGAGAAGCTAGTGCGACTAGGGTGGGGGAGGGAGATAGAGATAGAGGGAGTACCAGGGGCCGAGGGTTGAGGGAGAGGTGGGAAGGGGAGGGGACAGCAAGGGTTAACAGAATTGAGAAAATTCAATGTTCAAGCCCAGAGGATGCAGACTCTCTAAGCGGAATATGAGGTGCTGTTCCTCCAACTTGCGGTGTTGCTCACTCTGGCTGTGGAGGAGGCCCAGGAACGAGAGAACCCTCTACATCACCGTCTATGTCTCTCGTTTCCCTGATCCCTGACGAGACTGAAGAAGCGTCTCGACCCGAAACGTCGCCTATCTCCTTCGCTCCTTAGATGCTGCTGCACCCGCTGAGTTTCTCCAGCCTTTTGTGTACCCTGTATACTATACAGTATCTCTTAGTCATATATACAACCCATCACCTTATAATCACCCTTCCCAATACAATCAGTATAACAAATATCCCACTCACAATCACCTATCCTCATCCCAATATCCTTTAAAAAAAAAGTGTTTTTGTACACCTGACCATAGTGCTGACTGTACGGAGTTCGTACGTTCTCCCTGTGACTGCGTGGGAACTTGCAGGTTTGCAGATTAATTGGCTTCTGTAAATTGTCCCTAGTGTGTAGGATCGAGATAGTGTATGTGGGGTGATTGCTGGTCAGCGTGGACTCGGTGGGCCGAAAGGCCTGTTTCCACTCTGTGTTTCAGAAGTGTAAAGTCTAAATCTAGAGCAAATAACAAGTTGCTGGAGGAAACCTGTGAATGGAAATTAATGGTCTGCTTCTCGGGTGGAGACCTTTCATCTGGGCTGGGCTGTGCCCTTACTTTTGGAATTTTTCCATGTGTGATATCTGGCACAGTTTGTTCCTGGATAAAATGTTGATAGCAGACTTAAAACCAGTATGACTAAATTCTTAACATATTCTATGATTACTTTATTTTAGTTGGCCAGTAGATGTGAATCAAGGATAAATCAGTCCTTGGGTCACATCGCAGAAGCAAACCCTTCGTCCCATTGAGATCATGCATAAAGCACCCATTTTTATATTTTTTTAAAAGGACACAAAGTACTGAGGTCAGGTCAGGTCAGGCAGCATCTCTGGAGAACATGGATAGGCTCCTTGTTTTGGGTTGGGACCCTTCTTCCCCCTTCTGGCATCAGCCTCATAGACTGAGATATTGCGGTCATCTGGAGCTGTAGGAGACAGTGAAGGTACATTGTTCTGCCTCTCGAAGTAACCACAAAAAGCTAATATAGGTGAATTGTGCCGCTGTTACTTGAGCTACTTGTTTTCACTTTGTACAAAATTGCTTGCAAGTCCTGCCAGTTGCTGAGCATCCATCCAAGCTTCCATATTAATTGAAGATAGACACAAAAAGCTGGAGTAACTCAGCGGGACAGGCAGCATTTCTGGAGAGAAGGAATAGGTGACATTTTGGATCGAGACCCTTCTTCAGACCTTCCAGATTAGTTGCCTTGATAGCCTCCTGGGAATTGTATCTGGACTTCTTGTATGACTCTGGATTGCCTAACTTGAAGATCTGGTACTTAGTAGATTGCATATCTTCTGGTTTATCTACTGCTTCTGGTTAGGGAACACTCAGAGCATGTTTAGTGGGAACACACTCCTCCAAAGGAGCGAGAGAGAAAACGGGGAATTAGACCAGTTAGCCTGACTTCGGTGGTGGGAAAGATGCTGGAGTCAATTATTAAAGAGGTAATAATGGAGCATTTGGATAGCAGTAAAAGGATCAGTCCAAGTCAACATGGATTTATGAAAGGGAAATCATGCTTGTCTAATCTTCTGGAATTTTCTGAGGATGTGACACGTAAAATGGATGAAGGGGTGCCAGTGGATGTAGTGTATCTAGACCTTCAGAAAGCCTTTGATATGGTCCCGCTCGGGAAACTGGTGACTAAAATTAGAGCACATGGTATTGGGGGTAGGGTGTTGACATGGATAGAAAATTGGTTGGCAGACCGGAAGCAAAGAGTGAACGGGGTCATTTTCAGAATGGCAGGCAGTGGCGAGTGGAGTGCCGCAAGGCTCGGTGTTAGGGCCGCAACTGTTTACCATATATATTAATGATTTGGAAGAGGGAATTAGGAGCAACATTAGCAAGTTTGCGGATGACACAAAGCTGGGTGGCAGTGTGATCTGTGAAGAGGATGTTAGGAGGTTGCAGGGGGATCTGGACAGGTTGAGTGAGTGGGCAGATGCGTGGCAGATGCAGTATAATATAGTCCAGAGGGGGAGGTGTTGCATTGCTTGTCAGAGAAGATATTACAGCAGTGCTTTGGCAGGATAGATTAGAGGGCTCGTCTAGGGAGGCTATTTGGGTGGAACTGAGAAGTGGGAACGGTGTAGCAACACTTTTAGGGGTGTACTATAGACCGCCAAATGGGGAGCGAGAATTAGCAGAGCAAATATGTAAGGAGATAGCAGATATTAGTAGTAAGCACAAGGTAGTGATTGTGGGAGATTTCAATTTTCCAAAAATAGACTGGGAAACACATTCTGTAAATGGGCTGGATGGTTTGGAGTTTGTTAAATGTGTGCAGGATAGTTTTTTGCAGCAGTACATAGAGGTATCGACCAGAGAAGGGGCAGTGCTGGACCGCCTGTTATGAAATGAGGCAGGTCAGGTGACGGAGGTATGCGTTGATGAGCACTTCAGGTCCAGTGATCACAATACCATTAGTTTCAATATAATTATGGAGAGAGTCAGAACTGGACCTAGGGTGGAGATTTTTGATTGGAGAAAGGCTAACTTTGAGGGAATGCGTAAGGATTTTAAAGGAGTGAATTGGGGCACTTTGTTTCATGGGAAGGATGTAGAAGAGAAATGGAGGACATTTAAAGGGGAAATTGTAAGAGTACAGAATCTTTATGTCCCTGTTAGGTTGTAAGGAAATAGTAAAAATTGGAAAGAGCCATGGTTTTCAAGGGAAATTGGACACAAAAAAGAGAGATATCTACAATAATTATAGGAGGCATGGAGTAAATGAGGTGCTAGAGGAGTATAAAGAATGTAAAAAGAATCTTAAGAAAGAAATTAGGAAGGCTAAAAGAAGATATGAGGTTGCTTTGGCAAGAAAGGTGAAAGTAAACCCAAAGGGTTTCTACAGCTATATTAATAGCAAAAGATAACGAGGGATAAAATTGGACCATTAGAGAACCAGAATGGACAGCTATCTGCAGAGCCAAAAGAGATGGGGGAGATATTGAACAATTTCTTTTCTTCGGTATTCACCAAGGAGAAGGATATTGAACTCTGTGAGTTAAGGGGAAAAAGTAGAGTAGCTATGGAAACTATGAGATTCAAAGAGGAGGAAGTACTGACACTTTTGAAAAATATAAAAGTGGATAAGTCTCCAGGTCCTGACAGGATATTCCCTAGGGCATTGAGGGAAGTTAGTGTAGAAATAGCAGGAGCTATGACAGAAATATTTCAAATGTCATTAGAAACGGGAATAGTGCCGGAGGATTGGCGTACTGCGCATGTTGTTCCATTGTTTAAAAAGGGTTCAAAGAATAAACCTAGCAATTATAGACCTATTAGTTTGACGTCAGTGGTGGGCAAATTAATGGAAATTAATGGAGATAATATATATAAGCATCTGGATAAACAGGGTCTGATCAGGAACAGTCAACATGGATTTGTGCCTGGAAGATCATGTTTGACAAACCTTCTTGAATTTTTTGAAGCGGTAACTAGGGAAATTGATGAGGGTAAAGCAGTGGATGTTGTCTATATGGATTTCAGTAAGGCCGTTGACAAGGTTCCCCATGGAAGGTTGGTTAAGAAGGTTCAATCTTTGGGTGTTAATGGCGGAGTAGCAAGATGGATTCAACAGTGGCTGAATGGGAGATGTCAGAGAGTAATGGTGGATGGCTGTTTGTCAGGTTGGAAGCCGGTGACCAGTGGGGTGCCTCAGGGATCTGTGTTGGGTCCACTGTTGTTTGTCATGTACATCAATGATCTGGTTGATGGGGTGGAAAATTGGATAAGTAAGTATGCAGATGATACTAAGATAGGTGGTGTTGTGGATAATGAAGTAGATTTTCAAAGTCTACAGAGAGATTTGGGCCATTTGGAAAAGTGGGCTGAAAGATGGCAGATGGAGTTTAATGCTGTTAAGTGTGAAGTGCTACATCTTGGCAGGACAAATCAAAATAGGAAGTACATGGTAAATGGTAGGGAATTGAGGAATGCTGTGGAACAGAGGGATCTAGGAATAACTGTGCATAGTTCCCTGAAGGTGGAATCGCATGTAGATAGGGTGGTAAATAAAGCCTTTGGTGTGCTGGCCTTTATAAATCAGAGCATTGAATATAGGAGTAGGGAAGTAATGTTAAAATTGTACAAGGCATTGGTAAGACCAATTCTGGAGTATGGTGTACAATTTTGGTCGCCTAGTTATAGGAAGGATGTCAACAAAATAGAGAGAGTACAGAGGAGATTTACTAGAATGTTGCCAGGGTTCCAGCAACTATGTTACAGAGAAAGGTTGAACAAGTTAGGTCTTTATTCTTTGGAGCGCAGAAGGTTAAGGGGGGACTTGATTGAGGTCTTTAAAATGATGAACGGGATAGACAGAGTTGACGTGGATACGTTTTTCCCATTGAGGGTAGGGAAGATTCAAACAAGAGGGCATGACATGAGAATTAAGGGACAGAAGTTTCGGGGTAACGTGAGGGGGAACTTCTTTACTCAGAGGGTGGTGGCTGTGTGGAATGAGCTTCCAGCAGAAGTGGTGGAGGCAGGATCGATTTTAACATTTAAAAGTAAAGTGGATAGGTATATGGACATGAAGGGAATGGATGGGTATGGTCTGAGTGCAGGTAGATGGGACTAGGGGAAAACAAATGGTCAGCACGGACTGGAAGGGCCGAGAGGGCCTGTTTCCGTGCTGTAATTGTTATATGGTTATATGGTTATAGATAAATGTGAGCTTATCCACTTTGGCGGCAAAAACAAGGGGGCAGATTATTATCTCAATGGGGTTAGGTAAGGGGGAGATACAGCGAGACCTGGGTGTCCTTGTACCGAAAGTTGGCGTGCAGGTACAGCAGGCAGTGAAGAAAGCTAATGGAATTCATAACAAGCCTTCTTAACAAGAGGATTTCAGTACAGGAGTAAAGAGGTTCTTCTGCAGTTGTATAGTGCTCTGGTGAGACCACATCTGGAGTATTGTGTACAGTTTTGGTCTTCTAATTTTAGGAAGGACATCCTTGTGATTGAGGCAGTGCAGCGTAGGTTCACGAGATTGATCCCTGGGATGGCGGGACTGTCATATGAGGAAAGATTGAAAAGACTAGGCTTGTATTCACTGGAATTTACAAGGATGAGGGGGATCTTATAGAAACATATAAAATTATAAAAGGACTGGACAAGCTAGATGCAGGAAAAATGTTCCCAATGTTGAGTGAGTCCAGAACCAGGGGCCACAGTCTTAGAATAAAGGGGAGGTCATTTAAGACTGAGGTGAGAAAAAACTTTTTTACCCAGAGAGTTGTGAATTTATGGAATTCCCTGCCACAGCGGGCAGTGGAGGCCAAATCACTGGATGGATTTAAGAAAGAGTTGGATAGAGCTCTAGGGGCTAGTGGAGTCAAGGGATATGGGGAGAAGGCAGGCACGGGTTATTGATAGCGGACGATCAGCCATGATCACAATGAATGGCGGTGCTGGCTCGAAGGGCCGAATGGCCGCCTCCTGCACCTGTTTTCTATGTTTCTATTTCATGTCTTGTGAAATCAGTAAACGACATCTTTGTTCAGGTATGTTACTGAGTCCTTAAACATCACCCAACCAAATGAGTCCAAGCAGTCACAAAGTTGCTCTTCCACTTCCCCTAATCAACTCTGTTAAATTCTCTTCACCTGAGCTGTAGTCTTCAGTCGCTGCCTATATGCAGGAAAAAGGAAAATTACCAGGAGGTCTGTATTTTCCCATGTGCAGGAAAGAGGTATCTCTAGTGGCGGAGTATACGCAAACTTGAGAGAATGCAGTCATATTTTAAGGAATTGAGTAGACTAGCTGATGATAATTGGCTTTCTGCACTCCAGTCAGTAAGGTTTGCTTGTGTAGAATTTTTTTTAAGTAAAACAATTTTTTGAAGATAATCCATAAAGATAATAGCATTAACACTAGAACGTGGCCCATGTAAACACTATAAAAGGAAGTATAGTACAGAGGTGGTTGTTGTCCTGAAACCATGACACAAGGGTTTTGATTTATTTCATGTCTTCGGCTCATAGTTGTTGTTGATCCAGGGGGCAAAAGTGGTATCATCGGCAAACTTAATGATTGAGTTGACATTGTATTTTGCCACACAATCTGGGTATACAGAGAGTAGGGCAAGGGACTGGGCACACAATCAATGAGGGTTATTACTGATGGTCAGAATGGAGAATATATTATGACCAATTCTAAGTGATAATGCCTGCCAGCTGGGATGTCCAAAAGCCAGTTGAAGATGAAGGAGCCAAGGTCTAGAAGTTTAGGGATGTGTTTACTCAGTATTATGAAGGCTGAGCTGTAGTCAATGAATAGCATCCTGAATTGAATGATATTGTTTAATTCACATTGAAAGGAGCTAATAGTGCCAGAAAAAGGGTTTCGGCCTGAAACGTTGCCTATTTCCTTCGCTCCATAGATGCTGCCGCACCCGCTGAGTTTCTCCAGCATTTTTGTCCGCCTTCGATTTTCCATCATCTGCAGTTCCTTCTTGAACATAATAGTGTTAATTGTACCTTAGCGAAATTCCCACTGTCAGAGATTGATTTAATTGCAGTTTTGTGGATTGAGACGCACTTTGAGATTTAATAATCTGACGCTTCAGATTTTATAATAAAGTTATATGTGGAGAGGGCTGATAGCTTGGAGGTGGATACTTTAAAATGCATAACTACTATGTGGGTGTGAGAGGGTGATTTATTAGTCTGATCCACAACCTTTATTTGCAGTACAGCCTGTAGATCAGAATGCAAGGCGAGAAGCGCTGTTGTCTGGGATGCATGGGTGTGGGGTCAGAGCTACTGTTGGGATAAGTGGACAGTCAACTGCCTTCACAGAGGACAGGGATCTGCACTCCACTCATATTTCTTGGCATCAAGTGTTTCTTGCACTGAACGTTAATGCCTTTATCATATATCTGTACACTGTAGATGGCTCGATTGTAATCTCATATTGTTTTTACTCTGACTGGTTAGCACATAACAAATGCTTTTCACTGTACATCAGTGCACATGGCATTAAACTGAACTAACACCAACAAAGTAGATGTAGCAGCCTTTATGGGACTATTTGCTGAGGAATTGTTTGGGCCGTTCTGTCTATTCTTTTCTTGGAATAAATTATGCTTACATTTTGCTTATCAAATTATCATTGACATTCAATTCAAAATATATTGCTATGAATTTCCAACCATTTATTAGAATCTGTGTAAGTAACTGAGTAATTGCAAAGTCAAAGTCCTTGAGCAGTAATTATTTGCTGTCATTAAATTTATAGTGACTAAATTTTCGCAGTTCTCCGTTCGGGCAGAAATTTGATAACATGTACCACCAGATTTAGGAACAGCTTCTTCCCTACTTTTATCAGACTACAGAACAGTTCTCCCATAACCTGGTGTGCAGACCAGGTCCTTCCAAACTACCTCATTGTGATCCTTGTACTGCTATATATTGCTACTGGATGGTGGGACCCGTTGGGTCCCAGCTTCACACGGGAGGGCTGGTCCCCCAACGCAATAGTCCACCTCTCCACCAATTCCAATATTAATATCCAATGTTGGGGGGGGGGGAGGGGGGGAGCTTTCTGGAGCACTAGCATGGTGTTGTGGGCTGAAGGGACTGGTTTCCAGAGGGCTAATATGAACATTGTGGGCCAAATGGATTCTTGGGCTGGCAGCTCAGTCACTAAGATCACTCACTCACTTCCTCACACACACACACTCTCACGCACACTCTCTCTCGCTCGCACTCGTGCTCTCGCTCTGGCGCTTTTGCTCTCACACACACACACACACACACACACACACACACACACACACACACACACACACACACACACACAATATGTATATGGCAGTAAACCTCAATACTCACACGGCTGAGCGCGGCACCTCCAATTTGGCACATATATATATGCACACACACACAGAGTTATATTTGTGCATAATGTGTGTTAGAGCAATACAAAGGCAACTGCAGAAAAGATACAAGATACATTTATTTGTTACGTGTGCCAATTGGCACAGTGAAATTAAATCACCATGCAGCCATACAGTAAAAATAAAGAACACAACATAGAGTAGATAAATTCAACATAAAACATCCCCACACAGCAGGATCAAAAATTCCCACTGTGTGGGAAAGCACCAAAGTCAGTCTCTTTCCCTGATGTCCCCTACTGTTCGCCCGTGGTCGGGGCCTCCCCGAGCCCTCCGCAGTCGTCGCTATGGGTGGCCCGATGGTCAGGCCCCCTCGCCGGGGTGATGCAAGTCCGACGTCGGGGCTGGGGGATGTCCTCAGCGGCCTGAACCTGCGAGTCAGCCACCTCCTACCGGAGTCCGCGGCTCCAAAGTCCGCAGGGCGCGCCGGGTGGAGATACAACGCTGGAGGCCCTTGGCAAAGGGCCCCAGGACTCCGCGGAGTTGTTCAGCGCCGTCCGCGTTGGAAGCTCTCCAAACCAGAGCTCCATGATGTTGGAGCAGCGGCCCAACGCTCCGGAGCTCCAAATGGCGACCCAGGCAGGATGACTCCAGCACCGCCTCTATTGCAGCTCTGGTCCCGTTCCCCGGCAGGAAAGGCCGCTCTGATCCAGGAGGTAGGCCGCGAGGCGGGCGGCGAGGACACAACTCGGAAAAATAGTCATGTCCCGGCCAGGAAGCGACTGGGAGTTAGTTTCCCCCTTACCCTGCCCCCCTCCCCCACATAGAAAAGTTAAAGTTTCCCCCAAAAACAGACTTTAAACTGACTAAAAATTAAAAAAAAGATGGAAAAACAAACGGGCTGCAGGCAGAGAGAGGCTGCTGTCAGTGCCTCTGACAAGGATGGGGTTGGGGAGAAAGGATGGGAGGGAAATGGGCAGAAACAGATGGATTAAGCAGGAAAGAAAACATTTGAAAAGAAAATTAACAAATTTATTAATTTGGTAGATGAGTTGTATCGCACACACACACTTACTGTTCCCCCGCAACGCTGATTACACTGCGTGAGGCATAACGGATGTCGGGTCAGGTTTCCCAAAATAGCAGAGGTTCCGCTCTGTTGTGTACTACATGTCAGTCCTTTGGATTTTGCAGGAGTGGTCTATCTTGCTCTGCTCTATGATCTTTGCTAGGGGAAATGTACAAAGGCTAATTAACCTGCAAATCCACATGTTTTGGGGATGTGAGAGGAAACTAGATCAACTAGAGGAAACCCAAATGGTCCTAGGGAGAATGTGCAAACTCCACATGGACAGAACCTGAGGTCAAAATTGAACTCTGGCGTAGTGAGACAGCAGCTCTACCAGCTATGCCACCGCTATGTCACTATATAATTGCAAGTTATTCTCTGGATCCTTCTGGGTCACTTCACTTTCTGCACCTATAGCTATATCCTGACTATCTGTCTTAAAGCCTCTCCTGCATCTATGGGTACAGCTACAACTGCAATTCTCTAAAGATTTGTAGTCTTTTCATCAATCAGGACAATGAGTATAAGCAGCGGGAAGTCATGTTGCAGCTTTATAAAACTTGGCTGCAACCGAATTTGGAATATTGCATGTAGTTTTGGTTACCCCATTTACAGGAAGGATGTGGAAGATTTAGAAAGGGTACAAAATGGGTTTACCAGACGCCACCTAGATTAGAGGCAAGGAGAGCTGCCAGGAGAGGTTGGACAAACTTTGTTTCCTCTGGAGCATAGGAGGTTGAGGGGAGACTTGATAGAATCTCGCTGGATCATGTGCAGGCGGAGGAGATTAACGGCATCATGTTCAACACAAATACTATGGAGTGAAAGGCCTGCTCCTGTGCTGTAGTGTTGTATGTTCATGTAAAGAAGTAGCATTTTCATTTGGAGGTAGTTCAGAGAAGATTTACAAGGTTGATTTGTGGGATGAAGTGGTTGTCTTGAGCCATTTGGGTTCATTGATGTTCAAGAGGAATGGTCTTACAGGAACTTACAGGATTCTAAAGGTTCTTGGCAGGAAAGATGCTAAGAGGATATTTTCCCCTTGAAAGAGTACAAAAACTAAGGGGAATTGTTTCTGAATAATGAGTCCCTTATGTAAGCTGCAAATTAATTTGTTTTACCCAGAAAGTTGGGGAGGCTGAACCATTAATTGTATTGAATACTAAATACCAAGATTGACTTTTGGATAAGAGGGAAGTTTAGTTGTGGGCTTCAGGCAAGAAAGTGTAGTTGAGCAAGATCAGATCAAACATTTCTTAAATGAATAGCAGAATGGGCTCAAATGGCCAAATGTTCATAAGTAAAAGTTGATACTGTATTAAATGTTCTTTTTCGGGGCCTATGGTATGGAATGCTCAGGTATAGTTCAAACAGAATTTTGGGAGCTTTTCTTTTGTACTATAATAAACATATTATTGAAGTGCAGTATTTTCAAACCTTTAACCTTGTTGCTGCATGCAAGTAGCATGATCGTATCTTCGTAAATCACCATGATGAGCTCAAAAGGTAATTTGTTTTAATTGCGTGCGGGGGTGGCAATCTTTGGGTGAGCAGGTAAAATAAATGATTCATTGCTCCATTGCCATACTTGGTAATACATTGTCTCATGGGCATTGTTTGGAGGGAATATTCTAGAGAGCACTTTAACATTATCCATGTCCTGTCACAATTACCTCCCACATGCCATCATATCTCTCAGCTCATGTTCCATGGTGAATGTTGTTCTGAAACCGCACCAAAGATCACATGGGCACCGACTGCACTCTGAATGCAAGACTTTAGTTGCCATTCAGTGGTTCTTTATTGTCATGTGAACTGAGGTACAGTGAAATTCTCTTTTTGCACACAATTCAGCAAAGTATTACTATACCTAAACCCAATCCTAGGTTGTACAAAGTGTGCAGAAACAGTCCACTGAGAAAATATACAAGTCAAAATGTAGAAACTAAGAACTGCTGATGCTGGTTAAAATCAAAATTAGACACAAAGTGCTGTGTCCAGTCTGCGCACTCCGTCTACTGCAGTGGCGCCATGATCCAGTTGAGCCCCAAGCAGCTGCAAGGACTTTAGCTGCCTCGCCGGTCCGGATCTTCACATCAGCCAGCAAACCGTTGTCCTTCTCCTTGCCTGGCCAACGTTCAGCCTCCTGCAGCCGACCTTGAGACTCCAGTTCCTCTAACCGACCCTTTGTTCTTTGTGTCTGCCGCCATTGCCATCTTGACTTTCTCCACTCTCCTCTCAGCGGCTCCCTCTTCAGGGCAGGTTTTCAGTAAGGAGGGTCGAAGAATATGCCATGACATCACTAGGCATTACCCAAAGGTGATCTGACACCTGGTGAAGCTGTAGCACAGGATTACATGTCAGTTTAATAGTGGAAATAGCATGCTGTAGATAGAGTTACATGGTTCTGCAGCCAGTGCATCTGATCGAGCTCTGAGAAGTGGTGGATCGTGAAGCAACTGATGGAAAGAGAATGCTAACTTTGTGATGATGATGTACTTGAATATACAAAACACCAGTGCCCTGCAAGGATGCATTCACAGCCTGTTGCTATACTCCCTTTACACTCACGACTGTGTGGCCAAACTTTACCCTAACTCCATCAAGCCACAAGAAACTGCAGATGCTGGAATCGTGAGCAAAAGATCGTGGTGCAAGAATTGTCAATAGTCAATTATTTTCGTCTACCATGCCACCAGAACTTGGCAGGCCAGGCAGCATCTGTGGAGGGAATAGATATCTCCCCTATACGGTTCAAGTTAAAGCTCCTCTTTGGGAAAGTTTTCATTTTGCATCTTGTTTTATCTTTGGAACTGTACTGGCTCTTCCAATAGTTCCCATGTTCCCAACCTGAAACAATGTTGGGAATATTTTTCATGAGTTGGTGTACATTTCTGATGCTGCAGATTGCCCATAGATTATATATGTCCACTTTTGTGCTGCCAATCTGTTGTGAGTTTGAGTTTAATTGTTAATGCCACACAAGGTGACAGGGATGTTTTTAAGGTGGAGATTGACATATTCCTGATTTGTAAGGATGTCAGGGGTTATGGGGAGAAGGCAGGAGAATGGGGTTGAGAGGGAAAGATAGATCAGCCACTTGATGGGCCAAATAGCCTAATTTTGATCCTATAACTTATGTTCTTGGTGTAAAGGTATGATGGTTTTCACAAGGACAGTGTGGTGGTAACTTCTACCAGTGCTACTGTAGAAGGATGCAACTGCCGAAGGGAAAATTCTTGAGTAGGTTTGTCACCCCATGTTAATTTGCCTACTACTTGCAGCATATCCTGTACGGAAGCTGCATCCATCTGGACTCTTCCAGTTTGGTCATTAATGGTGACATTCCTGGAGAGGCACTGATGCATTAACTGAGGTTGGGTGATAGCTGATAACAAAGTTGATGTTACCCTTTCCATTTTTTACTTATCATTACGTGACTTAATGGATGCTGGAGCCTAATGCCATTGGCTACTATTGTGCTGGCATCTTTGGTGCGACAAGATGTTCATTCTCCTCATACACATCTTGTGATGAAGTCTGGTGTATGAATCTATGGTAGACATGTCAAAGTCAAAAGAGTTTATTGTCATGTGTCCCTGACAGGACAATGAAATTCTTTCTTTGGATAGCACAACAGAACATAGTAGGCATTGACTACAATTATATACTTAAATACACACATTAATTAATAAATTAATAAAGTGCAAATAACAGATAAAGGGGTATTTTGTCCGAGCCAGGTTTAATAGCCTGATGGCTGTGGGGAAGTAGCTATTCCTGAACCAGATCATTGCAGTTCTCAGGCTCCTGTACCTTCTACCCGAAGGTAGCAGGGAGATGAGTGTGTGGCCAGGGTGATGTGGGTCCTTGATGCTGCCAGCCTTTTTGAGGCAGCGACTGTGGTAAATCCCCTCGATGGAAGGAAGGTCAGAGCCAATGATGGACTGCGCAGTGTTTACTACTTTTTGTAGTCTTTTCCTCTCCTGGGCACTCAAGTTGCCGAACCAAGCCACGACGCAACCGGTCAGCAAGCTCTCTACTGTGCACCTGTAGAAGTTAGAGAGAGTCCTCCTTGACAGACCGACCTACTGTAATCTTCTCAGGAAGTAGAGGCGCTGATGAGCTTTCTTAATAATTGCATCTGTGTTCTCGGTCCAGGAAAGATCTTCACAAATGTGCATGCCCAGGAATTTGAAGCTCTTGACCCTTTCAACCATCCACCCGCTGATATAAACAGGACTGTGGGTCCCCATCCTACTCCTTCCAAAGTCCACAATCAGTTCCTTGGTTTTGCTGGTGTTGAGAGCCAGGTTATTGTGCTGGCACCATATGGACAGTCGCTCGATCTCTCTTCTGTACTCCGACTCATCCCCATCAGTGATATGTCCCACAACAGTGGTGTCGTCAGCAAACTTGATGGTGCAACTCGCACTATGACCGACTACGCAGTCATGAGTATAGAGTGAGTACAGCAGGGGGCTGAGCACGCAGCCTTGAGGTGCTCCCGTGCTGATTGTTATCGAGTCTGACACATTTCCACCAATACGAACAGACTGGTAACCAGCTTGGAGGGGATGATAGTATTAAATGCCGAGCTGTAGTCAATGAATAACAGCCTGACATATGAGCTTTTTGTTGTCCAAGTGGTCCAGAGCGGAGTGGAGAGCCAGCGAGATCGCATCCACCGTTGATCTGTTGAGGCGGTAAGCGAACTGCAGTGGGTCCAGGTTTTTGTTGAGGTAGGAGTTGATTTGCGCCATGGTCAACCTCTCAAACCACTTCATCACCACAGGCATTAGTGCCACAGGTCGATAGTCATTGAGGCACGTCACCTTGCTCTTCTTGGGCACCGGTATTATTGATGCCCTTTTGAGGCAGGCGGGAACCTCAGACCTCAGAAGTGACAGGTTGAAAATGTCCGTTAAAAACTCCAGACATGAGTGCTGGAGTAACTCAACGGGTCGGGCAGCATCTCTGGAGAAAAATGATGGGTGATGTTTCGGGTTTGGAACCCTTCTTCAGACTGACTGAGTCTATGGGATTGACTGTCTGGCTGCCTCTCCAGGGGGAACTCCCCCATTTTAGTCATCAATCTCCAGTTTTTTGGAGGACTTTGCAATGATGGGGCTGAGAGGAACTTTCTGGATATAAGGTTGATGGGTAATTTGATCAACATTGTCCTGTAGAAGATGGAAATGTGGTTCCTTATAAGATCTCGGTTCGGGAAATGAACAAGACTTATTGTTGTGTGCCATTTGTTCTATCATGAAGATATCGTAGTAGATCGATAAATGAACGGGAAACCTCCCAACTAACTGTAAAGTGGATAGGATTTTTAATATGCACTTAACTAAAAGATAGTCGGATTTATCATCTGAGTTTAGCTTGGGAATGTTCTATTTCATTATGTGTGCAGAGCTCTAATATTACAAATGCTAATGCAGCAATGACTTGCATTATTAAAAATATAGTACCACATCTGGCGGTGCTGGCTCGAAGGGCTGAATTGCCTCCTCCTGCACCTATTTTCTATGTTTCTGTGTATCTCACATCTATGGGTTTCCTGAAATTAATATTACAAATCACTGGTTATCCTACTCTTGTAATTGTGTTTTGATAAGCAGTATTTGTTAATAAAATCATACATACTTTGCCAGTTTACACATACATAGTTTGGTTTACACATGGAAACCATTATGACACATGGAATCATTATTTGTACATTGATATTTGTAATTGTTTTTATGAAAGAAACGTATCATTTTTTCTTTTTGAAGTTCAGTACTTTATATCATTTAGAATTTATCTCCCTTGTTTATTCTTTCACAAAATGGCTGATGTATTTCTGTGATCTAGTTCCATGATTGATGGGTGCAGTCTTTGTTGAATTTGAGTAGTTTATTGTGGGGCATCACAACGAAATGTCTGTTCTTGGTTACTTGGTCCTCCAAAATATTCCAACTGGAATTTAAACTGGAGGGGTGAAGGGAGAAGGTTATTGGGAAGAAAGTGCCACTTTAAATTTAGTTGCATCTGGCTGGGCAACCGTGGTTTGGTGGCGATTATTCCCTGCTTTAATAGTGCGTGGGAAGAACGAATTGCTGTACACATCTGTCTTTGTGGCTGGGACCACAAATTGGATCGAATGCCCTCGTCTGCTCCAAATTGGTGTAGGTCTTGTGATCTATGTCTAGCTGACCATTTAACATTTTGTAAAAACAGGACAAATGGTGAGCTTCACGTCTGTCTTGGAGAGGGTTCCACCCCAGAGAATTCAGAAGTTTGGTGACACTCGCTTCTCTCTCGTAGGTGTTAGTAACAAATCGAGCGGCCTGTCTTTGGACACGTTCGATGGTTGAAATGTTTTTATCTGTGTATGAGTCCCAACCTGCAACTGCGTAGTCCAGATGAGGTCTAACAAGGGTGAAATACAGCTTCTCTTGACAGAAGCTGAACAATGATGGAAGTTGCGCCTCAGGAAGTTTAGGACACCTGTTGCTTTCACTGTTGCATGATGAGTCTGACCGTTCCAACGTAGATCATTCTGCAATTTGATGCCAAGATACTTGGTTTGTTTGGATTCTTCAAGGGTGACACCAAGTATGTTGTAAGATGTGACGCCTGGATTCCTCTTTCATGGTTTCACATTTGGAAGGGTTGAACTGCATGCCCCATTATTGTGACCACTCGACCATAGTATCGAGATCTTTTTGGAGAGCATCTTCATCATCAGCTGACTTAATTGGACGGTACAGCAAACAATCATCAGCAAACAATCAAACATGTTATCAACTGACTTGCATACATGTACTATCTAGTTAGAGACACTGGATGGCAAGCAAGAGTTGCAGATCCAAGTTAAAAGATGCAGCTGTAAAGAAGGGTGAAGGTAGCTGAGGAAGATAAGAATAGTGAAAAGTGTTTTAACTGCATTGTCTGTTACTGTAACTAAACATCACTCCCATGTGTATTTTTGTAATTTGAGAGGAGGTAATATTTTAGGATTGTTGGCAGAAAAACTAATGGGACAAAGCCACAATTTAATTTTTTTTAATTTAAACACGCCGCATGTTTTAAAGGTTGAGCCTTTCAGCTATTGAGTTGTTGACAATAAAGCAGTTTTGAAGCTTGACATTACAAATTGCAGCTGAGTCGTAGCTGTGTTGAAATTCACTGTTTGAATTGGAGATTATTAATTGAAAAGATTCATAGCGTTAAGGTGAGGGACAACATTTAAAGGAGATGTGCGGAGCGGGTCTTTTTACACAAAACAATGTGTGTCTGAAATGTGCTGCCTGGGATGATGGTGAAAGCAGATATGAAAGTGGCATTTAAAAGGCTTTTCGATAGGCATATTCAAATACAGGGAATGGAGGGAAATGGATCATGTGAAGGCAGAGGAGATTTGTTTAACTTAACATCATGTTTGGCATGGACATTGTGGGCCGGAAAGCCCACTCTGCTGTACTGTTGTATGTGGGAATATGTGTCCTTTTAAAATTCTTATTTAGAATCCAGGAAAATTGCCAGGAATGGCAACATTTATTGCCCATTTCTTAATCTATGTTGAAAAGAAGGTTTTACGTTCCCACCTTGAATCAGTACAGTTTTTTCATGTTAAGGTACATTCATAGTGTGGTTGGGAAAGCAGTTTTAGAATTAGGATCCAGTGACAATGAAGTGCTGATTTGAACCTCTTTAAAGTTCTAACTTTTACATTTACCCCTGTCCTTTGCAGAATATTTTGTATACAAGTTAAAAAATGTTGTTTATATTATGAGATAATTAAAGCTCCCATGTGTGACGGATACATAAAAAGCAAAGTCAATGAGTAAAGCACATTGTGTTGTGAATCAAACCAACTTCCAATGATTTGACCAGATAATTTTCCTGATGTCGGCAGTTTTGTTAAAGATTGCAGATAAGTAAAGCTTGTTTTAAATTATCCTGAATTATATATTTTTTCTTTATTTTTCATATAGTACTTTGCTTTTGGGTAATGAAAATGGGTTGAAGATCTCTTTCATGATCAAGGCATTTCCAGTCCTTGCCTTCCCTCAATGTCAAATAATATCTGCAGTGTCCACGGCATTAGCTGTTTGTCTTCTCATGAGGGGCAAAGGTTAATACTGGGAGCTGGGTTTGCTGATGATGAGCTGCTAGAATGAGACGGACATAGACACATTCAGGGTTACAATTAATGTGGTTGTACCGACTAAAGGAGTGACGTAGAAGCATAGAAAAATAGGTGCAGGAGTAGGCCATTCGCCCTTCAAGCCAGCACCGCCATTCAATATGATCATGGCTGAGTACTCCCTTCCTGCTTTTTCCCTTGATTCCTTTAACCTTAAGAGCTAAATCCAACTCTCTTGAAAACATCCAGTGAATTAGCCTCCACTGCCTTCTGTGGCAGAGAATTCCACAGATTCGCAACTCTCTGGGTGAAGAGGTTTTTCCTCATCTCAGTCTGAAATGGCCTCCCCCTTATTCTTAAACTGTAACCCCTCGTTCTGCACTCCCCCAACATTGGGAACTATTTTCCTGCATCTAGCCTGTTCAAACCTTAAAGAATTGTATATGTTTCTATAAGATCCCATCTCTTCCTTCTAAGTTCCAATGAAAACAAGCACAGTCGACCCATTCTTTCATCATATGTTAGTCCTGCCATTCCGGGAATTAACCTGGTGAACCTACGCAGCTCTCCCTCAATAGCAATAATGTCCTTCCTCAAATTAGGAGACCACGGGAACTGATCCAGAGTCGAGAGAACATTGGAAAATGATCACCAATGCATCCACAATTTCTAGGGCCACCTCCTTGAGTACTCTGGAATAAATCCCCAGGGCCTGGTGGTATGTATCTGCCTTCAGTCCCAACAGTTTACCTAACACCATTTCCTGACTAATGTGGATTCCCTTCAGTTTCTCCCTCCCTCTAGATCCTCGGTCCCCTAGTATTTCTGGGAGATTGTTTGTGTCTTCCTTTGTGAAGACAGAACCAAAGTACTTGATTAACTGTTCTGCCATTTCCACATTTCCCATTATAAATTCACCTGTCTCTGACTGTAAGGGACCTACATTTGTCTTCACTAATCGTTTCCTTTTTACATCTAAAGAAGCTTTTATAGTCCATTTTTATATTCCACGCAAGCTTTCTTTCAGGCTTCCCCCCCCCCCCGACCTCTCATTATTAACACCTTTGTCCTCCTCTCTTGATTTCTAAATTTCTCCCAGTCCAGTTTGCTGCTTCCTCTGGCCAATTTATATGCCCTATCCTTGGATTTAACACTAGCCTTGATTTCCCTCGTTAGCCACGGTTGACCCGCCTTCCCCGTTTTATTTTTTTGCAGACGGGTGAGCAATTTTTTGGAGTTCATCCATGCGGTCTTTAAATCTTTGCCATTGCATCTCCACTGACAACCCTTTAAGCACTATTTGCCAGTTTATCCTAGCCAATTCCTGTCTCATACCTGCAAAGTCTCCTTTCTTTAAATTCAGGACCCTAGTATCTGAATTAACTGTGTCGCCCTCCATCCTAATGCAGAATTCCACCATATTATGGTCACTGTTGCCCGAGGGGCTCTGCACAAGATCGCTAACTAATCCTTCCTCATTACACAATACCCAGTCTAGGATGGCCCGCCCTCTAGTCAGTTCTTCTACATATTGGTTTAAAAAACATCCCGTATACATTCCAGGAAATCCTCCTCCTCAGCACTGTTACCAATTTAGTTGGCCCAATCTATATGTAGATTAAAGTCACTCATGATAACTGCTGTACCTTTGCTACATGCATCCTTTATAATTTCCTGCTTGATGCAATCCCCAACCTCCCTACTGCTGTTTGATGGTCTGTATACAACTCCAACAAGCGTTTTCTGCCACTTGGCTATTTTGTAGTTCTACCCATACCAATTCTACAGCATCCAAGCTAATGTCTCTCCTTGCTATTGCATTCATCTCCTCTTTAATCAGCAATGCCACCCCACCTCCTCTTCCTTTCTGTCTATCCTTCCTGAATATTGAATACCCCTGCGTGTTTAGCTCTCAGCCTTGGTCACTCTGGAGCCATGTCTCCGTAATTCCAACTATATCATATTGCTTAACTACTAACTGAACATTCAATTCATCCACCTTATTACAAATGCTCCTCGCGTTAAGGCACAAAGCCTTCAGATTTGTGTAAGAAGGAACTGCAGTTGCTGGCTTAAACCAAATCTGCTGACTCAAAGCTGGAGTAACTCAGCGGGACAGGCAGCATCTCTGGTGAGACGGAATGGGTGGCGTATCGGGTTGAGCCTGAAGAAGGGTTTCGACCCGAAACGTTACCCATTCCTTCTCTCCAGAGATGTTGCCTGTGAAGCTTTCAGGTTTGTTTTTCTTATCTCCCTTCTTTCTTTTGCCCTCTGTCTCCTTGCATTGGTCCCATCCCCCTGCCCTGTTATTTTAAACGTGACCTTTCCTACACTCTTTTCTGTTAACTGCATGCATACGCTTCCACGTTGTTGACTCCTCCCCCCCCTAATGTTTGGTTTAAACCCACCCGTGTAGCACTAGCAAACCTGCCTGCCAGAATGTCAGTCCCCCTCCAATTAATGTGCAACCCATCCCTTTTGAACAGGTCACACCTGCCCCAGAAGAGATTCCAGTGAGCTACAAATCTAAGTCCCTGCCCCCTGCACCAACTCCTCAGCCACACATTCAAATCCCCTATCTCCCTGTTCCTACCCTCACTTGCACGAGGTACTAGAAGCAACCCAGAGATAACCACTCTAGAAATCCTGTTTTTCAGCCTCCTACCTAGTTCTCTATACTCACGTTGCAGAACCTCCTTCCTCTTCTTACCCATGTCATTTGTGCCAACATGCTCACCTTCCCTCTCGGGGATGTTCTGAAGTCAGTCTGAGACGTTTGGACCATGACACCAGGGAGGCAACATACCATCCTCGAGTCTCACCTGTCGCCACAGAGTCTCCTGACTTAAATTAGTGGGATCAAGCAAATTGGTTATAAATACTAATGCTGAATAGTACAGTAAAGAACATGGAGTAATGTACACGGTTGGAGAAGATTGGTTGCATATGTGGTGAAATCTTAACAGAACTTAAATCTGAGCTTCAATAAAGAAGGCATAGATTGTACTAAAATAATAATTGTAAACTGTTCTGCAATTGTTAAAACAAGTAATAAGTTAGTAAAAATTGTTTGGTTCATTCCATTAATTTGTTTTGCAACACATATGGCTGTATAGTACTAGTGAATTTTGCTTAGGAGTAAGATTGATTTAAATAGCTCCGAATGCTATACAATACATATAAGAACAGTTGAGTAGTCATATTTATTCAACTGCCAATTATTTTACGCCTCTTAATTTGTTGCTCGGCTGGTTGGTTTTATTGTTCCCGAATAACAGGTTAATTTTGTTAACCTGTGCCTTTATATGTCACACACATGTTTGTATTAATTAAAAAAGTTTTAATGTAAATTATTATTCTTATCCATTCTCAAATTATTGCAAACAGTCGAACCCTGAAATGAAAACACAAATTTCTTGAAAGACTATTGACTTAAAATGTTATCTTTCCCCAGAAGTTGTCTGACCTGACTAATTCCAGCATTTTCTGTGTCTTAAAAAAAAGACGCATAGTGCTGGGGAAACTCAGTGGGTCAGGCAGCTTCTCTGGAGAACATGGAAAAGCAGCATTTTGGTTCGGGTCTCTTCTTCCTGACCTGAAACGGAGCACATTCATGTTCTCCAGAGATGCTACAGTACCCTCCTTAAGGTTTGGGACAAAGACCCATCATTTATTTATTTGCCTCTGTACTCCACAATTTGAGATTTGTGATAGAAAAAAAATCACATGTGGTTAAAGTACACATCGTCAGATTTCAGTAAAGGCCATTTTTATACATTTTGGTTTCACCATGTAGAAATTATCGTTGTGCTTGTACATAGTCCCCCCCATTTCAGAGCACCATTATATTTGGGAGACGTGGCCTCATAGGTGTTTGTAATGGCTCAGGTGTGTTTAATTGCCTCCTTAATGCAGGTATAAGAGAGCTCTCAGCACCTAGTCTTTCTTCCAGTCTTTCTATCACTTTTGGAAACTTATTGCTGTTTATCAACACGAGGACCAAAGTTGTGCCAATGAAAGTCAAATAAGCCATTATGAGACTGAGAAATAACAATAAAACTGTTAAGAGACATCAGCCAAACCTTAGGCTTAACAAAATCAACTGTTTGGAACATCATTAAGAAGAAAGGGAGCACTGGTGAGCTTACTAATTGCAAAGGGACTGGCAGGCCAAGGAAGACCTCCACAGCTGATGACAGAAGAATTCTCTCTATAATAAAGAAAAATCCCCAAACACCTGTCCGACATATCAGATACACTCTTTAGGAGACGGATGTGGATTTGTCAATGACCACTGTCCACAAAAGACTTCATGAACAGAAATACAGAGGGTACACTGCAAGATGCAAACCACTGGTTAACTGCAAAAATAGGATGGGCCAGGTTACAGTTTGCGAAGAAGTTCTTAAAAGAGCAATCACAGTTCTAGAAAAAAGGTCTTGTGGACAGATGAGATGAAGATTAACATCAGAGTGATGCAAGAGCAAAGTAAGGAGGAGAGAAGGAACTGCCCAAGACCCAAAGCATACCACCTCATCTGTGAAACATGGTGGTGGGGGTGTTATGGCATGGGCATGTATGGCTGCTGATGGTACTGGCTCACTTATCTTCATTAATGATACAAATTAATGATTAATGATGGTCATAGCATAATGAATTCTGAAGTGTATAGACACGTCCTATCTGCTCAAGTTCAAACAAATGCCTTAAACCGTATTGGCCGGCGGTTCATTCTACAGCAAGACAATGATCCCAAACATACTGCTAAAGCAACAAAGGAGTTTTTCAAAACTAAAAAATTGTCAATTCTTGAGTGCCAAGTCAATCACCTGATCTGAACCCAACTGAGTATGCCTTTTTTATGTGCTGAAGAGAAAACTGAAGGGGACTAACATCCAAAACAAGCGTAAGCTAAAGATGGCTGCAATACAGGCCTGGCAGAGCATCACCAGAGAAGACACCCAGCAACTGGTGATGTCCATGAATCGCAGACTTCAAGCATTCATTGCATGCAATGGATACACAACAAAATACTAAACATGACTACTTTCATTTACATGACATTGCTGAGTCCCAAACAATATAGTGCTCTGATATGTTGGGGGGGGGGGGGGGGATAATGTATAAACACTTATGTAATTTCTACATGGTGAAACCAAAATGTATAAAAATAGCCTTTTATTAAAATCTGATAATGTGCACTTTATCCACATGTGATTTTTTTTCTATTATAAATTTCAAATTGTGGAGAACAGAGGCAAATAAATAAATGATGGGTCTTTGTCCCAAACATTATGGAGGGCACTTTTAATTGTAAACCAGGATCTGCAGTCCCCTGTGTCTACATTTTCTGTTTCTTGTTTGCTCAGTGTGTTTCCACAAATAAAGTGAAATAATCCACAGCTGTTTTTGATGTTGGTGGAAGGTAGAATATTGGCCTATCCACTTCGGGAGACTCATTCCGTTTTGTAGAGCATTGTCTAATCTTTTTGAGTTCACCTGATCTATGGGAAGCGAAGGCATGGCCAAAGGCTGCATTCTAATACTCTTCCAAACAGTTGGGATTTACTTTTTTTTAATGATTTGTATTCAGAATATAGAGGCCTCCGTTCAAGGTATAATGTGTAGCCTGTGCAAGTAGCTGTTCAGTTAATATTGTATGACGGCTTAAATATTTTGACAATTTGAAAAGAAGTTTCATCTGAACACTTCAATGTAATTTTGCTCTAATTTGCTTTCAGCTGACCATAATATGTACCGTATTTTCCTGTTTCCACAGGCACCCCCATCCATGGTCAGTCATGAGCAGCGTCAACATGCAGAACACATATTCCTGTCATTTAGAAAATCAAAATCGCCATTTGCAATATGTAAACACATATTAGGTAAATCTGTCCTATTTTATTTGTTTAGTGTCACTGATACTGAAAAATATTTTTGTTGCTCTCTTATAAATGTTTGTGAATCTGTTTATATAGACCAGAAGAGAGATCTTTCTTTTCTCGGCTGGGAAAATAAGCTAAACTATGTGGAAGTAATAGCTATTTTAATAGGAGTGTAGAACCTGATTCTTTTTTTTTCTCCCCTCTGAATCGTATATGTACAAGCATGAAAATAGCTTCACCAGGCATCATGTTCAGCACAAACCTTGTATGCCGAAGAGCCTGTCTCTGTGCTGTACTGTTCTATGTTCTAAAATGCGGTAGGGTTAGTGGAATTCCTATTATCTCCAATTGCCATTATTAGTCTTCAGATAGTCCCAAGATAGGTCTTTATCTCTGACATTTTAAGGCTTCTTACAATGGCAGAGGAGCTTAGAAGGTTAGGCTGCTGGGTATCTCCAGCATTTGCTGTTATTTTTGCGAATTAGTTTTTGTTTAATTGCATTTAAATTAAATCAGCAGTTGTGGTTGTCAAATGTTATAATTTTAGATCAACGCACACTAAAACACAGCAAGCCACGGAGCCGAGTTGTATCTTGTGAAATAAGTGTGATCCATTGTGAAGTCTTCCATAATTCACTTTTTGAGCTCAATGTTTTCATTTCGGAGCTGTATGAATGATAGATCAACTACAGTGCCCTCCATAATATTTAGGACAAAGACCCATCAATTATTTATTTGCCTCTGTACTCCACAATTTGAGATTTGTAATAGAAAAAAACACATGTAGTTAAAGTGCACATTATAAGATTGTATTAAAGGCCATTTTTATACATTTTGGTTTCACCATGTAGAAATTACAGCAGTGTTTATACAAAGGTCCCCCATGTTTGGCTTCACAGGTGTTTGTAATTGCCCAGGTGTGTTTAATTGCCTCCTTAATGCAGGTATAGGAGAGCTCTCAGCACCTAGTCTTTCCTCCTGTCTTTCCATCACCTTTGGAAACTTATTGCTGTTTATCAACACGAGGACCAAAGTTGTGCCAATGAAAGTCAAATAAGCCATTATGAGACTGAGAAATAAGAATAAAACTGTTAAGAGACATCAGCCAAACCTTAGGCTTAACAAAATCAACTGTTTGGAACATCATTAAGAAGAAAGGGAGCACTGGTGAGCTTACTAATTGCAAAGGGACTGGCAGGCCAAGGAAGACCTCCACAGCTGATGACAGAAGAATTCTCTCGATAATAAAGAAAACCCCAAAACACCTGTCCAACAGATCAGAAACACTCTTCAGGAGTCAGGTGTGGATTTTCAATGAGCACTGTCTGCAGAAGACTTCATGAACATAAATACAGAGGCTACACTGCAAAGTGCAAACCACTGGTTAGTCGCAAAAATAGGATGGCCATGTTGCAGCTTGCCAAGAAGTACTTAAAAGAGCAACCACAGTTCTGGACAGATGAGATGAAGATTAACTTGTATCAAATTGACTCTATGTAACAAGTTTTATTTGGAATTATAAGAATCACAGAATAAGTAAAAAACACTTATGTAAATCTAAGACGAAAGGAGGATTAGTCTTACCAAATTTCTTATTTTATTTCTGGGCAGTCAGTGTCAAAAACTTAAATTTCTGGTTGGAAGATATGGATCAACAACCCGACTGGTTAAAGATGGAAAGGGAGGACTGTTTGCCATTTGAAATTGGTCCGATTCTCCTATCCCCTACAAAATTGAACAAAAAGATCTATAGTGAAAATCCAATAATACATAGCGGTATTCGAATTTGGAAACAAATAAAAAAGACATTAAATCTGGATAATTTATCACTCGCTCCCTATTGCAAATAACCCTTCATTTAAGCCTTCCGTATTGGATAAAGGCTTCACACAATGGAAAAACTATGGAATTAAAAAGATGGGACATCTTTATAGAAAAGGTATGTTCCTCTCGTTTCTGGAGGTACAGCAGAATTATGGATTACATTCAAATATTTTTTTTAGATATTTACAATTGAAAGATTATGTTAAATCACATACACAGGAATACAGAATCAGAGAACCAGAGATTCTAG
This sequence comes from Okamejei kenojei, assembly GCA_035221665.1. Lineage (NCBI taxonomy): Eukaryota > Metazoa > Chordata > Chondrichthyes > Rajiformes > Rajidae > Okamejei > Okamejei kenojei. The sequence continues at coordinate 67,595,666 of CM069136.1, read as the reverse complement.
ATGAATGTTTGAATAAACATGCCAACATAGTCAAATTAATATCATATATTTACAATATTCTGTTAGATAGCGAGAATCCGTCGACGGAATCACATAGACAAGCATGGGAAAATGAATTAGTTCAACAACCCATAACGAAAGATATTTGGGATGAAAGTCTACAACATATACATCAATGTTCGTTAAATGCCAGACATTCTTTAATACAATTTAAAATATTACACAGATTGTATTATTCTAAAACAAAATTAAACAGAATTTTTCCTAATATCTCTCCTATCTGCGATAAATGTCACTACTCTGAGGCTAATTTAACCCATACCTTTGTAAATGGCATAAAAATTAAAACATTTTGGGTGGATATTTTTTAAATTATTTCCGTAGTGGTTAATATTCAACTGGATCCCGATCCTAAATTAATAATATTGGGCATATCTGAACAATACCTAAAACTGACAATAAACCAAAGAAATTTCCTGGATTATAGTATAATAACTGGGAAAAAACTAATATTAAAATTTTGGAAAAACCCTGCATCCCCTACAATTAAAAATGCGGATTATGGAGATGTCGGAGACCTTAAATCTGGAAAAAATTAGATTTGTCTTAAATGACAAACCTGAATTATTCATTAGAATATGGTCGCCGTTCATAGATTATTTGAAGGGGTAGAATGGGCCAGCGCTGAGGCTCGATGGAAGCTTGAACCCAGGACTAGACAAATAGTTTTGTTTTCTTACCTACGGACCTATCTCCTAAGTTGTATTATAAAATTTTAAAAAATTAAAAAAAAAAAAAAAAAATTGTATCAGAGTGATGGCAAGAGCAAAGTATGGAGGACAGAAGGAACTGCTCAAGATCCAAAGCATACCACCTCATCTGTGAAACACGGTGGTGGGGGTGTTATGGCCTGGGCATGTATGGCTGCTGAAGGTACTGGCTCATAATTCTGAAGTCAAGTCAAGTCAAGTCAATTTTATTTCTATAGCACATTTAAAAACAACTCTTGTTGACCAAAGTGCTTTACATTAGTGCAGGTACTAACGTGCTACAAACAGTGGTACATAGATCAACAACACATACATAAATATATACATACAGCGCTGAAGTGTATAGACGCATCCTATCTGCTCAAAACAAATGCCTCAAAACCCATTGGCTGGCGGTTCATTGTACCATAAGACAATGCCAAAGGTCACTAGGGGCGCTGCATTAAAGGCGCCTCTGTCTACAGCCTGTCCGTTTTTTCTATCTTTTTAAAATTTTTAGTTTTAAATAGTTTTGTATGGCGATTCTTTTGTTTTTCTATGTGGGGGAGGGGTGTAGGGTAAAGGGGAAACCGCTTCCCAGTTGCTTCCTGGCGAGGATGCGACTATTTCTCCGGGCCCCATCTTCACCCCCCCTCCTCGCTCGCTACCAGCTGGATCGGAGCGGCCTTTCCTACCGGGGACTGGACCAGAGCTTCAGCAGCCTCGGCGCTGGATTCACCCGGAGCGGGCGATGCCTTTCTGGATCGCTGTTTGAAGATTCGGAGCATTGGGCTCTCTGCCCTCTGCTCCAACATTGTGGAGCTGTGGTTCGCAGAGCTCCCAAAGTCCCTGAGGCCCTTTGCCAAGGGCCGCCAGCGTGAATCTCCGCTCGGTGCGGCCTGGGGGCGTTGGGAGCTGCGGACTTCGGTGGGAAGCGGCCGATTTGGAGGTCCAAGCCGCTGCGGTTGGCCTCCCGTTCCGACGTCGGATTACAACATCCCAGCGAGCGGGCCTGAGTGGCGGGCTGCCGGTAGCCGTGACTGCGGAGGGCTCCGGAGGTCCCGACCATGGGTGAACATCAGAGGAAGAGACTGACTTTGGTGCCTTCCCTCACAGTGGGAAACTTTTGATTCTGCTGTGTGGGGATGTTTTATGTTGAACTCTATCGTGTGTTGTGTTCTTTATTTTATTGTATGGCTGTATGGTGATCACATTTCACTGTGCCAACTGGGACATGTGACAAATGTAACTTGTATCTTGATCAATGATCCCAGACACACTGTTAAAACAACAAAGGAGTTTTTCAAAGCAAAAAAATGGTCAATTATTGAGTGGACAAGTCAATTACCTGATCTGACTCAATTGAGCATGCCTTTTATATGCTGAAGAGAAAACTGAAGGGGACTAACGTCCAAAACAATCATAAGCAAAAGATGGCTGCAATACAGGCCTCGCAGAGCATCACCAGAGAAGACACCCAACAACTGGTGATGTCCAAGAATTGCAGTCTTCTAGCAGTCATTGCATGCAAAGGATTTGCACCAATATACTAAACATGACTACTTTCATTTACATGACATTGTGGTGTCCCAAACATTATGGAGTGCACTGGATATAGGGAAAATGGTCAAATTCACATGGATATAGTGGCAGCTGGAGCTTTGCTATTGGACTTGGAGCACACGGTTGGGATGAAGTAGAGAGCCTTGCACCTGACCTGTACATTCTTAGCTGTCTCTGTCTATGAAATATTAATTGACCAAATGGAATAACTGTAGGGTACTTTGAATGGTCATAGTCAAATGGAACCATCATTTTGATGAATGGCAAACAGTCACCAAAGGTTGTTTGGCCTAAACTTGTTCCCTTTTATGTTTTGAAAATCCCTTCCAAAAAATCTGCATATGCTGGAAACCATTGATTAAAAGCTAGAAAGAATTGAGCCATCCAGCACGTCAGGCCATATTTTTGGGAAGAGAAAGAGTTAATGTTTCAGGTCAAAGGGCCTTCGATTTGAAAGGTTAACTCTATTTCTCTCCCTTTAGTTCCGACCTTGCATGCTGAGTTTTTACAGCATTTTGTTATTTTTTTTAAATAAGCTGGTAGATACAAATCAAGGCAAGAAAACTTAAACTTGTTTTGCCAGTATACCTAAGCTTTTGTTTACTTCTTGCAGTTTAGAAAATGTTATTTCCCCAACCTTCTCTTCTAGCTTGTCGTTAGCTCTTCCCGATGAAGGTTATTAATAATTTGGCAGAATGTCTGCTCATTCCATTCAGTAAATTGATACGCAGTGTATGCTTTTAAAGGGGTCTTTTGTAGTTTTGGAAGATTGATTTCTGCATTTCTGTAGCTGAGGTGAAACTTCCTATTTTAAGATATTGCAGTGTAGCAATTGTGTGTTTTTCTCGTAGCAAGATCCAGAGTAGTGAGAGCACGAAAATTTGAATTTAAGTAATTAAATAAATCTTTTTTAAAATATCTTTTTTTAAAGACGATTTGCAGTTATAGGTACTCTTAAATGGTAAAAAAAAAAAAAGTGGTTTAAAAAATCTCAGTGAAGCTAATCTGCTGCAGTTTGGCTGATATTTGACTATTAGTTAAATTTTTATTGGCCCCCCAGTTTAGTGACGAACAGGGATGAATAACAAATACCTGCATTGCCAGGGATATCTATGTACCATGAATGAGTGGCTGGCATACACCCAGTGCACCTCATGACTTCCAAAAGAAATAATAAAGAAAAATAAAAATAGACAATGAAATAAAGATAGCCAGTGATACAATACGGATGATAAGCATTTCTGTAGATTGAAGAAAACGTTAACGAACATTGGCCCCATAGAAACTTTTGTGGGAATTGAGAATAGAAATCAAGAAAATTATAGATTAAGCGGGTATTTTGTGTAAATCTTTACTATGGAAGGTGCAAGTAACATTCTAGAAATTGTTGTAATTTGGCACTTGGAATGGAGAGAGGAATGTGGGGAAATTGACAATTACGATCCTGACTTCCGATGCTGTCTGTATGGAGTTAGTACGTTCTCCTCGTGACCTGCGTGGATTTTCTCCTGGATCTCCTGTCTCCTCTATAGGCTGATTGACTTGGTAAAATAGTAAATTGTCCCTAATGTGTGTCGGATGGTGTTCGTGTCCGGGGATCACTGGTTAGCGTCGACCCGTTGGGCCTATCTCTAAACTAGACTAGACTAGGGCAGTGTTGCTGGACAAATTGTTGGAGCTACAAGCTGACAGGTCCACTGGTCCTGATGGGCTTTATCCAAGGGATGTAGATACTTAGCTGATGGTTATTTTTAATGTTCCAAATTCCCTTGTTTTGGGGAAGGCTGCATTGTTGGCTTCTGCTTTTGGCATGTTTATTATTCATACAGTTTGCAGATGGGACAACATTTTTCAACTCTCAAGCCCGTGGGTTACTTCTATGTGATTTGTTGTTGGGAAAAGTTGAGTGAATTATTATTATTTTTTTCCTTCACAGAAACCAGTAAAGTTGATTACGTTCTATTTCAAGCTGCTACGACCATAATGGAAGCTGTTGTGCGAGAATGGGTGCTATTGGAAAAAAACAGCATTGAATCACTACGGACATTCCTATTAACTTATGTCTTGCAAAGGCCTAAGTGCGTACTAAGTTATTTGAGTCTGGGATAATGGGATTTTATTAGAGTATTCAGGAGGTTTATTGATACGACCTCCAAGATGGTTTTGTTTATAGTTGCAAATGATTCCGCTTCGGAAATTCTGTTTAAGCTCCAATAATCCGGCACTCTTTGTAGTACTGATTTTCTAGAATATTGAACGATACTCTTGCCAATGCTTAAATGCACTTTTATCTCAACTTTTTTGTACATTGTACAGTAGTTTAATTAATTTTCCAGAGTTAAAATGGAATAGGAAAATTGCAAGCATTCTGGGCCATATGTTGGCACACATTCTGGGCCAACATATGGCCATTGGTTTTACTTATGTTCCTGAGACCTGGTGGGTTATAACTTAATTCTCATTCCAGGCACACACCTAAATAACAGGTTTGTCCTTGATTCACTGGGAGGAGAAAAGGATTTTTCTTTGAGCCAAATATATGTTCTTTCGTCATATTTTTTGGAGCACCTGCCTTACTTTAACAAAAGCAAAATTTTAATAGGGGGTGCCATTAACGTCAAATTGTTGAGAACATATGGAAGTTGCAATAGCATGTAAAGTGAGAGAGCCAGCTAATTTTCAGATCAATTATCTTTTTTAAATCAGATGTTTGTTAATCAAAACATTCATTATTTCACTTCAATAATTTCCACATTTGTAGTATTTTCTCAATATTGAGTTACGAAGCGGTTAACCGCCTCTCCTCTTAGGCTTCATGTAGCTCGGTGGAACTGCAGTTGTCTTGTTCTATTTTAATTGTTCACAGAAAGTCTCCAACAATAGCTTCACCAATGTGTTTAATAGACATTCATCCAAAAAGGTTGCACTTAAATAATCTTGTATGCCCCTGCTGGCCATTTCCCAACTTGCCTATTCCCCATCATTCGTCACCCCTTCCTTACTGCTCGGCATATTTCATCACTTACTTGTCATCACAGTGCTAACATTTAAAGTTTAAATTCCTTATACGGTCTTGCCATATCCCTCAGACTTTCAATGTTCCAAGTTAACTTTGTCCTGGCTTCTGCAGTGTTGGGAATGGTTTAGACGGTTATAAAGTCATAAGACATAGGAGCAGAATTAGGCCATTCAGTCCATCGAGTCTGCTTCGCCATTCGATCATGGCTGATCGATTCAATCCCATTCTCCTGCCTTCTCCCAGTAACCTTTGAAACCCTGACTGATCAAGAACCGACCAATCTCCACTTAAAAAATACCCAATGAAGGCCTTCTGTGCTATCTGTGGCAATGAATACCACAGATTCATCACCCTCTGGTAAAGAAATTGCTCCTCATCTCCATTCTAAAGGTATGTCCTTTTATTCTGAGGCTGCCCTCTGATCCCACACTCACCCGCAATGGGAAACATCCTCTCCACAAGCTAGTTATCTAGCTCTATGAATCTAATACCATATGGTGTCCTTGGCTGCAAAGACATTGGAATTTATCCTAATGTGGCCAGGTTAGATTCTGACTATGGGTGCTGCCTGTAGGTAGTTTGTCCATTCTCCCTGTGAACGCGTGGGTTTTCTCCGGGTGCTCTGGTTTCCTCCCACATTTCAAAGATGTGCAGGTTTTTTAGGTTAATTGGCTTCTGTAAAAATTGTCCCTAGTGTTTAGGATAGAACTAGTGAACGGTTGATCTCTGGTCGGCACGGACTCAGTGGGCCACGGCCTGTATCACTAAACTAAACTACTCTCTCCCTTGCACTATACTCTTTTTAAAATAGTACTTCTTAAATCAACGTTGTTGACTAAGCTTTTAGTTACCTTTATGAAAATTTGTTAACTGAACTTGTCTTTTTGCAACTTTTAATTTCAAACAAATGGAAATATATCCATAATTATAAGATATAATATATGCGCCTTTATAAGCCTATTAATGAAATAAGCCTTTTGTCAGGTGTGCTTTTAAAGGAATCACCGATACCGATTAAGCCAACAAACTATTTTTTGTGTGCTTGGCTATTTCAAATATACAATATATAACAATATATCTTCTTTTTGAACATTGTAATAAATGGTTAATTACAGGGAAATTGTGGATTGTAAATTGAAACAAAGGAATATTTTAACATCCACTGACATTAGGACAAAAACTGTTGTTATGAAAAGCAAGTTAGCATTATCACCATAATGTTTTAGTAAAGCAGTTAATGTATTTTTTTGTTTCCTTAAAGCCTTCAGAAATATGTTCGAGAACAGATACTATTAGCAGTAGCAGTAATTGTCAAGCGAGGCTCATTAGACAAAACCATTGTCTGCAACAGCATCTTCCATGAAGTTGGTCACTTAATAAGCAGTGGCAACCCAGTAGTGGTAAGTATTTAATGCAGCCTTTGGTTTTCACATAATTTTAAATCATAATTGCCTTTGCTGGCAGTAGTTTATTTCAATGCATTTATGTCAAATCTTGGATAATTTTAATTTCGCCTTTTTTGTTTTTATGTCTTCTTCTTCCTTAAGTGTAGAGGAAGCACATAATGTGTTTTCTGTCTTTAATCGCTTTGATAAAATGAACATTGAACATTTCAATGGGACAGAAAGGGCAGATAACAACTGCTATCAAATGCACACTTTATTCTGCTCCTTTTCTACTTACTGTGCCCTCCATAATGTTTAGGGCAAAGACTCATCATTTATTTATTTGCCTCTGTACTCCACAATTTAAGATTTGTAATATAAGAAATCACATGTGATTAAAGTGCACATTGTCAGATTTTATTAAAGGGCATTTTTATATATTTCGGCTTCACAATGTAGAAATTACAGCTGTGTTTATACATAGTTCCCCCCCATCCCCCCCCCCCCCCCCCCATTTCAGGGCACCATAATGTTTCGGACATGTGGTTTCACAGGTGTTTGTAATTGCTCAGGTGTGTTTAATTGCCTCCTTAATGTAGGTATAAGAGAGCTCTCAGCACCTAGTCTTTCCTCCAGACTTTCTATCACCTTTGGAAACTTTTATTGCTGTTTATCAACATGAGGACCAAAGTTGTGCCAATGAAAGTCCAAGAAGCCATTATGAGACTGAGAAACAAGAAAACTGTTAGAGACATCAGCCAAACCTTAGGCTTACCAAAATCAACTGTTTGGAACATCATTAAGAAGAAAGAGAACACTAGTGACTTTACAAATCGCAAAGGGACTGGCAGGCCAAGGAAGACCACCACATCTGATTACAGAAGAATTCTCTGAATAATACGGAAACCCCTGTCCAACAGATCAGAAAAACAGTTCAGGAATCAGGTGTGGATTTGTCAATGACCACTGTCCACAAAAGACTTCATGAACAGAAATATAGAGGCTACATTGCAAGATGTAAACCACTGGTTAGCCACATAAATAGGATGGCCAGGTTACAGTTTGCCAAGAAGTACTTAAAAGAGCAACCACAGTTCTGGGAAAAGGTCTTGTGGACAGATGAGATGAAGATTAACATATCAGAGTGATGGCAAGAGCAAAGTATGGAGGAGAGAAGGAACTGCCCAAGATCCAAAGCATACCACCTCATCTGTGAAACATGGTGGTGGGGGTGTTATGGCCTGGGCACGTACGGCTGCAGATGTTACTGGCTCACTTATCTTTATTGATGATACAACTGCTGATGGTCATAGCATAATGAATTCTGAAGTGTATAGACACATCCTATCTGCTCAAGTTCAAACAAATGCCTCAAAACTCATTGGCTGGCAGTTTATTTTACAGCAAGACAATGATCCAAAACATACTGCTAAAGCAACAATGGAGTTTTTCAAAGCAAAAAAAAGGTCAATTCTTGAGTGGCCAAGTCAGTCACCTGACCTGAACCAAATTGAGCATGCCTTTTATATGCTGAAGGGAAAACTGAAGGGGACTAGCCCCCAAAACAAGCATAAGCTAAAGATGGCTACAATACAGGCCTGGCAGAGCATCACCAGAGAAGACACCCAGCAACTGGTGATGTCCATGAATCGCAGACTTCAAGCAGTCATTGCATGCAAAGGATATGCAACAAAATACTAAACATGACAACTTTCATTAACATGACATTGCTGTGTCCCAAAAATTGTGGTGACCTGACATGTATAAACACTGCTGTAATTTCTACATGGTGAAACCAAAATGTATACAAATGGCCTTTATTAAAATCTGAGAGTGTGCACTTTAACCACATTTGATTTTTTTTCTATTACAAATCTCATATTGTGGGGTACCGAGGCAAATAAATGAATTATGGGTCTTTGTCCCAAACATTACGGAAGGCGCTGTATGAACTATCATTTGCCATCTTGTAACTATTCAGATCCTAGCTCCCTTATATTTATTTTCTTTCGTAGTAAATATTGTCAGCTATTCACTTTGATGAAATTAAAATCTTCAGCTTGATGCCTCATCGCACTCCTCTGAAATCAACCCATTTCTTTGTCATGGTTGACAACTCTAGAAATAGTCTACTGAGCAAAATGCTCCCTTTTCCCATCTACGACTTACTGTTGCATCTGGAAGCCACTCTTCTTTCCTTCTTGAATGTATAATCGCAACATATAATTTTATCAAATTTTAGATCCCTTCAATCTGATTTCCTCCTTCCCATAAATTCCAAGATTGCTGCTTAAAATGGCCAGTAGTATCCTGAACTCAACCTTTGTGTTGTGTAAAAGAAAAATACTGCAAATGTTGAAAATGTTCATGGTCTTCAGCCAGCATCTCTCTTCCGCAAAACGTTTTGAAGGCAATATCTTCTTGAAGGCAAAATGCTTTTGTTTACTTATCCTTTGTTTACTTATCCTTTCCAACACAGTCAAGGCACTTGTTACAATGGTTGTAACCATAGCAAGGAAATGGAGGGGAAGAGAAAGGCTGGATTTTTGTAGTGCTCCTGTTATTTGCTTCCCAGTGTCTACATGATCACCTCTGGCGTGGCCAAGATTAGACTGTTATGAAGATTGGTTGTTGGTAATTGTCCGTTACTTTATTTATCCAAAGATCTACTTCATCCTTGGCATCACAAATAAAAACAAGTGTAAAATGGCAATCAAAATGTTTTCCTCTCAATGTATGCCTTTAAACAAGGAATACTTGTCTTTCCTGGTCACACTGCTTAAAATACTCAACAAGACCTGTTTTATTAGAAATATTTTTTTGCATTTTAACAATTTGATTTGGGGTGATCGGCACAATTCCTCATTCTTTGATATATGTCTTGCTCAGTATTTTATCAGGTCCAATATCAATCAGTCGACCTTGCTAACGCTGGGATTAAATCTGCTTCATGGCAATTGGGGTGAGGGGAGAGTAGTTTCATTCAGATACAAGATCAGAGTAAATATTTCTGTGCCCTTTCTACTTAGGAATTTGCTGTAAAACAGCTGCACCAAATGGAAAATTACAGCTGTAAAATGTAAAGTAGACTTTTGAGGATGTGTGAATGATAACGGAAAAGCACCATATCCATTTGGCACTTTTCCCACGTGAATGTGGAATGAATATCCTATCAAAACAAATTTTCCGCTACACCGTCCTAATACTCATTACATTTCAAAATTGACTTTGTCCATTTATTATAAAGGTATTGTTATTTAACACCAAGAGCAAGATTTTCTATGAATAATTGCGGCAAAATAAAATATGTTTATAATCAGAGGGATTATAATTTTGTTATAGTGATTACAGGACATTCCTCCAATACTCGCCCTCTTTTCCCATCAACTCACCTTAGATTCTCTGTGGCTATAATGGAGGATGGCAGGTGATCTTAGATATCACAAAATTAGTACGTTCTTCTTTCACTGATTTTATTTTAGCTCATAGGGCAATCTAGCTTTCGTATTAAAAATTAAAGAATTGTGGATTATTAAATTAGTTAGAAATCGGATATTTTTTAAAACTTGTTTTTGTGGATTGTTTTGCTTAAGTAAGCTTGCTGAATATTTGCTAAGCGGGAATTTCAATGAACTCAATGTTTTCAATAGTTATCATAAACTGCTTTCCTGTAGTCACCAATTCCACCAGTCCCCAGACAAATATGAGGCTTCACCTGTGTAATGTATATGACTCATTATTTGCTGCGTAAAGCGAATATGCACGTTTCTTATCTCAGGATTTAAGTAATCCTATATAATCTGAGCCAGCCTTCAGTGTTTTAATCATGAGGCTATCTAAAACTCTTCAGACGTTCTCGATCCGTACCAAGTTCCTTGAATCTATCCATTGCATTAGTTTCAAGTCAAAGAATTGCTAGATTAAAATTCTCTTCCCTGTTTGCATTTGTTCCCAACTACCTTTGTGAACTTTATCAATCCCACAACCTCCAAAATAGCTGCTCCTTAAATTGTTATTTTAATAATTCTTCATATTTTAATGCCTAGTCTCTGGGTTTTGAAATCCTTGCCAAACCCACTCTGTTTAATTCTCCGTTTAGAAAGTGCCTTAAAACATTACTTTTAAATTGTTTTCGGCTGATCTGACCCAATATCTCATCTGGTGGCTTGGTGTCACATTGTTTGATAATATTACAATGCAATGCCTACTTCAAGGTGTAACTAAGGACAAGTTCCTGTTGAGACTTTGTAATGGGCTCTTTGTGCCTTATTAAACGTTGCTAATATTCCAGACTGCAAGCTATGCTAGTGTTTCTTAGTTTTCAATGGGGGGGGGGGGGGGGGGTGCTGAATTAATTCAGTTACCAAGGTCAAGGTATTACTGTTGAGTGGCATTTCTGAACTGAAATGTTGCAGCTGACCAACAGCATTACTTCAGCTGTTGTTTGCAATTGCATAAATAGAAACACACTGGTAGCATACTTTCAGTGCACAGTGATTAACTAGGTAGGAAGACTCACTGCATTTTCCCTGTAGACATTGGCTTCACAGGCATAACTTTGAACATTAACACTTCTATGGACCCCACCTTGGCACCATATGGTCTGGGCATCTAGTCATTTACTTTGAAGTCGGAACGATGCTGACAATGTTTTGGAGTAAATCTACAGGGGGAGAGGAAGCATTGAGATTGATTCAAAATTAGTATTCCAAGACTGCGCACTTCTCTCCCATGAGTTATTGCATGACTAATGCATGATCTCTCAAATTGCTCAGACGATTCTTAAACTAACAAAGCCATGACACTTTCCTCACGGCCTTTGTACGGCTGTATTTATCCTCATAGTTATTGGAGATGAACGCTTAACATTTTTAGTTTCTGTCTGTGTAAATAGAAAAAAAATATTGAACCTCACTTATTTAATTATAAATCACTTTATATTTTTAGGTTTGATATTTATAGGCACAACACTTTTTCAAAATAATTGGGGTCGATCATTTCATCTGGTGCGTCTTGCCAGTTTGATGTCTGTTCCTTCCTTTTCTAGCTCCATGTGCTAATAAATGTCAGCCAATCTCCTGCTTGTGGTCTTAACTTGGTCAGAAAGCCCCATGGTCATGGCAGTGGCACCGAGTCAGAGTTGCAGTGCTTGTCTTGGCCAGGCGATGTGTCGATGTCCTCTACCGCTGCCGTTTCCGGGCCTCCAGCAGCCTACCTGTGCATCCTCTCCAATTTTCTTGGCCTTACTTAAAATTGTAAATCTTAAATCATGCTACTTTGTTGCCTTTTAAGAAACTCAAACATTTGTCTTCTGATATTGCCTTTGATGATAATGCCTAAAAAATATTTATTGAGCATTTACTATCTGATGGTCCTAGAGCAGGTTACAATAGTGCAGCATTTGACACAGTGGATCACACTGACCTCAATGAGGATCTTCCTCTCATTGTTCAATGCAACAAGCTCCTTAGTTCCACTCTTCTTTGTCAAAAGCTAGACCTGAAAACAATGGACCTTCAGAGATGGAATCCCTATTATACTTCAAAAGCCTGGCCAATATGTGAGTCCAGGTTTAAGGTCACCCCTCTCCCCTCAACAAAAAGAGCGTGTGCTGATGCCTTTTTTGCAGGATGAATTGTTTTGTTTTTGTTTTCTACATCTCCCCCCCCCCCCCGTCCCAATTGAGGTCTCTTGAAAGTATCACTAAAGTGGCATGTCATCTGCATATTCTCTTTTCATCAGTAATGTCACATTCAGTTCCAATCTTGGATGAACATTGGGTTTCCTTAGAAAGACTAAAGTCATTACCATAAATATCAGTTTTTGCATCCTTTTTATTGCAAATTTCTCACCAGTGCCAGCCATGCTGAGCTGGTCTGTCATCAGTAGTAGCATCTATTTGATCCAAAGCCAAGTTTCTTCTCCAGGTCACTATGAAGATGTCTTGCTACCATTGTTCTGATATTACTCATTTTGCCCCTATTTTGGCCTTTAATGGCCTCCCATCATAGACTTCACTAATTTAAACTTTTACAAAATTTGTGGCTATTTATCATGTTGCCACTGTCACTGCTTGAGATGTGCACATTTAATTCTACATTCTCCAAAGTTTACGATTATAGGATGAAGTCAGCATCTCTGGCTGTCTGACCTGCTGAGTTACTTCATCATTTTGTATCTATCTTTCGTATAAACTGGCATCAGCAGTTCCTTCCTACACATTATACTGAGCATTCAGCTTGGTGCTAACAACTTCACTTTATAAAATCTCATTATTACATTTAAATAATTATTTTTACAGCCATACCAAATATGAACAAGCCATTTCTACATTTTCCAGAAGCAGGTTTATATCTTGGGAGCCTAATCCTGTATGTAGAATAAAACTCTGTTTACTAACTGTTTGTGTGAAGAATTAGTTGTTGAATTATATTTTAAATCACAAGTTTTATTTTACCCAGGATCAATGGCTAAAATCCCACCCCCAACCTCAATGCAGCTTTATGTTAAACTTAAAATGGTATATATGTACTCCTAAGTTGAATGTTATTCTTATGTTTTTTACATCAGACCATTTAGGTAAAGTTTAGTTTCTTAAAATAATTATTTGTATTGTTCTACTTTATCTTGAAGAAAGTTCTCAATCATTTGTCCCTGTATGATGGGCCAAGGAACTTGAAACTCAGATACTTTTGTGATCCCTTCCAGACATGTTAATTATTCCTTGGTTTATGAGCACTATTGATTCCAATCAGCTCTTCCACACTGCCCCCCCCACATCTCCCCCCCCCCCCCCTCAATACCCAAATCACCGACCTTGTTGGCTATGCCTCACTTCAATGGCAGCCTTTTCACCTTGCTTTATAGCCATTAGGATGTCCAGGACTTTGATACGTAAAATACATTTGGGAATATAACATTATTTTAAAGCTGTACCTACTGTAATTCAGTTTTAAACATTTTTTTAAAATGCAGCAGACATTGGCATGTTCAATCCTAACAGCATTATTGACTGAATTCTCAAGTTCCACTAAAACCAGCAATATTGGCCTCAGTATGGAATTCCATGGGAGCTGCAAAAGAAATTTTCAGGTAAAAGATTCCTTAATATGAAAAATTATTGAAAGATAATATATCTATAATGAGATCATGAAACCTAAATCTGTTTAATCAAACCATCTTTGAGTTGTGCCATTATTTACAACTTGAGAATATATATTTTACAATGACTTGATGCATTCTGTTAATTTATTTAAATTGTTGATTTTAATGCAATAACAAGGAGCTGCAAATGCTGGATTATACAAAAAAATACTGGTGCTGCCTGACCCGTGGAGTTGCACTATTTTGTGTCTATATTTGTTTATTTTAATGCTTATTTGTCTGAGAGCCATATTTTTTCCCTACCAAGCTTGGGGACAATTGTCACTCAGACTTTCATTGGGCGATATCAACTGATTCAGCACACCAATTTCCTGAATGTACACCTCAGGCATTCCATTGGTGGATAACTTTCCCTCGTTACTCAGATGACCAGACCCCTGATCTCATTCTGCTGCACATTGCCTGCACCCAAGGAATGAAGGAAAAGAGATGGAAGTGATGAAGAAAGCATTTCATTATTAGGGCGTGAATTTATTGCTGAAACTCAAAAATAAACACCTGAAGCAGTGCTTCCTTTAAAATATATATTTCTGTGTCCGCAATCAAGGGCCAGTATTTACACTTTAAACTTTAGAGATACTGTGCAGAAACAGGCCCTTCGGTCCACCTAGTCCGTGCTGCACAGCGATCTGCCCATAAACTGGCACTATCCTACACACTAGGGACAATTTATAATTTTACCGAAGCCAATTAACCTACAAACCTGTACGTCTTTGGAGTGTGGGAGGAATCCGGAGCTACCGGAGAAAACCCATGCGGTCACAAACTCCGTACAGACAACACCCGTAGTCAGGATTGTCTTTGTCAATTTCGGGAGCTGTAAGGCAGCAGCTCTAACGCTGCACTACTGTTCCGCCCTAGTGATAAATAATTTAGATTTTCATTGTCAGATTTATCCATGTGGCTTTCCAAATAAACATATTCACCTCCACTCAGTTGCATCTCTGGGGTGGGGGATTGCAACCTTCACGTGGTCCGTCCTGTTTCGACAAATGCAATCAACCTGGCGTGCACAATCAAATAAGATCAAATAGAACAAGTTGCCTACAACTTTAGGCTGTGCAGGCCATATGCAAGAAGAAGAAGAAGAAGTTGCATCTCTGAGATTCACAAAACAGAACCACACTTGAAAGGTCTTAAGCCAAGCTTTTTAAAAACAGAACAAAAAAACAGGAATGAAAATTAGTGTTGCATTTAACTGGATCAAGCATGATTATTTTTGCTCTTGTTACTGAAAATACAGGAAGATGACCTTCGGCAGATATTTGTTTTGACGGTCGAGGTGCTTCAGGAATTCAGCCGACGGGAAAACCTCAGTGCTCAAATGTCTTCTGTGTTCCAGCGTTACCTTGCACTAGCTAACCAAGTCTTGAGCTGGAACTTTCTTCCTCCAAATTATATCCTTTAAGACTCATTGTACTTCCACGGTAGTTTGTTAGCATTGCGTTTAATGACATTAATGGTTGTGCTTTGAAAACTATGATTTCTAAGCTGTTTTGGTTGAAATGAAGGACAACTTCCATTCTTCCACTAACTTAAAAATAAGGAAGTGGTTGAAGAGGCTCAACTGTAGTCCTCTGTGCCCCAACTAGAGATATATTGGAGTCCCAAATCTGGATTTAATACATTTGACTGGAATGTATTTTGCTTTTCAGTTGAAAATAGGATTGCATTTTGCCGTTAAAGCACTACCCCAATCAAATGACGTGCTCACAAACCAATGATGTCAAGATATGGTTCCTGCAAAACCACTTCAATACTTCAATAAGGGGGTAACATTTTGAGGTTAGAAGAGAAAATGGTAAACAAAAGAAGGCTTTTAAAGGTTGTCATATTTCTTTTAACCATATTATTTGGTTATGTTACTTAAGTATGCTAAATGTTTGGTTTAAAAAGAAAAATCCTAATTAGCAAAATATTATAAGTGAAATTATCTTTCAGCACAGACAAAATGTAGGATGGAATGAAAAGACTCCTGTTTTTTCCCCTTCCATAAGCAGCCTACTTAAAATCTTTTTTTTCTCCTCCCTGCTTAATATTAACAAGTGTGGATGTTGCAGATGACTTATGTAGAAGGGTCCCAACCTGAAACATCACCCATCCCTTTTTCGCCATGCTGGAGATGCTGCCTGATCCACTGAGTTATTTGATGTGCTCAAGAAACTGTGCTTCCAGTGTCTTGACTCTCACCAAATCCAGCTCGCTCTTTATCCCTATGCTGACACATTAGTTCCTCATCGCAAAATATCTGGATTTTGGGGATTTTCATCCTATCTCCCTGTGGAAATGCTATAGTTGCCTGAAATGTGAAATAAGTGCAGAAAGTACTGGGAATAGTTAGCAAGCTGGGCAGCATTTGCAGAAGAGAAGCAGAATTAATGCTTCCTTTGATGACCTTTCATTGGTGTCACTGAAGCATTAACATTGTTTTTCCACAGATGTAAAGATAAAAACACTCTAGATAGTTTCAGCGACCCTACGGTGTTATTATGGCCAGGAATATTAAGTTATTTGTATTGATGTTTAGAACTTCTTTGAACCGAGTAACTAGCTGTTGCTAGTTCTTTGAGAGTTGATGTGAACTAAATAGTATAGTAATCCAATAGTGCCAAAATTGTCAACAGTACATTAGTATGGATTGTCTTGCTAAAAATAACAGATGTGACAGCTAAATATTGTGCCTGGTTAAAATAGTGCCAATAAACCTAACTGCTTTGAAGAGATCGCAAGTTGCTTAGTCTAGTTCTAATCATTTGAAGCAAGTGAACACTTTAAGCTCTTGCAGTTTTGCCTTTGATTCCAGTCATTTAGATATCTGCAATGAGATGTCTGTTCATTTCTCTATTTTTAACAATCTAACTATGATTTTTACGCGTCCTATTCTTAAAGGTGCCCATGGTAACATTTTTCAGAAATAATGAAACTAAAACATCCAAAGTGATTTTTTTTGGTTACAATTTTAGAAGCTTTTATTGTGATAAGTAATTAAATCAAAATTGCATTTTGCATCTCAATGTTAACTTTGAAAGTAATTATTTGCAAATCCTTCTCACTTTTTGAAAGAATGGGATGTTTAGCAAAGTCGTTAAAATACCATAAGCTCCTTAAAACATTCTAAATATTCCATCTGTAGGATGGAACTTAAATTTTAATTGCAAAATAACAGTGTACACCAATTATTAGAATGCGGTTGTTTTTAAGGATGCAAAACTATTGACACAAAACTACCTGTTTTGTTGGTCAATTGAGAATATACATTCTGCTGGAGCACTGTAAAATCCGTGGAATGCCTTCCAAGTTAAGAGCCAAACAATGCATGAGTGCAGCAGGCAAAAGCTATATATAGGTGTTTCTTTCATTAGAGATGCTCTTCAGCTGTGCTTTTTTTTTATTATCTGCGCTTCACAGTTTTCTTTAAGCATATAAAGTAATTATCATGTAACTTCAGTCAGAGGTAGTTCACCAGACGTCCAGCTGCAAGCAGAAACAGCCAAGAATATTGCTAAATAGGTATGTAGGACTTTTATTACGTTTAGATTTCCCATCAGAACCAGTTTAAGTGCAGAGAAATATCAGATCCATTTGAACCAAGTTAAACTTAATTTTAGTACCTCCAAAACTAATAGATCTTGTTTTGCATTGTGAAGCAGTATCATTACATGGTTGCATTTTGTGACTGGTGTAAATGAAATCAGATTTATGTTGTAAAATTACACCTTTCATTTGCCAGTCTGAATTGTTTAATCTTTTGTTTTAAATTGGCAAGCAATAATAATTAGACCGTGAAATCTTGTCTTTAATTCATAGAACTATCTGTGAATTATCAATATTTTCTAGTTTCTTCATGAAAACTGAAAGTCCAAACTTTACTGAGATTCCACCTACACCTGAGTTGAAGTTTCTGCAACTAAAATGCGTATATGAATTTTTTTAAATTATGGCATCTGATTCAGGATTGTGTTCCAAGATGTGTTGATAAATGCTGAGTTTTAGCCTGCTTTTGGATTCCGACCGAAAAGTTCAGTGTGTTCAATCTACAAGTGGTTTTTTAAAAACACAGCACAAGCTTGCATTTATATCATGCCTTCCGTGGCTCAGGACATCCCAACGTGTTTGACGGCCAAGGAAGTATTTTTGAATTGTGGTTATTGTTTCAAGTAAGGAATAACTGGCAGACAATTTCTTCGTGGCAGTGTCCCATTATTAACTGAGAGAACCGACAAGATAACTTAAGTAATGATTTCAGGGACAAGTGTTGACTACCAAATTCTTTAGTGCTAATTCAAATTATGCCATTATGTCCAATGAAGCAGTGGCCTTAATTTAATATCCAGTGTTAACATTAGTATCTCCAGCAGAGCAGCGCACCCATGGTTCTGCACTAAAGTATTAGCTTTGATTATGCGACTGCCTCGGAAGTGGGCTTTGAGCCGGTGGCCTTAGACTGGGGCATAGTACTACAACTGATCCACAGCTAACACCTGTTGTATGTACATTACAGCATCAAAAGAGTGCCACAGACTAATGACTACAGTTTGTCATGTATATGTAAATGTATAACCTTAGTGAATATAATAAAAGGTATTGGGACAGTTATGGAAAAATCTGTTTTAACTATCTCTCATAAATCATGACACCTGTTAATTAAAGCTGTTTTTGCCCCCTCTTGTCATTTAAGATACCATGGTTATTTATGTGATCATATCACAATGGAATGCCACATGATTATAATCAAACTTTAATCTTCCGACCCTTCATGGGTCTTGTTTCTGATCAGTTAAATGCTTTTATTCCTTAGCCTCATGCTGCAGTTATTCCATGTATTTAACATGGCTTAAGATTTATTTCCATTACAGTCTCCCTCTGAACTCATTTTAGTTGTAGCTAAGAAGTATTTTCCCCCTGGTAATGTCGTCTATTGACCTTGACTTCATATAACTGGGCAGGCATTATATAGCTATGTTTGAATCCTCCCAAAATGTGATGTTAAAGCCAACAGAATCCTGGCGAGACACTCTTCTGGATAGCAGAGTTATGGATCTATTCTTTACAGTAAGTAGTATTACAAAAATATATTTAGTTATTGGGTTGAAGACCAGAGAAGCTCTTCCATATATGTTTTGCATTATATTTCAGTGTTGCTAATCATGTAAAGGTGGACGGGATCCCTGAAGAATTTTGTTAGTAAATTGTTTATATATTTGTATATCTTTGCATGAAAGCATATTGGAGATTTTCTTTAGTATTGCATCTGGTAGGATCAATCCATAAATATGTTGCTGTATTAATGGGGGAAAGTAAATTTTACCCCACAACTGATTTATTAATCTATTCAACTTTTTATGTTTATTTTACTCTTTGTAAAAATTAATGTAAATCCAATTTATTAGAATAATTTAAGATGTTGGAAGCTGTTTAAAGCATGTGGCATGTGAAAAAATACTGTGATCTACTTTACTTCAAATTTCTGATTAAGGATGGATGGCTTTCCTCTTCTGTTTGATTTTTCCACAGTTTTAATTTAGTTTAATATTGTCGCATGTACCGTGGTGCAGTGAAAGTCATTTTATTGTGTGATATCCAGTCAAAGACTATACATGATTACAATCAGGCCGTCCACAGTGTATAGATAAAAGGCACAACATTTAGTGCAAGATATATTCCGATTAAAAATAATTCTGCTGTTGAAATAAATATTTAAAAGAGCGGAGCAATTGTAATGTATGATAGCAGATTCTTCTGGGACCAGCCTGCAAAGAGTCGCCATCCGGTGCCATCTCTACGCCATTGGCTTAAAATCTGCAGATTATCTTCTGATGCACACAGCACTACCTTGGTGCACGTTTTAAGAAATTTGGGAATGCAGTAAATTATTGACGTATTGGTTTGTCTTGCAACTGGGTATTCATCAACATTTTTTTAAATTCAAAAACTCCTGTTTAAATTTCTAGCTCTAGGTCAACCTGGAGGTATTTTGCACAGCACTATTAATATCACTTGATATCATCTGACTTTAATCTTAAAGAAAATCTTAGATCAGAAACTGGGTTAATAAAAGTACTTAAAGGCCATTCGTCTATGCTACATTTATGAATTTTGACTTGCCCCTCTATTGAAAAGTAAAGTCACCATATGTGCCAAACTCTTGCCAGTGACACGACTTTTATTCCAGTATTGAAGTGAGTACTCCCAAGGATCAGAAGGTAAAATTTTGTGACAGTTTTATTCATAGATATTGAATGTTTACAATTTTTTCCATGTATATTACATGTTAAACCATTATATGATAAATATGATGCAAAGTCGCACAAATTTTAACACCAACTGCAGGAGTGACTGCATACACACATTGCACAAAGCACAGTTCTAGAGGGTTGTCAGAACTTGATTACACTAATCTGACATTATTAACTAGGGCCATATTCTGAACTGGATTAAATGTACAAAGTGTGGTGCCATCCTGTGGTCAAGGCACTTGTCATTCGAACCTTCGATGGTCGGGCTCGAACTCTCATGTGGACCGGGCGTGATCTGGGCCGACCAATCATGTGGTCAGGGGGCGGGCTGTTAGGTGGTTAGAATTCGAAGGATTGGCAGTTGAAGTTGGAGTGGAACACAGGCGTGTTCACGAGCAACGGCACAGTAGTAGTAGTAAAATATTAACTTGATGGGGCTGTATCGTTAATTATTAAACAGAGTGTTTACACAACGTGTGGACCTCTACAAAATACATTTTTTTTACTTTTGATATAGATATGTGAAGTATAAGGAAGTATATTTCCATATTTTTGAGCAATGTATTAATTTTGGCAGTCAACTGTTAAAGTTTCTCTATGTTGGGATTTAACAAAGTAAACCTCAAATTACTCTGTGGGAGTTATCCATGTATATATAAATAGCCCTTTCACAAGTTTTTGGTAGCCATAGTGTTGTTTGCTATTGTTTGACTAAGTAATTGGAACCAGTGAAAATGCAAGATCATTTTAATTACCAACTGACTCAATTTTACATTGTCCATTATTTGGAGTAATCCAGAGTGGTGCAAAAAAAAAAATTGAAGTTTTAATACATACTCAAAGTATAGAATTTGAGACATTTTTTGTTCCATTATAGGTACATCGCAAAATTAGAGAAGATTCTGACATGGCCCAGGACTCTTTGCAATGTCTGGCACAACTAGCCTCGATCCATGGACCTATATTTCCTGATGAGAGGGCTCAGATTGATTACCTAGCTCATTTCATTGAAGGATTACTCAATATGATTAATGGGTATGCTCTTAATTTATTAGACAATAAAATAAATTTGTGTCTCTTAATAACATACAAAGTAATTTTGTAGAATTATACTTGCTGCTGCTTTTTACCTGCTGGGAGTTAAATAGGATGGGTGGATCACACTGGTGAAGATTGCTGGTTCTGAATGGAACCATCATTTTAAATGATTTTTTGTGTAAAGTTTTAATGAAATGTACAATAGGTGCAGTAGGCCTTTCGGCCCTTCGAGCCAGCACCGCCATTCAATGTGATCATGGCTGATCATCCACAATTAGTACCCCGTTCCTGCCTTCTCCCCATAAATAGATATGGTGAACGCACCATTAATGAGTCCTTTACCCAGAATAGGGGAAGCAAGAGCTAGAAACATAGGTTTAAGGTGAGGGAAAAGATTTAATAGGAACCCGAGGGGCAACATTTTCACATCGACGCTGGTCAGTATCTGGAACGAGCAGCCATGGGAGGTAGTTTTTTGTTGGGTTTTTTGGGGGTTTTTTTGTTAGAAGTAAGTACAGTAGTGTGGTATCTAAGTATCTAATACATACATACACATTACCATTCTTGTACAACTTCTTATTTTTAATTTAATAATAAAAGAACAGTGAAAGAAAAAGGGAAATAAAGGGTGTCGAGATAGATAGACAAGCAAGTAGAAACAGATAGCGACAGAGAGCAGAGATAAAAAGCTAAGAAGATTGAAAGAAAAAGAGAAAGTAGAGAGAAAATAAATTGGGAGAGAGATACCTATTTCGTATCTTTACCCATCCGTCACCCAGTTCTGAACCATTTAATCATGGGAGGTAGTTAATGCAGGTACTAAAACAATATTTAAGAGATAATATGGATGGGGAAGAATTAGATATGGGCCAAATGCGTCGAGGTGGGAGTAGCTTAGATAGGGCACCTTGGTCGGCGCAAAGAAGTTAGGCCGAAGGGCCTGTTCCTATGTGTACAACTATATAATGTTTGATTGTTCACTGTCAAACTAGAATTCGGAATAGCCATCAAGGCGTGTTATCTGGGATCTCATAGGCTTCACCAGAGATTGCAGGGATGCAAGTAAGGTGGCAAAAGGGAACGTTTATTGAAATTATTTTGCTTTAGTTACTTTTATTAATTAAAGTTTTAATTTAGTTCTAGAAGCCTTAAAAGTATCTGAATGGCCAACGTGTGCAAGGCTTTGCTGCAGTGAGAACCTACAAGGCAGAAATGATGGCACATTTTCTGTGTGCTGTCTGTGACCCTGCCACCATGGGAGTCCAGACTACCAATGTAGGCCCATCATATCTAGTCTTGGTAAATACTGGCACGGGGAGACGGCGCAGGTGCAGGCAGCACAATGGCGCAGTTGATAGGCCTACTGCCTCACAGCGCCAGAGATCCAGGTTCGATCCGGACCTCGGTAGCTGACTGTAGAGTTTACACGTTCTCCCTGTGATCGCATGGATTTCCTCCAGGTGCTCCGGTTTCCTCCCATATCCCTAAAACGTGTGGGCTTGTAAGTTAATTAACCTATGTGAATTGCCCTTGTGTGGGGAGTGGATGTGAAAGTGGGATGACAGGTGATCGATGGTCGGCATGGACTCGCTGGGCCGAAGGGTCTGTTTTCATACTCTAACCTAAGCTAAAAGGAGAAAGCGGAGGTCCTAATGTGCTTTCCTGGGAAGTGAGGTTTCATACCAGAAGCAATATTTTGGTACACGTACTCCACAATACGTTAAAGGAAAATTCATTGTAAATCTGATTTTTTTTTCCATCCGAATTACAGTCCTGAGGCCATTTATGGTGCTGCTACTGTAACTCCTGCTGAGGTTAATTCTCTGTGAGAATCTGGAATATTTCTTGGTTTGTAGAACTTAGCTAAACATACATAGGGGATACAATGAAACTGCTGATGCATTAGTGTTCAGACTGAAGAGGTTCACAAGCCTATCCATTCCTTCCAGAGACGACGCCGGACCCGCAGAATTACTTCAGCACGTTGTGTTTTTATCCAAACCTATTTTTACTTTTCCTTGAAATTTAAGTAAGTGAGTTAAGGTAGAGCGGGATGTGTGTGTGTGAGCCCCAGTATTTCCTAGAGAGTAACTGCAACATGGCAAGCAGGGAATGGTGCTAAAAGCAGAGGCACCAGCAAAGGATTTAATGAAACTGGGTTTCTTACTGTTTGGCAATACTGAAAGATTATTTCCATTTGTGAATGAATAACAATTGAGAATTCTTACATGCCCAAGAAGGTATCACCAGCTCCAATGCATGATAAAGACACTGGAACTGAAACATCCCCTCCGATCTAATTAATTAATTAATTACTTAATTAATCAGATTTACCAGTGTGCTCATTGTACGATTGTACTTCGTCAGACTCATTGTGGGGTGGGAGGGGGGGGGAGATAAAGCTGGAATAGAGATGGGGTCAGGACAATGCCTGGCAGATATTTTATACTAGGGACTTTCCAATATTTCTTCAGAGGGTTTCCCTAGTTTATTTTTTCACCTTGTATAGAACAGGTCAAATACTTGGAGCTTCAATGATACGTACTCTAATTATTTTTTGCAATTTGCAAAATATAATGTTGAATGCTTACTTTGTATTTTAAGAATATGACAGGTCTGCCTTAAAATAGAGGAGCAATATATCGGCCACCAGCATAAATTACATATTGCATCACAAAAGATCAGAATAAATTGTGCCTATTGTAGATTCAAGGGGTGGGGGGTGGGGTGGGGGAGAAAAGGAACCTTTCCCAGTACTGAATATTCCCTATCAGGGCCTGGATATGGGAATTGGATGAACATGTCAATTAAATTTAAGGCCCCTAGTCAAATTCTTTCTGTAATTATGTATTTTTTTCTTTTCCTTTTGAATATATTGATAACTTTTTGTGAATTTTTTTGATTATTCAAAAACATCAATTTTGTTTCTCATAAGCATTTATCAGTTTCTTTCTTACACTTTGGATGTTCAAGAGTATGTGTTAATTCTAGTTAAATGAATCATCATTTAACCTTAACTCAAAACTATAAATATGAATACAATTACGGAGCTTCAGACTGAAATTTTTATTGACAAACCAGTTTTCCTATTTTGATTTTTCTAGGATAGAAATTGAGGACTCTGAAGCAGTGGGAATTTCCAATATTATGAGCAACTTGATTTCAGAGTTCCCACGTAGTATTTTAACAGCCATTCCAAGTGAACTGTTTTCTTCTTTCATAAACTGCCTCACGCATATCACCTGCTCTTTTGGACGGAGTGCAGCCCTAGAAGAAGTGGTAAGTGTTCTTGCATTTCATCTTAACACAATTTGATTTTACGTCTGCCTTGAATTTAAAACGTTCCTAATTTAATTCATTTTTGTTATTCATTTGTACAAATGCTCTTCTAATGCTATTTTAATATCAAATAACCACTTTTTGATGAAAAAGCAGCTATTATAAAATTTACAACATGCAATGCCAAATTTGGAAATGATCCGAATAGCATCAAATAGTTATGGGAATCTGGTGCAGAAAATTACATAACTAAAGATTGCGGATTCATTTTGTGACCTGCATTGTTTATTCTGATGAGAGGGATTGTTTTATTTTATTACATTCTTGATTTTTAACAGATGTGAAGACCGATGCTATAGATAACTTTAGCTGTCACAAACTTTATTTCCCAACCATTATCTTCAGCCCTCCCCTTGGTAACTCGGCAAAACTGACAAAGTTTGTTCCCAACCTTGATGTCACATTGTCGCAAATATGCCAGAGACTACATATTAGCCCTGTGACTATAATCTGCTGTATTATGAGCTTCCACACCTGCTTGAGCTCAACTGCTGAATCTCATCTCCATAGTTTTTTGTTATCTTTTATTTGATTGATCCAGTATATTCTGCCAGCTGATCTAATTCCATTGTTTAAATTTGTATTAAAAACTGCTGCTCCAATCACCCATTGTCACTCTGATTGTTGATCTACAACAACTTCCAATTGATTACAGCACCTCAGTGTTAAAATCGTCATTTTCAAATCTGTCATGATTGTTTATCTTCTGATTTCTTTGAGCTCTGCAATAAATCTGTTTATTCCACTCCTAGCTTCTTAATCAGCCCCAAATTTAATTATTCTACCATTGATAGCTGTGACTTGTGCTGCCAAGACCCTACACAATGGACTTTTCGTACCTCAAATATCTCAAAGAATTTCACTCTCCTCTTCAGATGCTTTTTGCTATCTATAATAAGGCAGGGTCCAAGATTATCCTGTTGACAGAAGTATCGTTGCTCGTGCTATCTAAAAACAGTGCTTGTTAATCACAGCATTGTCTTTTTATTTCAGATTTTCAGCAACTGCAAAGTTCAGGATTCTACAATTTTATCTTTACTGTCAAATACCCTCATTCATCCCCATCTACTTATGCTCCACCAGACAAATCAGCTGAGCTTAACAAGTATTCATCTTCGTCTTAGCTGACATTAACGGAATGTATATCGCCTAGACATGGTCCCCATCTCAGAAAAAAATTCCCTTAATATTTTCCACCCCATCCTCTTTCTCTAATACAAAGTACCTTTCTAATGGGGTCTTTGGAACAGAGGAAAGCCAAAGATTGTGATTTATTGAACTGATTATTACTTGAATATAAGGAAGATACAAGCTCTACTAAATATTTGTCATTATTGGTTCCTCGAGTGTTTGAGCTTTTGCGTCCTATTTTAGTATAGAGATACAGCGCAAAAACAGGCCAGTCAGCCCACCGAGTCCCTACTGACCAATGATTCCCGTACATTAGTACTATCCTACACACTAGGGATACTTTTTTACTGAAGCCAATTAACCCACAGAGCTATACATTTTTGGAATATGGGAGAAACCCACGCAGTCGTTACAGATTTCATAAAGAAATGTGTGGAGGACTGCATCCCTACAAAAACCTTCCGAGTGTTTCCCAATCAGAAGCCTTGGATGAAGTTTGAGATCCGCACTCTTCTGAAGACCAGACACCGGGCATTCATGTCTGATGATACAGTGGTCTACATGAAGTCCAGATACGACCTTGGTAAGGCCATCAAAAAGGCCAAAAGGGACTTCTGCTCCAAGCTGGAGGATGAGACAGATGTTCAGCAGCTGTGGCAGGGCCTGAATGCAATCACCTCCTACAGGGCAAAATCAGAAGGTAGCTCGAATGTCGGCGTAGCATCACTTCCTGATGAGCTCAATGCATTTTACGCACGCTTTGATAGGGAGAAGACTGATCTGCCTTCTCGAACCCCCATTCGCTGTGATGGCATATCAGTCACAGTCACAGCGGCCGACGTCAGAAAATCCTTCAGAGGTGTGAACCCTCGAAAAACGCCTGGACCTGTTGGTATAACCGGTTGTGCTCTAAAAACCTGTGCGGACCAACTGGCTGGAGTTTTTACGGACATTTTCAACCTGTCACTTCTGAGGTCTGAGGTTCCCACCTGCTTTAAAAGGGTATCATTATACAAGTGCCCAGGAAGAGCAAGGTGATGTGCCTCAATGACTATTGGCACTAATGTCGTTGGTGATGAAGTGCTTTGAGAGGTTGATCATGGCGCAAATCAACTCCTACCTCGACAAAAACCTGGACCCACTGCAGTTCGCCTACCGCCACAACAGATCAACGCTGGCTCTCCACTCTGCTCTGGACCACTTGGACAACAAAAACACATATGTCAGGCTGTTATTCATTGATTACAGCTTGGCATTTAATACAATCAACCCCAAGCTGGTTACCAAACTCTCAAAACTGGGTCACTGCGCATCACTCTGCATTTGGATCCCCGACCTCCTCATTCACAGACCACAGACTGTTTGAATTTCTGGAAAAGTGTCAGCCTCGATAACAATCAGCACGGGAGCACCTCAAGGCTGCGTGCTCAGCCCCCTGCTGTACTCACTCTAAACTCATGACTGCATAGCCGGTCATAGTGCGAACTCCATCATCAAGTTCGCTGATGACACCACTGTTGTGGGACGTATCACAGTGGGATGAGTCAGAGTATAGAAGTGAGATCGACCGACTGACCAAATGGTGCCAGCACAATAACCTGGCCCTCAACACCAGCAAAACCAAGGAACTGATTGTGGACTTTGGAACGGGTAGCATGACGACCCACAGTCCCGTTTATATCAACGGGTCGATGGTGGAAAGGGTCAAGAGCTTCAAATTCCTGGGCGTGCACATATCTGAAGATCTTTCCTGGTCCGAGAACACTGATGCTATTGTAAAGAAAGCACATCAGTGCCTCTACTTCCTGAGAAGATTACGGAGAGTAGGTATGTCAAGGAGGACTCTCTCTAACTTCTACAGTAGAGAGCATGCTGACCGGTTGCATCGTGGCTTGGTTCGGCTACTTGAGTGCCCAGGAGCGAAAAAGACTACAAAGAGTAGTAAACACTGCCCAGTCCATCATCGGCTCTGACCTCCCTACCATCGAGGGGATCCATCGCAGTCGTTGCCTCAGAAAGGCTAGCAGCATCATCAAGGACCCATATCATCCTGGCCACACACTCATCTCCCCGCTACCTTCAGGTAGAAGGTACAGGAGCCTGAGGACGGCAAAGTCCAGGTTCAGGAACAGCTACTTCCCCACAGCCATCAGGCTATTAAACTGAACTCAAACAAAACTCTGGACATTAATAGCCCATTATCTGTTTATTTGCACTTTATCTGTTTATTTATTCATGTGTGTGTATACAGTGGCTTGCAAAAGTATTCATACCTCTTGAACTTTTCCACATTTTGTCATGTTACAACCACAAACGTAAATGTATTTTATTGGGACTTTATTGGGACAAAGTGGTGCATAATTGTGAAGTGGAAGGAAAATTATACATGCCTTCCAAATTTTATTACAAATAAAAAACTGAAAAGTGTGGTGTGCAAAAGTATTCAGCCCCCCCCTGAGTCAATACTTTGTAGAACAACCTTTCGCTGCAATTACAGCTGCAAGTCTAGTGGGGTATGTCTCTACCAGCTTTGCACATCTAGAGACTGAAATTTTTGCCCATTCTTCTTTGCAAAATAGCTCAAGCTCTGTCGGATTGGATGGAGAGCGTCTGTGAACAGCAATTGTCAAGTCTTGCCAGAGATTCTCAATTGGATTTAGGTCTGGACTTTGACTGGGCCATTCTAACAAATGAATATGCTTTGATCTAAACCATTCCATTGTAGCTCTGGCTGTATGTTTAGGGTTGTTGTCCTGCTGGAGGGTGAACCTCCGCCCCAGTCTCAAGTATTTTGCAGACTCTAACAGGTTTTCTTCCAAGATTGCCCTGTATTTGGCTCCATCCATCTTCCCATCAACTCTGACCAGCTTCCCTGTCCCTGCTGAAGAAAAGCATCCCCACAGCATGATGCTGCCACCACCATGTTTCACAGTGGGGATGGTGTGTTCAGGGTGATGTGCAGTGTTAGTTTTCCACCACACATAGCGTTTTGCATTTATGCCAAAAACTTCAATTTTGGTATCATCAGACCAGAGCACCTTCCTCCACATGTTTGCTGTGTCCCCCACATGTCTTGTGGCAAACTGCAAACGGGACTTCTTATGGCTTTGTTTCAACAATGGCTTTCTTCTTGCCACTCTTCTATAAAGACCCGATTTGTTGTGCATGACAAATAGTTGTCCTGTGGACAGAATCTCCCACCTGAGCTGTGGATCTCTGCAGCTCCTCCAGAGTTACCATGGGCCTCTTGGCTGCTTCTCTGATCAAAGCTCTCCTTGCCCGGCCTGTCAGTTTAGGTGGACGGCCATGTCTTGGTAGGTTTGCAGTTGTGCCATACTCTTTCCATTTTCGGATGATGGATTGAACAGTGCTCCGTGAGATGTTCAAAGCTTGGGATATTTTTTTATAACCTAAACCTGCTTTAAACTTCTCTACAACTTTATCCCTGACCTGTCTGGTGTGTTCCTTGGGCTTCATGATGCCCAAGGAACATTGTTTGTTCACAAATGTTCTCTAACAAACCTCTGAGGCGTTCACAGTACAGTTGTATTTATACTGAGATTAGATTACACACAAGTGGACTCTATTTACTAATTAGGTGACTTCTGAAGGCAATTGGTTGCACTGGATTTTATTTAGGAGTATCAGAGTAAAGGGGGCTGAATACTTTTGCACGCCACACTTCTCAGTTTTTTATTTGTAAAAAGATTTGAAAACCATGTATCATTTTCCTTCCACTTCACAATTATGCGCCACTTTGTGTTGGTCTATCACATAAAATCCTAATAAAATACATTTACGTTTGTGGTTTTAACGTGACAAAATGTGGAAAAGTTCAAGGGGTATGAATACTTTTGCAAGCCACTGTATATTTATATAATGGTATATGGACACACTGATCTGTTCTGTATTCATGCCTACCATATTCTGTTGTGCTGAAGCAAAGCAAGAATTTCATTGTCCTATCTGGGACACATGACAATAAACTCTCTTGAATCTGGAATCAGACACAGGGAGAATGTACAAACTCCGTGCAGACAGAAGCCGTAGTCATGATCAAACCTGTGTCTGGCGCTGTAAGGCAGCAACTCTACTGCTGCACCACCATGCCGCCCTTCTATTTGCACTGAAATACTATTTCCACTAAATGTATAAAATGTAACGGCAATTGTACAAATTATTGTTTTGCAGCATGCAAATTATTCTAGATTATTTGCAGCATTTCATATTTGATATGGTGTCAGTAGTTTTTATTATTTTTATTGAAAAGCAAATGTAAAGCAAAAATATTCAGCTAGAAAGCATTTTGATGATTTTCAGAACAGTTATTGAAAAAAGTCCAGTGCTTATCATTTATAGATGTTCTTGTATGCTATTTTGTTTCGTGGGAAATGTATGTTTAGTTCTGTGTGTTTACTCCCTGTTCAATCATAATAAATAACTTACAATTTTTTTTCCTTCTTAGCTGGACAAAGATGACATGGTGTATATGGAGGCTTATGATAAACTCCTTGAATCGTGGCTAACACTTGTGCAAGATAACAAACATTTCCATAAAGATTTTTTTACTCAACATGCTGTACAAGTTTTTAATTCATACATTCAATGCCATTTGGCAGCACCAGAGGGCACAAGAAACTTGGTGAGTATTACTTCAAAATTTATTCTGTTTTTCTTCACCTTTTCTCTTGCATAAAAGATGTTGAGGTTTGTTTTTCAACCATCAGAATGGATTTTAACACTAAAGATTATATATCTTACATTTTCGCCTTCATTTACTTTGAAACAATCCTGAGATTCATTATAAAATGTGTTACTTATAATGGCCGTGGAGTACATTGTATTTGAACTAAAAATTTACCTTTACCAATTGTCTCCCTGCTATTTTCACTTGTCTCAGTTATTATTTATAAAAGAGCCTTCCAAGTGACTTATCAGACTTTACAGTGCCCTCCATAATTACCCATCATTTATTTATTTGCATCTGTACTCCGCAATTTGACACTTGTAATAGAAAAAAAATCACGTCGTTAAAGTGCACTTTGTTAGATTTTAATAAAGGTCATTTTTATACATTTTGATTTCACCATGTAGAAATTACAGCAGTGTTTATACATAGTCTCCCTCATTTCAGGGCACCATAATGTTTGGGACACCGTAATCTCATGTAACTGAAAGTAGTCATGTTTAGTATTTA
This sequence comes from Okamejei kenojei, assembly GCA_035221665.1. Taxonomy (NCBI): domain Eukaryota; kingdom Metazoa; phylum Chordata; class Chondrichthyes; order Rajiformes; family Rajidae; genus Okamejei; species Okamejei kenojei. Next base: position 67,564,845 of record CM069136.1, on the reverse strand, counting down.
CACAGCTGTAATTTCCTCATGGTGAAACCAAAATGTATAAAAATGGCCTTTAATAAAATCTGACAATGTGCACTTTAACCACATGTGATTTTTTTTCTATTACAAATCTCAAATTGTGGAGTACAGAGCCAAATAAATAAATGATGGGTCTTTGTCCCAAACATTATGGAGGGCACTGTATTTGGCGATATTACTGCTGAGTATGACCCTGTCCTTGCATGATCTTTCATGCGCTCAGTAGATTATTCCTGTACACTTGCTGATGGGGGGTATAGTGATACTCTACTGGACCGTTTGTAAGGAAAAGAATTTCACTGCGTTAACAATTAACAAATATGACAATAAAAAGCACTGTTCACTATTTAATCAGTATCCAGCGGCATAAGCAACAGGACTGATTTTAATTACCCTAATGCAGACAGGCTGAACCCTACTGTACCTAATCCACCTTGTATCAGGTAAAACACAAACTGGAAATTAGCTAATCATTCAGTTAATCACCTACTTTCCCAATTGAATCAAGGCAGTTACAAGTTGTTTTTGATGAGGAAAAAACAAGTGTGCAAAACTCGTAACATTTGTGTGGCAGGAGCTGTGTGAATTATGATCATAATTAGTTTTATGATATGAAAAAAGAAAAGCCTCCAGTGTATAGAATTGCTTGCATGATATCCGATTAACAGTTCAGTTCACAACATGATCGTTGGGTCTAATCAGCGAGGGTGGAGGTGGAGTGGATGTAATGGGTCGAAGTTCTCACTCAGCTCAGTTGGACGCAGTGCCAATTTAGCTACATTCAAAAGGTTTCCAGTAAGCACCCACAGCGAGGTCAGAAGGATGAGAGGGACCTCATTGAAACTTACTGAATATTGAAAGGCCTGGATAGAGCAAATGTGGAGATGATTTTTCCTCTAGTGGGAGAGTCTAGGACCAGAGGCCGTTGCGTCAGAATAAAAGGACATAGGTCCAGAAAGGAGATGAGGAGGAATTTCTTTAGTCAGAGGGTGGTGAATATGTGGAATTCATTGCCACAGAATGTTGTGGAGGCCATTAATGGATTTTTTTTTTGGTGGGAAATGACAGATTCTTGATTAGTAAGGGTGTAGTGGATTATGGGTAGAAGGCAGGGGAATGGGGTTGATAGGGAAAGATAGGTAGATCGGCCATGATTGAATGGTGGAGTAGTCTTGACGGACTAAATGGTCTAATTCTCCTCCTATAACTTAAGAACTTATGAAGCACTGCACATTAAGTAGTAGTGGGGATGTTACGAATAGTATGGTGCTGATGCTTTGTCTTGCATTAAAACATATTTGGTTTTCAAATGTCGCTGATCAGTTACTCCATAAGGAGTGGACGTAGTTTGATATTATTCTAAGGTAAAGCTCTTTTACCGTTTAATTTTTATTTAGGCATCGCAACCTATGAGAACAAAGTGCACTGTTCCAAAGAAGTCGAGAGCTAGATATAAATATCCTCCTTTAATTCTGATTTGCTCTGTCTTATTGTGCTAACCTGCAAAAAGATTTGATAGTTTTGAGATATTCCAATTTCAATAGCGTATTTGTGAACAAATAATCATCATAGAATTCATTGCAGTTGATTTCCCAAACTACACAAAGTGGTTAGAAAGATTTGCAGATCTTTTACAGTCCTTTCAAGGTGTCAACTTTAGTTCTAAATTAAAGTGGAATTTGCAATGTGTTGCACTAGCTCACTCAATATTTATAGAACCGTAAGTTGTTCTTGTACTTCACATGGGATAATAGAAGAGTAACAAGTCTGGACAAAACACTTTCGAGGGTAGCTTTCACACCTGTTGCTGGATAGCTTTGCTATCGTTTGACTTGATGGTTATTAAATTTCTCTGGTTTTGCACTTGGACGAAGAAACTCTTCATTGACAAAAAAAATGGCTGTCTTTTCTCTCCATCTAATGTTTTCAATTTTTTTCAAATGTAGCTATAAAAAATCTGTCTATGCAAAAGTACAAATCCATTTACGAGGAACAAATCAATCCAATCTCCTTCCTTTGGTATTGAGAGCATTACATGTGGCTGGTTCTGCTAGTTGAACAAGTGCTTTCCATGATGCCTGCTTTAGTCCGATTATTAGAATCATACAGAACTCCAAAAGGCCATTTAGATTGCAAAGGGACATTTTTCGACTTTAGAGATACAGCGCGGAAACAGGCCCACCGAGTCCGAGCTGACCAGCGATCACCCCGTACACTAGCACTGTCCTACACACTAGGGACAATTTACAACTACCTAATTTTAAACTTTGAACTATCTTGAATTGGACTTTATCTTGACCTATTTAGAACAATTTCCCTCCTGGGATAAATAAAGTTCTATCGTATCTTACACCGTTATCCTTCATTTGTTTACTGGACAGCTCTCGATCCAAAACGTCACCCATTCCTTCTCTCCAGAAATGCTGCCTGTCCCGCTGAGTTACTCCAGCATTTTGTGTCTATCTTCAGAGTGATTGCAACAATGCATAGACTTATAGACAATAGACAATAGGTGCAGGAGTAGGCCATTTGCCCCTTCGAGCCAGCACTGCCATTCTTTTAATATTTTACTGTATGCCAGTACACATTACAATAGTAAACTAAACTCTTAAGTCTTAGTGTGACATATTCATTTAGTGCCCCTAATTGTTCCCTGTCATTTCAGCAAAGGATTTTCATCTCTAATTAGCCCTAACATTTTATCCTTGTTATCTAAAAGGAGATATTTTTCTGGCACTGCACCGAAGTGTTATCTTGGTATATGTTCGTAAATCCAGTAATGATACTTGAGTATCACTTGAACTAAAATCTATCTTAAAACATGATTATTTTTGCAGTTTGATAATCTTGTTTTAATTTTGATTTACAATGTACCCTTGTTGGTGAGAATAACCAGTTAACCCCAATAAATGTTTAGACTTGCGCCCAACCCCCAGGAAATATTTTGACCAATAATGTCATCAGGAATGTCAGGAAAGCTGGCTCCGTCCTGGGGGCAGTTGGATACATGGGAGGTGGTCTTGGTGTTATTGATGAATGCGCTCGTAGTTAATAATCTTCATCACATTTGACGATATTGTTTTCTTAGTTTTTCGTTTGACTTATGCAAATATTTTTAAATTATGTGCAAATAATTGAGCCACAAATTCTTGCCAAGTATCATTTCCTTGAAGTATATTCAGTAAGAATGCTTTTGAAAGCTGTTGTCTTGATGTAATGACTGAAATGGACACATTTTGATTGTCAATATTATTTTTCAGTTAGATATTTAATTTAAGGAAAAAATGATTCTTTGAAGGGTGTTAAATCCCTGGCTACTCTGATCAATCAAATTATTAGGTACAAGAATATCTCTCACTGCCTAGTACGTGCCCACCGAGTCCGCGCTGACCAGTGATCCCCGTACACTAACTATCCTACACACTAGGGGCAATTTACCTTTTTTACCTATAAACTTGACGTCTTTGTAGTTGAGAGAAACAGGAGCACCCGGAGGAAACCCACGAGGTCACGGGAAGAATGTACAAATGCTGTACAGACATCAACCGTAGTCAGGATCGAACCAGGATCTTTGGCGCTGTAAGGCTGCAATTCTACCGCAGAGTCATTCTTGTGCAACTGTGATAAAATCACATGAGTCTTATCAGGTTCTCCATGCTGAAAGTGTGATGTTTTGTTTGCGTAGTAAATTACTTCTAATTTTACTTCCTTGTTTTATTCAGTTTAACGCTAGCTGTTGTAAGTGTTTTAGTATTCCCCATTATAATATGTAAACCATCTCTCACCTCATACGATACAATAGAACTTTATTTATCCCTCGTGGGAAATTAATTTGCCAACAGTCATAAAACACACAAAATACATGAAATATGAAATTAAAGTGATGAGTGGAAAGGCTTTGGGGAAGTACAAAGATTGAGGAGGTGGGGGAGGTGAGGATGAGAGTCCGCCTGTCTCAGTCAGTTTACCCCACGACAGAAGGGGAAGTAGTTGTAAAGTTTGATAGCCGCAGTGAAGAAGGATCTCCTGTGGCGTTCTGTCCTGCATCTTGGTGGAACCAGTCTATTGCAGATGGTACTCCTCAGGTTGATCAGTGTGTCTTGGAGAGGGTGAGCTGTATTGTCCAGGACGCTCCGCGGTTTGAGGAGCATCCTCCGCTCCAAGACCACCTCCCATGAATCCTACTCCGCCCTCAGGACGGAGCCAGCGTTCCTGATGAGTTTGTTCGTCATATTGGCGTCCAGCTCCCCAAGCACACGGCAGCGAAGAAGATGGCACTGGCTACCACCAATTGGCAGAACATTGACAACATCTCACTGCAGACGTTGAAGGAGCAGAGCCTTCTCAAAAAGTACAGGCGGCTCTGTCCCTTCTTGTACAGGGCCTCAACATTCTTGGACCAGTCCAATTTACTGACCAGGTGCACTCTCAGGTATTTGTACTTCCTGGTAAACTGCATATCCACACTATTGACGGGGACAGGGGTGTTCCTCTCTTCCTAAAGTCCTCCACCAACTCCTTAGTCTTGTCGGTGTTGTAAGATATGACAGCTTCAGCATGTGTATAAACAAGCACAGGTTTTCAGTACCCGCTGTTGCCAGAATGGGTCTTCTTTATTTTCAAAAGTATACTACACATACTCACACATATTCATGAGACTGATAAGAGATAGAATATCACATATCACATATCATACCATTATCGTACAGCTCTTAAAGTTACAGTTACCATTATATACACTACAACCTTCTCCCCTTAGAAAGTAAAATAACTTGTAAATTAGGCAAACAAGAATAATTGTATAAATTTAATCTGACGACTGGTTTACGCATTCTTTCTGATATACTGAGTGGTTTAGGGGGAGTGTCAGGTTGTGGTTCTAAAGAAGAGTCAAGTTCAGGATCATTTACCTTTGTCTCTATTTTCTTTGGAGATTCTGCTCTTACATCTGAACTTGGAATAATACCAAAGGCGACAGATCTGCTTCTTCGTCTATGCTTTGCTCTTGTTCATCCCTTGCTGGGATCATATGGATTATGTGCACACTTCTAACACGTCCTCCAATTTCTACCAAGTACCTCCTGGTACCACACACTTCAAACACTGTTCCCACCTCCCATTTGTTTGCTTTGTAAGGGGGGGCTGAGAACACAAACCTGATCATGTGTATTGAACCTACGTTCTTTTTGACTTCCACCATAATGATGTTTCTAATCAGATTGTTTGCGTTCAACCTTAGGAGATAGGTTTGATAGAACTCAGTCTAGTTCTGAGACTTCTTTTCATGAGACGTTCAGCTGGCATATACCCTGTAGTAGATTGTGGCATGGTACAATATTTCAGTAAGAAACTAGCTAGCTGCTGTGACGTACTGAATTTTGAATTCCCTTCAAAATCTTCAAATAACTTTTTTCTTGAGAGCTCCTATCTGTCTGACCTTACGGCTGCGCCATTAGATGCCGAATGGTAAGTTGGCACAAAGGTATGATTGATACCATTAAGCTTCATGAAAATTTGGAACTGTGCAGCACGAAATTGGGGGCCGTTGTCAGAGACGAGTTCTTCAGGTAATCCATTACACGCAAAGGTAGACCGCAAGATTGTTCTTTCTGTTGTTGTGTTTGTACCCATATGTACCACCTCAATCCACTGAGTGGCTATCTGCCAAAACAACAAATTTATTATTCCCGTGTTGGTAAGTGTGCGTAATGCAAATGCTATAGGCTTTTCTTGTCCATGTTCCATTGCATGAAATCACAGCTCCTACCCCACAACAAGACGCATCACAAGCTAACTTTAACTCGCGCTTTGTATCGTAGTAAACAAGTGGTCAGGCTCTTCTTACATACATCATAAGCATTTTGTTGCTCTTTGGACCATTTTCATTTTTTATCCTTTTTCAACAACTTGTGAAGAGGAGCTAGCTTTGTTGCTAACTCGAGTAAGAAGTGTGAGTAATACTGTACCATACCCAGGAGGGAGCAGAGTTGAGACACATTCTGTGAGTGTTGGTGCGTTTGCTATAGGTTCAAGCATTTCCTTCACTGGTTGTAGTCCATGTTGAACCACTTTCAAACCATGATACACCACTTCTGTCTTTAAGAATGCACATTTGCTTCTTTTCAACTTTATATTGTGATTATCAAGCTGTTTCAATACTTCACTGAGTATCTGCAGATTCTCCTCCTCAGTAACAGTTGCAATCAGCAAGTCATCTTGATTGCTCAAACAATGTGATATTCCTTGCAGTATTTTGTCCATTGTAGCTTGGAGGATTTTTGGTGCTGACTTCACACCACGGGGTAGTTTTGTGTAGGAATACAGCCCCATGTGTGTGTTTATCGTGAGGTACTGCTGGCTCATGCTCAACATTTAGCTGAGCATATGCATGTGACAGATCTAGCTTAGAAATACCTTGCAATCAGCAAGTTCAGCGTATAAATCTTGTGAGGTTGGTAGTGGATACTGTCCATCATCTACTGCCTGGTTGATGGTCACTTTGTCGTCTCACAATCTCACCGTGTTTTCCGCTTTTGGAACCACTACTATTGGAGTAGCCCAGTCATTGCGATCTGTTTTAACCAGTACACCGTTTAGTTCCAACTTTTTGATTTCAGCTTCCACTTTACTTTTCAGCGAATATGGCACTGGTCGCAAAGTCTACAATAGAAAGTTTCCACATCGGGTCGAATCCTGATGTGTGCTTGCCATCGTAGCTGTCATTGACCATAGTATGATGTTTCTGCAACAACTGATCCAGTTTTGTTTGCACTTCGACTTGGAATACAGATTTTCAGTCCAGTTTCAGTAAGCAGAGCCAATTTCTGCCCATCAACGTTGGCCTATTGACATAACTTGAGACAACTATTGACAAATTCAAAGTCTTGCCTTTGTAATTTGGACAACTATTGGCAAATTCAAAGTCTTGCCTTTCATTTGATAGTTGAAGCATTTAGAGTCATTGAACTGGCACCTATTTGCTTTGTGTTGACCATTGCATCGATAGCACATTTCTGCGCTTTTCCCAGAACTTTGTTGTGAAGGCCCTGTCTTGTCATGCCTGTGTTTTGGAACTGCCTTTTGACTGTTGACTGTGCCAGCACGTGTTGGCCGAAACTCATGTGCACTTTGACATGCCATCTCCATGGCCAAAGTAGTTTTGCAAGGCAAATCAAAGGTAAGGGCTGGTGTGTTAAGTAATTTTGATTGGATTCGCTCATCCGGCATTCCACATACAAATTTATAACGCAAAGCTCGAACCAGAAATGGCGCAAAATTGCAGTGTGGAGACAACTTCTTCAATGAGATAATATACTTGCTCACAGTCTCACCAGACTTGTGTGAAATTTGGAACTTTCTGCAATCTCTATGGGCTTGGGGTTGAAATGAGCATTAGGTTTCAAATGAAACATTCCTTGCTTTCTCTGGGGCTAGGATGTTGGTGAGAGTTTCATAAACTAAAGGACCAATTTCAGTTAATAGGATGGCTTTCGTTTGTTCCTGGATAGCCCTGTTTTGTGCTTTTACCTGCACCTGATCATCATCCTCTGTTTCTTCAGCTACGATAATGTAATTTGCAATAAAAAACATTTCCATTTGCTCATAGTACGAGGTAAAGGTTTCACAGTTTTTGTTGAAAGTCCCTAGTCAGCCTATGTATACCAAGGACACCATCTTGCCCTGCAGACACAACACAAAGATAGCCTGACAAACTCTGGACGATTTGTACAGCTGCTGTTTTAAACTACTGTCCCATGCTGTCCCACTACTGTCCCAAGGATCTGTAGCCTATCATGTCTAGTTTGCAATCAACTGCAACACAGCTTTGTATTTGCTGTTCAAAATGTTAAACAATACTGCATATTGCAAAACAGTCCTGCACTGTATTGTTTAAGAAGGAACTGCAGATGCTGGAAATCCTGTCTACCTGCACTGTATTTAAAGATTGAGTTCACCAACGCTATCTGACCTTCGTTGCCATTGTAAGATATTACGGATTCAAGGGCCTGTCCCACTGTACGAGGAAATCCAAGAGCTCTCCCGAGGTGTTAAAAAAAAAATCAAACTCGTGGTAAATACGTAGAATGTACGTAGCGGCTACGTCGGAGCTCGGGGACATCTCGTAGCGGCTCATAATGCTAACGGCAGGTACTTGGGAAATGCGGAAACCCGTGACGTTTGTTTCAGCACTGAAAAATTTCCACGAAAGCCCCCGAGTACCTACGAACGGCTATTACCGTAATTCTCCGAGTTCGAATCAGGGGAAACTCGGGAGAACTCTTGAATTACCTCGTACAGTGGGACAGGCCCATTAGCATATAGATCGAAACAAGCACAGGTTTTCAGTACATGCTGTTGCCAGTATGGGTCCTCTTTATTTTGCAAAAGTACACTGCGCACACTCACACATATTCATGAGATTAGATATAGAATACAGTGCCCTCCATAATGTTTGGGCCAAGACTCACCATTTATTTATTTGCCTCTACTCCACAATTTGAGATTTGTAATAGAAAAAAAAATCACATGTGGTTAATGTGCATATTGTCAGATTTTAGCAAAGGCCATTTTTAAACATATTGGTTTCCCCATGTAGAAATTGCAGCAGTGTTTACACATAGCCCCCCCCCCATTTCAGGGCACCATAATGTTTGGGACACAGCAGTGTCATGTAAATGAAAGTAGTCATGTTTAGTATTTTGTTGCATACCCTTTGCATGCAATGACTGCTTGAAATCTGTGATTCATGGGCATCACCAGTTGCTGGGTGTCTTGCTCTGCCAAGCCTGTATTGCAGCCATCTTTAGCTTATGTTTGTTTTGGGGGCTAGTCCCCTTCAGTTTTCTCTTCAGCATATAAAAGGCATACTCAATTGAGTTCAGATCGGATGATTGACTTGGCCACTCAGGAATTGACCATTTTTTAGCTTTGAAAAACTCCTTTGTTGCTTTAGCAGTATGTTTGGTATAATTGTCTTGCGGTAGATTGAACTGTCGGCCAACGAGTTTTGAGGCATTTGTTTGAACTTGAGCAGATAGAATGTCTATACACTTCAGCATTCATTATGCTACTACCATCAGCAGTTGTATCATCAATGAAGATAAATGAGCCAGTACCTTCAGCTGCCATACATGCCCAGGCGATAACACCCCACCACCGTGTTTCACAGTTGAGGTGATACGCTTTGGATCTTGGGCAGTTCCTTCTCGCCTCCATACTTTGCTCTTGCCACCACTCTGATATAAGTTAATTTTCATCTCATCTGTCCACAAGACCCTTTTCCAGAACTGTAGTTGATCTTTTAAGTACTTCTTTGCAAACTGCAACCTGGCCATCCTATTTTTGCGGCTAACCTGTGGTTTGCATCTTGCAGTGTGGTCTCTGTATTTCTGTTCATGAAGTCTTCTGCGGACAGTGGTCATTGACAAATCCACACCTGACTCCTGAATAGTGTTTCTGATCTGTCGGACAGGTGTTTGGAGATTTTTGTTTATTCCTCTGTGCTCCACACACCTGGCTGGCACACACCTTGAATAAACTAGGGCTGACATCATGGGGACAGGTGGCTTTGCCTGGGCAGAGTCTGCTCGGCTCCTTCCTCACCTGCTCAGCCATGATGGTCAGGTGCGGCAGAGAAAGTGGACCGGGGAATTGAGAGGGAGAGTCTGTTGGGGAGCATAGGCTCCACCATCAAATCTATTAAACAGGTTTATCTCATTGGTCCAGTCCTTTGCTTTCCCTCCCCAGCCCTGTAGAGCATCTTAGGCCTCCTGTGACCACCGCTTCACTGACCTTGTGGTCACAGGCAGCCTCTAAACCATGGCTTATACCTGGGTAGGAGGTGAACCAGGTTGCGATCGGATATTCCCAGTGGCGGAAGGGCTATGGAGCTGTACGCTTCTTTAACATTGGCATACAGCAGGTCCTTTCATATCCCTGTGGGACAGTCAACAAACTGAGTGAAAGTGGATAGGGTAGCGTCCAGAGTCACGTGGTTGAAATCCCCTGAGATAGCGATGAAAGCTCTTGGGTATTGTGTCTCGGGTGTTTTTCACACAGAGTTGTGAGTCTGTGGAATTCTCTGCCTCAGGGCGGTGGAGGCCGGTTCTCTGGATACTTTCAAGAGAGAGCTTGATAGGGCTCTTATAGATAGCGGAGTCGGGGGATATGGGGAGAAGGCAGGAACGGGGTACTGATAGTGGATGATCAGCCATGATCACATTGAATGGCTGTGCTGGCTCGAATGGCCTACTCCTGCACCTATTGTCTATTGTCTAGTTTCTGGAGTCTCGTGGTGACTGTGTGGAAGATGTCACTCGCGCTCAGAGAGTTGGCAGTCGGAGGAATGTAAACAGCCATCACAATGGCATGTGAGAATTCCATGGGCATATAGTATGGACGGAGATCCGCAGCCATCAGTTCAATGTCTGGGCTACACACACGCTCCTTCACCGTGATGTGACCAGGGTAGCACCATTTGTTGTTAACGAGGATAGCAAGTTCCCCACCTTTACACTTGCCACTCTCTGCAGTCCCTGTCCGCCCAAACAGTCTGAAGGCCGTCCACACTCACGTTGGACTCGGGGATGTCCTTCGTGGAGCCATGTCTCCGTGAAACAGATTACACTGCTCTCATGGTACTCCCTCTGGATCCTCACTAGTGCAGCTAGCTCGTCTATCTTGTTAGTCAGCGATCTCACATTTCCATTGTGATGGAAGGCAAGTATGGCTTGTGTCTTCTTTTCTCTGCATGTCGTTTTATTCCCGCCCGGCATCCCCTGTATTCCTCTTCAGTTCCTTGGGAATTTCTGATGTAACCCTGGCAAAGCCGGGTGGTCGGAGTTCCAGCAGTTGATCCCTGGTATAGTCAACAAAGAGACCAGCTCCTGATTGTTGCAGTGCAGAGAAAGAAACATGATGAAAATGTATCTCCCCAACAAGGAAAGAGATAAAAAATTCAATGGTGTATGGCAATCACCATGAAGTCCACTCCTCATGCTATGTTTAAACTATCTCTATTATTGTAAAGATATTGTACTATCTCTATAATAGTAGACTATTATTTGAATGGTGACCGATTAGGAAAAGAGGAAATGCAAGGAGACCTGGGTGTCTTGGTACACCAGTCATTGAAAGTAGGCGTGCAGGTGCAGCAGGCTGTGAAGAAAGCGAATGGTATGTTGGCATTCATAGCAAAAGGATTTGAGTACAAGAGCAGGGAGGTTCTACTGCAGTTGCACAGGGTCTTGGTGAGGCCACACCTGGAGTATTGCGTACAGTTTTGGTCTCCTAATCTGAGGAAAGACATTCTTGCCATAGAGGGAGTATAGAGAAGGTTCACCAGATTGATTCCTGGGATGGCATGACTGCCATATGAAGAAAGACTGGATAGACTCGGCTTGTACTCGCTGGAATTTAGAAGATTGAGGGAGGATCTCATAGAGACTTAAAAAATTCTTAAGGTGTTGGACAGGCTATATGCAGGAAGATTGCCCCCGATATTGGGGAAGTCCAGGACAAGGGGTCACAGTTTAAGGATAAGGGGGAAGTCTTTTAGGACCAAGATGAGAAAATCATTTTTCACACAGAGAGTGGTGAATCTCTGGAATTCTCTGCCACAGAAGGTAGTTGAGGCCAGTTCATTGGCTATATTTAAGAGGGAGTTAGATGTGGCCCTTGTGGCTAAAGGGATCAGGGGGTATGGAGAGAAGGCAGGTACAGGATTCTGAGTTGGATGATCAGCCATGATCATATTGAATGGCGGTGCAGGCTCGAAGGGCCGAATGGCCTACTGCACTTATTTTCTATGTTTCTATCTCCGCCAATTGATTTCAGTACCTAGCCCCATGATCCATGAAGCATGTAGATGAAACTGAAGATTGTTAGCTTTTGATCTTACCATTAACACGTGCTATATAGTCTTATGTAGTGTAATGAACGGTATGTGTGCACAGGTGCCCTTCTCAAGTGATCATGAATGTTCAAACCTCTGGCTGTAAGATTTCCATCTTTAATTTTGCTTTTTTTTCCTGCCATGCTGTCAATTTAAGTGCAGAAGTGTGGCTTATTTAAATTTTAATGTAAAGTATCCTGTATCAGAAACTGATCCATGTTCAAACTGCACTCATGGTTAAGGAGCCATTAGGAGGTAGTGACCATTATATGTTAAGTTTTAATCTACAATTTGAGAGGGAGATGGGTAAATCGGAGGTGTCCGTGTTACAGTTGAACAAAGGGGACTATGGAGCCATGAGAGAGGAGCTGGCCAAAGTTGACTGGAAAGATACCCTAACAGGGATGACAGTGGAATAACAATAGCAGGTATTTCTGGGAATAATACAGAAGGTGCGGGATCAGTTCATCCCAAAGAGGAAGAAAGATTCCAAGGGGAGTAAGCTGACAAGGGAAGTCAGGGACAGTATAAAAATAAAAGAGAAGAAGTACAACATAGCAAAGATGAGCGGTAAGCAAGAGGATTAGGTAATGTTTAAAGAGCAACAGAAGATAACTAAAAAGGCAATATGGGGAGAAAAGATGAGGTACGAAGGTAAGCTAACCAAGAATATAAAGGAGGATAGTAAAAGCTTCTTTATGTATGTGAAGAGGAAAAAAATAGTTAAGACCAAAGTTGGACCCTTGAAGACTGAAAAAGGTGAATTTATTATGGGAAATAAGGAAATGGCAGATGAGTTGAACAGGTCCTTTGATCCGTCTTCACTAAGGAGGACACAAACAATCTTCCTGATGCACTAGTGGCAAGAGGATCTGAACGGAGGAACTGAAGGAAATCCTCATTAGGCAGGAAATGGTATAGGCTGATGGGACTGAAAAATCCCAGGGTACTTGAGGAAGTGGCTCTAGAAAACATGGGCACATTGGTGTTCATTTTCCTATGTTCTATAAATTCAGGATCTGTTCCAGTGGATTGGAGGGTAGCTAATGTTATCCCACTTTTTAAAAAAGGCAGGAGAGAGAAAACAGGGAATTATAGACCAGTTAGCCTGACATCGGTAGTGGGGAAGATGCTGGAGTCAGTCATAAAAGATGAAATAGCAGCACATTTGGATAGCAATAACAGGATCGGACAGCGTCAGCATGGATTTACGAAGGGGAAATCATGCTTGACTAATCTTCTGGAATTTTTGAGGATGTAACTAGGAAAATAGACAAGGGAGAGCCAGTGGATGTAGTGTACCTGGACTTTCAGAAAGCATTTGATAAGGATCACATAGTAGATTAGTGGGCAAAATTAGGGCACATGGTATTGGGGGTAGAGTGCTGACATGGATAGAAAATTGGTTGGCAGACAGGAAACAAAGAGTAGGGATTAACGGGTCCCTTTCAGAATGGCAGGCAGTGACTAGTGGGGTACCGCAAGGCTCGGTGCTGGGGCCGCAGCTATTTACAATATACATCAATGATTTAGTTGAAATGATTCAAAGTAACATTAGCAAATATGCAGATAACACAAAGCTGGGTGGCAGTGTGAACTGTGAGGAGGATGCTATGAAAATGCAGGGTGACTTGGACAGGTTGGGTGAGTGCGCAGATGCTTGGTAGATGCAGTTTAATGTGGATGAATGCGAGGTTATCCACTTTGGTAGCAAAAACAGGAAGGCAGATTATTATCTAAATGGTGTCAAGTTGGGAAAAGAGGAAGTACAACGGGATCTGGGAGTCCTTGTTCATCAGTCAATGGAAGTAAGCATGCAGGTACAGCAGGCAGTGAAGAAAGCGAATGGCATGTTGGCCTTCATAGAGGAGTTGAGTATAGGAGCAAAGAGGTCCTCCTGCAGTTGTACAGGGCCCTAGTGAGACCGCACCTGGAGTATTGTGTGCAGTTTTGGTCCCCTAAATTGAGGAAGGACATTCTTGCTATTGAGGGAGTGTAGCGTAGGTTCACAAGGTTAATTCCCGGGATGGCGGGACTGTCATATGCTGAGAGGATGGAGTGGCTGGGCTTGTATACTCTCGAATTTAGAAGGATGAGAGGGGATTTTATTGAAAGATATAAGAATATTAAGGGTTTGGACATGCTAGAGGCAGGAAACATGTTCCCGATGTTGGGGGAGTTCAGAACCAGGGACCACAGTTTAAGAATAAGGGGTAAGGCATTTAGAACAGAGATGAGGAAATACTTTTTTACACAGAGAGTTGTGAGTCAGTGGAAATCTCTGCCTCAGAGGGCAGTGGAGGCCGGTTCTCTGGATACTTTCAAGAGAGAGCTTGATAGGGCTCTTAAAGAGGATATGGGGCGAAGGGGATATGGGAAGAAGGCAGGAACGGGGTACTAATTGTGGATGATCAGCCATGATCACGTTGAATGGTGGTGCTGGCCTACTCCTGCACATTGTCTATTGTTGACTTTCTACAAAGTGCTGCCAATGTAGAGTACCATTAAAAATTATAGAATCAGATAGAACAGGCCCTTCGGCACAACTAATACATCCTGACCAAGATATTTCAGTGAGCTAGTCCCACTTGACTACTCCATACCCTTCAAAACCTTTCCTATCCATGTCCCTGTCCAAGTGTCTTTTAAATGTTGTAATTGTACCGACTCTACCACTTCCTCTGGCAGCTCGTTGCATGTACGCACCACCCTTTGTGTGGAAACACCAACTACCCCCATTCAGTGAGGATAGGGGACTAATCATCCTCTACGATAATCCTCAACACTGGTGCTCCGCTTTTATACTCCATGTACACAACTGTGCAGCCATGCACAAATCTAATTCAATTTACAAATACACAGACAATAGCACCAATGTGGGCTGGATATCAGATATTGATGAGACAGGAAGCAGATTGAGAACCTCATGACCTGGTGTCGAGACCACAACCTTTCTCCTAATGTCAGCAAGCGAAAGGAGATAGTGATTCACTTCAGGAAGTGAAGCTGTATACGAACCTTGGTTTGCATTGACGGTGCTGAAGTAGAGATGGTTGAAAGCTTCAAATTCCTAGGAGCAAATATCACCAACAACTGCTCCTGGACCATCCATATTGAAGCGATGGCCAAGAATGCACTCCAACGCCTCTACTTCCTTAGAAGGCTTAGGAAGTTCGGCATATCCACAACAACTCTCACTCTTCTACAGATGCGCTGTAGAATGCATTTTATTGGAATGCATCACAACATGGTTTGGGAACAGCTTCACCTAAGACTACAAGAAATTGTAGGGAATTGTGAATGCAGCCCAGACCATCACACAAAACAACCTGACTTCCATTGACAACATTGATACCTCAGGCTGCCTCAGCAAGGCCACCAGCATAATCAAGAACGAGTCTCACCCTGGTCACTCCCTCTTCTCTCCTCTCCCATCGGGCAAAAGGTATAGAAGTGTGAAAACGCACACCTCCAGACTCAAGGACAGTTGCTTCTCAGCTGGTATCAGGCAACTGATCTATCCTACCATAACTAGAAAGCAGTCCTGAGCTGCTATCTATGTATTTTTCAGACTATCTTTGATTGGACTTTACTGGCTTTATCTTGCATTAAGCATTATTCCCTTTATCATGTATCTGTACAGTGTGGATGACTCTATTGTAATCATATATTGTGTTTCCGCTGACTGGTTAGTACACAACAAAAGCTTTGGTACACGTGACAATAAACTAAACTCAAAAGTTTGCGCCTTGGGTCCCTTTTTTATCTCTTTCCACTATAACTGTAAACTTATGTCCCCTGCAAGAGGCTGTGTGCGTTTACCTTATCTATGCCCCTCATGATTTTGTATACCTCTTTACCCTTCAGCCTCAGCATTGATCCCTGTGTTATATCATTTGTTACAGGCCTTCAGTCCAAAACATAAATGTCGACAACCACCCTGTCTCCTACCTTCAAGCCAATTTTGTATCTGATTGGCTAACTTGCCTTGGATCCCATATGATATTGTCTTCCAGCCAAACCTACAAAGTGGTACCTTGTCAATAGATCTTGCTAAAGTCAGAGTAGACTTAATCCAATCAGTCTGAAGAAAAGTTCCGATCAGAAATATCACCTATTCATTTTCTCTGGGGATGCTGCCTGAACCACTGAGTTACTCAAGCACTTTGTGTCCTTCTTTGTGAATCAGCATCTACAGTTCCTTGTTTTGGCATATAGACAACATCTGCACATACCACTCTCCTCGATCTTTTTCTTTAACAGTAGTTTTGTTGTTTTCATAATACCTAAAAAAAAATGGAAACCCTAATTTTAATGGAAATTCAAATGGGATGATGGTAACCCTTTGCAGTTGAGTAGCTGGATGCGACCATGTGCAAACACACACGCACTATATGTATGTAGTAGACCAGTTTTGACAGTATTTGGGGAGAAATGTTTTAGATGGTGAGTAGTGTGTGTTGACAAATTAGCTAAATCCAAAATTCCAACGACTTTTATGCTTAACTTTCTTTTTATATAATAAACACTGCATCTGGTTGGAAGACGTTTGTTTGTTGCATACAGTTTTTGAAAGATTGGACTCAAATGCAATGCCTTATTTTAAGAAAAGATGAAATAAAAATTCTAATTTATGAGGACTTTGGATTTCATTTATTCCTTTTGGATGTTAATAGAAAAATAAATGTATGCATCACAGCTTGTTTTTGAAAGACATCTCTACTTGTGGCATGCAAATCACCTAATATGTGATATTGTATTCTCATTTCTTAATAACATTATTTAGGCAGCTAGCTGATGGACTTCTTCTTGCGTATGGCGTACACAGCCTAAGGTTGTAGGACAACCTTAGGCGGTGCACGCCATACGCAAGAAGAAGTCTTGATAATTTGATCTTATTTGATTGTGTACGCCAGGTTGATTGCATTCGTTGAAACGGGGCGGACCACGTGAACGTTGTAATCTCCCACCCCGCTGATGGACTGAATAGATAAAACAAGGAAATGCAAGAATAAATCTCCTTAGCACTTTCTCCACAATGCTGAGCAAACTATCTTTATAATAACATTTGTGGAAGGTTAGTAATTGGTTACCTGTGAGTTGTCTGATTCAGGGAATCAAGGTCAAAGAAACAAATGTACTGGTGATCTTGTATAATAAAATTTGTTTGTGACATTTAATTGCACCATGTTAACATAAGCTATTCACAGGTTGTGCATCTTTATATTTAATTTCAAATATAGTTTCTATTTTTATGCAGACTACCAATGGTGTAGCAACACGTGAAGAAGAAGAAATCAGTGAGGTACAGGAAGATGATCGCGAGTTGTTTTCTGATCAGTTAGCTGGTATAGGCATGCTAGGAAGAATAGCAGCAGAAAACTGTGTTCCTCTTCTTATCAGGTGGGTATTTAATATTCTCCAAAAAATGTAAACACAATGAACAGTATTTATCATCCAGAAGCTTTAAAATGAGATGGCACCTGTATAATACAGTCAAATATCTTCTGTTGTTTAAAACATGTGGATAATGTCTTGAAGTAAAGAGTATACACATCCAGATGGTGGTCCCAAGATATTTCTCATTATTTTAACGCTATCCAGATTCAGTGCTGAGTTCTGCCAGCTGGTCTCTTTTTTAAACCAAGCAAATAGGAATGCCTTGTAGTACATTAACTAGACAACTTCAACCAACCACCAATGTGATTTGGAGGCAGTGGGGGGGGGGGGGGGGCAAGATCAATTTTGTTGGACAGCAGTCTGCATAAGATAACCAATCTGTAGGCGATTCATATATTGCTAGACGTTTATACGAAAGCAAATTATAATTAAAATCAGTAAATTACTGTTTACTCATGAAACTAAAGTGAAAAAAATCTTTGTTACTCTGCCCCAGTGTTCCTTTATAGCTACCTTTTAAGAATGTAGCAATGGCATCCAAGGTAATGCAATTACGATAATCCATTTTGATACCTTGCCTCTCTGTACAGGTTGTTGCAGCCACTTGAATCGATCACTCATTTTTAAAATGCAAAATTTTGATATGTAGTGCCCGAACTGGTTTTGTTTATTGGATCACTTTTTCTTAATGTTTTTCAGCTTGTTGGAAGATAGAGTTACAAGACTTCACGGTCAGTTACAAAGGCAACAGCAGCGATTCCTTTCATCGCCTGGGCCAGCTTCATTGGCTAATAAATTTCTAGATGATTTATATGAGGATATTCATTGGCTAATATTAGTCACAGGTATGTTTACTATTAAATATATTGAATGATGTTTAGCGAGATATTTGTTTTTTTTATTATTTTAACATACGACAAACGAGTTAAGTAAATTATTTGAAACGAATATAACCAATTTTGCTAGTTTCCTTTGAAATTTGGACACTCACGATCCATAAATTATTTTTTCAGAGTAAGAATCATTGATAATGATGATGTATGTTCTCAATCTCCAATAAGTTATTTTTTAACTAACACTCTTCTCTCCCTGCTTGAACTTGTTGTTAACTGCAACAATTTATCTTTTGATTCCTCCTACTTTCTACCAATCAAAGGGGTAGCCATGTGCATTTATCTCTGTCCCTGCTACATAGATGTCTTGCAGTTGTGCAGAACTGTCAATTTCGTCAACTTTACCACTAACCCCCTCAAACTCACTTGGACCATTTCTGTCACCCCTCTCCTATGTCTTAATTTCTCTGTCTCCAGCTCGAGAAACTATCCAACGACAACTGCAACAAACTCACCAACTCCCACAGCTACTTAGTTGGCACCTTCCAATTCCCATGCCGACCTGTCTTGTCTTACCCCACCTCCTCAGTCAGACTGAAGATAGAAGCAAACTTGAGGAGCAGCATCTCATGTTCCTCTTAGGTAGTCTACAACCAATGGATTGTCCAATTTCAGGTATCTTGTCCTTTTCTCTTCCAATCTACCCTGGTCTTTTCACACATCCTGTTTTCCGACCTTAACCCCCAGCCCCGTATTGCACTATTTATTTCCCTTACCTCCCAATGTATCCATGACATGCTTTCACCAAGTCTACCTATTTCAGCACTAAGTCACCCTACTCTGTAGCTTCCGTCAGTTTCTGAAGCATTTGTCTGGACATTTGTTGTCTTTGAACTTTACTGTTTTAAAACCACCCTCTTTCTGGTATTGATAAATTTGAAGTCATCCAAATTTTTAATCTCACCAAATTCGGTTCATAAATTTCATTCGTGTTTGATAATCTATCCCGACTTCTGTTCACAAATCATTTCTTTTTTTTTTTTAATTCTCAGCCTTATTTTCAATTTCCCCATGGCCTCTTCCTTTTCTACTCCTGTAAACAACTCCTACATTATGATAGATATAAAATGGTGCTTCTCCAAATCTGGACTCCTTGTTCAGTTTTGCACCTCATCATTGTACCAGCGATGGTTGAGCTTTTTGCCACTCAGGTTCTGCTTTCTACACATCTCTCCCTGAGCATTTTTGGTTCTCAGGATAATTCTGACTCCATTGACCAAGCTTTTCACCATACCTTATGTGACTGTGTCAGGTTTTGTTTGATAATGTTTCTGTGACGTGCTGGGGAACAATGTGCAATATATGAAAGTTATCTGAAGAGTAACTTTTTATACACAAAAAATGGTGGGTGTATAGAACAAGCTGCTGGAGGCGATAGTTGAAACGGGTATTATTTCAATGTTTAAGAAGCATTTAGATAAGTACGTGGACACAATAGGTTACGAGCCAAATACAGGCAGTTGGTGACTAGCGAGAATGGGACACATTGGTCAGTGTGGGCAAGTTGGCTTGTGTGTTGTATGTCTCTATAAATTTAATTTCCTGTTAATTCTGTGTCCAGTTTTGTTTGATAATGTTTCTGTGAAGTGTGGTGGGACAAAGCTATGTGAAGGTGAAATGTGACTTCAAATTCCTGATGACTGTTTTTTAAATAAAATTATTTATGAGCATAGTAATGTAACCTGGTGTTGTAACCTACTTTGTTATCAGGCTACCTCTTGGCTGATGATACTCAGGGAGAGACTCCTCTTATACCTCCAGAGATAATGGAATATTCCATTAAGCATGCAACCGAGGTTGACATTAACACAACACTTCAGATTCTGGGCTCTCCAGGGGAGAAGGCCTCCTCAATACCAGGATGCAACCAAACAGATTCTGTGATTAGGTAAATGTTTTGAGTCGGGGAAAACAATTACAGAAATGTAAGATTTATTCCAGATCCATCTGAAGTTTATTGTAAATGCTAAAAGAAAAGTGGTGCTGATGCTAAACGGTATGACCAGGTCAGAAATTGTGTTCTTTGTGTATTGCTTATAACTCAATTTTGTGGACAGTTCTGCAGATATGGTTCAATTAGGAAGCGTGCAAAATCTTTTATTTTATTTTCAAATGTTTTTGGAGGTTCACTATGTGGGGCTGATACAAACTCTGTAAGACTTTGGTTAGGCTGCATTTAGACTATTGTGTGCAGTTCTGGTCACCCCATTGTAAGAAAGATGTGGAAGCTTTGGAGATGGTGCAGAGGTTTACCAGAATGCTACAAAGAGCTTGGCTATATTTAGATTGTTTTCTCTGGAACTTCAGAGGTTGAGGAGAAACTTGATAGTAGTATATAAAATTACAAGAGGCATTGCAATATATATAATTATGAGGCATAGATGGGGTAGATAGTCAAAACCTTTTTCCCAGGGTGGAATGTCCAACACTAGAGGGCATAGCTATAAGAGGGGGGAAAGTTCAGGGCAGGTTTTTATTCTTAAAGGGTGGTAGGGACCTGGAACCCATTACCGGGGGTGGTGGTGGAGGCAGATACCATAGTGATATTCAAGAGGTTTTAGATGTGAAGACCAATGAGATCAGTTTAACTTGGCATCATGTTTGGCACGAACATATGGGCTGAAGAGCCTGTTCTTGTGCTGTGCTGCACTGTTCTATGTTCTATAAATAACTGCAAACGTTTCTTAGGGTATCAGTTAGTGAGAGTTTTCCACCACATTACAATTTAAGCTTAATTTATGTGCAACAGTTCAGCTTGAGATTCTAGCCATTATATTAATTCATTTGCTAAATGTCCCACCTTGTCTGATTATAAGAGGTCCAGACCAACATCGTTTCAAATTTGATCTGAAGCGTTAGTACAACCTGCTAAACATAAACAGCAAATGGCATGGCATTATGATTGGCTGTGTCGGAACATAACACCACGGTTCACCATTTTTAGACTTTACCTTACACTTTAGAGATACAGCATGAAAATAGGCTCTTCAGCCCACTGAATCCGCATCGATCAGCGATCTCCCTGTACACTAGCACTTTCCTACGCACTAGGGACAATTTGCCCGTTTATCAAAGCCAATTAACCTACAAACCTAGAAACATAGACATACAAATTAGGTGCAGGTGTAGGCCCTTCGAGCCCCATCATCCAACTCAGTATCCCCAACTCAGTATCCAAACCTGTACGTCTTTGGAGTGTAGGGGGATACCGGAGCACCCAGAGAAAACCCACGCCGTCACAAGGAGAACATACAAACTCCATGGAGACAGCACCCATGGTCAGGATTGAACCTGGGTCTCTGCTGCACCACTGTGCGGCCATTTTAACATAGAAAAATGGACAATTGGTTGTCAGCTGACATGAAGAATAACACTTGGGGCATGGTGTTGAGAACATAATATACTGGTTGAATAATACCCCATGGATGTTACTATATTTAGAGTAACTGAGGAATCATACAGTGTGAAAACATGCCCTTCAGCCCAACTTGCCCACATCGACCAACATGCCCCATCTATACTAGTCCCAACTGCCTGATTTGGCCCCTAACCCTCTAAATCTATCCTATCCATTGTACCCGTCTAAATATTTCTTAATGCCTCATTACCTTCTCTGGCAGCTTGTTCCATACACCCACCACTCTTTGTGTGAAAAAGTTTCTACTTAGGTTTCTATTAAATCTTTCCCCCCTCACCTTAAACCTATGTCCTCTGGATATTGATTCCCCAGCTCTGGGCAAAAGACTCTGTGCATTTACCCAATCTATTCCTCTCATGATTTTAAGGGTGGCACAGGGGTAGAGTTGCTGCCTTGCAGTGCCAGAAACCGGTTAGATCCTAAGGGTGTTGTCTGTACAAAGTTTGTACATTCTCCCTGTGACTGCGTAACCTTTTCCCCGGGTGCTCCGGTTTTCTGCCACACTCCAAAGACGTACAAATTTGTAGGTTAATTGGCTGTGGTAAAAATTGTAAATTGTCCCTGGTGTGTAGGACAGTGCTAGTGTAGTACAGAGATTGTAGTGGGCCGAAGGACCTGTTTCCGCGCTGTATCTCTAAACTAAACTACACTTCTGTAAGATCACCTCTACTTGGAATTTTTTTAAAGGTTGCATGGTATAAATAAATTTAAATGTATCTCTGGTGAAGTTTATAATTCTTTGAAACTGTAAATTTGCATTGATGTTTTGAACTGAAACTCCCTCTACTCTCAGGTTGTTAGCTGCTGTTCTCCGAGCTTCAGAAGTTGAATCTCGAGCCACACGAGCAAACTTGACAGAACTGCTCAGCCCACAAATGGGAAAAGACATTATGTGGTTCCTGAAACGGTGGACAAAGACTTACCTTCTCGCAGATGAAAAACTTTATGACCAGGTCAGAAATTGTGTCCTTTGTGTTGGCATATGTGCATGATATTGCATGATAATCAATTTTGTGGATTTTTCTCCAGATTTCGTTCAATTAGGAGGCATGCAAAATCTTTATTTTTATTAACAAATGCTTTTGCATGCTCCTCATTGGAGCCTCACTATGAGCCAATTCTCCATACCTGGTTGATTATTATACCTGAAGGTCGATTCCATTATTAATAACTTTCCTAAATGTGGATTCTTGCGCATGGTGCTCAGTATTTTAATTTTGCTTGGTATCTGTATAGTTCTGCTGTAATACATGTTTCCATAACGTGAATTGAATATAACACGATAAATAAATTTGGGAACACCATTTGTATTATGCTGCACGAATTAGTTATAAAGCAATTTCATTAGGGAACTAGAAAATCACTTTTAAATTACTTTTGGAAAGTGACAAGCATAAGAAAAGCTGTCTTGCAAAAATATAACAGTCTTGGGAAAAAATAGTTTCCACGTAAGCTTCCCGCAGTAATCGAGCTTCATCGCAGGAGGACATTGAAATTGATAATCAATTGCTTCTATTTACACTTGTGCAATGACACTTGATTAAACAATGTAACATCCAGCTTTTAGTATTTTTAACTTGCAGTAACAAAAAATAAATTTGCAAATGTTGATAAGAACTCAATTGTTTTTTCAAGCAATTTTCTATAATGCAAAGTTTCTTAGGAATGCAACTATTGTGTTATAGCAGAACTAACATATATTATATACTTATATTATATTAGATTTTATATATATATAGATTATATATATAGATTTTATATATATATATATATATATAATATAGATAGAGAGATAGATATATATGTGTGTGTGTGTGTATATATGTGTGTGTGTGTATATATACATATATATATATATATATATATATATATATATATATATATATATATATATATATATATATATATATATATATATCACCCCAACCTGTTGGGTGCCATGGAAGCTATCTGGTGCATACTATTGGATCTTACTGTTTACCCTTTTATGTATGTTATTCCCAAAGGATCACTGGATTCGATTCATACAAGTTTTATTTTCTTTTGTTAAATGTTATGTTTGATTAAAAGTTACCATTTTCTGTATAATTAGCTGTTGCATGTTGCTTGTAATTTTATCTTGCATTCTGCTCCATATTTATTGTGGGTTAAAATAAATGATTGTAAGAAAATCCATGTTCCAATTATAATGGATTTATAATCCATTCGTAAGGGATATAATTACAAATGGATTATAAAATCCATTTCAAAATGGATCTAAAAATATCCATTAAAGGAATATTTTTCTAGTACATGCATCCTGGTTCTTTGAAGAATAATTAAACTGGCAACCCTGTTCCCTGAAATGTCACCTGTCCATTTCCCTGCTGACTTGCTGAGTTCCTCCAGAGTTTTGTTTTTGCTTGTATTTAAGATAATTAATAGGGTTTGGTAGTTCAGTAGTCACTGCCTAAATGGGAATAGATGTCTTATCACCTCATCTCATTTAAAATATACATGTAAACAGAGTTATTTGGATAACTGTTTATTTTTAGCTGTGAAGAGACAAGTAGCTTCCTCTGTGCCATAAATGTATAGGAAAAGAGGCAAGAGGTTTCTTTGTTTCTCGGACATTATTTTTCCGCTTAAGTAATCCCTTAAACCGTTCTTTCATTTATTTGCTGTTTGTGGAAACTGGCTTGTACAAATTGGCTGCCAATGAACAAAAATAAAAACAAACTCATCCAAATTCGAATGAAGGGTATTTGACCTGAAACATTAACTCTCTTTCTCTTTCCCTGGATGCTGTCAGACCTGCCAAGTGTTCCCAGTGTTTTTGTTGTGTCAGATTTCTAGCATCAGCATTTTTACTATTAATTTTCTGACCCAGAACTAAAGCGGCTTTGCTCTAACTTTCTCAGAGCACCTTTTGGGATGCAGAACCTATAATAATTTGCAATTAAAATGAAAGATTCTTCATGCTTTTAAAGTCATGAGAATTTTTTAGAATAATGGAAGTGTAGCCAGGTACGGTAAAAGACGTTCCATAGAGAATTCATTTCAAAAGGTCAATGATTTGATGTCACTTTTTTCACTGTGGTGGATATGTGCAACGAGCTATCAGAAGATGTAGTTGAGGCAGGTACAATAACAGCATATAAAAGACAGTTGGACAGATACATGAATAGGAAAGGTTTTGAGGTATATGGGCTTAACACAGGGCGGATTGGAAAACCTTTCACCACTTCTGTCTTGACACTTTCTCGCGCGGCTTAGATGGGGCATCTTGGTCGGCATGGGTGAATTAGATGTTCTGTATGACTCTATCTGAATTTTTGATTATTCAGTAATATACTTGAAAGATTCACTCCCCATGATTCTGATGCACAAATCTTAACTTTTTGCAAGATTTTTTTTTTAGATCTGAGAGCAAATTAAGCATCATTGTCAGCTGTGTTTTTTTCTAAAACTTCTCTGCAGATAAGTTTACCTTTAAGTACAGCATTTGGTGTGGACACTGAAGGTGCTCAGTGGATTGTTGGCTACCTTTTAGAAAAAGTTATAAGTAATCTTACGGTATGGATTGCAGAACAGGATCTGGCAAATGACACTGTTCAACTTCTTGTAACATTGGTGGAGAGGAGAGAACGGTGAGTACTTGCTGTAGTAGGATAGAACAACACTTAACAGACACTTCCAACTCAAAGTCAACTCCGATGCTAGCAGAATTCTTCACAGCATTATTTTAGCTAACACTATGTGTCTGTGCTATATTCATGTTAGCACTGTTGGAACCAGCATTTCAATGCTAGCATAGTATTTAAAGAAAAAAATCATTAACATTTTGGAATAAGAAAGGATGGACTTCTGCCTGCTTTGAATGTGAACCTTCTTTGGGTGTTGATTATTGCATAGACCAACTTATTTTTGCTTCATCCTTTAGGTTTGGGTTTATGTTTACAGAGGTACAGTAAAATGCTTTGCACCCTACACAAATACAATTGTCATGTCCAAGTACAGTAGGTGGAGCAAAGGGGAAGGTACAGAGTGCAGAATAGTTCTCAGCATTGTAGCACGTCAGTTCCATAGCCAATCAAATCTCCACATTGAGGTGGAGGTGAATCTGATAGTACCCTAGCTTATGGAAGGACCATTCAGAAGCCTGATAACAGAAGGGAAGAAGGAATGATCGGGATGGGACAAGTCTTTAATTACGATTAGCACTGATCGTTATTGTGACAAAACATTCATATTCATGTTTGCATGACAAATGATTCTCTCTATTAGTATATTAATTTGTCTTGATCCTTCTTCCTTGTCTTTGGATATGCCTCTGAAAATTAATCTGTGCCTTGTCCTTATGATTTTATAAACTTGTAAAATTATTGTCAATATGAGAGAATGCTGGCTCATTGTTTCTCAAACATCTCATTCTGGTAAATCTGTTCTGGACTTCTACCTTCCTTCCATTACATCCCATTTATACTAAACTGCACAAGATTACTTTAAATGGAACCCTCTATTATTTATTAACTGCATGACTTTTTAATATTCTGTCCTATTTGATTTAGGTTTGAAAAATATATTAATTCAGGAAAAAATGTGTTAAAAAAAGAAAGAAATCTTGTCTCTTATTCCACATGTTGCAGTGTAAGGATTTGCAATGACTTAGATCAATCAGTTCTCTGAAAGTTAACTCCCCATGAATTTCTTTAGTGTAGTAACTTCCAGGGCAGAAGGAACTGTTGATGCTGATTTACAACAAAATGACACAAATGCTGGAGTAACTCAGCAGGTCAGGCAACATCTCTGGAGAACATGGGTAGGTGACGTTTCAGGTTGGGACCCTTCTTAAGACCCTGAAGTGTCTGTTAGTATGAGTTATTTAGTCTGAAGAAGGACCCCGACCCAAAACGTCACCTATCCGTGTTCTCGAAAGATGCTGCCTGGCCTGTTGTTACTCCAGCACTTATTGTGTCTTTAATTCTTTTGAAAAACACTTGTGAATACAATTATTTTTTGAAATACTGGGCCATTCACACAGTTTTGTAAATAATCCTTTATTTTTTGTAAGAGGTTTCATGTAGAATTGATTAGATGGTTACATTTAAAAAAGTGCTGGACAAACTCATTAGGTCAGGCTATGGAAGGAATGGACACACAGTATTTCAAGTCAGGACCTTTCTTCAAACTGATTCAGCCTGTATCATTGAGTTCCTCCAGCACTTTGTTGTTTTGCTCAATATTTCAGCATCAACAATGTCTTCTGTCTCCATCAATTAGATTATAATTGCATTCAGAGGCGGGAAGCATCATTCAGTCTGAAGAGGGTCCTAACTTCTACAATCTATCTGAAGAAGAGTCCTAACACTAATAATCACCTATCCATGTCCTCCAGAGATGCTGTGTGACCCTCTGAGTTATTCCATGCATTATTTTCCCCCGTAAAACCAGTATCTGCAGTTCCTAATGTCGTTTGATGTTGATTATTCTTCGTGTATAATTTGGAGGATATTGTTAATTGATAACTTTCCTTTTAGGGCCAATTTAGTAATAAAATGTGAAAACTGGTGGAATTTGGCCAAACAATATGCAAGTCGAAGTCCACCGTTGAACTGCCTTCCGAGCTCCGTGCAGCGAACATTGATGAAAGCCCTCGTTTTGGCAGGGTTTGCTCATGTGGACTCAGAAACAAAACAAAAGTATTGGACGGAGGTGAGAACTTGCACATGGACTTAAGTTCATATCTTTACAGTTTAGAGGGATTTCCAGCATCTCTAGCTGAGTATTGTTTTAAGTAATGGAGCAAATGTGGAAGGGAATGATGTATTCAGATAAGTTAAGTGATCTCAGCTAGAATTCATGTTACTACCATACAAAGTTACCTCTGCTTCAATAAGTCAACTGAATGCAGTAATGCGCTGAATTGTGGTATCCTAAGCTGCAGTTGTTCTGTTAAAACTCATGGCTTCAAGATGGTTTGAGCAGCAATTAAGTTTGTGGGCCAGCAATTTCTGGTCAACTATATAGAACTGCACACCATCCTGGCACAGTCCCATGCACCCATTGGTTCTTTGGTGAGGGTGGAATTCATTGTTTTTAATAATTCCGTTACTGTTGATTAATTGAACTTGCACAAACTTTTAAAAGTTTTCCCAAACTTGTTCATTAAGGTGAAGGTCTCATGCAAAACTGAGGTTTGCTTGTTTGAGACCAAACTATATGTTGGGGCTCACTGAAGGTGCCCTTTTAGAGAATGTGTTGCCAGGTGTAATGCAAAATGACACATACAGTGCCCTCCATAATGTTTGGGACAGAGACCCATCATTTATTTTTTTGCCTCTGTACTCCACAATTTAAGATGTGTAATAGAAAAAAATCATGTGGTTAAAGTGCAGATTGTCAGATTTTAATAAAGGCCATTTTTATATATTTTGGTTTCACCATGTAGAAATTCCAGCAGTGTTTATACATAGTCTCCCCATTTCAGGGCACCATAATGTTTGAGACATAGCCATGTCATGTAAATGAAAATAGTCATGTTTAGTATTTTGTTGCATATCCTTTGTAAGCAATAACTGCTTGAAGTCTGCGATTCATGGACATTACTAGTTGCTGGGTGTCTTCTCTGGTGATGCTCTGCCAGGCCTGTATTGCAGCCATCTTTAGCTTATGCTTGTTTTGGGGGCTAGTCCCTTTCAGTTTTCTCTTCAGCATATAAAAGGCATGCTCAATTGAGTTCAGATCGGGTGATTGACTTGGCCACTCAAGAATTGACCTTTTTTTACCTTTGAAAAACTCCTTTGTTGCTTTATCAGCATGTTTGCGATCATTGTCTTGCTGTGAAATGAATCGCCAGCCAATGTTTTGAGGCATTTGTTTGAACTTGAGCAGATAGGATGTTTCTATACACACATCCGAATTCATTATGCTATTACCATCAGCAGGTGTATCAACAATGAAGATAAGTGAGCCAGTACCTTCAGCAGCCATACATGCCTAGGGCTAACACCACCATCACCGTGTTTCACAGATGAGGTGGTATGCTTTGGATCTTGGGCAGTTCCTTCCCTCCTCCATACTTTGCTCTTGCCATCACTTGTTAATCTTCGTCTCATCTGTCCTCAAGACCTTTTTCCAGAACTGTGGTTGCTCTTTTAAGTACTTCTTGGCAAACTGAAACCTAGCCATCCTATTTACTAACCAGTAGTTTGCATTCTGCACTGTAGCCTCTGTATTTCTGTTCTTGAAGTCTTCTGCTGACAGTGGTCATTGACAAATCAACACCTGAAGAGTGTTTCTGATCGGTCAGGCAGGTGTTTGGGGATTTTTCTTTATTATAGAGAGATTTCTTCTGTCATCAGCTGTGGAGGCCTTCCTTAGCCTGTCAGTCCCTTTGCGATTAGTAAGCTCACCAGTGCTCACTTTCTTCTTAATGATGTTCCAAACAGTTGATTTTGGTAAGCCTAAGGTTTGGCTGATGTCTCTAACAGTTTTATTCTTGTTTCTCAGTCGCATAATGGTTTTTTTGACTTTCATTGGCACAACTTTGGTCCTCATGTTGATAAACAGCAATAAAAGGTTCCAAAGTTGATGGAAAGACTGGAGGAAAGACTAGGTGCTGAGCACTCTCTTATACCTGCATTAAGGACGCATTTAAACACACCTGAGCAATTACAAACACCTGTGAAGCCATGTGGCCCAAACATTATGGTGCCTTGAAATGGGGGGGACTATGTATAAACCAGGCACATGCCATCAGGGTAGGCAAGGTAGGCACTGCCTACCCTGACTAAAATTATAAAATGGTTAAATAGAAATAGTAAAGGCATGGGAGAATTATGCCTATCAAAGAGATTGATCTCTTAGGTAGGCATAATTCTCCGTGCCTTTCATCCGCAGTTCTTGTAACACGCGAAGGTCTGTGCAGCCCACGTGCCGTCGGCGTTGCTTCAAGCCGTCAATGACAAGCGGGGCTGAAGGCAGTTGAAATTCTGTCTTTGCAGTACAGCGCATGCGCAGCAGCCTACAGCGCATGCGCAGCGCAAGTTTCTTGGCGGGTTTTTCAAATATGGATTGCCATTATCTTAAGTGTATCTTAGGAAACAAAGAGAGAAGAATTGTGTTTGTGTACAAGTGATGTGGTAAGTACATTTCATGGGGGGGGGGGGGGGGGAGAAGAGGAGAGTTCCTTGCACAGCGTATAGGGAGTCTGGCCAGGGGTAAAGTTGCGGGGAGGGGAGGAGTGGCGAGAGGGAGGGAGTCGTGGATCATGCCAGTAACCCACTTGCGATGCTCCGGGCATGGAGCCACCCCATTGTGGCCGGGGGGAGAAGTAGCTCGGTGGCTGCGAGCGACTGCCGGAAGCAGTCAGCGGAAGCGGCTGCCGGGACCGGATAGCTCCTTCTGCCGTCCCCTGCTCCCCTCTGGCAATGCTCTCCATCTGAAAACCTCTCTCCTGCCGCTCCCGGCCTCATTCATGTCAGCTGCTTCCCGCAAATCCTTAAATTCCGACAGCGCGATCAAGGGACCAATTGAGGTCACTCGGCTGTCGGCATTTAAGAATTTGCGGGAAGCGGCTGACATGAGCGAAGTTGGCGAGCGGCAGGTGAGAGGTGTTCAGACGGTGAGCACTGCCAGAGGTGAGCGGACCGGCTGAGGTGGCAACCAGTTCTGCTGTCGAGTCCCGGCGGCCGCTCGCAGCCACCCGAGCTGCTTCCCTCCCCGGCCACAATGCGGTGGCTCTGCGCCCGGAGCGCCGCGGCAGCGGTGAGTGAGTTACTGGCATGATCCCCAACCCCCTCCTCCTTAATACTACTGCCCTCCCCGCAACTTTACCCCTGGCACAGATTCTCCACGCTGTGAAAGGAAATCCCCCCCCAATTGGTCCCTTGAACAAGTATTGTCGTTCAATAAGATGACAACTGATTCAACCTGTCCCGGTGTGCTCCCGTTTTTCCCACCATCTCTCCACCTGCCATCACCCTCCGCCCCACCGCCCATTCAGAATGAAGGAGACTTGGAAGCCTTGGGCAAAATGAATTGTTACTGTCTGTATTTTTATTTTTACGGAGAGGAGAACAATCTGCGCATGCGTGGTTTAAGATATCTATTATAAACTTGACTGACTGCCTACCCTGATTAGTTACTCATGGCACGTGCCTGGTATAAACACAGCGGTAATTTCAACATGATGAAACCAAAATGTATAAAACTACCCATTAATAAAATCTGACAATGTGCACTTTAACCACATGTGATTTTATTCTATTACAAATCTCAAATTGCGGAGTACAGAGGCAAATAAATAAATGATGGATCTTTGTCCCAAAAATTATGGAGGGCACTGTACCTGGGTAAAAGGTGATTTAACAAAGTGATCATCTGTGGTCACATTGTATATTAAAGCCAAACTACATTTTGCATTAAAGTCATCTTGTGGATGCGAGTGTGAACTAGTGTCCCTCAGACCTAATAACGAGGGGGGGGATGAAAACCATTTGCAATTTTGCTGTTCCAAGCAGCTTATGCATTCAAGATGAAACACCAAAATTGTTTTGTCAGTTCTTCATAAGAGCATATTGGATATCTAATTTATCTGCAGAAATCTGGCAGTGATACATTTTTTAAAAGTTTTTCAAGAATTTTTTTTTGAAGACCATAGACTCAGTAAAAACAAAATTAGATTTATATATTTTTTAAGGATCTTTAAGATAATAAAGGGATGGCATGGTGGATTAGCAGTTAATACTGTTGCCTCATTGCCAGGGATCTGGTTTGAAACTGACCTTATCCTCCCTTTGGCGAACTTCCATGTTTTCCTGCACACGGCTGGATTCTACCAGGTGCTCTGGAATTCTCCCACATCCCAAAAATATGCTGGCAAATTAATTGGCCAATGTAAATTACCACTTGTGGAAAAATATAATCTGAAACTGTGAGAGAGAATAAGTTGCAGGACTGCATGAAAATAAGATGAGGGGAAATAGAACTGTTGAGAATCTTCTTGGTGGCCTCCATGGCTTAACCAGGCTGAATGTAACATGTCAAGAAGAGCTTCGTTCTTTCATGATTCACTTCATTTATCACAGATTTATAATGTCTTTTTCTTAGGTTCTCCAACCACTCCAACAGCGGTTTCTCAATGTTATAAACCAAGAAAACTTCCAACAAATCTGTCAGGAAGAAGAGGTGAAGCAGGAGATCATTGCCACACTTGAGGCACTTTGTGGAATAGCAGAGGCAACGCAGATAGACAATGTTGTCATTCTCTTCACCTTTTTAATGGATTTCCTCAATAATTGCATTGGTTTAATGGAGGTTTATAAGAACACACCTGAAACTATTAACTTGATCATAGAAGTTTTTGTTGAAGTTGCACACAAACAAATCTGCTACCTTGGAGAGGTAATTAAAACAAGTATGACCTACCTTGCTTGTATCTTGATGTGTTGGGAGTTCTTACCGTTAAACAATTGCATGCTTAATAATTTACCTTTGTTATTGCTTATGTTTTCTCCTTCAAAGGAAAAACTTGTGTTTGATTATGGAATTGGAGGAAGTTCCATTATTTTGTGGTGTCATTATAATTCATGAAAATAGTTCTCGAAAAACAATGCTTTAGTCTTTAATATGATTTACTCTTTTACTTAATCAATACGGTAAATGAATGATGTATTAATCTAACGTAACTGTGAGATATCATGCATACGCGGTGAAAGTCACAAGCATTGTGACTATTGCATTGAATTGCTTGGTTGTAAAATAAGTTGCCAGTCTCGTTAGTACGTACCAGACAAACAACAGGAGATTAACCTCGATTTAAACCAGCATCTGCAGTTCTTCCTAAACAACAGGAGATCCTTTTGTGCTGGATGTAATTAGTTTGTTACATCAGAAATTCTAGTGAAGTCTATGCTCTTTTAAATGTGTTTTTATTTCATCACGAACAGATAAATTGCAAGTTGAAGAAGGAATTGATTCAAAAATATTTAAGTAAAATTGTCTCTTAATTATACTTCAAATTTATGGTTTCTTCAGGACTTTGAGATATCCCAAACGGAAAGACACATTTTTTTTCTTTAGTTACTGCCTCTTACTTGAATTTATTGCCGCATGTATCGAGGTGGAGTGAAAAGCTTTTTTGTTGCGTGCTATTACTGCTGGAGCTGCCGACTGTAAGGGAATCCCCGTTCCAAAGCAGGCTCGCAGAAACAGCGGGTACAGTACCTGGAAACAACGGGGAGGCCTCCATAGTGGCCGGAAACGTGGTCGGCGGGCAGGACTTCAGATCAGACTGAAGTGCAGGGGACTTCGACCCCCTCTCCCTACCATCCTACAATCCATTGAAAATACTGGAAGACTTAAAGTCAAGGCTGCTTTATCAAAGGCAGCTGAGGGAATGCTCTGTGTTTTGTTTCACAGAGACAAGGCTCACCCCCAGCTCCCCAGACTCTGCAGTCCAGCCTGAAGGTTTCTCCATCGATCGCATGAACCGTACACTGGCATCTGGGAAAGGGAGAGGTGGGGGCGTCTGCCTCATGGTCAACTCTGCGTGGTGCTCAGACGTGGCAGTCCTATCTAACTCCTGCTCTCCGCACCTTGAACATCTGACGGTGAAGTGCCGCCCCTTCTACCTACTGAGGGAATTCACTTCCATCATCCTGACCACGGTCTACATCCCACGCCATGGTCAACAAGCACCAGACGGCTTACCCCGAGGTGTTTACCACCATTGCCGGGGACTTCAACATAGCCAACCTGACGAAATCGCTACTTAACTTCCACCAACATGTTTCCTCCAGCACCAGAGGATCAAACACCCTCGACCACTGCTACACGACAATCAAAGATGCCTATTGCTCTATCCCTCGCCCTCACTTCGGAACATCGGACCATTCAGCAGTGCTGCTTCTTCCTGCATACAGGGAGCAACTGAAGAAAGCACCCCCAGAGCTGAGGACTGTGCAGAGCTGGTCGGGAGAAGTAGAGGAACAACTCCAGGGCTGCTTGGAGTCTGTAGACTGAGCAATGTTCAAGGACTCGGCAATGGACCTGAATGAATACGCCACAGTGGTTACAGACTTCATAAGGAAATGTGTGGAGGACTGTGTTCCAACAATAACCTTCCGAGTGTTTCCTAACCAAAAGCCTTGGATGAACCATGAGATCCGCATTCTTCTGAAGACCAGATCCTGGGCATTCAGGTCTGGCGATGCAGTGGTGTATAAGAAGTCCAGATAAGACCTTGGTAAGGCCATCAAAAAGGCCAAACGGGACTTTTGCTCCAAGTTGGAGGATGAAACGGATGTTCGTCAACTGTGGCAGGGCTTGAATGCCATCACCTCCTACAAGATGAAATCAGGAGGCAGCTCAAACGACAGCAAAGCATCACTCCCTGACGAGCTCAATGTTTTCTATGCATGGTTCGATAGGGAGAACACTAATGTGCCTTCCCGAGCCCCCATTCGCCCTGATGCTATTGCAGTCACAGTCACAGAGGTCGACGTCAGAAGATCCTTCAGGGGGGTGAAACCTCGGAAAGTGCCTGGACCTGATGGTATACCCGGTCGAGTTCTTAAGACCTGTGCAGACCTACTGCCTGGAGTTTTTGTGGACATTCTCAACCTCTCACTTCTGAGATCTGAGGTTCCCACCTGTTTTAAGAGGGCATCAATCATACCGGTGCCCAAGAAGAGTAAGGTGATGTGCCTCAATGACTATCGACCAGTGGCACTAATGTCTGTGGTGATGAAGAGCTTTGAGAGATTGGTTTTGGTGCACATCAACTCCTACCTCGACAAGAACCTGGAACCACTACAGCTCGCATAACGCCACAACAGGTCAACGGAGGATGCAATTTCACTGGCTCTCCACTCCGCATTGGACTACTTGGACAATAAAAACACTTACGTCAGGCTGTTGTTTATAGACTACAGATCGGCCTTTAATACCATCATCCCTTCTAAGCTGGTTACCGAGCTCACGGAACTGGGTCTCTGCGCATCCCTCTGCAATTGGATCCTCGACTTCCTCATCTACAGACCACAGTCTGTTCGAATTGGCGGAAACATTTCATCCTCAGTAACAATTACTACGGGAGCACCTCAAGGCTGCGTGCTCAGACTCCTGCTTTACTCACTCTATACCCATGACTGCATAGCCAGCCATAGTGAGAACTCCATCATCAAGTTTGCCGATGACACCACTGTTGTTGGACGAATCACAGATGGGGATCAGTCAGAGTATAGAAGTGAGATCAACCGACTGACCAAATGGTGCCAGCACAACAACCTGGCTCTCAGTATCAGTAAGACCAAGAGGACGATGGTGCAGAAGGTCAAAACCTTCAAATTCCTGGGCGCGCATATTTTCCAAAGATCCTTCCTGGACTCAGCACACTGATGCAATTATAAAGAAGACACATCAGCGACTCTACTTCCTGAGAAGATTACGGGGATTCAGCATGTCGAAGAGGATTCTCCTAAACCTCTACAGGTGCGCGGGAGAGAGCATTCTGACTGGTTGCATCGTTGTCTGGTTCAGCAACTTGAACGTCCCAGAGCGGAAATGACTACAAAAAGTTGTGACCACTGCCCAGTCCATCACCAGCTTTGACCTCCCAACTGTCGAAGGGATCTATCGTAGTCACTGCCTCAAAAAGGCAGCCAAAATCATCAAAGAGCCACACTATCCTGACCACACATTCATTTCACCATTGCTATCAGGAAGAAGGTACAGGAGCCTGAAAACTGTAACGTCCAGGTTCAGGAACAGCTCCTTCCATACAGCCATCAGGCTATTAAACATGACAACAAACAAGCTCTGAGCTGCAAAAGACTATTATTATTATTATTGTTATTATTGCACAATATATGTTATTTACTGATTATTTTTTTCTCTTCCCCTGTTATGTACTATGTTTACACATTCACATATTCTGTTGTGCTGCAGCAAGTAAGAATTTCATTGTCCCATCCGGGACATATGACAATAAAACACTCTTGACTCTCTCTTGGTATTAAAGTTGTAATCTTGCCTCCTGCTCAGTGAATCATGGATTTTAATAGGATTTAGACTGGAGCACTCAAACCTTTTGAAGGACCATTTGCACCTCCCAGCACACCATTGTAGGCTGCACTACTTTGAGAATCGAGAAATAGATCTTATTCTGAGGATCAAGGGAGATTTTTGGTTGGCTGATCTAGATGTGCCATTCAGGCCATTTTAGCAGAGTGCAATGCTTCTATCTTTTTTTAAACTTTCCTTCTTCACTAATTATTCCTTTCAACCATGTTGATAATTTTCTCTCTGTGGTTCATCTGCCTAATGATCTATTCAATATGAACACCTCCACCACAATCCATCTATCTCCTGCTATTTCAGTCCACTCAAGTCCTCATCTGCTTTCACATTTTGGTCAATACCATCAGAAAAGATGGTTCACATATTTTACATGTAGGAACTTATTCTTACTGTGTCGTTTATACAACAGTGGCGTCATTATTCACTCCTGTTTGCGTGATATCTTACAATTGCGTGAGATTTAAATGTTGCTCTATTCCAGTTTTCAATTTGTTCTTGGTATCCCAAACAATGAGCCCATTCTTTTATCTTTATTCTGTAATGACTTTAGTTTAGAGAGACAGCGTGGAAACAGGCACATCAGCCCACCAGGTCCATGCCGAACAGCATTCCCCGAACACGAACATTATCCTACACACATGCTAGCGACAATTTACAATTTTACCAAAGCCAATTAACCTACAAACCTGTACGACTTTGGAGTGTGGGACGAAACTGAGCACCTAGAGAAAACCCACACATGGGAAGAACGTACAAACAGCATCCATAGTCAGGATCGATCTCTGGTCTCTGGCACTGTAAGACAGCAACTGTAAGACTGCTGCACTACCGTGCCACCCGATCCTGACTTTATTGAATCATTAAACTGATGTGAATTCACTTATTGTAGTGGCGCCTACTGGTGCACACAGGTATTGAACCCAGCGTTCGGAAGCCGCGGTCACGTGACCCGGGAGGGGCTGCTTGTTTTCGCACGGTTTTGCTGTCGCGCGGCAGTTCAGCACTGACCACCGATGTGGCCAGACGTGTCAAGAGAACCTGTTTACTGAAGAGTGAATTTTCGAATAAAGATTCGTTTAAAAGTTCAGTTGTTGTTCTTGAGACCGCCAAATTGGTGACCCCGACCTGTCTAGCCGTCGTTAGACAAAGGAATTATGCAGGACGACAGCGTTCCCGCAGATTCAGCCAGCATGCGGTAGGGCTCACCGGCCTTCAAATTGCCATCGTTTTGGCCTGACCAACCTCGGGTGTGGTTCACCCACGTTGAGGCACAGTTTCACCTCCATCGCATCGTAGCGGACGATACCATGTGCTTCCATGTGGTGGGGCATTGCCGCAGGACTGTGCCTCGAGGCTGTTGCCCGACATCAGGGACCCGCCGACCATCGCCAAATACGAAGGGCTGAAGGCCCTGCTGCTCCACGCTTACGGTCTCAGCCGCAGAGACAGGGCAGCGAAGCTGCTGCACATGGACAGTGTTGGCGATCGCCGGCCATCCACCATCATGGCGAAGATGTTAGATGTGAGATCCAGCAACCTTTCGCAGCCATGCTCGCCGAATTCCCAGGGTTGCTCACGCCTCGGTTTGACGGGGCCGTGCCCCATCATGGCATGGTCCACCACATTCCCACCAAGGGCCCAGCGGTACACGCCCGCGCGCGTCGCCTCCTGCCCGATAATCTGCGCATCGCACGAGATGTGTTCCAGCTTATGGAGGACATGGGGATTGTCCGGCAGTCGGACACCCCTTAGGCTTCCCCGCTGCACATGGTGCCCAAAGCGTCCGGGGTTTGGAGACCTTGCGGTGATTACAGTGTTTGATTACTGTGTTTGAACCCAGTCCCGAACATCCAGGATTTCTCAGCTCATCTGGAAGGAGCAACCTTCTTCTCGAAGGTCGACCTCATTCGCGGGAATTATCAAATTCCGGTCTGTCCCAATGACGGCCACCATCACCCCTTTCGGCCTTTTCGAATGGCTAAGAATGCCTTTTGGCCTGAAGAACGCTGCTCAGGCGTTCCAAAGGTTAATGGATCAGGTCGGTCGGGGTTTGCCATTCATATTCATCTACCTCGATGATATTCTGGTGGCCAGCAGCTCGCAGGCAGAACACGTCAGGCACCTCCGCCTGCTTTTCGAACGGCTGCGCAAACACGGGTTGGTGATCAACCCCGCTAAGTACCAGTTCGGATTGCGTTCCATTTCTTTCTTGGGTCACAGCATTACCTGCCACAGCGCCCGAGAAGGTCGACGCCATCTGTTGCTTCCCGTGGCCCCTATCTGTCAAGGGCCTGCAGGAGTTTATCGGGATGGTCAACCGATGGCCACCGATTCGTCCCGTTAGCTGCCGTCATCATGCGGCCATTGTTCCAATGCCTGGCCGGTAAGCCAAAGGACCTGGTCTGGTCCGAGGAGACGGAGAAGGCGTTCGAGGGCGCTAAGACTGCATTGGCCATTGCCACTATGCTAGAACACCCTAGGGTGTCAGCCCAAACGGCCCTCACCGTGGACGCTTCCGACGTCGCGGTAGACGCCGTCCTCGAGCAGCGTGTAGGTCGCTGGGTGCCGCTGGCATTTTTGAGCAGGCAGCTGCGAGCCCCCGAGGTTAAGTATACCGCTTTCGACCGGGAACTTCTTGCGCTCTACCTAGCGAGCCGCCATTTCCGTTATTTCCTGGAGGGGCGTGCGTTCACCGCATTCACAGATCACAAGCCACTAACGTTCGCTTTGACCAAGGTATCCGACCCCTGGTCTGCCAGACAGCAACGGCACCTCGCCTACATTTCTGAATTCACATCTGATATTCGGCCTGTGGCAGGGAAGCTGAACGTTGTGGCTGATGCACGGTCCCGTCCAGCGCTGCCCGAAGTTTCAGCGTTAAGTCTAGGCGTGGATTATGTGGAGTTGGCCGCTGCCCAACAGGCAGATGCTGGTATGGAGGTTTACCGCAATGCTGAATCAGGTCTCAAGCTGGCTAAGGTGCCTTGCGGCGCCGCCGTCGTGCGACTCCTTTGCGATATCTCCGCGGGCAAAGCCCGTCCCATTGTTCCGATTGCCTGGAGGCGTCGGATTTTCGGCAATAGCCACAGCCTAGCGCATCTGTCCATTCGCGCCACCTCTGCCTTGGTCCCCCCCGGTCATGTTTCACCGGTCCCCTCTGTTACGCCGTCCCTCGTTCGCGTTTTTTGCGTCCCTCCGTTTCTGCTTTGCCGGCCCCTACTGTTACGCTCGCCCCGCGACCTCGGACTACGCGTTCCGGTCGAACTGTCTGGTTACCCGTGCGTTTCCGTACCGCGAATTCTGGGGGGGGGGGGCATGTAGCGGCGCCCACTGGCGCACGCAAGTATCGAACCCGACGTTCGGATGCCGCGGTCACGTGACTCAGGACGGGCTGCTTGTTTTCGCGCGGTTTTGCTGTCGCGCGGCAGTTTAGCACTGACCACCGATGTGGCCAGACGTGTCAAGAGAACCTGTTTACTGAAGAGTGAATTTTCGAATAAAAATTTGTTTAAAAGTTCAGTTGTCGTTCTTGAGACCGCCAAATTATCACATTTGTTGTTCTGGGTTTTTTTTTACAAGAGGGAAAAAAACAACAGGCTTTCTTTTTTTCCCCTGTAAAGAATTGTTACAGTTCCATAGGGAAGGTTGTTTACATGTTTTGGGCGGTTTTGAAATATTCAATTTTTTTGGTTGATTTACAGTCAAAAGCCATGAAGCTGTATGAAGCGTGCCTGACACTATTGCAGGTTTATTCTAAGAACAGCTTGGGCAGGAAACGGTCCGATGTGGCGGCAGAAGAGGAACAGTATCAAGATTTGTTGCTTATTATGGAACTTCTGACTAACCTCTTATCAAAGGAGTTTATAGACTTCAGTGATACAGGTATATTTTAACTCTGAGTACAAAGATGCAGAATAAAATAATATATCATGCATATTGTATGACACTGCAAATTCTCCGTATATCTTGAATACCCCAGTATAACCTATGACAGTTTAAAATAATAATAATAATAATAATAATAATAGTGTACAATGATGCCATAAGTTTATCTTAAGGGATTTGAATTCTGAAGCACCTTTTTATGAGTAATGCCACAATGAGTCACAACAGAAGGGTGAAGCTTGCATGAAACTGACTTCTCTGGCTTTTATTTAAATACCATAAAGATCTTGTAATAAGGAACGGTAAAAGCGCAGTCTCTCTGTTGCAGTACCTTGGGGTCGGGGGTAACCTGCTTCAGCTAAAATTCTGTGATGACTGGGGCCAGAATGGGAGCTGCACATGCTAACTTGGTGAACGGGTGGGTAGGTAGTATGGTAGGTGGAAGCCCAATGTAAATGGCAGACAGACACACCAGGTGTACCTAACAAAGTAATATGTTGTATGGGTGTACATCAAGGATGTTCCTTATCCTTTTTGAATGGCCGTGGGTCAGAAGGTCCCACAAGCTGGTGAGGATATTGCACCCCCCCCCCCCCCCCCCCCCCCCCCCCCCCCCCCCCCCCCCCCCCCCCATAAGGTTTTGAGAATGTCACTGAGAATTCCTCTGCCCTACTAACTATTTGCCATGGCAAAAGATTTAGAGATACAGCATGGAAATGGATACAGCACCGAGTCCATGCCAACCAACGATCACCCCATACACCATCACAATCCTACACACTGGGGATAATTTACAATTTTTAAAGAGGCGTAAAAACCTGCACATCTTTGGAGTGTGGGAGGAATCCAGAGCACCCGGAGAAAACCCACGCAATCATGGGGAGAATATGCAAACTCTGTACAGACTCAGGATCGAACCCGGGTCTCTGGTGCTGCAAGGCAGCAACTCTCCTGCTGCACTACCATGCCGCCCTTGCAAAAAAGTTTGTAGTAGTGTGCCTAGTTTGTGACTTCTGGTGTTGGGCATTCAAAAATGATGGCCTTGTTTTCACTTCCTTAATTTTAGATTCTGTTACCAATGTCAGAATAACTATTTAGTGGTTCCTTGTTGCTCTAAATCAGGGGTTCCCAACCTTTTTCATCCTGTTTACCCCTGGCAACTTTAATAGCACATAACAATGTTATTTAACAACTAATGATGAACAGATACCGGTGTACCAGAACCAAACACAGTCAGTCAATGAGAAAAAAATGTACAAATCCAGAATCAACAAATTACCCCTGATTCGGAGAAATTTACCCCATGGGGTAAATTTACCCCAGGTTGGGAACCCTTGCTCTAAATAGCGTATTATATTTGCTGGGAATCAGTCTGGATAATGAAAACCAGTGTATCCAGTACCAATCCTTTCCAGACATTGAGATGTAGATGTTCAGGTCCTGCTGTGTTTATTAGCTTTCAGTCAAATTAATGTTGTCGATATTTTAATTTTACTGATGCTAATTTCTTCAAGATCCTCTTGACCAGTCGTTCTGCACTATTTCTGATTTATTTTTTTTAGTGTCTTCATATTCAAGTCACTACTCAAATATATAAAATAATTGAGGGATGAAGTAGTACAATGCATTAGGGAGATTTTTTAATCTATTAATTGATGAATTAGAACACATTTACATTTATGTTTGTTCCAGTCCTTTAACGAGAATATTTTTAGCCATTTTACACTTTATTTCTTATGCAGATGAAGTTTTTCGGGGGCAGGAACCTGGACAGTCGGGAAACAGATCAGTTTCTGCTGCAGATGTTGTTCTTTATGGAGTTAATATTGTACTGCCACTAATGTCACAAGACTTGTTAAAGGTAAGTGCTTTTCATTATATCACAAACACTGGGAAATATGTATCCCTTTTCTAGTTACTACACTGCATTCGGGTAAAAGATTTGAACAGCCTGGAGTACTGAACTGAATCATCTTGAACGAAACTAAAGAACACAAAGTGCGAGAGTAACTCAGCAGGTCAGGCAGCATCTTTGGAGAACACGATTTGGGTGGGGACCCTACTTCATACTGAATGAAATTAAATAGCTTAAACTAGTATTTCAGCATGGTCTACTTAAGCTGACTGAAGACCAATGGGGTGGAAGTCCAGAAACTTAGGTGTGTCTGGACTGTGGAGAGCTGGATGGAAGGAGGATACTGAAAGGAAGGAGATAATTTATTGGATAGGCTACATATAATAAGCATGAGGGTGAGGACTATCAACCTTTTTTTTTTAAGTCAAATTGTTTACATCATAAGATTATGGTGTTAATGGCAGTGTGACTGGTTTATAATTGATAGTTTGATGCAAGTGTTTCTGGATATGCATCATTGCATTTTTTTTAATTTAAAGTACATCTTTGACTTTATTTTTGTGTCTTGACAGTTTCCATCGTTGTGTAACCAATATTACAAATTAATCACCTTCATCTGTGAAATATTTCCTGAGAAAATACCGCAACTTCCAGAAGAGCTTTTTAAGAGTTTGATGTACTCCCTGGAATTGGGAATGACATCGTATCCTTTTACTGATGATAGATGGTTTGGTCTGTGAGAATTACGGTTTTGATCATGGCAAATGTTTGGCATGGTTGTTAGGATCGGCTAAGGCAACTTGGACCTGCTCTCAACAAGTCGAGCCAAGTTTATTCGTCACATACGCATATGAGATGTGCAGTGAAATGAAAAGTGGCAAAGCCTGCGGATTGTGCAAAAAACTACAAAACAGAATAGAACAGAATCAGTAATTACATATTTGTGGGAGAGAAAAAAAAAACAGCAATTTAAAAAAGACACCACCCAACAGTAAATTGGTACAGTAAGTTAGTCCCTGGTGAGATAGGAGTTTACAGTCCTAATGGCCTCTGGGAAAAAACTCCTCCTCCTCCTCTCTGTTTTCACAGCATGGCAATGGAGGCGTTTGCCTGACTGTAGCAGCTGGAACAGTCTGTTGCTGGGGTGGAAGGGGTCCCCCATGATCTAGTTGGCTCTGGATTTGCACCTTCTGATGTATAGTTCTTGCAGGGGGGCGAGTGTAGTTCCCATAGTGAGTTTGGCCGAACACACTCCTCTCTGCAGAGCCTTCTTGTCCTGGGCAGAGCAGTTCCCAAACCAAATTGTGATGTTTTCGGACAAGATGCTTTCCACGGCCGCTGAGTAGAAGCACTGGAGGATCCTCAGAGACCCTCTGAATTTCCTCAATTGCCTGAGGTGGTAAAGGCGCTGCCTTGTCTTACTCACCAGTGCGGCAGCGTGTGATGTCCATGTCAGATCCTCTGAGATGTGGACTCCCAGGTGTTTAAAGCAGCTCACCCTATCCACAGTATCCCCATTTATCTTCAATGGTGTGTTTGTCCTCGGATGTTGTGCCCTCCTAAAGTCCACGATCAGCTCCTTAATTTTTGTGACATTCAAGAGGAGGCTGTTGTCCTGACACCAGAGTGCCAGATCAGCCACCTCCTCCTGGTGGCCTTCTCATCGTTATTGGAGATCAGGCCCATCACCACAGTGTCATCAACAAACTTGATTTATAGAGTTGGAGCTGAACCTAGCCACATAGTCGTGTGTGTACAGGGAGTACAGTAGGGGACTGAGGACGCAACCCTGTGGGATCCTGTGCTCAGAGTGAGGGACTTCGATGTATTTCCTCCCATCTTGACTACCTGGGGCCTGGTGATGAGAAAGTCCAGGCACACAGGGGGGTGTTGAGCCCCAATTCCAGCAGCTTCTCAGCCAGTCTGGTGGGGACTATTGTGTGAACAAATTGCTGGAGTAACTCAGCGGGTCAGGAGGCATCTGTGGAGGGAATGAACAGGTAACCTGACCCACTGAGTTACTCCAGCAATTTGTGTTTTTCTCAAGATTCCAGCATTTGTAATTCCTTGTGTTTCCATTTCTGTTCACTGCATATGCAGATTTATCCTCACTAGGGACTACAGGCATCCATATGTGTATTCAAAGTAACACAGGAAACTTTCTGTAAGAAATAACCAATAGCTTTACCCTTATTTAATGTTAAGATAGAGTTTTGGGATTTATGTGGAAACCTAAACAGCAAAGTCTGAACGAACTGGCGGTTAAGACACTATAAATGCTTTTCAAGGCTCTTGATGGGAGCACTATCAGACAAGCGTTGGCAATGAGCACCATAATAG
This sequence comes from Okamejei kenojei, assembly GCA_035221665.1. NCBI lineage: Eukaryota > Metazoa > Chordata > Chondrichthyes > Rajiformes > Rajidae > Okamejei > Okamejei kenojei. The sequence goes on along the minus strand of CM069136.1, from coordinate 67,521,082 downwards.
AAACAAAGAAAAGGCTGATAAAACAATTTAGGTTTTTAAGAGAGCTTTCGAGGAAGAAAGATTTGCAGAGCTATGGAGGAGTGAATTCCAACATATTGTTTTAGTTTAGTTTAGTTTATTGTCACGTGTATTGAGGTACAGTGTAAACTGTTCTGTTGCATTTACTCCAATCAGTGAAAAGGCTATACATAATTACAATCGAGGCGCCAATAGTGTACAGTTATAGAATAAAGGGAATGATGTTCAATGCAAGGTAAAGTCTGATTAAAGAACTCTTGTCAGAGTTGGGTGATTAAATTCTGGATGGCAAAGTAGTTACAATTGAAGGAGTGTGGATATTGTGGAAGGTTAAAGGTCGGAGGCAATTAAAGGTGTTGATAAACAAGACCATTGGGTGACCAAGTATTGCATAACATCTATAATTTTTTTTTGTGTTAATCATCAGTGAAATTCCTCAGACTAGATCTGCAGATGCTGGGATCTTGAGGAAAAACAGTGTTGGATAAACTTGGCAGATGTAACAGTCGCCAGACCCACTGGGTTCCTCAAACACTTTTTTTGAGTAAAATCATGCCCTTTTATAGATTAGAGAAGTGGGTGGCAGTTGTCTAGTTACTTGGGTAAAAATTGGAATTCTGTGCCTTTGAATTTGCACGATATTGAAGACTGGCTGGAGCACAGCGTAATTTATTTTGTACAATCCTTTACCTTCCAAGATCAACTAATTGCTTTCAACCAATTTGGTACTACAGTTTTTATACTAATTTATTATCAGAACCGTTTGTGTAGTTCATTTATAGTCTATCTTTATTATTTTGTACAAGGAATATGAATATCTACAATTGCAGTTATAGTTAGAATTAGAATTACAATTCTAGAATATGCATTTCTGCAATTTTCCTGACTCTCTCTCTCAGAATGACATCCGAAGTTTCCCAACTCTGTTTAGAAGCCCTTACGCCCCTGGCTGAACAGTGTGCTAAGGCACAAGAAACAGAATCACCACTCTTCACTGCAACCAGACATTTTCTTAAGGTACATCTTGAAGTAGTTAAAGATAATTCTTGATTATTCTCTGCACTGTTATAGTTTTAAATGACAAATCAAAGTAATTTGCAATTAGGCTGATAATTGTTTTCAGATTAGTGAATGTCTATTTTAAAGAGATTCAATTTTACCCCTGAATTTTTACGTAAAAATTTCATCCTTGTCGCTGACAATTTTCACTCGCTCTTCCTTGCACATCATCCATGTCTGACTTTTCCCTTCCCCTCTTGATCCCTGTCTCCATCTCAAGGGATAGTCCTCTTCTTTCCCCACCAACCACTCATCCTTTCATGGCACTTTCCCATGCAGCCACAGGTGATGCAACGCCTGTCCATTTGCCTCGTCCCTTCCCACCATGTAAGAACCCAAAGGATCTTTCCAGATGAAGCAGCAACTTTGGTGTGTTGCCTGCCACACTAATTTTCCATCCTACTCTGACCTTCTGTCTGTGGCCTTTTGCACTGTTACAATGAACCCAATGTAAGCCTGAGGGACAACACCTCATCTTCCATGTGGGAATATTGCGACTTTCCACACTCAATGTTGTACTCTGCTAACTCGCTGCCTCTGCCGACATTAGACCTGGCTGTGATAGTTCTGTTTTAATCTCTGTATGAGCATCGCTTGACATGGGCATGACCTCCAACTTTGCATTTTGCAATATTGTCTGCTTTTGTTTGTCAATTCATCCCCAAATTGGCTCATTAATCTAATAACTGGAGGGATTACACTTTATCCCACATCATCCCTGGCCTCAATCAGATACAGATATTTCCTTTTCTTTATGCATCCCTCTCCAAACTTGTCCATAACTTAAATTTAACCTGTTTTTTTCTCTTTCTCAGTTCTGACACAGGGACTTCATCCTTGAAACAATCTCATTCTGTAGATGCTGCTTGATTTGCTGAGTGTTCCTTCCATTTTCTGTTTTTCTTTGTTTGAAATAAATTGTTGTATTGCAGAACTAAAGTTAGCTATAGGAGGACATTTCAATGATTTTAATTTACTGTGATAAATTAACCAACAGCCTGAATGTTCTTCATCTTCCTTCCGGAGATGCTGCTGACCCACTGAGCTGCAGCAGATTTGTTTTTTTGCTCAAAATTCCAGCATCTGTACCCTCTTGTGACTGCTTTTTATTTAAAATCAGTTTGATTTTTTTTTAATGTGTTGTTTTTATATAGCATGCTTGTCATTTTAAACAAAAGTTGAAAGGGGATAAAGTGTGTGTGTGTGCAATTCGTTTAGAGATACAGCGCAGAAAAAGTCCCTTTGGCCCACCGAGTCCGCGACGTCCAGTGATCCCCGTACACTATCACTATCCTACGCACTAGGGACAATTTACAATTTTTACGGAAGTCAATTAACCTACAAACCTGAACGCCTTTGGAATGTGGGATGAAACCGGTGCTCCCGGGGAAAGCCCATGTGGTCACGGGGAGAACGTACAAACTCAGTACAGATAGCACCCATAGTCAGCATCGAACCCTGGTCTCTGGCTCTGTAATGCAGCAACTCTACCGCTGCACCATTGTGCTGCCCCACACAAAGCTGCAAGTGTTATGCACTGGCAAATAAATTGAGAACCACAATCACGTTGTATATTGGGACTTAAATACCAAGTGTATATATGATGATAAATATTTCTCTTACTGCTTTATGCTTTCATATCCACTGCTGGAGACAGTGTAATGGATCTGCAAAAGTGAATTGGATAAGCATTTAAGGGAAGATTATTTGTGGAGATTGACTTGATTTGTTCCAGAGTGCTTAGTGGACTTGTGATATATTTCATTGGATTTTTGTGATTTCAGCTTGTCTTTGACATGCTGGTCTTGCAGAAGCACAACGCAGAACTTACTGATGCTGCAGGAGAAGCTTTCTACACACTAGTATGTCTGCATCAGGTAAAATTGCCTAACAACGTTTCTGTGTCCCCTCCTTTCAATCTTAAGTTTTCTATTTTTTTCCTGGGAAATTCCTTATATTCCATGTGTTGTTTCAACAGGCTGAGTATTTGGAATTAGTTGAAACTCTTCTATCAAGCCAGCAGGATCCAGTTATATATCAAAGATTAGCAGATGCCTTCAATAATCTTACTGGAAGCAGCACTCCCCCAACCTTGGACCGGAAGCAGAGGATGGCCTTCCTAAAAAGCCTTAAAGACTTCATGGCAAATGTTGGTGGTCTTCTGTGTGTTAAATAAACTCAGGCTGCCAAATGCCCACGGTGACCAATGCACTGTAAAGCATGGAGATCGCAGCTGACTGAATTTGACACCTGTTTCAATGCTGTTGCCTGCCATCTTGGATTTGAGACTCTCAGGATATCTAGTCTACCACAGTAAGACCGAAGGATGAATCCACTACTATTCAGTTGCCAGTGTTTCTTAGCCATGATTTGCCATATAATCTAATTGTTTACTTAAAAACAGAATAAAATAGAGTATTTTGGAGAATTCCGATGTGTGGATGAATGGCACAGTGAATGAATCCAGTGCCTTTTTTATGTCAGGTTTAAACCAGTTGCCCAAATGGACAGCGAAAACTGTCTTATTGCTTATATTTGAACCCTTGCTTCGGGGGAATCACTGTCGACAAATACACAGCTGTAAATGATATAGCTGAAATTAGCTTTATTTTTTTTCCAACATATGGATTTATTTGTGACCGAAAGAAGAAAACACCAAATTGTAGCATTTTAATCTGATTTTCTTTTGCATATCAGGCAGTAATCATATTGTACACATTTCAGATTCAATTTGTACTGCCTGCTGTTCAGAATAAAGTATATATTTTTGCCTCCCAGCCATGAATTTTAGGAATTGTAACCAGTTGCCTTATTTTCTGTAAATATATAAGTTTGGTGTTGTGAAAAGACTGAAACTGGATCACCAAAATGGCAGCTTTGTGTGGTTTTCCTTGTAACATACTTTTCTTTGAAAATGAAACGTTTTTACTGTTTGTTGTCAGAAGTAGTGTTAAAAACATTTACTTATGGAAGTTGTCATTTTGGATACAAAAAAATTAAGTCATCTAAGTTCTGCATTTAAGGTTTAAAGGGATCTACTTTTAAACAAAACACAACTTTGCACCTGAACTGCCACGCTGCAAGATTCATGTGTTTATTTGAGCAATAACTAGGGTGTGAATGATTTAATAATGTTCATCATGATAATCTAGAGCTTTTTTGTAAAAGAACTAGTTATACTGTTGAGTAGTCAAAAATCAAACTTCTGACACTTAGAAAAATGTAAATAAGCTGTTGGGCATTTTGTTTGTGCGAAATTTGCCTTGACGATGTTATTCAACAAATCACAATGTATGTACATAAGTAAATAGAAAATTGTAATACTGCACAGTACACTTGGGGTTCCAAAATGAGAAATGAATCTGGATAAATCGGTTGGGTTTGAACATGCAAATTAATTTTAAACGCACAAGTTAAGTGGGGAAAGACTTGTGGTGCTCATACCATTAAAAACTTGGAACAGAAGAAAATACACAAAGGATCTATCATCTGAAGGATAAAAAGATAGTTTAGCGTTTTGGATATGATCATTGTAATAACAGCCTCCATCCAAAAAATTTACTTGTCTTTCGCAGTTAACTAACTCGTTATATTTTCACATTTCCAATATTATTGTCCTTTTTGTTATCCTTATAGGAAAACCTTTTTTGATAAACTATGTACAGATTGTGTGTCAAAACTACTGAAAAATAATATTACAACATTTATTCTCTTGAGGCCAGCATACCAACAAAGTGTAGGTTTGTATGCATCTCGTAATATACTCGATTTAAAATAAAATTGAAGTAGCCTAAGGGAATTAAAGTTGTTGCATTTTGATTCTCAACTTTTCTAGAATATGAAAAAAATGAGGCAAAATTACAATATGTTCGAGACTTTTTATGCAGATCACTTTTCTGTAGATCACTAATGCTTTCCTTTTGAATATTTGCCCAAACTTCAGGTATCATCAAAATACCCTGTTTATCAAGTTTTAGTTTCTTGTAATATAAAGCATAATATGCCTCTGTTGCCACCTATCTTCCCAGCTCAAAGTGAACACGTAATTTATTCCATTTGCTATGAAAACCTGGTCCTCGCACAAAAATTATTTTTAGCTACTTTGTTTGTTTTGAATTAAGTTTGTATCCAATTCTAAAAGCTGGCAAGTGAGAAGCTTTTGTGCAAATCAGAACAACATAACCATATTTTAGATCTGTTCAATGAAAGGTGAATAATCAAAATGTCACCAAAGTGCTTGATATTATCGTTACTGGAGCTGTATGTAATTGCAATTAATCTAAGACTTATTTTACCACGGTCCAATTGAAATGCAGTAAATCTTAACTGCAATCATTGATTTTTATTTAATGGGTGCAATGGAGATAATTTTTGAAAAAGTTGCACAGATACACCTTTGTAGAAAGACCATCAGAGGTGAAGTGTCCATTAATTTAAGCACAATGTCCCATGCAAAAACTGAGCACTGGCCTGGCCAAGGTTTTAATCCACTCTTCCATCCCTTTCAACCTCCTGTATTGCTTCCAAAGACATAATCTAATGTAGTTTACCTGCCAACAATTATTTTTTTAATTGAATTGCAAAATGAAAGATGATCATATTGAAATAATATATCTTGATCAACACACGATTTGCAGCAAATAGTAATTCATTGTCAATTTTGCATCTTTTAAAAACTGGTGGCAAAGCAACCTGGCAGAATATGTCAAACTTGGATTTCTGAATCACCTGAATAATACAAATATATTCTATAGACCAAGATTTCTTCCCCCTGCTGTGATCGGGTCTATTGTGTCAACTCAGATACAGGAAAAATGGGTGTTAGAGTAAGGGATGCACTGTACAGATTTTATTCAGTATACTTAATGGAGCACTATGAAAGTTCAAAGGATGATAAGATTTGTCTTACGAATTTTATGCCCCCAAATATTGCATTTGATATTCCATTTTATCATGTTACGTGAAGTTTCTATAATATGGCTAAACTGCTGGAACTATTGTCTGTAAATCATAAACATTAAGTAATTTAAAGCCAACTTGTGCTATAACGAAAAAAGAGGTACAGAATGACTGCTTCACTATTGGTCTCATATTTGTAATATTTTTGAATGGTGTCACATTTTAGTTTCAATTCTATGGTTTCAGCCCTTGTTTTGACCAGGGATACCCAGGGCTGTTGAACAAAATATTTAACTATGCTGTGAAATAATGCAGGTCAAGAAAAATAAAATACTGTCAATTGCTGCCATGTGATAACTACTGTGACCTCTTTCATTCATCTGGAATCTGTTCTGAATAAATCCTAGCTTTTCTCGATGTGTAACTAGTTTGCAGGCAGTTATGCACAAATTAATAGCTATGATGCATTTCAGTGATTAGTATTTTGTATGTTTTGTACATTTTTTGTGTGATTTATTTTGACATGTTATCACATCCCTGATGGTGTGCAAGTACAAACACCATTTTATGTACATTATAGGAATTTTGACCATTGGATCTTTTTTAATTGTGCGTAGAAGGAATTGTAAAGGTTTAAGGATATGTTTTGGGGACATCTGTCTAACCTAAAATGTATCGTATAAGTCTTCTTATAAGATTTAATATTTTGCTGCAGTTGAGTTCAGTATAAATTCTGACTATTGCATAGTCTACCCTTCTTGCATAGTACAAGATACATTTTTAAAAAGAAAAATACACGTGGAATGTTTCTCTGTATATATGCGGTGACGACCAAATAAACTTTGGCTGCTCTTTAAATCAACCTGTCACCATTAAAACCTGGTTTTGTTTATAGGCTTGCTACACAACATTTAAACTGCAGAATCTAACATTTTCATTTCAACATTTTAATCATTGCATGTGCAAAATGGCAGTAATTGTAGCAACATTACACTCAGTTTTATGCTGTCCACTTGATTAGAAATATAATACTGACTAATTTCCAATATTAAGCAAAACAGATGGTTATTTTAAACTGTTTTATTAGTAAATTTTAATGTTCATTTCTGTCGTAAGGCAGCTCTGAACTCAGTTTAGTATTCAATCACTATTCATTTTAAGATATTAGAGTAACTTTCACTTGTTTAGACTTATGTTGTCAACAATCCCTAAACTCTTGTAATGAATGCAGAGAAATCAAATTTCTTTCCCACAAAATTTACCTGAAATCTCTTATTATTAGAAATTCCTGAAATGGTCTATTGGTGATAATGCTGATTATTTTAAAACAATCAGAATATATTTCAGCTTTGGGAACAAAATGCATTGGCTAGTAATTAACTGGAACCTTTGGACAATAACTTTCACTGTCACTATAGGCAATAAATATTACTTGAAATACAAATCCCAATTAACAATCAATTTTAATCCACACATTTAAGACCTTTAATTTCTTATTTATGCCTGGTGAACTTCAGTTACCAATGCCAGTTGGTAACTGAATGTTCACAAATCTATTACAAATAACTTATACAGTGTATTCCCTACATTGTAGGTTAATTTTACCACACTGGGTGAAGTATGCACATGTGCGGGGCTTTTCCTGAGTGTGCACATGTGCGGGTTTCGGGCCGCGAGGCCTGCGGAATCCGCGATATTTTCCAGATGCTTTGAAGACATGTATTACAGAAATGAGTTGCTTAAAGCTTAAATAAAGTTGAAGTAAATCACGAGTAGCGTAAAAATTTCATTTGCCTCACAACAATTTAAGCAACTCAATCTCAGAAGTTAAGCAGTGTGACATCGAGATGGAGAAACTATTGAAACCACAACGCTTGGATCTGGATCCCAACTCACCTACTGCTGCAAAGTAATGGAAGCACTGGCTTCGTACACTAAATAACTTATTTGATGATTGTGGCAACAATGCACCAGACACATTCAGGACATTAATAAGCTCTGTCTCTTACGATGTATATGATTACATAGCGGAATGTACAACTTATGATTCTGCTATTGATGTACTAAGCAGACTCTTCGTTAAGACACCCAATGTGATATTTGCTTGACACCTCCTTGCTACTCGTAAACAAAAACCTAGTGAGTTACTTGATGAATTTTTACAAGAACTTCAAAGACTTAGTAAAGACTGTGCCTTCAATGCAGTTACAGCAGGAAGTTATTCTAGACTCTTTTATCAATGGTTTGCCATCGCCTTTAATACGACAGAGACTATTCAAAAACAAAACCTTGGATTTACAGTCAGCTTGCAATCAAGCTTACTCATTAGACTTGGCACTGAAAATTTCAGATGCTTATGGCTCATCTAATGTGTATTCTGCTGCAACTACTACAAAATAATCTCACCCAAGTACTAATATGAATCAAGCTGAAACAATTTCTTCTGATAAATGTGTCCTTGCTGCAGCATATACTTATTCAAAAAGGAAGTGTTACTTTTGCGGGGGTAATATTCATAATAGAGAGATATGTCCTGCTCGAGTGGAAGGGACATTATTCTAGAGTATGCAAGTCCAAAGCAACTAAAAGTATGACTGCTGTCATATATACGCCTTCTTTATGTGCAATTACAGCTGCATTTCCTCAGAGCTTGTCTCATGCAGCTACAACGGTGTCCATCGATGGCCGTACACTTAATGTACTACTTGATTCTGGCAGTTCAGAAAGTTTTATAAGTGAACAAGTTGTGTCTAGACTAAATCTAACTATAATTCCTTCAAATAGAGAAATCTCGATGGCTCTGACAACTCTCAATACTCAAATTATTGGATCTTGTATGGTAGACTTTATTCTGAACAAAACTAGTTATAAATCTGTATTTCCTGGTATTTTGAAAAAAATATGTAGCGATATAATTCTAGGTCAGGGTTTTCAGAAACAGCATAGATCACTTCAAATAATGTATGAAGGAACTATGCCTGATCTTGTATTGTCAAAGCCACCAGTATTGTGTGGTTTTTCTGCTGCATCTGTTGAATGTCCTTCATTATTCACTAATTTACCCTCTAAGTGCAAGCCAATTGCTACAAAATCAAGACATTTTACAAAGATGACAGAAACTTTATCAACACAACGTAGCTAATCATTTACGTGAAGGTATAGAACCCAGCTCTTCCCGTTGGAGGGCACAAGTTGCGTGGTTAAGGACCCCTTGGAGAGACATAGAAAGAGACTGCATTGATTGCTCTCAAACTATAAACCAGTTCACTGAGCTTGATGCATATTCATTACCTCGTATAGAAGAGATTATCAATACATTGGCTAAGTATGATATTCTCTACTTTTGACCTAAAAAGTACTTACTACCAAATTCCTTTGAAAGAATCAGAGAAGAAATATTACTGGTGTAATTTGGTATAATACTACTGCAGAGTTCCTTTTGGTGTAACCAATGGTGTGGTTGTTTTTCACAGAGAGATGGACAAACTTGTTGAACAGAAAAACTTTAAAGATACTTTCCCGTATCTTGATAATATAATTATTGCATGAAAAGGCCAAGCTGAACATGTCTTAAATGGTTTTTGAAGTTGTACATTCTAAAAATCTAACATTACATGAGGCAAAGCCAATAACATCAGTGTCATCAATTAATATTCTTGGTTATTGGGTTGGAAATGATATAATCAAGTCTGACCCAGAAAGACTCCGCCCACTCCAAGCGATATGTGTTCCAGCTACATTAAACTCTCTACGAAGGGTTCTTGGTATGTTTGCATATTATGCTAAATGGATACCAAATTCTTCTGACAAAATTCAACCTTTGATTAGAGCAAAATCTTTCCTCCTTGACTCTACAGCAATTGGTGCCTTTACTTCTTTAAAGAAACAATTAGAATCTGCGACATTACACGCCATCGATGAGGATCTCCCCTTTGTTGTTGAATATGATGCCTCTGATTTAGCAGTATCAGCAACATTAAATCAAGGAGGATGACCAGTTGCTTTCATGTCTCGTACTTTCTAAGGTAGTGAATTGCACTATCCACCCGTCGAAAAGGGACCTACAGCAATTATTGAAGCAGTGAGAAAATGGTCATTTCCTTGCTCGCCAGCACTTCACTTTGATAACAGATCAGCGTTCTGTAGCTCTTATGCTGGATAATCGGAAACGAACAAAGATTAAAAACAGTAAAATTCATGAATGGAGGATTGAATTATCTGCATATAGTTATTCAGTTGAGTACTGCCCTGGTAAGGATAATGTTGCTCTGGATACATTAATTCAAGCATTTTGTGCCTCAGTTCATTCTTCTGTACTCACTGATCTTCACAATGGACTGTCATCCTACACAATGTTCATTCCAAAAACTTTTCTCTACAGAAGATGTGAAGATGCCCTGTGCTTCATGTAGAATCTGTGCTGAATTAAAACCAAGGTTCTTCTGTCCTGAAGAAGGAAGATTGATCAAAGCTACTTAACCTATGCAACGTTTGAGTATAGACTTCAAAGGGCCTTTACCATCCTCCTCTCGAAATGTTTATATACTTACCATAGTCGATGAATATTCGAGGTTTCCATTTGCGTTTCCTTGTCCAAATATGTCAGCTGCTACGGATATCAAATGTTTAGAACAACTGTTTTCATTCTGTGGATTTCCAAGTTACATACATTCTGATAGGGACACTGCGTTCATGTCAAAAGATTTAAACGACTACCATTCTAATAGAAGAATTGCAACAAGTAAAACAACACCATATCATCCTGTTGGAAATGGTCAGGTTGAGAGGTATAACGGAATCATTTGGAAAGCAGTGAAATTGGCTTTAAAGTCAAATAACATACCAGATTAGCAGTGGGAATGTGTTCTACCAGATGCATTACAGTGCATCAGATCTCTATTGTCAACTGCTACCAATACTACTCCACATGAGCAGTTCTTTAACTTCAAACGGCGTTCTTTTTTAATTTTTTTTATTAGAAGTAAATACATAATAAAAAACATTTTGTTCATTATAGTCATACATTATTAATATTATTTATATTAACAATTGTATTGTAATTGTACTTCTTTGTATTTTTTTTAATTTTTATATAGATAGAAAATAGTAGAAAAGAAAGAAAGAAAAAAACAAAAAAAGAATGGAATTCCGGAATTAGCAATTTAATAATTGGAGGAGACCTAAATTGTACATTAGATCCCTATTTAGATAGATCATCAAGACAATGGAAAATAAAATCGCATTCCAGTGATTTATTAAACACATATATAGATACTAGTAGTATCAAAGATGTTTGGAGAATAGAAAATCCAACTGGACAAGAATATTCATTTTATTCACCGGTACATAAAACGTACTCAAGGATAGATTATTTTTTGTTGGACTCTAAGCTTATTCAACTTACTTATAATTCGAAATACCACAATATTATAATATCGGATCATGCCCCTTTAAAACTTATGATTAAAACAAATGGTAAGACGGAGAAACAGGCACAATGGAGACTTAACCCACAAATTTTAAAGGAAAAAGCATCCCGGGAATATCTTACCAAACAGATTAATACGTTCTTTGAAATAAATGATAACCCTGAAACATCTGCCTCCTTATTATGGTAAACATTTAAAGCATTTACTCGTGGAGCCATAATCTCCTCCCAAGCATTTTATAATAAAGAGAATCGGATGATACAACAGGCATTGGAAAGGGAAATTAAACAATTGGACATAGAGAATGCGGCTGCACCAACCATGATAAAACACAATAAAATTACAGTATTGAAATATAAATTAAAATATATTCAGACCAAGTTGTAAAATTTTATCAATACACTAAACAATTACACTTTGAATTTGGAGATAAACCTCAAAAATTACTCGCTCGTCAATTACGGAAACTGGACGGGAAAAAACAATTCATAGGATTAGATCAGACAAAGGAGAATCACTAGTACAACCTAAGGACATTAATGAGAGATTTCTGCAATATTATCAAAACCTTTATTCTGCCAAAACGACAGAACACCGGACATTTTGTTAGAAGAAGCTTTCTTACAAAAATGTAATCTTAAAGGGTTAGATTTGAAAGATAGAGAATTATTAAACGCTGAAATAGCAGTAAAAGAAATTGAAGAATCTATCAGATCACTAAAAAATGGTAAATCCCCGGGACCAGATGGCATTGGCTCGGAATTTTATAAAACATTCTATGATCTGATTGTTCCGCGTTTAAAGACACTGTATGAACATATTTATACCCAACAGAAATTACCAGAAACGCTAAATGGATCTATTATAACACTTATACCAAAAATAGATAAGGATCTGGATGATCCAGGATCATATAGAGCTATAGCTCTTCTAAATACTGACCAAAATATGTTAACTAAAATCCTAGCACAAAGATTAAGTACAGTGATTAATAAACTAATACACCCAGATCAAACAGGATTTATACCAAAACGGTATTCCTCATATAACCTGAGACGATTATTCAATATTATATACTCAAAAAGAAGTATTAACAAAGACCTAGCAATTATTTTGTTAGATGCTGAGAAAGCTTTTGACCAGGTGGAATGGCCCTATTTATTTTCGGTTATGGAAATGTTTCAACTGGGCGAGAAGTTTAGTACATGGGTAAAACTATTATATACTAATCCAACGGCTAGAATATCAACAAATCACATGTTATCAACTAAATTTAGCTTAGCTCGAGGCTGTAGACAAGGATGTCCATTATCCCCGCTATTATTTGCACTTGTAATAGAACCATTAGCACAAAGTGTGAGGTCACATCCTGAAATATATGGGTATAAAACTAAAGATACTGAAAATAAAATCTCCTTATACGCAGACGATGTATTAATCTACATCACAAAAACTGAAGTTAGTATTCCTAACTTATTAAATTTAATAACTCAATATGGCTCGTTTTCAGGATACAGAATTAATTGGAATAAAAGTGAAATCATGCCAATAATGGAAAGTAATCCACATGTACTACAACAATTCCCTTTTAAAATAGTAAATGAAAAACTCAAATATATTTGAATTTATGTAACAAAGAGATATACTTCTTTGTTTAAATCTAATTCTCTGCCTTTATTGAACAAATTACATAAGAATATTTTATATTGGAAAACATTACCTATTTCGATGTTGGGTAGAATTAATGCGATAAAAATGATTTTTCTCCCGCAATTATTGTACCTTTTTCAATTAATCCCGATATACCCCTCAAAAATTTTTTTTAAGAAGGTTGACGCTATAGTCACCAACTTTTTCTGGGATTATAAGAACCACAGAATAAATAAAAAACACTTATGCAAATCAAAAATAAATGGAGGTTTAGCACTACCAAATTTTATGTTTTATTATTGGGCAGTTAATATTAAAAATATGAATTTTTGGTTGGAAGAACTGGACAAACAACCAGATTGGTTAAAAATGGAAAAGGAAGATTGTTTACCTTTTGAAATTGGGTCGATTCTATTTGCTAATACTAAATTAAGCAAAAAAACCTATAAAGAAAACCCAATAATAGACAGTGGAATACGCATTTGGAAACAGTTAAAGAAGACGCTAAAATTGGATTGTTTACCACTATCCCTTCCCATTGTAAACAATGCTACATTTAAACCCTCAATGATTGATAAAGGTTTTTTGCAATGGAAAAATCATGGAATTATTAAGATGGGCGATCTCTATAGGAAAAATTCCTTTCTCTCATTTCAGGAACTACAACAAATTTATGGGCTTCATTCAAAAGACTACTTTAGATATCTACAAATTAGAGACTATGCTAAGTCAAATACAGAGGATTATAGAAATAGAAAAACAGAAATTTTTGATGAATGCTTGAAGAAACATCCGGACACAGAAAAATTGATATCTTATATTTATAATATTTTATTGGATAATGATGCACCCATGACGGAAAAATATAGGCAATCATGGGAAAATGAACTAGGTCAAATAATAGGGCCAGAAATATGGGATGAAAGCTTACAACATATACATCACTGTTCGTTAAATGCTAGACACTCTTTAATACAATTTAAAGTTTTACATAGATTGCACTACTCAAAAAGCAAATTAAACAGAATTTTTCCATGTGTATCTCCTATTTGTGATAAATGTCAACACTTAGAGGTTAATCTTACGCACACTTTTGTAAGCTGTATAAAAGTTAATAATTTTTGGACGGACATTTTTAAGATAATTTCGGAAGTTGTCAATATCAATTTGGTCCCTGATTCAAAATGAATAATATAAGGATACTAGAACCAAATCAATTATTCACAACAAACCAAAGAACTTTTATCGATTATAGTTTAATAATTGGGAAAAAATTAATATTAAAATTCTGGAAAGGCCCTATAACCCCCACAATTAAAATGTGGACAATGGAAATGTCGGAGACCCTACATTTGGAAAGATTAAGATTTATCTTAATGGACAAACAAGAACTATTCATAAGAATATGGTCCCCATTTATTGAATATTTGAAGGGGTAAATTGGTTCGGCACGAGAGCCTGACTGAAACCTGAATTAGGGAATAGATGAAGAATTATATTTTATAACCCACGGATATAGCTCCAATGATGCATAATCAGTTGAATACTCCAAACGGCGTTCTTCTAGTGGTACTTCTCTGCCATCATGGTTGACTAGCCCTGGGCCTGTGTTGCTTCGTCGGTATGTCCGATCTAATGAGAATGAGCCCTTTGTTGATGAAGTTGAACTGACTGATGTCAACCCTTCTTATGCAACTATCAAGTATCAGGATGGAGTTCAGTCAACTGTCTCACTTCGTGACCTTGTCCGTCTTCTCCATCAGCTCCATCACTCCTTGATAATATTAATCGAGAACTTCCTTCAACACTCCCATCATCCCCTATGGATACTTATATAAGTAATTCTAAAATGTTAAATGTAAATAAAAATACGAGTGAAGTTGATGACCAAGCAATATATGTACTACCAGCTATTGAAACACCATTATCTCATGATGATCCAGTGCTGTGACGGTCATCAAGACATTCTAAACCTCCTGAGAGTCTCAACTTATAAATAGGAGGGGAGAATGAAATGTGCACATGTGCAGGGCCTTTCCAGAGTGTGCGCATGTGCGGGGTCTCGAGCCGGCGAGGCCTGTGGAATCAGTGATATTTTCCAGTGTAGCGGCGCCTACTGGCGCACGCAGGTATCGAACCCGGCGTTTGGAAGCCGTGGTCACGTGACTGGATGGGCTGCTTGTTTTCGCGCGGTTTTGCTTTCGCGCGGTTAGATCAGCTCTGACCACCGATGTGGCCAGACGTGTCTAGAGAACCCGTGTAGATCCATTTGAAACTTCAGTTGTCGTTCTTGAGACCGCCAAACCAGACGCTTTGAAGTCATGTATTGCAGAAATGAGTTGCTTAAAAGCTAAAATAAAGTTAAATAAAGTAAATTTTAAGAGTAACGTAAAAGTTTCATTAGCCTCACAACACTGGGCGTAGCATTTGTGTCCTTGGGGCACCTTCAATTGCTGTATACATTCAATTATTTTGTGATATACCCCAATACATCCATTCAGTTTCAAATAACATTCAGTTTGTGCACAGGAATTATCAGTTTTATTTGTGTTGCTTGGAACATCAGGAGAAGCAAAGGTCATTTGGACAGCTACATGCATAGGAAAGGTTTAGAGGGATATGGGGCCAAACGCAGGTAAATTAGACTATCTTAGATGGGACCTCGTGATAGACATAGACGGATTGGGCCGAGGGGCGTTTCCTCGCTGCCTGTCTCGGACTGTAATCACAAGTAGTCTGTTATAAAAAGTCCAGCGTGGATTTTGCAAAATGGCAAAACACCCCTTTTACTTGATGAATGGGTTTGTTTTTTATTGGTTAACAGCTAACAATTGCCATCTGAAAGTCAATTTGTGCTGGACTTGCAGTAGTCCATAAACTTACAAAATTCTTAAGGGGTTGGACAGGCTAGATGCAGGAAGATTGTTCCCGATGTTGGGGAAGTCCAGGACAAGGGGTCACAGTTTAAGGATAAGGGGGAAGTCTTTTAGGACCGAGATGAGAAAAACATTTTTCACACAGAGAGTGGTGAGTCTCTGGAACTCTCTGCCACAGAAGGTAGTTGAGGCCAGTTCATTGGCTATATTTAAGAGGGAGTTAGATGTGGCCCTTGTGGCTGAAGGGATCAGGGGGTATGGAGAGAAGGCAGGTACAGGATACTGAGTTGGATGATCAGCCATGATCATATTGAATGGCGGTGCAGGCTCGAAGGGCCGAATGGCCTACTCCTGCACCTATTTTCTATGTTTCTAGTTTCGAAGGAGAAATCGGTGGTGTTTACGCAGCTGCTGGTTTGCACCGAAGACAGATTCAAAATGCTGGAGGAACTGAGCAGCACCAGCAGCATCTTTGGAGTTAAAAGGATTAGGTGACGTTTCGGGTTGCGACGCTTCTTTAGTTTGTGGGTTTGTTTTATTATTGTTCGTCTTCTGGGTCTACAAAACCTGTCGGGAGCAGTCGGCGGGCAGTTGAGGCCGCGGGGAGACGCGCCCGCTCGCGCACCCGCCGCGGCGGCGACTGACCGCCGCCCCACTGCCGCACGTGACCATTGACGTCACTGGCCAGGCCCGCGAGCGACAGGCCAGGCCTCCAGCGGTCGCCCAGCGACGGGACAGCGGCGGGTGAGTGGATCTTGAGCCCCTCGGGTGGCTCCCACTTCACCGCGACCTGGTGCACGGGGTGGTGCAACCTCCCAACGCCCTCCTCCGTCTCTCCCTCTCCCTCTCCCCCTCCCCAGAGACTTTCTCCTGCAACTACAGGCGATGTAACACCTGTCCCTATCCCTCCTCCATCGCGTCCCAGGGACAGTGCAGAAAGCACAGGGTGTCAGGGGTTATGGGGAGAAGGCAGGAGAATGGGGCTGAGAGGGGACGATAGATCAGCCATGATTGAACGGCGGATTAGACTCGATGGGGCGAATGGCCTAATTCTGCTCCTATCAACAGAAAAGTCAGAGTGGGTTGGTGCATTAAAGAGGCAAGCTCAGGGTTGAAATAGGTCACTCCTGCAAAGATGCTCTGCAAAGTCTTCACCCAATCTGTTGTATTTTATTTTTCTCCATTGCGGATGAAGCAACATTATCAGTTTATTATTGTCACATGTACCAAGAGACAGCAAACTGTATGTCTATCACATTAATAAATGAGCTTATTGCTTCGAACTGGTTGTATTTTGGATATATGGATATTTAACTTAAATGTCATCTTTCCCTTTCTGTGTGAGTCACTCTGCACACCCCTCTACCCTGGCCCACCCCCACCCTAATTTCACACACACCCCTCTCTTTCTGCATTTGGCCCTCTGCTCTCTCTGAATTTTCCCTTCTCCTCTACACTTCCTCCGCACCTAGCACTGTTTTCCCTTCCCCACCTCCACTCCGGCTCTCTCTTTTGCCCTCTATATATCCTGCCCCAAACTTGTCCCTTTCTCTTTAAAGCAGATTCAAATTTGAAAATGTTGACTATTTATAACAGTTGACTAAATGTGATAAAAAACAAGTTGCACCATGGATATGATTACTTTCCCTCTGCACCCACTCCTCATGGCTTGCTAGTAGTCGCTATCCCACAGTCTTATGTATTTCCAGACAGTGATAATTGGTTTGCTCATTGTTTGTTAAGGCATCCTATTTAAGGTTTCTCCTTTCATTATCTGACACCTTCTAACAAGAGAAGTGACATATTTGCCAGACCACCTTCACTCCATAGCCAGAGTACACCAAGAGCAATCCTTATTAGTGCATAATCTGCACTTCTGTTTGAGGTCGGCACATTTAGCTCTGATCGAGATAAAAGAGATCCTTTTAGTTATGAAACTCACTCGGCCAACTGTCTGCCTCAAGAATTTTAAAAACATTTTTATACAGGCTGAAGTAGCATCCTAATTATATGTCAACTGTATCTGTGGAAAATAATTGGCCCGTTGCCAATGGGTGTTTATGTTAATCGTGTATTATCTGTGTGGAGTGAATATCCTTTCATTTGTTCCAAGATAATTTGTCTTCAGCATGAACGACAGTGATGATGATGATACCCAATTGTCAGCCCATACTTTGGCTGCCCTGCAGGAGTTCTATCTGGATCAGCAGAAGAAGCAATGTGCAGAATGCAGTAACTACTTCGTTGGATCTGTAGAGGAGGACTGGGTAAAATACTGGTGTTTGTTTTGTGCCCTAACTTTTCCTGAAACACATTTCCTATTCAAGTCAGATTTCCTGTTTTAAATATACAGTGCACTAGGTGGGGAGGGGGGTGGTGGTAAGATTTTATTAAAAGTTTAACAGTTGGTGGAAGAAAATTTGGATCAGCCAGACTGTAGTTTCTTTCAAACCTAATAACGCATTTGCAAGGTTGTTGTAATTCATTATAAATTATCCATGGACACACAGCCCAGTCTTTCCGTTGACTGGAGAGCAGAACGGTACAAAAACTTTTCACTGTACTTTGGTACAGGTGACAATAAACTAACCTAACAAAACTGAAAAGCTGTGAAGTACATTTACACCAGTTTAAGCTGATAAAGATGTATGGAATCCAGGATTATCACACAATATGGGTTGAATTGTGCACTTAGTTTTTCCTGTTATTTCTGTATCAGTAAGATTTATTTGTTTTATTTTTAGATTAAATCATTAATTCTCTTTTATCTAAATTTCCATGTAGGTTATAAACTGGTTTTTTTTTCATACTTTGTTTACCAGTTTCCCTGGGCATTTTCCTTTTTTACTCCTGCAGTCCAGATGACAATTTTATGAGGATATACACATAAATCGGGTGACTGACTCTCTTGCAGAGCAGTTTTTTCTGGCTGAAACCAAGTGACAGAAACATTTTGTAAAGAAGTGTTAACTTTGGTAGGCAGAATAGGAACAAACAATATAGTTTAAGTGTCTCAATTCCAAAGTGTGTTTAGCAACATCTTGATATGTATGTTTGTAAATTCTCCAAAAGAAAGGAAGATGTTTTGAACCTCTGTAAAACACTGATTAGGCAACTGCTGGAATCTGGACACTGCTGATTTCTGGCTGCTTTTTACTACTTGTCACTACTTGTAACTACACCACATTTAACTACTGACCAAGTGTTATTTCTGCAATTATTGTTTTTAATAGCAATTGAGCCAATTTTGGTACAGTGATGAAACTGCTGAACGACTAGCCAAAGAGGCAATTGAAGCTGCAGGAAGTGGGGGCAGGTAAATGCTTTCTTTCGCACAGGCTCAATGATTTAATGATCCTCATGGTGCATTGTTTTATTCATCAGTTAGCAAATGCAGCACACTGGAAGGTTATGCAGTCAGTGGGTAAGATATGAACTAGGAATAAAAGACACAAAAGTGCTGGAGTAACTCAGCGGGTCAGGCAGCATCCCTGGTGGACATGGATAGACAACATTTCTAGTTTGGATTACAACAATCGGTCTCAAGAACAGTTCCGACCCAAAACGTCGACTATCCATGTTCTCCAGAGATGCTGCCTGACCTGTTGAGTTACTCCAGCACTTTGTGTTTAGCACTTATAAGGTTGGTGTGCAACTTGAATTCCATTTTATAACGAGATGCATCATCCCCAGTCTGGCTTGTGGCCTGCCTGTGGTAATCCTCCATCCCCTTGTTTTCCTGGATGCAGAGAATGCAGACATGCTGGTGTAATGCACCTATGAGGTCGATGGGCATCAAAAAACAAGCCCCCTCCGAAAAAACCTCAGCATGCTCAAAACAGATTTGGTGGAAACGAAGGGATGGCCAGTGTTGTGGGTCAAGACTTGCAATAGTGATATCAGGTTACGAGGAATCATCTGGTCATAGAGTCATACAGCGTGGAAAACGGCCCTTCGGCCCAACTTGCTCACACCGATCATGTCCCATTCTACACCAGTACAACCTGCCTGTGTTTGGTCCATATTCTTCTAAACCTGTTCTATCCATATACCTGTCCAAATGTTTTTTAAATGTTGTGATAGTACCTACCTCAACTACTTCCTCTGGCAGCTTGTTCCATATACCTACCACCTTTGTGTAAAAAAGTTGCCCGTCTGGTTCCTATTAAATCTTTTCCCCCTCACCTTAAACCTATGTCCTCTGGTTCTTGATTCTCCTACTCTGCGTAAAAAAACTCTGCATTTACTCAGAATATTCCTCTCATGACTTTTTACATCTTTATAAGATTACCCCTCACCCTCCTGTGCTCCAAGGAATAGAGTCCTAGCATGCTCAACTTCAACCCTCCAGCCCTAGCAACATCCTCATAAAGGTACCATTTGTGTAGCATTGATACTCTGTACCAGAACACCCTGACTGCTCTAAGCGATTGAATTATTTTCAAATGGCTATTAATTTGTGAAATTCAAAACCTATTCCAATAGATCTAAATAATAAAGTAATAAATACTGTAAATGAATCACTAAAATGTTAACGAATAATTAACCTTGTTAACGTAATCCTTGTTAAAATAAAGTAAACTTGAGCACACAATTGCACCACCTTTTTCTCTGAAGGCAGCAGCGTTTCTTTTTTCTGGGTCATTGGGGAAAATCCTGAGAATGTAGGTTTGGGGCTATGTATTTCTTGAAATGGAGGTTAAATTTGTCAATCTTCCTATGCACATGAAGAATGGCTATGTTTTACTTTCTTCATGTTGAATCTGTTCCAGAATCGCTTGCATCAGTGTCCCAAGTGTCTATCAGAAACTGAAACAACTTTGGAATGATGAATTCTCTGCCATATTGTTGGAATACGACAGGCGCTTTTCTGTTTATGGAAAAGATTTTTTTTTCTATGACTATAACAATCCACTGAATTTGCATGAGGATCTCCAGCCTCACAGTTGTGATTTAGTGATCACCGATCCACCATACCTCTCAGATGAATGTCTCAGCAAGGTAGCACTAACAGTGAAATATCTAACAAAAGGAAAGATTCTTCTTTGTACTGGTATGTAGACTTATGGTTTGCTGCAGTCATTGAAAAACAAAATGTGTTATTAATGTTTGAATAAGATTGTATAATGAAGGAATAGAAACTCATTGATTTATCTACAATGATTTTATTAACGGTATTGCTGAGGGGTAGGAAGGCAGTTTGTATGTAGTAAGGCAGTTAGTTTTAGTGTTTCAACATTCCTCTGTTTTCATTTGTGGTATTGTGGAATCACAATTACTATTTTGTGGTCCACTTTGCTCCTGACTACCCTTTTAATTCTAATTCTATTCAGATAATATTTTGTGTTGATGCTGATATCCCTTGAATTACTTTTCACATATCCTTTTGTAAGTTTCACTATCCAAAGACTGGTTTGTTGATTCTTTCACTTCCTCATGGAAGCCAGTCACCAAGGTCCTTCAAGTGTTAACCATTATAATCAAATTGCTTTGTTTCTGTACCACAAAACTTGGCAATACTTCCTATTCCAGAAACATTTGTTCGCAACAAAATTGATAAAAGCTACCAGTTCTATATTTTAAATCAGCTTTTACTTCATTAACATCATCTCTCTGCTTCATTCCATTGAGCAATTTGGATGTGCCATCTTGCTAAAGCAGACAGAATAAGGATGGATTTAGCAGATTAAGACTGGGCACAATTATACACTGGGAATCAGCTAATATAGTTTTTAACAGGCAGTAAAGCAATATAAATGTAATAAATATTACTGGCCAGGAAAATGGTATGCTAAGCTGTACAGATCGTGAAATTCCTCGATTTGATCCATGATTTCCCTAAACTTTATCAATTTGGCAGCTTTTAACTGATGTCAAATCAGATAACAAAAGTCTCCAAATTGGATAAACTTGGATAGTTTTCTCCGGTGTTATAGTCGAAGGGGAGACATGATAGAGATTTATGAAATTACGAGAGGCATAGACAGTCTGAACCTTTTTGCCAGGGTGGAATTATCAAAGTCAGAGGGTTTAAGGTGAGAGGGGCAAAGTTTGAATGAGATATACAGGACAAGTCTTTTGCACAGAGGGTGGTGAGTGTCTGGAATGGACTGCCAGGAGTGGTGGTGGAGGCGGAGGCAGATGTGATAGTGGCATTTAAGAGGCTTTTAGATTGTTTCAAGGATATGCAGGGAATGGAAGGACATGGATCATGCGCAGGCACAAGAAATTAGTTTGATTTGGCATTATGTTTGGCATGGACATTGTGAACCGAGGGCCTGGTCAAGTGGTATACTGTTCTAAGTACTCCACCTCGCAATAGAGGCACAGAGTAGGGAAAAGAGGCAGGGAAACATTAGTCAAGAGGAATTTGTTTCAGGATGTTAAATGAGAGAATGATTAAGGTCCACATTGGTAACTTGATTAGTTAAATACTTTATCAAACTTTGTTGATGAGAGAATCATGTTGAATTAAGTGTAGTAACGTATATGTCACTTCTCTTTCAGGCGCAGTCATGGAAGACCTGGCAGCTAAGTTACTTTCTGTGAAAATGTGTACATTTCTCCCCAAACACAATAGGAATTTAGCAAATGGATTTTGCTGTTACACAAATTATACTTCAGGATTAGATATACCCTCTATTAATTAATGGAATTTAAGTGAAAAATTAATGGCTAGATACTATGTTAATTTGAAAATAATTCTATGTAATGATATGCCGTAAGTGTTGGTATATGGATTGCCAAGACTGCTTATGTTATATATTAAAATAGCCGTTCTGGAGGCTACAATTTGTAAATTTAATCCACAAAGATATTTTCATTATTTTGTAAATCAGTACAAAAATTGATTTACCCTATGAAATCTGTAATTGCATTGTGATTGTCTATTACTTCAGATGCTGTGTTTGAGACTTTGGATGTTGTCAATTGAGATAATCCTAAATTAGGAGGTCCATTCTGGACCACAGAAGTTTCTTAGTATCAAGACCCAGTATTATTTGCAGAGGTTTAACACCAGATGGGCAAGCTAGTTTTTTTTTTTAACAAAAACATACTTGTAGATACATATATTTATATCTTAAATAGTGTCAGAAAATGAGATTGCTTACTTATTTTGAGCACAGAAAGACTTGGACACATGCAATGTTAAGCTTTGATATTAGGCAATGTTATCTAAAATATGATAACTTTCCCTGATGGCCCCATGATAAGAAGAGGATGTAGGAATAGTCTTCTGACAATCATTGCGCCTGCCTTTAATTACAAATTGACATAATTGAGGGTGCGATGAGGGTAATAAAGTTGATATGAGTAAGAATCTCAAAACGCTGCAGAGTGCAGAAAATCAAGGAGCAATGTTCCAACACCAACCCGTTGTGGGGTGTGTAAATGACTTGCTTGTTTTTTGAAAATAAAGAAGCTTGCACCAAATCTTAACACATTTGAGCTACTATCAAAGTTGATTTTGGAAGTCACGTGGTTGCCTAAAAAGTAGTGTAGATTGTGTATGGTGAACCAAGCAGCATCTATGTAATGCATTTTCTTCATTAAAGTTTATAACATGGACAGTGCTCAGGCTTTCTGGTGCTTGGAGGTGGTATGCTGTTATAAGAAACAAATGTTCATGTCTCAATCATAAATACTTTAATATCTAAAATTGAATTATTTGATAAGTATAGCATAGTGATAATTAAATACAATAATAACAATTATAGATTTTTCAATCTTTAAATACACTGCATTAACAATACAACATTTTACATATCTGAAGTATCAAATATACACATGTACATTTATAGTTAACTATTCCAAATGCAGGAAAAACCACAGATTAAGCAAATTAAAGGAAATAACTCCTATAATATCTGAATATATTTGTTTTATATTTGAAGACTGTAGCCATTACTCTGGTAACAAATCATCTCCTAGTTCTTCATCTGCAAACTCATCTTCTTCAATGCGTTTTCGAGCTGCAGTTTTGGGCCGTTCAATTTGTGGTCCAAGTGGATCCACGTATGATGCATCTATTATTACAGAACGCAATTAAAATGTGGAAGGAGCACATTTTGTTTTCTTATGGTAATAATATTGGTCAATTGTTCCAGACATGGATTGGAAAACTTGTAATATTTTTTAATGGCAGATTCAGTAAATAATGTAAGATTTTAAATAATGTCACACTTTGGTTTCAGAGTTAAAGTCAAAATTGAGAAACCATATATTTAAGTGGAACTCATAGACTTGAACACTACTTGATAGCTACATCATGCAGTAAGAAATATGAGTGTACATATAGTCTGCCACAACATAACACGTGATGAATTATGGAACACAATTTGCATTAGGCTGACTGAATTGGTTATAATGTCATTTCAATTGGATGCTAGAGATCCACAAGTTACTTTGGAAATGTACAAGTAGGGGAAAAAAGCCATCGTTTCAGGAACAAAAAATCTTGTTTGCATATAACCTTCACTAATCAGATAAATTTGTTCAGATTGTTACTAATAAGTAACAAAACCTTATTGCTATTGAAAATAACTTTAAGTTTTGAAAACCCAATGGCAAAAAAATTACTATGTTACTGATAGTCCAAAACCCTCTAGCCCTTACTCCATTGCCCCCATTGACACAGATGTTGCTATAACATGATTTTCTTTAACACCAGGTTTCTTAGGAACACAACTATATTGTTAAAGCAGAATTACCTGTATATTAGAAGAAGATGTAGGTGATGTGGCTTTTCAAGTCTGTTCAATAATAATGCAGTAAAGTCATGACTGATTATACGCCATGAGTTCATTTGGCTGTCTGACCAGCTCAATAACCCAAAAATTATTCATGTTAACACTAAATGTTCAACAGCTGAGCATCCACAAAGGTAGAGAGCACTCTAAAGAAGTTTCTCCAACATGAACGGCAATCTTCTTTTATTGAGCTTGCCATTCTAGACTACCCAACTACAGGAAGTTGCCTTTGTCATCTACCTCATTAAATCCTTAGAATATGTCTTAGAAATGAGATTCTCTTACATGTTCTAAACTTGTGTGTCCAAGTTAGTCTCCTTTAATCAGTTGATAGGGCAACTATTATCCCAGGAGTCTCATGAATCAACACAGTGCTGACCACAAGGAAAACGTATATCTTTCCTGAAGTGCAGAAACCAACACTACTCCGGACCCCGCAGTCTCTTGCTCATCAACATTCCTTAGCGCCCTACCGTTTACTGTATAAGTTATATCCCTATTTGACTTCGGGTGGGGAAATGAACATCGGGATTTTCCTGTGATACATCATTAAAGTTGGAAGGTAAGTTTCACAGGAACTGTTGCTTTCGACGCTGGTTTAGGTCCCAAAAATAGAGAAGTCTAAGACCAAGGTGAAACGTGCAGCTGAAAAGTCAGCAGCAGATAACGGCAACGGGAGAGGTCGGTGGCCGTCGGTATCAAACTCGTAGATGCTGGCAGGCACAGCCTGCACAGCAACCTCCGCAAAAGCTCCGAAAGGGAGCAGTTTGTCAACCCCGAGTTTGGGGAAGGCCAAGACCAAAATGGCAAAAAATGTCCAAAAGGATAATACTCAGCAGGAAGGAACTGCCTCAACATCCATTGAGGATGTCATCTGTCAGCTCTCAAAACTGGAAAACCTGATTGAGAGGCTGGTCAAAGGGAATGTGCTCTGCACACAGGCGACCGATACAGGTAGTTCCAGTGAGATGTCTGCAGTGGCAATACCTGCTCCAGGTATTTATAGTATATTATATTATATAGGCATTATAACCGTATAACAATTACAGCACGGAAACAGGCCCTCTTGGCCCTTCCAGTCCATGCCGAACATTTATTTTCCCCTAGTCCCATCTACCTGCACTCAGTCCATACCCCTCCATTCCCTTCCCGTCCATATACCTATCCACTTTACTTTTAAATGTTAAAATCGATCCTGCCTCCACCACTTCTGCTGGAAACTCATTCCACACAGCCACCACTCTCTGAGTAAAGAAGTTTCCCCCTCATGTTACCCCTAAACTTCTGTCCCTTAATTCTCATGTCATGCCCTCTTGTTTGAATCTTCCCTACCCTCAATGGGAAAAGCTTATCCACGTCAACTCTGTCTATCCCTTTCATCATTTTAAAGACCTCAATCAAGTCCCCCCTTAACCTGCGCTCCAAAGAATAAAGACCTAACTTGTTCAACCTTTCTCTGTAACTTATGTGCTGGAACCCAGGCAACAATCTAGTAAAGCTCCTCTGCACTCTCTCTATTTTGTTGACATCCTTCCTATAATTAGGCGACCAAAATTGTACACCATACTCCAGAATTGGTCTTACCAATGCCTTGTACAATTTTAACATTACTTCCCTACTCCTATATTCAATGCTCTGATTTATAAAGGCCAGCACACCAAAAGCTTTCTTTACCACCCTATCTACATGCAATTCCACCTTCAGGGAACTATGCAGTTATTCCTAGATCCCTCTGTTCCTCAATTCCCTACCATTTACCATGTACGTCCTATTTTGATTTGTCCTGCCAAGATGTAGCACTTCACATTTATCAGCATTAAACTCCATCTGCCATCTTTCAGCCCACTTTTCCAAATGGCCCAAATCTCTCTGTAGACTTTGAAAATCTACTTCATTATCCACAACATCCCCTATCTTAGTATCATCTGCATACTTACTTATCCAATTTTCCACCCCATCATCCAGATCATTGATATACATGACAAACAACAGTGGACCCAACACAGATCCCTGAGGCACCCCACTGGTCACCGGCTTCCAACCTGACAGCCATCCACCATTACTCTCTGACATCTCCCATTCAGCCACTGTTGAATCCATCTTGCTACTCCGCCATTAACACCCAAAGATTGAACCTTCTCAACCAACCTTCCATGGGGAACCTTGTCAAAATTCAAGAAGGTTTGTCAAACATGACCTTCCAGGCACAAATCCATGTTGACTGTTCCTGATCAGACCCTGTTTATCCAGATGCTTATATACAGTGGCTTGCAAAAGTATATATACCCCTTGAACTTTTCCACATTTTGTCACGTTACAACCACAAACGTAAATGTATTTTATTAGGATTTTATGTGTGTAGACCAACACATAGTGGCGCATAATTGTGAAGTGGAAGGAAAATGATACATGGTTTTCAAATCTTTTTACAAATAAAAAACTGAAAAGTGTGGCATGCAAAAGTATTCAGCCCCCTTTACTCTGATACCCCTAAATAAAATCCAGTGCAACCAATTGCCTTCAGAAGTCACCTAATTAGTAAATAGAGTCCACTTGTGTGTAATCTAATCTCAGTATAAATACAGCTGTTCTGTGAAGGCCTCAGAGGTTTGTTAGAGAACATTAGTGAACAAACAATGTTCCTTGGGCATCATGAAGCCCAAGGAACACACCAGACAGGTCAGGGATAAAGTTGTGGAGACGTTTAAAGCAGGGTTAGGTTATAAAAAAATATCCCAAGCTTTGAACATCTCACGGAGCACTGTTCAATCCATCATCCGAAAATGGAAAGAGTATGGAACAACTGCAAACCTACCAAGACATGGCCGTCCACCTAAACTGACAGGCCAGGCAAGGAGAGCATTGATCAGAGAAGCAGCCATGGTAACTCTGGAGAAGCTGCAGAGATCCACAGCTCAGGTGGGAGATTCTGTCCACAGGACAACTATTAGTCATGCACTCCACAAATCGGGTCTTTAAGGAAGAGTGGCAAGAAGAAAGCCATTGTTGAAACAAAGCCATAAGAAGTCCCGTTTGCAATTTGCCACAAGCCATGTGGGAGACACAGCAAACATGTGGAGGAAGGTGCTCTGGTCCGATGAGACCAAAATTGAAGTTTTTGGCATAAATGCAAAACGTTATGTGTGGTGGAAAACTAACACTGCACATCACCCTGAACACACCATCCCCACTGTGAAACATGGTGGTGGCAGCATCATGCTGTGGGATGCTTTTCTTCAGCAGGGACAGGGAAGCTGGTCAGAGTTGATGGGAAGATGGATGGAGTCAAATACAGGGCAATCTTGGAAGAAAACCTGTTAAGAGTTTGCAAAAGACTTGAGACTGGGGCGGAGGTTCACCTTCCAGCAGGACAACAACCCTAAACATACAGCCAGACCTACAATGGAATGGTTTAGATCAAAGCATATTCATGTGTTAGAATGGCCCAGTCAAAGTCCAGACCTAAATCCAATTGAGAATCTCTGGCAAGACTTGACAATTGCTGTTCACAGACGCTCTCCATCCAATTCGACTGAGCTTGAGCTATTTTGCAAAGAAGAATGGGCAAAAATTTCAGTCTCTAGATGTGCAAAGCTGGTAGAGACATACCCCAAAAGACTTGCAGCTGTAATTGCAGCGAAAGGTGGTTCTACAAAGTATTGACTCAGGGGGGCTGAATACTTTTGCACGCCACACTTTTCATTTTTTTATTTGTAATAAAATTTGCAAACCATGTATCATTGTCCTTCCACTTCACAATTATGCACCACTTTGTGTTGGTCTATCACATAAACTCCCAATAAAATACATTTACGTTTGTGGTTGTAACGTGACAAAATGTGGAAAAGTTCAAGGGGTATGAAAACTTTTTCAAGCCACTGTATATTATCTCTAAGTATCCTTTCCATTAATTTGCCCACCACTGACGTTAAACTAACAGGTTATGATATCTCCCGCTCAGAGGGGAGTTTTGAGGATTATTACGTGGTGGACTCTGACTGCGGGGAAGTCGACAATGAACTCGAATTCCCTCAACAAGTGGATGATATGCTTCAACTCAAGTCTAAAAAGGAGCTGCCGGCACTTGTGACAACATTTGCCATCCCCTCAAGGATAGGAGAACTGTTAGATGAAGAATAGGCAAGTAGCATTGGTTACTTGACTTCTCATCAGTTGAATGAGAAGAACATGCAGGACACTGCTGGAAAGTATGCTAGTCCTGATAACTGCCAGACGCTGGATGTTCCGAAGGATAATGCCACCATTTGGGACAATCTGAATGGCAAAACAAAGTCAAAAGACTTAAAACTCCAACAAGTTCAGAGATTTCTCACAAGAGGGATTACGGCATTTGCAAGGTCAGTGGATGGAACTCAGCTGTCTGAATTGCAGCAAGATGCCTTAGCACTTCTGTGTAATGCACAGTTTGAGCTCAATTGTGCTCATAAGGATGGTAAAAGGCCTGAGATCAACCCTAAATATGCTCATTTGTGCAAGGCAAGTAATGTGCAGTCTGCGAAGTATCTTTTTGGAGAAGATTTGAGCAAGCAAGTAAATAACTTGCAAGAGGAATTCAAGGCTGCTGTGGGTGGTAAAGACACCCTCTGTGGGTAATGCATGCATATCATCCCTACCAAGCTAGCCGCAGCAAGCACTACACTGAGGCTGGTTGGAGCACCAGGCCTACACAATTAAGTCAGAGCCAGAGGCCTTTTTTGTGCGCAGGTTCACAGCGTTCACCATGGAGGCTGCGCACTCCACATACTCAGTCGCGTCCCCCAGCAAGCCACGCTGCCAGAGCCAAAGGGAGTGGACAAAATCTAGGGTCAGATGACTACTGATCAACCGCCTAAGGCCGTTGAGGTGGGTGAATATTATTCCATCAGTCGCATGAGATGTGCACATTACTTGCCTTGCACAAATGAGCATATTTGGGGTTGATCTCAGGCCTACTATACAGCAGGTTGCAAGGATGATAGGCAAGATGGCAGCTGCCTTCCCAGCCACACAATATGGGGCCATGCATTATAGGAATCTGGATCGTGAGAAGGTTCTGGCCCTAAGATTGAATAAAGGGCATTTTGATAATATATGAGGTTGACGACATAGTCAACATCAGAGTTACCGTGGTGGACTGAGTGCACACACACACACACACACACACACACACACACACACACACACACACACGAGTGTTCAGGTTTCATTGTACCAAGTAAACCCACAATAACATTACAAAGTGATGCTTGTGGACAGGGTTGGGGTGCAACTGACACCAAGTCTAATTGTGGTGGTAGGTGGAATGAGGATGAGTTGCAACTTGGCCAAAAGTATGGTATCAACTATTTGGAAATGCTAGCAGCATTCCATGCATTAAGAACGAATTGTGGGAATGACCATGATATGCATGTCAGGCTATAATTGGACAACACAACAGCAGTAACGTATGTGAATCATATGGGTGGATGTACGTCTCAGTCATGTGATGCACTGGCGAAGTCCATTTGGGCATAGTGTATAAATAGAAGAATATGGGCGTCAGCTGTTCACCTGCCAGATAGATACAATGTCGAAGCAGACACCAGGTCTAGAAAATTCAATGAACGAACAGAATAGATGTTAAATCAGTCAGTGTTCCACAATTAAAATGTGGATTACGGAAATGTCGGAGACCTTACACCTGGAAAGAATCAGATTTGCCCTAATGGACAAACAAGAAGTTTTCGTTAGAATATGGTCTTCTTTCATTGATTACTTAAAAGGGTAGATTAGTTCGGCAGGGAACCCTAACTGAAACTTGGACTCAGGATTAGATGAAAAGTTATATTTTATATTCCTTGATCTTATCTCCTATGATGTATTAATAGTAAATTATTCCATTCTTTATGATTTTCTTTTTTGATGTTGATTTTTATTTTATTTTTCTTTCTGTTTTGCTCTCTTTAAAAAAAAATTATTAGTCAAAATGATTCACTTGACAATATTAATAATGTATGAACATTGTACATGAAATATTGCTATCATAACATGTGTTTGCTAAGTCACTGTCTACATACTCTAATAAAAATATATATTCAAAAAAAAATCAGTCAGTGTGCAAGAAGATAATATCTCGATATGGAACACCTGAGATTGATCTGTTTGCTTCAAGACTTAATAACCACGTACCAAGGTATGTATACTGGCAACCAGATCCTGGGGCAGCAACAGTAGATGCGTTTTCTTTGGACTGTGGTGGATTATCATTTTATGCTTTTCCCCCATTCTGCCTTATCGAGAGATGCTTGCAAAAGATTTTTTGAGAAGCGTCTTAAGTTATAGCGCAATTAACACTGCCATCAGTGCCTGATCAACGTAGCTAGTGCTTGGGGTAGGACAACAAACAATTGGCACTCACCCATTGGTGTGAAAGTAAATGAAAGGTGTCTTTAATATGAATCCTCCAAGGCCTAGATACAAATAAGTGTGGAATTTGAAACCAGTTTTATGTTTTCTATGCAAACTGGCACCAGCTGCATCGCTGACGTTGGAACTGCTCACTCATAAATTAGTGATGCTTATGGCACTTATTTCAGCGCAAAGAGCTTCGTCTTTGCACAAACTCCGTCTGGGTTACTCTGTTGTAACTGACAAGAAGGTGGTATTTTATGTGGATGGCAAGGCCACCACAGAGCAGGTCAGGCACGGTTGGGTGCAAGTTGGATCTAGCAGCATACCCACCGGATCGGAGTTTGTGTGTTGTTACTTATGTGAAGAAGTACATTGAGGTTACTAAAAACCTTCAATATGAGGAAAAAGCCTTCTTCATAAGTTATAAAAAGCCACACAAGAGAGTGTCGGTGCAGACTATTTCAAGATGGATAAAGTGTACGCTGTTGAAATCGGGAGTGAATACTGACATCTTCAAGTCTCACTCTACCAGGGCTGCAGCCACGTCGGCAGCCAATAGAATGGAGGTTCCTCTTGATCACATTCTTGCAACAGCAGGATGATCAGATGATCAGCACCTTTTGGAAGTTTTATAATAA
Organism: Okamejei kenojei; assembly: GCA_035221665.1. NCBI lineage: Eukaryota > Metazoa > Chordata > Chondrichthyes > Rajiformes > Rajidae > Okamejei > Okamejei kenojei. The sequence continues at coordinate 67,489,373 of CM069136.1, read as the reverse complement.
ACCGTTTACAGGTCTGGACAATTTGCAGATAGAATTCTGGGCAGTGCTCTATCAGACACTTGTCTGTAACTCCTAAGTACATGTATGTAAAGTTAGCATCTTGCATTAATGGCCTATGTCTTTTTTACCGTTTATGGTTTATCTTACTGTGTTCACTGGTTTACTGCATGAAATTGGTTTACTGCATGAAACCACAGAGCTTCAAAGGCTTCATGTTGTCTCGTGATGAGACTTCGAAATAGAATAGAAAGATTAAATGAGAACTTACCGTTTGAGGTTTGATCTTTATTTTAGGAGAAGTTGAAGTGAGAGACTACGTGCCCTCCACTCCAAACCCTAAATCTCATAAATATCATTTGGTAAATCAAGGGTTATTAATCTTTCTATAGCTTAATTTGGTTCAAGTGGTCTGTGGTTTCATACAGTTGCTCTGAAGATTGATGCACATGCGGGCTGGTGGGTTCTTCACGTAGTTTCTCTCTCTCCAACGTCTCATAAAATAAAGATCAAACTTCAAACTGCAAGTTCTTGTTTAATCTTTCCATTAAATTCCATTTGCGAATGTTCCACCCGACTTTCCAATTGACCTATATTCTGTTGTAGCCTTAGACATCTTTTCTCAACACCACCAAGTTTTGTACATCCACAAATATAATAATCATACCGTCTACATTCACATGCAAGTTGTCAAACTTCAAATGTCCGAGCGCCAACCCATGTCGTACATCACTGGTCGCAGACTTTCAATCAAGGAAACATACTTTCACCACTATCCTCTGCCTCACATCACCAGTCCAATTTGGAATCAATTAGCCAGCTCACCTTGGTTACATATGTCGTAAACGTCTAAACCAGCCTACCATGCAGAATCGTGTTGTTAAATATATTTAAGAAGGAGGTGGATTTTTTTTCTTAATGCTGAAGGGATATGGGGAGAAGTTGAGATCAAAGTACTGACATGGATAAACAGCCAGGATCACATTGAATGGTGGAGCAAGGCCTAATCTTGCTCCTATTTTTCATGCTTCTTTATTTTTGTTGAATTTGGAACTTATTCAGGAAAGTCTTCTCCTTGATGGTAAAATGCAAGACAGTTTTCTCCATAATTTGGACCCTACCATATAAAGGGAAATAAACATGTACTTGCCTATATCCTTATTGGGGCTGGTTTCATAAGGATCATTAACTCCAGGCAGCATCTTCAACTTGGAACTCATCCTTTCTCCTTTGGCACTGCTGACATGGCAATTTTGACCATTTTCTGAAAAATGCAGGGAAAGTCAAAGATACAAATGCGTTTACAAAATGTAAACAATCACAACTAGTGTAGGAGGCAGGGTGCATGTAACAACTTCCTCAGTGCCTGGAAACTACCTTTAAAATTAGTTGGAGCAAATTAGAATATAACAGAAAGTAAAACAAACAGAAAGCAAACAGAAATCATGCTATCCATCTTAAAAAAACCCAATATAAGATAAGAACCTCAAAGCCTGTTAAAATAAATCCTATTTTGCAATCTATTTGATAATTCCAAAAACATCTCTAGACCATGTATGCACTCAGTCCTTTAGAATATCTACTCCTGTGTCATATGGGGAATTAGGGGTTTGCTTCTCAACATAAATATGTAAAACAAAATAATGATCAATTTTCAGCATCATTTATAAATAAACAAAGTCATCTAAAGTTTTAAGTAGAGAGTGATAAAAATTACATTATTTTCACACAGTTATTTTTGGCACAGTTATGTGAACTGAATGGACATTCACCTCTCACATGAAAGTACTTTAGTAACCATCCACATATATTAATAAATGTCATATAATAAAATAATTTATATTTTCACGACATTTTCTTTTCTAAACTTGCTACAGACCTCCAATATCATTCAATCCTCAGATATTAATTTACGATCTCAGGATCCTGATTGTGTGGTTGTTGAACCTGCCGCTCATTTACATCCTCAAAATGCAAACCACTTTTAATTTGTTTTTTTATGAAAGTGTGTATGTTCATTAGAAAATATTCCAGGAATATTGCTGGATTGAAGAAAATCGGACTCGAGAAGATCATATCATTCAACCATAGTAACTAGAATTTTCAAATAAACAAACTTGGCTTGTAAAGGAAATTATTCTTATAGAAGAGCAGTGGGAAAAAAAGGTTACGTTATAGCAATGTTCCAACTTACTCTTGGGCACAAGGTAAAATCAAGGCAAGGATAATATAAGGTAAAAAAAATACTGACATGGATAAACAGCCTAATCCTACTATTTTCCATGCTTCATTTTTGTTAGATATGGTACTACACAAGAAAAATACTATCTTGTGTATTGTAGATCTACTTTTTTGCTGAAGTCAGTAAGGAAATAAATTCCTTCACCACATGGATTTAAAAGATGAAAGAAAATTAATACAATCTAAATTATTCAACTTCAATGGAAAAATAATATGGTACACCTACCACTCCCAGCGCTGCCCTCTCTGCGCCCACGAGCACTGCCATCTCTGCCAGATTTCACACGCTGATGTAAAAATAGAATCACAGGCAAACACAGTTTTAACTATTCTACAAAAGCAGAGATTCCAAAATATTGACAAGGGCATCAGCATCATGCATTACATTCACTAGCATAAGCAAAGCCAGAACACAAAGCTGGAATATAAAGCTAACTGAATTGTTAGCAATTATCGACCTGGAAATTTAAAAAAAACGTATAGGAAAGACAAACTGGGAATTGTGAAATTCTGTATTTAAATCTATTCCTTTGAATGGCAAGTACATGCCAGAGAGATTGAATTGTAGAGTTTTGGGCTTTGGTAGGTGAAAGCACAGTCACCAAAGAATCATGGGGTGAGGTTTACAGGAAGTTGGAAGATTCTATGTTCATTGGGTTGTAGACCACCTGTGCGCAATACAAGTTGATGTTCTTCATGTTTGCGTTTAGCCTCACACTGGCAGTGGAGAAGGCTGAGGATGGACAAGTCGGTTTGGGAATGGGAAGGGAAGTTGAAATGGTCATCAACAGGGAACCCAGGGTGGGCATTGCTGACAAATCACAGGTATCCTGCAAATTGGTTGTCCTACACTTGGTTTCTTTGATATAGAGGAGGATATTTCGCGAACAGCAAATGCAATAGACAAAGTTTGAGGAGGTCTAGTTCCACATATCTCCCCAGCTTCTTGTCTTCATTTTTCCTTTTTCTGTTTCTGCCCATCATTCCATAGCCTTTGCTTCCCAATTCCACAGACCCCTCTCTCTCCCCATCTGGCTCCAACATCCCTCCATGAACGTAGGTTCACTTAGCACCTACCAGGCGATGGCACACATATTTAAAATTAGAGGGAAAAGATTTAGTAGGTATCAGAGTGGTAAACTTTTCACACACATTGTGGTGTGGATATGGAATGAGCTACCAGAGGAAGTAGTTGAGGCAGGTACAATAACAACATTTAAAAGACACCAGACTAAGTGGGACCTGTTGGGTCCCAGTCACAAGGGAGGCCTGGTCCCCCAACGCAACCCATTCCCCAACGCAATATTCCACCACTCACCTATGGGAGCAGGAGGGTTCTGTGGGGGGGGGGGGGGGGGGGGGGGGGGGGGGTTGTGGGGGAGGGGGGAGTGAGCTCAGAGAAAAGACGGGGGAAGAGCCATGGAGGAGAAAGGGGCATCACGGGGGAGGGATACAGGAGCCAGCAAGGGGGACCATAGACGAAGGGGCTCCGCCGCCGGGATTAGAGTCTCCGCTTTCCATTCGGCAACAGCAGTAACATCTCTGACTCCGGGCCGCTTCCGGTCCCTCCGAAAATTGTGTCCAGTTCGCGACCTCCGCCGGCCATCCGGACCGTCCCTCAGCTCCAGTAAAGATGCAATGGCGCAAGAAGGGGCAGACGGTCGCAGGGAGTGACAGAAGAGACTAATCAACGTGGCGCTGACTGGCAGGAGAGGAGATCGATCTCCGCACACGCGTTTAAAAAATTTTTTAAACCTCGCTAACTTTTACATTATGCCACCGATCGGAATGAAACTTGCTGCACTCGCAGCACAGTAGAACGGCGAGTGAGTACCATTTTTGCACAGACAGAAAAAAGGCGCAAACTGGAAGATAACATGATCAGAATTTTAGTTATGTACAGATAGATAGATAGATAGATAGATAGATAGATAGATTTGGTTAGGTACATGAATAAAAAAGGATTAGAGTGATATGGCTTGATGGTGGGTAAACAAGACTAGCTAGTTGAGGCATCTAGGTTGGCATGGACGAGTTGGGCTGAAGGGCCTATTTTTACACTGTATGCCTCTACAATTTATGTGAAAAACAATATCACACTAATTCAAGAAAGAGTTTTCTGATCTTGGATGAAGTAAAATGACTAACTAGTGAAATATTGCATTAGATTAATACTGTTGCATGCATTGAATTACTTTGTATTAATACATGTAGAATGGGTTTGATATTTGACAATGAGAAATGCATACTCAAATCAAGTAAGTGGGGTTAAATGAGATTCTACATGAAATATTGTCTTTACTCACTTGTTCTCTTATTTCCTTCAGTTTTTCAATTTTTTTCAGTCTGGTGGCATATTCCTGAACCTCCTTGAGCCCCATATCTGTGCAAAGGCGAACTAGAAAGCGCAAACCTAAACAAAGGATTAGATAAGAAATGGAACAGACCAAAAAATAAATTATCAAAAGAGCAGAATACCTTAAATTAATAGGCTTTCCCTTGAAAACCCATATTCTTAGAGGTAACCATGGAAATAGTGGATGCAGTGATTGTCATCTCCAAAATTACATACATTTTAGAACATACCTTGCAAATGGTGGATTGCTAATGCAGGCCCACTATTTAAAATAGGTGGAGAACAGGGATCTAGTTAACTCAACATTAGTAGTAGGATTATTCTCGTCTATTATCCTTTATAAGGATAGTGAGGATTGTTAGAAAATATCAAATTAGATAACGTCAGCAGAACGGAAAATAGTGCTCGATAAACCTACTGGAGATTTTCAAGATGCGACTTGTCAAACAGAAAAGGGAGAGCCAGTAGATTTGCAGAAGCCTTTTGATAAAGACCTGCATGAAAGGTTAATGTGCAAATTAAAGCAAACAGGATTTAGAGTGATATACTGGCACAGACTGAAAATTGGTTGGCAAAGGAAAACAAATCAAGTCAAAAGAGTTTATTGTCATGTGTCCTTGACAGGACAATGAAATTCTTGCTTTGCTTCAGCACAACAGAACATAGTAGGCATTGACTACAAAACAGATCAGTGTGTCCATATACCATTATATACGTAAACACACACATGAATAAATAAATTGATAAAGTGCAAATAACAAATAAAGGGGTATTAATGTTCAGAGTTTTGACCGAGCCAAGTTTAATAGCCTGATGGCTGTGGGGAGGTAGCTATTCCTGAACCTGGTTGTTGCAGTCCTCAGGCTCCTGTACCTTCTACCTGAAGGTAGCAGGGAGATGAGTGTATGGCCAGGATGGTGTGGGTCCTTGATGATGATGCCAGCCTTTTTGAGGCAGCGACTGTGATAGATCCCCTTTTGGAAGGGAGGTCAGAGCCGATGATGGACTGGGCAATGTTTACTACTTTTTGTAGTCTTTTCCTCTCCAGGGCGCTCAAGTTGCCAAACCAAGCCACGATGCAACCGGTCAGCATGCTCTTTACTGTGCACCTGTAGAAAGAAGTTAGAGAGTGTCCTCCTTGACAGACCGACTCTCCGTAATCTTCTCAGGAAGTAGAGGCGCTGATGAGCTTTCTTAATAATTGCATCTGTGTTCTCGGACTAGGAAAGATCTTCAGAGATGTGCACGCCCAGGAATTTGAAGCTCTTGACCCTTTCAACCATATAAATGATATAAATAGGGCTGTGGGTCCCCATCCTACTCCTTCCAAAGTCCACAATCAGTTCCTTGGTTTTGCTGGTGTTGAGGGCCAGGTTATTGTGCTGGCACCATATGGACAGTCGCTCGATCCCTCTTCTATACTCTGACTCATCCCCATCAGTGATACGTCCCACAACAGTGGTGTCGTCAGCGAACTCGATGATGGAGTTCGCACGATGACCGGCTACGCAGTCATGAGTATAGAGTGAGTACAGCAGGGGGCTGAGCACGCAGCCTTGAGGTGCTCCCATGCTGATTGTTATCGAGTCTGACACATTACCACCAATACGAACAGACTGTGGCCTGTGAATGAGGAAGTCGAGGATCCAATTGCAGAGGGACGCGCAGAGACCCAGTTCTGCGAGTTTGGTAACCAGCTTGGAAGGGATGATTGTGTTAAATGCCGAGCTGTAATCGATGAATAATAGCCTGACATGTGAGTTTTTGTTGTCCAAGTGGTCCAGAACAGAGTGGAGGGCTAGCGAGATCGCATCCACCGTTGATCTGTTGTGGCAGTAAGCGAACTGCAGTGGGTCCAGGGTTTTGTCGAGGTAGGAGTTGATTTGCGCCATGATCAACCTCTCAAAGCACTTCATCACCACAGGCGATAGTGCCACTGGTCGATAGGCACATTGGTGTTCTCCCTATCAAAGCGTCCGTAAAATGCATTGAGCTCGTCAGGGAGCGATGTATCGCCGACATTCGAGCTGCCTCCTGGTTTCGCCTTGTAGGAGGTGATTGCATTCAGGCCCCGCCACAGCTGTCGAAGATGTGGGAATAAATGAGTCTTTTCCAGGATTGCAGGGAGTGATTGGTGGAGTAATGCAAGGAAATCTCTTCACAGAAGGTAATGAACATGGAAATGCCTACCCTGGCAGTAAAAGGCAAGGCACAGAGTAAATTTCAGAAGAAGGTGTTTTTTCTTGACATAAAGGGCATTAAAGATAGTGAATCCTTTAATACTATATTTATGATATTAAGATGAAGGATTGACTAACATTATATTGAATGTTGAAGAAGGCTCAAAGGACCAAAAGGCCCGTTCCTACTGCGATATTTTTATGTTCCATATTAAAAATTACCTAAACAGGTGTTAGCAGCTGGCTGAAACTGGGCATCGAAAAGTACAATTTATGCATTCATATTGTGTTCTTAAAAACAATTCCATGCCATAAACTAGGCACAAGAAAACCTCCAACAAGAGAATGTCATAAATATACACATACAAAAGACTGGTCAAGATGAAAAGTCAATCTTATGACCATTAATTATTGTTTGTTTTTAATAACATCACTTACATTCAATATTTTCTGGGAACTTCCGGTGAATATCTTTGTATGTTTCCAATGCTTTTTGGTAGTTACCTATATTAACAAAATTGACCAGAATATCATTACTATTTAGATACAAATAATGTAAGAATTAATACTTTACAAAAGATTGCAAAAAATACAATCAGCTCCATCTCGTTAGTTTTGCCCACATGTCTGTAATTTTCTCCAGTCCTGCAGCCCTCCAAAAATTTTGCATTCCTCCAATTTCAACATTTTGTGGGGGCAAGGAAAGAGCGTTTCACGTCGTGGCCCTGTTTCCACCAATCTTTCCACCAACACCACGCGCAAGAATCGCAAGACGCAATTGTCTGCAGATGCCGGGAAGTATGTTCGGCTGAACAATTTCTAATCTTGTGATGTGGACTCGATAAGAATAACATTTTGTGCATTACCAATTTCTCCGAATGACAATGAATTTCATCCCTGCACCATTCTATTTCTCATCTTTAAAGTTTATCCTAGAAAGCCGTGCCCTCTGGTCAAGATTGTGGTCATCTGCCTGATATCTCACATGTAGTTTTGTGAAAATGTTTGATTGAAAATGCTCCAGAAATTGCCTGGACAATTCATTATGTCAAAAGTATTCTATAAATGCACTGCTGATGTTATTGTAATTTTGTAAGAGTAACAGAAATTTGCATTGTACCATAATACATATCCTCATAAAATATCATAATAATTTGAACTTCTGCAGATGGGTCACATGTGCCTTTAAATAGGAAAAATGATCATCACCATCCTTTACATTGGAAAGTGTTTTCTTTATCCATTATTTCCTCAATTTGCATTGCTTCCAAAAGCTTGGGCATGTCTTATTCCAATATTGTCTTTAACACTAAACACAACCGGTATAAGGAGCATACTTGAGATGATATAATGGTTTTAAGTGATTTTATAATACATTTTGAAATTGACAAGTTTTGGATCTGGGCTATGCAACTAAATATTTGATGCTCATCTTACCGCTTCTTCTGTAACAGCTGGCCACCATTAATCGCCATTTTACTTGAGTAGGTCTGTATTAAAAAATACATTTAAAGAACATTATCAAAATTTGCACAAGAAACATTAATTACATTTACAAAGTTTCAATTGCAGCCATTTTCTGCTCAGTTTTAAAAACTGGTTTATATGTTAGTTCTGAAATTAACTGCATATTTCTGTCATCCATCCACAGGTCCCACCATTCCCCATTTCCTCATTTTACTTCGGAGTCACGTGAGTGACTTCGTGAAGACCCCGCCTGCACGCATGCGCGACATATCGTCGCTCGCATGGCAACCGACAGGCTGGGAGGAGCGCAGCTCCTCTACCGGCAACTTTAAACAAGGACTCTCAGGTAAGTTTTAATAACCTTGAGTTGGTTTGGTGTTCTGTGGTTTTTCCCAAATCTTTTACAGAACACCCAGACTTCGTGAGCATGGAAAAGGCTCGGAGTAAGAAGAGGGCTGCTTCCAAGCATGCCACGGAGAGCCGCGGGACATCGAAAAAAATTCAGCGGCCTAATTCCCCAGAGCTGGCCATTGAAATGTCGGCAGCTCCCGTTCCGCAGTCGGGGAAACCACCGCGGACTGGCGGGCAGGCAACACGGAAGTCGGGTAGCCCCGTTCTGTCGGCAGGCCCCGACTCTCCACCGCTACAGTCCGGAAGACTGCGGACTGGCGGTAGGACCGTGCGGGAGTCGGGAAGCCCCATTCTCCTAATCTAAGGAAAGACATTCTTGCCATAGAGGGAGTACAGAGAAGGTTCACCAGACTGATTCCTGGGATGGCACGACTTCCATATGAAGAAAGACTGGATAGACTTGGCTTGTACTCGCTGGAATTTAGAAGATTGAGGGGTGATCTCATAGAGACTTACAAAATTCTTAAGGGGTTGGACAGGCTAGATGCAGGAAGATTGTTCCCGATGTTGGGGAAGTCCAGGACAAGGGTTCACAGTTTAAGGATAAGGGGGAAGTCTTTTAGGACCGAGATGAGAAAATCGTTTTTCACATAGAGAGTGGTGAATCTGTGGAATTCTCTGCCACAGAAGGTAGTTGACCATATTTAAGAGGGAGTTGGATGTGGCCCTTGTGGCTGAAGGGATCAGGAGGTATGGAGAGAAGGCAGGTGAGTTGGATGATCAGCCATGATCATATTGAATGGCGGTGCAGGCTCGAAGGGCCGAATGGCCTGCTCCTAATTTCTATGTTTCTATGTTTCTATTCATACGGCAGGGCCCGACTCTCCACCGCTCAAGTCCGGACGACCGCGGACTGGCAGTAAAACTACGCGGATGTCGTGTAGCCCCGTTCATATGGCACGCACCGACTCCCCACCTCTTCAGTCCGGAAGACCGCGGACTGGCGGCAGATCTACATGGAAGTCGCATAGCCCCGCTGGAGAGGCAGGCACCGACTTCCTACCGCAACAGTCCGGGAAAATTCACCCCGACAGGGTTTCGTGCGTTTGCAAGATCCATTGATGGTACAAACATGACGGAAGAGCAGCAAGATGCGTTAGCTCTGTTCTGCAACGCTCAGTACGAAATTAATTGTTTCAGGAAGAGCTCAATCCATCCCACGCTCAACCCCAAATTTGCGGGGTTGTGCAAAGCCAGCGCTACGCCGTCGCCGAACTTGCTGTTTGGGGATGACCTGCCTAAACAGGTCAAGGACCTCGATGAAGAAGCCAAAGCAGTGGGATTGATAAAGCCACCTTCCACTAGCGGGCCACCAGCATACCGACGGCAGCATCCCTACGCAACACCCAACCGGCCCCGGTTCCACCCTGAAAGAGTGATGGTGCAAACCCAAAGGTCGCGCCATATCCACAAAGGTCTTTTTTAGGTCATGGCCCAGAGCGACCTGCATGGAAAATGCGTCAACCCCACACCACAGTGCCTCCACTTCCCAAGAACCAAGGACGGAAGACCAAACACCACCGGTAACCATGGAGGTAAGTGGGTCTGGTTCCCTTGGGAAAACTGCATGCATAACCTCACAAGTGGGAGGTAGATTGCACCTGTTTGGGGATGCATGGAGCTCCATAACTTTTGACCTCTTTATATTGCACAGTATTCAGGGTTATAACATAGAATTTATTAACAAACTCCTCCCTCCAGTTCAGCATATACCTAGCCGGAGATGTGCTGGAATTCCTCGCGGGCCTACACTACGACGAGGGCCTCAGCTACAGTGCCATCAACAGTGCAAGGAGTGCATTGTCATCCTACCTTAACCTTGGAGTGGGATCCCATCCATTGGTATCCAAACTAATGAGTGGTATTTTTAATTTCAACCCTCTGACCTGGGATATCGGACTGGTGTTATCTCTACTCAGGATTGGGCGCCTGTCTTGAATCTCCCACTGGGTAAGCTCACCTACAAAGTGGTGATGCTGATGGCACTCATAACTGCACAACGGGTCCAGACCCTCCACAAATTAAAACTGGACAAAATGGTCTTGACACCCACCCAAGTAACCTTCTTTATCGACGAGTTACTAAAACACCACAGACCTGGATCAATCGGTCTAAAATTGGAATTCATGGCATATCCTGTCGATGAACGCCTGTGTATAGCCACCAACCTCCGACATTATATAGATGTCACCAAGAATATCAGGGGTACGGAAGTAGGTATTTTTATCAGTTATAAATGCCCTCACTACAGGGTAACTGTTCAGACTATTTCCAGGTGGCTCAGGGTGGTGTTGGGTGCAGCAGGAGTAGATACTGACATTTTAAAATCTCATTCTACTAGGGCTGCGTCCACATCAGCGACGAGGACCATGGAGGTTCCCATGGACCACATCCTCGCAACAGCGGGTTGGGCCAATGAGGGTACATTCCAGCGGTTGTATAATAAACCTGTGGCCACGCCCGCAACGTTTGCAGACACTGTTTTAAGTTCTGTCTCCTAACATTCCCCGAAGTTAGGAGTTTATTGTTTGTTATTAATAAAAACATTATTTTTCAGCTCTGTTTCCAGTCTGAAATACGTTAACATACTTCCTCCATCAGTTATTACGGCACTGTGTGAGCATGGACTTGGTTCCAGGGCATGAAATCACAGAGCTTTGAAATCTTCACGAAGACACTCACGTTACTCCGAAGTAAAATAGTAAGATTAAATGAGAACTTACCAGTTTGAAGTTTGATCCATATTTTATGTGGAGTAACAATGAGGGATTTCGTGCCCTCTGCTCCCAACCTTCTATCATAAGGTCAACTGGTATATTAGTTCCCTTAATCTTACTATCTTCATTCAATTCTACTATCTGTGCTTTGAAGAATGTCGCGCATGCGTGCTGGCGGGGTCTTCACGAAATCCCTCATCGTTACTCCTCATAAAATAAGGATCAAACTTCAAACTGGTAAGTTATCATTTAATCTTACTATTTTAGGCCTTCTTATACAAGAGCATTCTTTCCTGGGCCTCCAAAACTGGAAACTTCAATGTTACTGCATAGAACTGTGCAAAAGACTGAAGAAAGGAGATTTCCTGTTTTTCCCCACCTCCCAAAGGTTTGAATGCTTTGCTGAATTCCTTGACTTGATAACCCTGGCTACAGAAATGTTATTCTGATACAAAATTATAACACAAAAAGTCAAAGAAAAATATTACTTACTGGATGAGTGCTGCCCTTTCAAAGTATTGAATAGCTTTCTCACAGAACTGTGTGTCAATGTAGTAGGCCCCAAGCCATTCAATGCCCTCAATGTTCGATGGGAAATATCTAAATGACTGACAAAAATAACAGCAAACCATGCAAAAACTTAATTATAAACACCTAAAACATGTTTGCTTTAAGTATATCCCATTTGCTTTAACATCAAGATTTAGACTTAATTTTCCCAGGGATACAAACTTGCATTTCATAAATTCAGATTATTATACATTTAACATCGTACTTTATTTACTTTATTTACATGAGTGTTACACCTTGAAAAGGTAGTCATTGGATAAGGTCGATTATAGATCATGTGCTTTTTTTAAAAAGAGAAAGTATAGAATTCTTGTGAAACTACCAACTACAAGGCAGCGATATCATCCAAGCGATCAGATTAAATCTTAAAATCTGTAAATTACAAAATTTACCGACTCACATAAATGATTCAGAATATGATAAATTTGACCACAATTTCCTGTAGGTCTGTTCAACTAGTGCTAAAAGAGCAAAATGTATCATAATCAGCCCAGGCTAGTGATGTATTCCCTATCTTCAAGTAAGCAGAGACCCAAAAACTGTGCATCCATTGCAATAGGCTGGGTAGAACACAAGTTGAACAAAGCCCACAAATAAACCCAAATCCTGCTTGCAGACATGCTGCCCAAACTACCTTTCTTAATTCTACTAGGTCTCCACCCTGTGCAACTAGAAAAACGATAGGTAGATCGCTGACTGCCACCATAAGATTTCTACATTCACATGGAAATTCCAAAGCTATTGACTATTAAGTGGTGAAATGTCAGAAGCATACAGAAATGCAGCCATTTCCAGGCAAAATGCAGAACGTTATGATTTTAAAAAAAACACATTTTCTGTTGCTAAATAAGGAATAACATTAAAGCGATATATACAATACAATACCGTTTATTGTCATTTGAGAAACAAAATTTGGTTTCTGCAGTCATACAAACAAGAAAAAGAACCAAGACACAACACAATTTACACAAACATCCATCACAGTGAATCTTCTCCTCACTGTGATGGAAGGCAAAGTCTTATCTCTCCCCTGCACTCCCCATTCTCCTCCCAATGCAAAGTCAAAGCCAAAGCCCCCGGAGGGTGATGGTAAGTAAGTCCCGCGGCCATTAAGGCCGCGCCGGACAATGCAAGTTCGAGCTCCGGGTCTTGATGTTGGAGCCCCCGGCGGGCGCTAGCAAGTCCCGCGGCCATTAAAGTCGCCCCGGGCGATGTAAGGCCCCGTTCCAGGTCATTTTCAACCACGTATTTCGGGCGGGAGAAGTTGCCGCCGCGGGGGCTCCGAAAAGCGGTCTCCCACCAGGGACCCGCAAGCTTCCGGTGTTGCCGTCCTCCGGGCCGGAAGCTGGAGCCTCCGGATCTCCGGGGTCGGGCCGCAGCAGCGCGCAACCACAGCTCTCCACGCTCCGAAGCCGGCCAGCCCCACGATGGTAAGTAAGTCTGCAGCTCCGCGACTGGAGCCCCAGGTCGTTCCGGTTGGAGGCCGCTCCACGGTGCTAGGCCCCAACGACAACGGAGACCCGACAAAGAAAAGGTCAGGTCCTCCGTACAGGGAAAAGATTTTAAAAGTTTCCCCCACCCCGCCCCCACACATACCCAGCTAAAAAAACAAAAAACACTATAACTACACTCAAACAAGACAAAGAAAAAAAAAAGACAGACGGACTGCAGAGGCCGCTGCGACGTGAGTCGCGCCGCCCACCCATATAACATTGAGCCCCACATTTTTAATGTTCATTCACTGACTATTTGTAGGTATGTTACAAACCTTACCTTTAGCGGCGCTGCAGTTCTGCCACTGCCCGTGTGCGCGACTTTGCTGCCTTTGAGAGGGGGGCAGGTTTAAAATGCTGTTTACTCCAGACTGTTCAAATCGATTAATCTCGGGGAGTTTAGTTGCTGAAGAGAAATCGCTCTGACATTTGTTTTATGGAGTTATTTTTAAATTACACTGGATCATTTATTAGCATGAGGAATTTAAAAATCATCTTCTAAAGCCGTGAACGGCGACAACGGGACGGATCTCACGTAGGGGACAAAACAAGGTACACAGTTTATTTTTACATAAAAACGTGTTTCTTAGGATGCCTCTAATCAAAATTTCATGTTGCGAAAAGGTGACTTAGAAAATATACGAACCGCAACGTTCCAATCGATCGCGTTCCACAAAATCCCACTCGCAAGATGATTGAAATGGCGATTATTTAACGGGAATTAAACACTAAATTCTTTCAATTTGGCCTATAAATTCATGACAATGAGATTTAAAAATCATGTTATATTGTGAATTCTTGTGTGAATGTTATTTGGACACTTAGGCTTTTTAAAAATGTTAACCTTTTCTTAAGAAATGGATAGATGTTTAGATGTAGTAATTGAATTTTGTAATTAGCTACAATTAGGTAACCAACTAATTATATGCTTTAATTTCAGGTCATCCAAGTAAGATTGTTTCATATTTGTTTCAGAATGCTTCAATCTATAATAACTGAAAATTTCATTCAGTTCTCTTAATTTTTAAGAAAGTTATGGGCTTTTGACTGTCCTTGATCACAGCTTTTGTGTTAGTCAATGGAAAAGCAATAGGGAACAAGATGCTAATTTCTGAGTATGAAAATGGGCATTACATTTTTAATACTGAAGATATGAAAGTGAATTAGGTGTCAAATTAAACTTCTTTTTATGTTTTATCTGATGGGATAAATTGCAGACTTGATTTTTAAAATCTCAAAATGTTGTAACATTGCTACCATTTGTTTGATGGTTATACACTGACACCCAGTACAACTAGTCTCTGTATTTCTATTACTGTTGAGTACCTCATAATAATACTGGAAGGCTTGAGACTTGTCTCCCTCACTGTCATACAGGTCCCCCAATTTTGCCAGTGCCTGTGGGTCGGTGGGGGAAACGCTGATCAACTGCATGAGCCATTCAATGGCTTGAGGTAGATCCTCCAATGTTTCATATCTCAAGAAATGCGAGTCAAAGATCAGTTTACAAATCTGTACATCAAGCAAACAATCAACAAGCGAAATACAAAAATTGGCAACTACTATAATTCTACATAATGTATAAGTTCCTCAGAAACAGACATTTCATTTGGAGTACAGAAAAAGGCAAAATGTGCTGCTGGTATAAAAGGCGAGATCATCAAAAGTTTTGCCAACAGTTTATATAGACAGTATCTAAAAGATGTTTATGAGTCCTGGATAATGAATTTAGAAAACTGTAATTCTCTGCATTACATTAGTGACTACATTTCAAAAACATTCAAATCACTGGGAGCACTTTTGAGATAATGAAAAATGAAAACTTTTTCATTTCACAGTATCATTATGCACTAAAATACATGGAAATTACAAGGCAACTAAATTACAAACTATTAGCACAATTTTCACTTTGCAAGTATTTTGCAAATGTTCAAATGAAGCTTCAACAATCTCAAAGTTTGGAAAGGATACAAATTTGCAATCTGGTACATAACTTGAGCATTGTTTCTCATGATTGCATGGAGCTTCAAGAAATAATCCAAAGCCTCCTCCAGTCTGTTCAACTTCTTGTAAGTAAGACCTGAATTTAAAACAATGAATTATTGAGATACAGGGAGGTAGCAAATTGCATGGCAGCACGGAATGGTGAGATAACAAAAAATATTTTCATTGAGAGCAGGTGATAAGGGGCTGTTCTTAATCTTTGCCTATCCTGTTAAAAGAGTTTAATTCCATATCCTCTCATGCTGTAATCTTCCAAGTCTTGACAGTATTATTTTCACAAAGTGCACTGAGGGGTATAGTCATGCATGGGTTGTCTACAGGAAATTATTCACAGGTGCTGTTTATGATTGATCCACACTATCACACATTGTAAAAGATCAGTCTTTATTCCATAAGCTCACAGGAACATTTAATCTGCAGCCATTCTCATCTAGCTCAGGTTCGCTGTGACATGAGTCGTTCGGCCGAAGATCCCAGGAGAGGGTCACGGCGATGTTCCGTAGGTTGAGTAAGTCGAGATAGACATCAGAGCCAGCCCTGTGTGAGCGTTCCATTTGTTCTTTTGCACTTCTTACCGTGCGCTCGGACTGTGGGTACTCGGGGCTGCGGATGATGTGGTGAAAGTCCCAGCGTTTCGCGAAATCCCTGAAGAGCTGATTGGAGTATTGAGTTCCGTTGTCTGAGAGTAGCTTTAGGGGTGCTCCGTGGACAGAGAAGTGGCGAGTGAGTTTTTGAATGACCATGGCTGAGGTCGGGCTGCTGAGCAGGTCGATTTCGAACCATCCTGAGTAGGAATCGACTAGAACCAGGTATTGTTTGCCGTGCTACTCAAAGATGTCGGCTGCTACTGTGGACCAGGGTAAGTTTGGTGTGGGGTGCGGGAGAAGTGGTTGTTTCTGTTGGTGCGGGGTCAGGCTATTGCAAATCGGGCAGGTAGCAACTTTCTTGATAATGTAGCAGCCATGTCAGGCCAGAAAAGCATACCTTTTGCATGTTGGAGGATTATTTCTGCAGCAGGATGGCCCCCATGGCCAATAACAAAGTACTTGCTGTGAAGAGACGTCGGGATGACTACCTTATGTCCTTTCATTATAATGCCGTTTTGAATGACCAGTTCGTCGCGTACAGGTTAGAATGGGCGGACAGCCTGCGACAGGTGGTGCTGTTTGTCTGGCCAGCCGTGGCGGATGACAGTGGCCAACGATTCTAGCGTTTCGTCTGCAGCTGTTGGTGACACCAGGATGTCTAAGCCCTTGGATGGAAGGCAGTAGACCATCATAACCGTGTACCCCTCGTGCTCACCATCAGACAGATGTTTCTTGCAGGTTGGGTGAGGTGCCCGTGAGAGGGTGTCAGCTAAGTGCATGTCCTTACCATGTTTGTAGGTTAGTCTGATGTCATATCTCTGTAGTTCCATCATCATGCTTTGTAAACGCGCTGGTGCCGTGTGGATCGGTTTACTGAGGATACTGACCAGGGGGTGGTGATCGGTTTCAACCATGATTGGGTTGCCAAAGATAAAGCCCTTGAATTTCTTGAAGGCAAAAGTTACTGCAAGTAGCTCCTTCTCAATTTGAGCATAGCGCTGTTCAGTGTCGGTCATGTTGTGGGAGGCAGAGGCAACTGGTCTGGGACCCTTCCCTCCATCTTGTGAGCAAGTGACGCCAAGTCCATTCTGGGAGGCATCACAGGTGAGGGTGACAGGTAACTCGGCATCGAAGTATATGAGAGTTGGAGTGCAAGACATTAGTTGTTTGAGGGTTTCAAATGCCCTCTGCTGGTAATGGTGCCAGGACCAGTGTGTATCCTTGAGGGTCAGTTGTCGCAGAGGGGCTGACAGCTCGCTGAAGTTTGGGATGAATTTTCCCAGGTAGTTTACCAAGCTTAGAAATCGTTGTAGAGCTGTGACGTCCGTAGGTCCTGGCATTTCGTTGATGGCAATGGTTTTAGACGGGTCTGGCCTGAGTCCGTTGTTGGTGAACACGTGGCCCACATATGTCGACCTGAAACCTGCACTTGAGGGGGTTGAGTGAGATTTACCTCTCTGGCACAATCCAGGACCTGCTTCAGGTTTGAGTCATGTTCTTGTGCGTTGCACCCGGTTATCAGGATGTCGTCCACGATGTCGCACGGGTAGCCAGTAAAGAGTTGTTCCATAGTACGTTGGAAAACTTCACTGGCTGAATTGATGCCAAATGGCATTCGTAAGAATCGATAGCGTCCGAAGGGCGTTGCGAATGTGGTTAACATGGAGCATGCATGGTCCAGCGGTATTTGCCAAAAGGTGTCCTTTGCATCTAGGACAGAGAAAAGTGTGGCTTTACCCAGGCTGGCTGCGACCTCTTCCACCTTCCGCATCGGGTGGTGTGGTCATTTGATTGCAGTGTTTAAATCTTTAGGGTTGATGCAAATCCTTATTTCTTCTTGACTCCATGGTGGAGACCCAGGAGGAAGGGTCATTGACAGGGGATATCACACCCAGTGTTTCCATTCTGTCTAGTTCAGCTATGACGCGGTCCTTCATTGCGTGCGGGATTCGGTGAGGAGAACGAACGACAGGTATGACTTCCTTGTCGGTTACAATGCTGTATTCTGTGGGAAGTTTGCCCAGCTGGTTATCAAAAAGGTCTTTGTATTGTTTGAGTAGTTGTTGGGTGGGACTTCGAGAGGTAGACAGCTAGTACCCAGTTTTGCCGAAGGAGACTAAGTTCATATCGCGGCATGAATCAATGTCCAGAAGGAGGGGCGCTTCCCTTCCAACGATGAGAAAATCCAGATTGTAAACTTGAGACGCCATATGGCATTGTAATGTGACCTTACCAACTGGTTGCAACTCCCCCCCCCCCCAAACGAAACGGATGTAATTGGAGTTTGTTTTCATGACAGTTTCGTTGTTGCGAATTCTTTGGAAGTCTGATAAAGACATGACATTACATCTTGCCCTGGTATCTATCTTTGCAGCAACTTTGGTATTGTTGATACTGAGCGTTGTCATGGGATCACTGTTTGTGGACGGTGAGTCGGGTACACTGGACTGTATGTTTTGGCTGTCTTCTTGCAGGTGTTGCGGTCGTGGTTCTACTGGAATGCTGTTTCAGTCAGTGCCTCGTGGGAAAGTGTGGGCTCGAGCGCAAAGACAGATTGTTGTGGCTGTGCCCTGTTGCCATGAACTTGGCAGCACCGGATAAAGTGGCCTTTCTTTTTACAGTAGTGGCAAGTTTTACCATAAGCGGGGCATTGCTCACGGAATTTCGGGTGTGAACGACTGCAATTACCACAGTTACAGTTACCCTCCCTGGGGCTGTAGGCAGTTGTCGAGGGGTGCTAATGTTTGTCGCGGGGACCTAAAGAAGGACATGGACATTGTAGGCAGAGTGCGGTCCCGGTCCCAGGGCTTTGGTATGGGTGTCAGTGTATTCTGCAACCCGGCTGGCACGTTCAACCTTATCTAGTGTAAGCTCCTCATCCCAGAGCAGTTCATTTCTCACCTTGTCATTCAGGATGCCATATACGAGTCTGCTGCGGATGAGGACGTTGAAGTCTTGGAAGTGGCATCTTGCAGCAATGCTCTTCAGGGCACCAATGTAAGATTCGACCTTCTCGCCCTCTTGTTGGCTAAGGGGAAAAAAACTTGTGGTGCTCCATGATAACATTGGTGCGAAGTTGGCACAGGTCTCGGAACTTTCGGAGAATGGACTCTGCCAGGGTCACAACATGTGTTACCGCATCGGTATGTTCTGGGGCATTGTGGAAATGCTGTGCCGGCAGGCAGCCTTCTGTGCCTGCTACGTTGAGGAGGATTGATGCAACAGTGTGGGGAACAGCTACAGGGTGGGCAGCACCTATGAAAATTCCGAATTCCACTTCGAAGATGCGCCAACATTCGGCAAGTTCGCTGTCGAACACCAAAGGATCTGGTTTATGAAAAGATCCTGGCATAATAAAAGAGCGATGGTGCGATGTAAAAAAAATCTAAAATAAATTCAGGCAAAAGAGTCCGACACGTGGCTCAATCTTCGGACACCATGTTTATGATTGATCCACACTAACACACATTGTAAAAAATCAGTCTTTATTCCATAAGCTAACAGGAACATTTCTCATCCAGCTCAGGAGAGAGAGAGAGAGAGAGAGAGAGAGAGAGAGAGAGAGAGAGTGGTGTGCACATCTGTGTGGTGGAGATTATAAATAGCATGGATTAATGAGGGTTAATCTACATGTGCCTGAGTGAGTCTGAGTGAGTAAACGGATTTCATTTTCTCTTTTGCGCAGGATGAGCTATGACACAGGAGATGCCCAGCTGGTGAAAAGGTGAGGACGAAAAACACACACATTTTCATATTACACACATCCTCATCAGCATCAATGAATGAATGAGATATCTGCATTACTGACACTTTGATTTTTGTACTACAACCACAATGGGCAATATAACCTGATTTTAGACGCATATTTCCAAACTAGGATTTTTATCATGTCCACATTATTTATTCTTAATCAACAACTGATAAGAAAAATATTAAATGTAAGCTAAAGGAATCTCAACATTAATGACAGACTTATAACGTTATGGTGAAGATTTTATTCAGATTGTAGATGTGGCCATTCTGGTTAACAGATAATTTAGCCCAATAAACCAACAAAGTATGTGTTATACAAGAACAATTAATTAAATGTCATAATGTGCTTAGGTCTGATGAAATACAGAATCAAGATTTGAAGGGCATAAACCACAAATAAGATGAACTCTACTAAGTTTCGCTTCCCTGCACGGGAAGAGAACAACAAAATCTCTTCCCTGCACGGGAGACCCGACTTTTTCCCTGTCGGGTCTCCGTTGTCGTTGGTGCCTAGTACCGTGGAGCGGCATCTGACCGGGAAGACCTGGGGCTGCAGTCACGGAGCCTGCGGAGCTGCGGACTTACCATCGTGGGGCTAGCCGGCCTCGGAGCGTGGGAACGGTGGCCCGACTCCGGGGCTCCAGCTCCAGCTGCGGCCCGACTCCGGAGCTCCAGCTCCAGCTGCGGCCCGACTCCGGAGCTCCAGCTCAAGCTGTGGCCCGACTCCGGAGCTCCAGCTCCAGCTTACAGTCGGTGGGCTGTCGGGATATCGGGAGCTCGAAGGTCCGGGTGGGAGACCGCTCTCCGGAGCTCCCGCAACAATTTCTCCAGCCCGTGTCGCGGGGTTGGAACGACCCGGAGCGGGGCCGTACATCGTTCGGCGCGGCTTTAATGGCCGCGGGACATTCCAGCGCCCGCCGGGGGCTCCAACTTTGTGACTTTTGGGCCTAGAGCGGGGCCGTACATTGCCTGGCGCGGCTTCAATGGCCGTGGGACTTAACATTGCCCGCCAGGGACATCGACATCAGGAGAGAAATGGTGCGGGGGAGAGAGAAGAACTTTGCCTTCCATCACAGTGAGGAGGAGAGTCACTGTGATGGATGTTTGTGTGAATTGAATTGTTTGTGTATTTTTTTTTATGAATTGCTCTGTTTGTATGGCTTGTAGAAACAGAATTTCGTTCGAGCCTCTCTGAGGTTTCGAATGACAAGTAATAAAATCAATCAATCAAGTTTATGGGCATCATTAATGTTGAATTTGCACAAGGATTAGAGAACAGTAAATACCCTTATAGCCAAAAATTAAAAGACCAACTAGCCTAACATCTGTGGTGGAAAAATGCACAAGATCAAAAAATATGACAAAATCCCATCTAATGATTCCAGAAGCCACTGAGGTAGTTGATTTAGAACCAAAGGTCCATTTTTTTCTGACCAACCCGAATGTTTAAGACCTAGTAGCAGAAGATGGTTCATGATAAGGAGTAGAGATGCAACACAAAAAAAAATTAAAACATTTCACATGGATCTGGATGGTCTGTTTCCTCGGGGGAGAATATATTTTAAATTATTTTAACAACTTTGTTTTACCCAATACATTAAAATTTCCTCACGTATGTGTACAAATGACGAAATAAGGAGTACCTTAAGATGTAAATAGATTTTAATATACTGAGTTATATGTTTGGGAGAACAAATAGTAATGAATGCATGAAGTTACGCACAAATTCTAAATGCATAATACTGAGTAAATTGAAGATCTTGCATTATTGACATAAGAGTGCTGCTTGACACTAAATCTTTCATATCTTTCAGAAGTTTTAAGGTTTGATTAAATTGGAACTCACCCAGGTTATAGAGTGCCTCAGTAAAAGATGAATCATTCCGGAGAGCTTCCTTATAAAACTCAGCTGCTTTCTCATAGTCACACCGTGCAAAAACACAGTTTCCTTTATTTGTCAACGCTGCTGGGTTATATCGATCGGCAATCATTGCAAGATCCGCATATCGGTCCGCAAGGCCAAAATCATTTTCCTGCATAAATCCAATGAAATGGAATCTTACTTTGCATGGAAAACTCGTTGCATTATTTCTCAATGTGATCATGGCATTGGTTAAACAGGACATTTGTGAAAAGGTCATATTTTACATCTGAAACATAAAGGCAAGGTGAAAAATATTGTTTACATTCAAATATCAATTCATGCTTTATTTTGAGATTTTCAGTAAAATTAGGATCAAATCTTTGCACCCATTTAAACTATGCTGAGGTATTCCCATCCGCTCAACTAGACATGATGCATTTGAATGGGGTCACTGAACTCTACAAATACAAATATGAGTTTGAATTGCTTTATATTAGTTCAATCTTTTCAAATGTTTAATATCTAACTATTTAAATCTATTTGTAAATGTTTATAAATGCCTCTGGCTGCCAAGGAATTCTGCAAGCAGGCCTTTCGCTCTTGGGAATGGATAATCAGTCCAACTATCACATTAAAATTTTTAAACATAACTACATCTGGAGAAAGTCAGAGTGGATAATGAGGCACTGCGTTTCTGGGTTGTGGCCATGGTCTAGAACAATACAGTCCATTACATTGGCTGGTGAATGCAGAATTTCAGGAAGCATAAATTCCCTAAAGTAGAGAAAATATTTCAAATCTGACATGGTGGTGTATGTTGTCAAGTGCTCAGAATACGCTGTAATTCTAAAATATTTCAAATTTCACACGTACCAAAAAGTAAAGGAAAGAGAGATTTGTTGCAGCTGCGCTCTTAACCCTGCTATCCTTTTTCTCAAACATTTTCAGCGTCTCCACAGCCTTTGAAACAAAAGTGGAAACAGATTACATCTTTAGCAAAAAAAAAACTGACGCTTGAGAAACCCACTTGGGTGACTAAAATGACTAATGGTATTTTAGTACATCCAGAAATTCAATGGGCAATAAAATAATCCTTCTGCTGAAAAACTACAAATTAAACATACAACTGTAATAGGATTAAGATGAAGGTGCACGCTTACAGTGGCCTCCATAATGTCTAGCTAAATGTGGTTGTTGTGTTTTTTATACTGTTTTTAAATGTGAATATGTGGCGGGCGGGAGAGTGGCGGGGGGGGGAAACGTTTAAAATCTCTTCCCTGCACGACCATTTCCCTGTCGGGTCTCCATTGTCGTTGGGGCCTAGCACCGTGGAGCGGCCTCCAACCGAAACGACCTGGGGGCTCCAGCCGAGGAGGCTGCGGACTCACCATCGTGGAGCTGGTCGGCCTCGGAGCGTGCGGAGTGGTGGTGGCTCGCTGCTGCAGCCTGACCCCGGAGCTCGGAGGCTCCAGCTGCAGGCCCGGTGGACTGTGATATTGGGAGCTTGCGGGTGCCTGGTGGGAGACCACTTTTCGGAGCTCCCGCAACGCAACTTCTCCAGCCCGTTTCGCAGGGTTGAAACGATCCGGAGCGGGGCCGTACATCGCCCGGTGCGGCTTTAATGGCCGCGGGACATGCCAACGCCCGCCGGGGGCTCCAACTTTGTGACATTTAGACCTGGAGCGGGGCCATACATCGCCCGGCACGGCCTTAAATGGCCATGGGACTTAACATCGCCTGCCTGGGGCTTCAACATCGGGAGAAAAATGGTGCAGGGGAGAGAAAATACTTTGCCTTCTATCACAGTGAGGAGGAGATTCACTGTGATGGATGTTTGTGTGAATTGAATTGTTTGTGTGTCTTGTAGGAATTGTTTTGTTTGTAGAAACAAAGTTTCTTTTCATTGAGGTTCCAATGACATTGAATAAATATTGTATTGTATTGTATCATTTATTTATTTGCCTCTGTACTCCACAATTTGAGATTTGTAATAGAGAAAAAAAAATCACATGTGGTTAACATTTTTAATAAAGGCCATATTTATACATTTTGGTTTCACCATGTAGAAGTTACAACTGTGTTTTTACGTAGTCCTCCCCCCCCCCCCCCCCATTTCAGGGCATCATAATGTTTGTGACACATGGCTTCACGGGTGTTTGTAATTGGTCAGGTGTATTTAATTGCCTCCTTAATGCAGGTATAAGAGAGCTCTCAGCACCTAGTCTTTCCTCCAGTGTATTCTGAAGTGTACAGACACATCCTATCTGCTCGAGTTCAAACAAATGCCTCAAAGCTCATTGGCCGGAGGTTCATTCTACAGCAATGATCCCAAACATACTGCTAAAGCACCAAAGGAGTTTTTCAAAGCGAAAAAATGGTAAATTCTTGAGTGGCCAAGTCAATCACCCGATCTGAACCCAATTGAGCATGCCTTTTATATGTTGAAGAGAAACCTGAAGGGGACTAGCCTCCAAAACAATCATAAGCTAAAGATGGTTGCAAAACAGGCCTGGCAGAGCATCACCAGACACCCAGCAACTGGTGATGTCTGTGAATCGCAGACTTCAAGCAGTCATTGCATGCAAAGGATATGCAACAAAGTACTAAACATGACTACTTTCATTTACATTACATTGCTGCATCCCAAATATTATGGTGCCCTGAAATGGGGGGGACTCTGTATAAACACTGCTGTAATTTAGCAAACCAAAATGTATTAAAATGACCTTTATTAACATCTGACAATGGGCATTTTAACCACATGTGATTTTTTCTATTACAAATCTCAAATTGTGGAGTACAGAGGCAAATAAATAAATGATGGGTCTTTGTCCCAAACATTATGGAGGACATTGTATTAGATGAAATTAAACTGTAGCATAAATATCTTTAAATATAACTGCACAAGTGGAACCATTCAATTTACAGTTCTTCAAAGAATATTCTTTGACCACAGATAACAGTTTCACTCAACTATCTTCTAGACATCATCTTAATCCAAATGTCCTTTTCTTTAGTAAACATGCACTCTCCCCCCTCGCATCATAGATGGATCCTTCACTCATGTCTCATCTGTGCTCTGTACTTCTGCACTTACTCCCCTCTCCAACAATAGATTTCCCTTGTCCTCAACTTTCACTCCTCCAGCCTCCGCATCCAATATATCATCCTCTGTCACATCTATCGTGATCCCACCACCTGTCACATCTTCCCATCCCACCCCATTTTGCCTTCCACAGCGACCGCTCCCTATGCAACTCTTTGGTTCACTCATTCCTTCCCACCTAAACCACCCATCCCCAGGTATATTCCCCTGCAACCGCAGGAGATGTAGAAACATAGAAACATAGAAATTAGGTGCAGGAGTAGGCCATTCGGCCCTTCGAGCCTGCACCGCCATTCAATATGATCATGGCTGATCATCCAACTCAGTATCCCGTACCTGCATACCTGCCAACTTGTGAGAATGAAAAATCGGAATCCTATTAGTCCGTCAGTGAGGGCCCCGTCCGGGGCACGTGACGTCAGTGAGCCGGCGCAGCACAAATCGGAATGGTTGGCAGGTATGTACCTCTTCTCTCCATAGCCCCTGAGCCATCTAACTCCCTCTTAAATATAGCCAATGAACTGGCCTCAACTACCCTCTGTGGCAGAGAGTTCCAGAGACTATAGAACACCTATGTAACATCTGTCCCAATACTTCCTCGCTTACATCCATCCCAGGACCCCAGCAGTCCTTCCAGATGAGACAGAGATTTGGTGTTCCCGATGTGGCCTCCTTTAGATTGTCGAGACCAAGTGTAAACTCAGTGACCATTTTATTAAACACTTGCACTCCGTCTACCAAAGCCTGATGGATCTCCCAGTCACTAATCATTTTAACTCCCGTTCCCATAATGACCCCTAACCTGTATCTACACCTATCCCTTGCAAGGCTTTGTCCGACCCCTTGTCTCTTCCAACTTTCTCCCCACCCCTCCCCAAATCAGTTCGAAGAAGGGTGCAGACCCAATACATATCTCCAATCCATGTTCTTTGGAGATGCTGTCTAACCTGTTGAGTTACTACAGCATTTTGCCTTTTTTTTGTAAACCAGCATCTGCAGTTCCTTGTTTCTACCGCATACTGACCTTTCTGTCCTGGATCTTAAAAATTAAGATGCATTGTAATAAATGCTTTTAATGATTGAAATAATGTGGCAAGAGAGGTAAAACATATTTCATGAAAACTATCTGGAGGACATTATAAATACTCTGAGATATATATATCATAATATCCGCCTTAATCTATCTATCTATATATATATATATATATATAAATATATATATATATATAGATAGGTATATATATCTATCTATATATATATATATATATATAAATAAAACTCTCTGTTTATTTGTTTGTATGCGTGCGTGTGCAAGATATTTCAAAACCCCGCCAAAACAGTACAAGATAGTGCTACAATGTTTGGCCCACCTTACTCACCATTGTCCTGGGATGCAAATGAAACAAGTTTCGTTCGGATTGATGTTATATTTTACAAGTTATTGAAATTTAAAACTTTACAAAAATCACTTCTCAAACCACTTTTCTGACTTGCTCTACCCGTCAGCCCCGTTCAACGTCACCATGACGTCACAATTGGATCACGAATCTCATTTATATTTTTTTAAATCGCAATTTTCAAAAACGTTTTAATCAAATTATTCCGTTTTCATTAACAGCTAATATTGTGTTTAGATTATTTTAAAGAAAAACGTAATTTTCATTGAGAATTCCATTCAAACAAAAACATTGCGATTGTCATTGTGAGGGTGGAAAGGGAGGGAGAGGGAGGGGAAAGTGTGGAAGGTGAGGAGGGAGAGCGGGGGAGGAGGGGGGATAGAGGGATAGGAGGGGGGAGTGGGGGAGGTCGGGAGTGGAGGATAGAGAGGATGGCAGTGGGGGAGGTGAGGAGGGATAGTGGGGGGGTGGGATAGGGGGAGTTGAGGAGTGGGGGAGCAGGGGGAGCAGGGGGATAGAGGGAGAGGAGGGGGGAGGGGAGAGAGGTTATGGAGGGAGGGAAGGAGTGTCTGAGTGTAGGGGAAAGGGAGAGAAGAAGAAGTGAGGGAGGGAGTGGGGGAGGGTTTGAGGAGAGGAAATAGAATAGGGAGGTGAAGAGGGGGAGGGAGTGCTGGAGGATGAAGGGGAATGAAGGAGGATACGGGTAGGAAGATGGATGGCGAGGTAATGGAGGGGGAAATGGGATGAGGGGAGGGAGGGGGTGAGGGGAGGAAGCAGAGGAGAGTAGGTGGAGGGTGGGGAAGGAGAGGATAATGGAGGAGGGGAATAGGTGACTGAAGTGGGAGAGTGAGATGCGTTCACATTGATCTTATATTTTACAGGTTATTGCCATTTTGAACTTTAAAACGTCGCAGTCGCGCTCCCACTTGCCGGGGGAGGGTTGCCGTCACTTGCGTCACAACGGGGATCTCTGGCGTCACAACGGGAACCCGTCAGCCGCCCATGCGCAGCTGGGGGCTATGGGTCAGTGTTGGAATATTGCCTTGGGGGAACGGACCCAATGGGTCCACACCTGGTCTAGTGTGATTTAAAACCGCTAATACCTCCTCTTTGGTAATTCGCATATGATGCAAAACATCGCAATTCCTATGCCTGCATGACTTCTCAGTAAAAATGGATGGGGTATTAGTTTAACATCTCCCCCTTCTCTTGTCGCTGTTCACAAAGACAGTCATCCTTAAGGGGACCTATTCTTTCCCTAGCCACCCTTATAATCTCAAGATTTTCCTTTACTTAGCCTGCCGGCTCCATTTAATTTCCTTTTTATTGCCCTCCTGACTGCCTTCTTAAATATTTCAACTTTTGTTTCAATTTTCTTTAAACAAAAACATTAACTGCATTGGGTTTCCAAACCAAAACGCGTAATATAATGATTGTGTCGCATTTTTACCCACCTGGTCATACTGCGATGTCAAACAGTAAAAACAAAAGATCAAAGTGGTTGAGAAAATGAAGGAAAAGATTAAAGATAGAATGAATAAACATGCACACACTCTCAATGGAAAAGAGGAATTATAAAAAAGAAAATGTATATACATGCAAAAATTCAACTAAATATTAAATCAAACTAACCATTAACATTTTTGTATTGAAAGTTACTCATCATTTGTGATACTGGTTTTGAACAGTCATCCAACAATTAGCAAGATCAAAATAAGTGAGAATTGATCTTGATAAATGGAAAAAAAAGATAGAAGTAGGCCTCCACCTCCAAGATAATGAAAGGTCCTCAACCTGAAATTGTACAGAGCTCATATGGTATAGGTTTAACAGTGAAAATTTAGCGCAAGGCAACAGCAATGAGCTACCTTCTAATTTGGCAGCACTGATCCTAAAATGAAGTTTACACCCATGTCTAACTTACTCAGGAGTCTTGCATGTTAAGGCCTATTGTCAGGCCAAAGCTGACTTTATTATGCATCTTATTTTGTTGTGCGGGTTATACTAATGTATCGGGCAGGTTGAGGTCAAGGAGGTGCTATTGGGTCTTTTGAAAATTACCACATTGCCAGATAATCATGCAATGTATTATAGGAGTAACACATACATCTATATAGAATCACATGCAATAATATTAGTGATGCATTCAGATTATTCTTTACTGGTATTCTTCAAAAAATCATTACATTTTAAACAATTAAACACAACTATCAAGGAAATGTTTGCAAATATTTAACAGAGATAACAATGTTATTGATACCTGGTTAAAATCCCTTTGTCTCAGGTAAGTAATGGCTTTGTTAATTTCCAGGTCATTAGCTAGCTCAACATATTGGGAAGCCTTAACCATTTCCACACACCTGCAACAATTAGTCATCAAGTAAGAGTTATTTAATAGCCAGATTAATCTCATATTATATTTCATGCTACAAAGTTTCTAGAGATAAGAGAAGGAGAACAAAAATGAACATTCATATGAATCATTTTCCCTTTGTCGATGACTGGCTCAAAGTGAAAATACCATTACAAAGTATAAAATATGTTTCTTTAAAAAAAACCCACTGTATTAGGTAAGTGTCCCGAGGCCAGTTTCCACAGAGTTATGTTGTGCTGCAAAATGTTTTACATATAGCATTTCTATTTTGTACTTTAAACATTTAAATAACTTCTGGGTGAGAAGCCTAATCAAATGCCAAGTTATAAAGTGGTGGAGGAACAGTTCTGTGTACACTGTGGATGGCTCGATTGTAATCATTGTCTGTCTCGACGGTCTTTCAGCTACCTGGTTAGCATGCAACAAAAGCTTTTCACTGTACCTCAATACACTTGACAATCAACTAAACGAAACACAGCGGGCGGCATCTGGGAAGGGAATGGATAGATGACGTTTTGGGTCAGGTCCCTTCTTCAGAAAGACGAGGTAGGGGGGAGAAAACTGAAAATGAGAGGTGGGATAGGGCAAAGCCTGGCAAGCAATAGGTGGATGCAGGTGATGGGAGGGGGTAATTGGCAGATGGGTGGAGTAAGTGACAAAGACTAGAGGTGAAAAGGAGGCAAAAGGGTGTCAGGTACAGTAAGAAGAGGAGTTAATCCTGGCTTCTGGCTTTACATTTCGCTCCTCCACTATTGCAGAGGTGCAGGTGACAGCCCCTCCTCAGTCTTCAGTATAGCAGAGAGGGATTTGGGAAGCAGTGTCAGACATAGCCAGGGCCTATGTTTTTTCTGTTGGAGAATAATGCAATTTTTATATTGATACGAGACCAAGTGGGACCTGTTGCGTCCTGTCTCAATGCGTGGTTGCGGGTGGGCGGCCTGCAGCATCACACTAACCACCTTACACACACACACACACACACACACCACCCCCTTGATATTATATTACTATTATTAATTGGCTCCTTTTACCCCATCCTCACCCTATCCACTGTCGCATAGCCCCCAACTCGCAGGCCGGTCTAGAGAGGGAGAGGGGGTAAAGAGAGAGGGCAGAGAGAAGGGGGGCAGAGACAGAGAGAGGGGCAGAGACAGAGAGAGAGAGGGGGGGAGAGAGAGGGGGGAGAGAGAGAGAGGGGGGAAAGAGAGAGAGAGGGGGGGTAGAGAGAGAGGAGGGGAGAGAGAGGGAGGGAGAAAGAGAGGGGGGAGAGAGGGGCGGGGAGAGAGAGGGGGGAGAGGGATAGAGGGGGAAGGATAGGGAGGGATAGAGGGGGAGGAGGGAGGGGGAGGGGAGAGGGAGGGGGAGGGGAGGAGGGAGGGGGAGGGGAGGAGGGAGGGGGAGGGGAGGAGGAGGGGGAGGGGGAAAGAGAGGGGAGGGAAGGGGGGTGGGGGGTGGGGGGAGGGAGGAGGAGGCGGGGAAGGGAGGGGGAGAGGGGGGATGGGAGGAGAGAGTGGGGGAGAGTGAGGAGAGGAGGGGGAGAAGAGAGGAGGGGAAAGAGAGGGGGGAAAGAGAGGAGGGGAAAGAGAGGAGGGGAAAGAGAGGAGGGGAAAGAGAGGAGGGGAAAGAGAGAGGAGGGGAAAGAGAGGAGGGGGAAAGAGAGGAGGGGGAAAGAGAGGAGGGGAAAGAGAGGAGGGGGAAGAGAGGAGGGGGAGAGAGGGGGGGAAGAGAGGAGGTGGAAGAGAGGGGGGGAGAGAGGGGGGAGGGGAGGGGAGAGAGGGAAGAGAGAGGGGAAGAAGAGAGGGGGGAGGGGGAGGAGAGGGGAGGGGGAAGAGGAGGGGGAAGAGGGGAGGAGGGGGAGGGGGAAAGAGAGAGGGAAGAGAGGAGGGGGAAGAGGAGAGAGGGGGAGAGGAGAGGGGAAGAGAGGAGGGGAGAGAAGGAGGAGGGAAGAGAGGAGGGAGGAGGAGAGAGGAGGGGGAAGAGAGAGGGGGGGAGGGAGAGTGGGGGGGAAGAATGAGGGGGGCGAGAGAGGAGGGGGAAGAGAGGGAGGGGGAGAGAGGAGGGGGAAGAGAGGAGGGGATGGAGGGGAGCAGAGGAGGGGGAAGAGAGGAGGGGAGGGGGAGGAGGGGGAGCGGGAAGAGAGGAGGGGGAAAGAGGAGGAGGAGGTGGGAGTTTTTCCTCGGAAGGCCTGGCTTTTTTTAGGAGGAAGAGTGTTGGGGAGGTGGGAGGGGATCCGGGTGCTGTCGGGGCGAGCAGCCGGGCAGCGAGCGGCCGGGCGACATCATTCCCAGCGCGTGATCACAGCGTGCAGACCCATTGTGACGTTATCAGGTCATGAGCCAAAGCCAGCCGGTTTTATTTTCAAAGTTTCTTCAGATTTGGGAACATTTTGATTAATCTCGAGAAATAAAGCATGAATTTCTCAGATAAGACGATTTCCGAGTCCACGGGAAACATCTCTACCAGAATATGTAAAAATGTTATCGTTAGCGCGTCGTTTTTTCAAGAAGATGTGATTATACATACACACACACACACACACACACACTCCTAAGATCAGAGTTTTATAATTATAGAGATGACTAATGCTTTGGATTTGAGAATACATATGTTTATCTTATCAAGGGTTTTCAGTTACAATTTTTCACAGTCATTTAAGTATGTCATTAAGTATGTCAGTTACAATTTTTCACAGTCATTTTAGTTCTAAAATTAATTGATTGTTCCTACCAGTCATATCCAGCAGCAAAAGATGTTTCAATTGCAGGTGCTATCAACTTAGCTGCTGTCATGATAAATCTCTCTGCCATTGCTTTCCTGCAGAATTAAATATTTTTAGAACATAGTTACATTTGACTTTGGAATATTAGCTCAAATATCTGTAGCATAATCCAAAGTTATAGCGGATGTGGGGGTAATGTGGTGGCACCGGGTGGTAGCCCACACGCTTTACATAACCTTCAGCTCTTGGGGGGGGGGGAGGTCACGTGTCCCGGTGACGAGAGATAGGGATCACATCAGGCTCACCAAATGTAGCGGACGCGGAGTTGTCCGTTAAAAAACGAGGCAGACATAAAGTTTGTCCGAAAATACTGTCCTTTATTGCTATACAAATTCTCCTCACTCACCAACCCCGTGCGCTCGCGGTTAACTCTTTAAATACTCCCCAGGGGCACCTGTGACCACACCTCTTGTCACCGGGACACGTGACCCCCACAAGACCTGAAGGTTATGTAAAGTTCGTGGCTCACCACCCGGTGCCGCCACATTTTGTGGATTTTTCTAAATTTCATGTCTAAACCTCTCTAAAAGGAAGCCATTAAAAAAAGTGATCCTGAAAATGTGAACTGCCTTGCAATTCATTTTATTTCAAAATAACTTCTCTACGTGATTTCTATACAAAGGTTAATATTCTGTTTTGTACAAAATACCAAACAATTTGCATGCAAAGTTATTAACATGGAATAAGTGATAAATGTACTGAAATGTAATTCTTGCTATGAATTATGTCATTATTCTAGAGTTAACATATTTTAAAATATTAATTTTCCAAACAACAGTTGTACATTACCTTTCACGCTCCATTTGCCTGAGGGGATCATTCTTGATTGCTTCAATCACTAGATTCATATGTGCATCATCCTAAAGAATTGGGAAATAGTTTTCAAAGAACCATGTTTGATTTGAAATAAATGGCAATTACTTTATAAAATGCTAGTTACCACATAGTAAAGTAATTAAGTCATAAGAAAATTCACAGAAGCACACTTTAGAACACTAAGGTGAAGTTTATCATTGACCTTGTGTTTGTCAGAAAGAATTGAGAGGTAATGAAAGATACCCTATCCTCTTAACGACACCAGAACGGTTTCAATTGTCCTGGATTTGGCCACAGAATCCAATTTGACAAGAAACAAATATATTGGCCTGAAGCAACCTTGAATAAAAGTAGCCTGCTTGTTTTCGTAACAAGTGCATTAATCCTGAGGAATTACTAAAAGCACAAGTGCTGTCTAAATCAGGTTTTCCTGTAGAATTCTAAAGAAATCAATAGCAACTTTCTGGATGTCTAAATGCATCCATGGATCCCAACTCATCTATTCTGCTACTTATACCCCCAAAATACTTGCCAGGCATGATTTCCCGTGCACAATTTATGCTAATTTTATCCAATCCCGTCATTGTTTACAAAGCATACTTTTAATATAATGGTTCAATGGTACTTTATTGACACATATACACAGGTAGAGTGAAATTCCTATTTGGCATACATTTCAGTAAAAATCTTACTATGCAGAATAAGATTATACAGTATAAGAATAGTTGATTATACCGAGTACACTACCTACTCAGGTACGCCACATTCGCTTCATTTCCAGCACCATCTTGTATCCCTATTATATTGGTCCCTTGCATTTCTTCCATGTCAGGTCTACAATTCCCTGATGTGCCTTAACCTCATTTCGTAAAATACCAGATTTA
Source organism: Okamejei kenojei (assembly GCA_035221665.1). Classification (NCBI taxonomy): domain Eukaryota; kingdom Metazoa; phylum Chordata; class Chondrichthyes; order Rajiformes; family Rajidae; genus Okamejei; species Okamejei kenojei. Next base: position 67,456,377 of record CM069136.1, on the reverse strand, counting down.
TGTCAGCTACATTACAATCCATGGAAAAGTCTATAGATCTTCGTAAAATGACCATAATGGGTCTGATTTTAGGCCTTGATTTATCATCACTCCTGTCCATTTTCCTATTGCTATTTTCTCTACTAAAACTGGTTGCATTCAGCTCAAGTTAATGTAGTTAGCTCTCTTTGAATAAGGAGTCCCACTGGCCCCTTTTGCATGAAATTGAACAGAAAACCCGAGATGCTGAAAATAAATCAGCTTAGACAAAGACAGACACAGAGTGATGCAGTGTCATGTTTCAAGCAAGGTGGTCCATAGCTCACTCTGTGATTCGAGCTGGAACTGCAGCAGGTGGTGCATTTCAGCAAGCACGTCCTAGCTGGAAAACAGACATCTAATCTTTCCTCGTGAGACCCAGATATGAAAACCCATCCCTCAACAACTTGACAAGGAATGAATTTTGGTTCAAAAGACCACCAAATGTAAGTGTTAAGAAGTACGATAAAATGACTGTGCCACATTATACCTTATAACTTGAAAATGACTATAGAAAGAATGACACAACTGTTGAAATACAGCAGCAGCCAGAAAGTGTCAAAGCAACCAACTAAAAGTAGTTGCTGATTCCGTTAAAGAGTAGATGTGGGAGAAAATTCTTCCTGCTGTTGAATAAATAAATGCAGTAAGAGAGGATTTTTGGCTGGAGTGCTGAGCTCCCAAGTAGCAGGACTGTGTGCTCAACAGTATTCCACGCTGATTTATGTCACGATCTGAGTCCCATACATAAACTGGGAGTACACTGCAGCCATGAATGTGATGTCTGTCCCAATATGACCCATGTGTACAAACCCACTTCTAAAAATTCTAACTTCTCATTGCACTTTTTGGAGATAGCACTAATATTTTGTCAGGAGAAAAGACGATGGATAATAGCTGATAAAATAAAACTTTGGATCATAGAGTATTTTGAAGCATGCCAATTTTAACATGCCAAGATACGCTGAATTGGTGATCAACAGAGAAACCAGACACAAGTACATTCACCCCTGGTCAGCAGTGCTAAATTGGCTATATGGCAGCATATGTGCATTCTGAACTCCTTCTAAACTTCAGTTTCATTGAAGTCAAAGGAACTGAATTTGGAAGTGGAGTGGAATGCACAGCTGTTATTATATAGTGCATTTGGTTGACAGGGAATTAATTTCTGGGTAAATGCTTTTACAGGGAAGAATAAAGTAACATAGGAAACTATGCAAACAAGAATAGGAAAGAACAATCAAAACAGGAATAGGAACAAATAGAACGTCAAATGAATAAACTACAGTTGTGGGAAAAGAGTGGTATAGGAGAAATATCTACTAACAAAATACTTAGAATAGGCTTCATGCTGATCAGATCAAGCAAATTGCTCACATGATTTTCTAATATTACCACTAATACCCCAATACCTACTGTCAATGTATTCATCACCTCTGGAAATTTAAGGATTCTGAAAATTGAGTGAAAAGACAGTCTACAACTGTAGTATTGAATCCATGAACAAGTTATGAAAGCAAAAAGAGCATTCTGATCCATCACCCAATGTTTTGTATCTATCCGTTAACAATGAGAAGAAAAATATTGATAAATAAATATTTACTCCCTTTCCTTTGTTACATAATGCATGAATTGGAATGACCATAATAAAGTATATACAGGATTAAAATCCGTCAATAATTCTAAATTTAGCATACCCAGAACTCAAAATTAAGATGCAAGTGGTGTAAGGGTTTTTCCTGTAACATAAATACAATTGACCTATGAAACAAATGCACTTAAGCAGCTGTTTTAAGAAAAGGCACAGGTCTCAAAGGAGATCTAATTAATCCAAACAACTGCTTGGCAACATTTAATCATACATGCAGATGCCAAAAGCCTCCATGGCACAACTTCCACAGTCGGCAACCTGAATTTGAAATCACTCACTATCATTTGTCCTGTAGTTTCAAAGAAAATCCTACCCTTTCAAATATCAGCAGTCATCCCATTGCAACACTCACAGCAGCAAATTATAAACACAGGAATGTTCAACCATATTAAGCACAATGTAGATTTTAAATTGAACAGCCCTGCTGCCCTCCTCTTTAACAACTTAAAGGAACAATGTGGTTGTGGAATTGAGATGCTGGGATGGAAAGAACAACATTGTTGGCTAGTTCTGATCCTCCACCATTTTCAATACTGTGGAAACTCCCAGCCCAACGTCATTAGCACAACAGCATTTTAACTTGTAGATTATATCTAATCATGCATGCAGTCACCTAATTTAAATAATTTGTCCTCTGTTTATTTTGTATTCTCTATTCACTGGACAGTTTGGATTTGAAAAATGACGTGTTGAATTTACATGGCCGAATATATTGAATGATTTGTAAAGCCAATATAATTTCTTTAAAGTGATTTCTAAAACATTTTGACAATGATTAATCGTTGTTATTCCCCTTTGCAATGAAACAATCATGATATTATTCCCTTCTTTGTTGGACACAAAATGATAGCTCTAAAGATATCACTAAATGTTAATAATTGTTTAAAAATAAGTAGGACCAAATATTCAGTATAGTCCACAAATAAAATCTTGAATAATAATATGGGGAGACATATTCATTACAAGTTTCCTTGCTCATAAGAATTTTATGAATTTTATACAATGCATTGCCAATTAGTTTACACAGATACAGTAAATCAACATACATCCAACATCTTGTATCACCTTAAGGCTCGACTTACTTACATTTGGTGGAATGTATTTGTCATCTTCATCAATGCCAAGTGGGACCATTATCAGTTTCTGGAATGATTTCTTCATCTTTTCACGATCACCAATGGCAAAGTAGCACAAAATGAGGTTGAAGCTGGTTTTTAAATTTGGGCTTTCGCTCATGATATGCTCAAAGGACGTAATAGCGTCAGAGTACTGTCCCATTTTGACAAAAACAACACCAATGTTCTGCATTATTTTAATCCTATTCATAAAGAAATATTGTGGTATGTAAAATCATATTAAGCTATGAACTGGTAACAATCAACATTAAATACCATTCAATATTGCTGTCCTAACCTAAAAAATTACCAAGTAAATTAAAAAAAGCTGTTTATAACTGACATTAAGTTATAATTGCTGCTTTGGGATAGTATCAACATTGACCAGACACTTAACTGAACCGGCTACATAAAGACTGTTGAAACAAGTGCAAGTCAGAGACTGGATATCATCAAAAAAATATTTACATCCTGACATTCACTCATATCTCTTAATGTCTTTCCACCATCTAATCACAGATCAGGGTATGTATGGATAGCTCCCAATGATCTGTGTGGTTGTAGCTGAAATAACAATCAAGGAAATCAAATTATTTCACTCAAGAAAATTAACACTCAAGAAAATTACTCAAGAAAATTCTTTAGTAAAATTTTGGATACAATTTCAGAACTTAACTATCAAAATGTGATAATAGGGGGAGATTTGAATTGTGTTTTAGATCCATACCTGGATAAATCAGCAAAACAAAAAAGGATTAACATAAAATCTAAAATGAGTGAACTCCTAAATACATACATGAAAAATACCAATATAACAGATGTATGGAGGATCGCTAACCCAGTAGGTAGGGAATATTAATTTTATTCAACGGTACATAAAACATATTCAAGTATTGATTATTTCATAGTGGACACGAAACTAATTCCATATACATATAATTCTAAATATCATAATAGTATTATTTCTGATTATTCCCCGTTAACTTTTTCTTTAAAATTAGAAGGAATGCCTGATAAAAAATCGTTTTGGAGGTTTAACCCCCAAATCTTAAACAACTCACAAGGTAGTACATATTTAAAAGAGCAGATGAGATTCTTCTTTGAGACAAATGATACACCAGATATTTCACCCTCCTTATTATGGGAAACTTTTAAGGCATTTATTAGAGGAACTATAATCTCATATCAAGCTTTCCAAAATAAAAAGAATAATACTGAACAATTGCAGTTAGAACAAGAAATTAGACAATTAGATTTAGAAAATGCCAAAGAACCAACTATAGACAAACATAATAAGATAACAATGCTAAAATATAAATTAAATAAAATTTTATCGGCCAGAATAATAAGATTATTTCAAACTACAAAACAAGAAAACAAAATGAAAAAACGGGAAACAGAAAATACAATTACTAAAATAAAAATCAGACAAAGGGAAATTACTAACACTACCTAAAATTATTAATAAAAGATTTGCTCAAATTTATCAAAATATATATACATCGAAAACCTCTGCAAATAATACTCAAATTACAAATTTCTTAGACAATTGTTTTTTTCCAAGATTAAATATGGTGCAACAAGAGGGATTAGGAGCTCAGATTACACTACAGGAAATAGAAGAAACAATAAATTTGTTGAAAGAATGGCAAAACGCCAGGACCAGATGGCTTTAGCAATGAATTCTATAAAAGATTCTACGAGATAATTTCTCCATGCCTGCAAGATTTATATATGTACACTTTTAAAGAAAATAAACTACCAGAAACACTGAGTCAACTATTACACTTACACCAAAAAAGGATAAAGATCTTGAAGACCCAGGCTCTTATAGAGCTATTGCACTCCTAAACACAGATCAAAAAATATTAGCTAAGACCCTAGCGAGAAGATTGAGTAAATATGTTAGCAAACTAATAAACCCGAACCAAACAGGGTTTATACCAAAGAGATACTCATTTAACAATTTGAGACGGCTGTCTAATATAATGTACTCACATAATACTGAAGAAGAACTAGCAATTATTTCATTGGATGCAGAAAAAGCTTTCGATCAAGTACCATGGCAATATTTATTCAAAGTATTGCAAAAACTTAACATGGGAGATAACTTTATCTCATGGGTAAAATTATTATATGATAAGCCGAAGGCTAGAATACTGACTAATAATATATTATCCCCGAAATTCCAATTAGCAAGGGGCAATAGGCAGGGGTGCGCACTATCGCCCCTGCTATTTGCACTAGTGATAGAGCCTTTAGCAGAAAGTATAAGAAGTCATCCGAATATTCATGGATATAATACCAAACACTCAAATAATAAAATTTCATTATATGCAGACGACATATTACTATATATTACGAATTCGCAAAATATTAGCATACCAAATATACTAAATTCAATAGAGGAATTTGGTTCTTTTTCAGGATATAGAATAAATTGGAACAAAAGCAAAATTATGGCGATAAAACCTCAAGAGCCGACACATCTGTTGAAATTCCCTTTTAGAATTGAACAGAAAAACTTAAGTATTTGGGCATCCAAATCACTAGGAAATATAAATCATTACTCAATGCAAACTATATGCCTTTATTAACTAAATTAAATGGGTTGATTACATTTTGGAAAACACTGCTGATGTCCTTAATAGGCAGAATACACGCGATAAAAATGATCTTCTTACCACAAATATTGTACCTATTTCAATCAAAACCAATATACTTACCTAAAACATTCTTTAAAAAACTAGATTCTGATAGTATAAACTTCATATGGGATTATAAATCACACAGAATTAAAAAAAAACACTTGTGTACATCTAAAGAATCAGGGGGATGGACACGTTGGACACTCCCTAAACTTATTGTATTATACTATTGGACAGTGAATATTAAAAATATACTCTATAGGTTGGACAGTTTTTTCTGCCCAACAGGTAGCTTGGATAAGAATGGAGAAAGAGGATTGTTCCCCTTATAATATAGGAGCGATCCTTCTTTCCCTGATGAAACTGAACAATATAATATATAAGAAGAATCCAATTATTCACAGTATAATACGAATTTGGAAACAAATAAAACTTTAAAATTAAGAAAATTATCGCTTCTTTCTCCAATAGCTAATAATCCCTCATTCAAACCATCCATTATTGATAAACAGTTTATCCATTGGGAAAGAATAGGAATTAAAACGATGGTAGATATGTATGAAATGGGAAAACTTTTATCATTCCAACAATTACAACTAAAATATAATTAGTTGTAAATATAATTATAATTTGAAAAGTAATCAATATTTCAAATATCTTCAAATTCAAGATTATTTGAAAAAATATATACAAGGATATCAAACTTTAACCCCCAGATTTATTGGAGGAAGGAATGAATAGAAAGGCAGAATCAAGCAATTTAATATCTTACTTATATAATATAATTCTAAATATAGAAACACCAACGACAGAGGCAATTAGAAGGGACTGGGAACAAGAGTTATTGATAAAAATTCTGAACGATAGATGGGAAAAAAATTATATGTAAACAAATGTTCAATTAAATGTAAGAACATAACCTAATTCAATTTAAAATTTTACATAGATTAATATTACTCGAAAACTAGACTGAATATAAAATATTTTCAAAATGTTTCCCGCATCTGCGACAAATGTCTACTCAAAATGCCACTATAGCACATTCCTTTGTCCCTTGTACAAAACAGTATAAATTTTGGAATTAAATTTTTTGGGAATTTTTACAAAACTATTTTAACACAAAATTGAACCCCAATTACAGAACTGATTATTACTTTGGATCAATGGAAGAGGGAAGTAAACTAACTATATTCCAAGAACTTCTTCTTAATTACGGTCTAATAACAGCAAAAAAAAACAAAAACACTAATCAAATTTTGGAAAAAACGCAACTACGCCAACATTCAAAATGTGGTGGATTTCAAACATGTCAACACAATCGAACGCCCTACATCTTGAAGAAAAGAGATTTCTCCTCCTACTAGGCAAAGATTGACCTATTTCTTAAAGACTTGGTCTCCTTTTATCAACTTTTTACAACCAGCATATGGTGCAACACCCCAAACAACATAGAACCTTAGAAATTAAATGGAATTTTAGAACCAGGAGACACCGGAAGGCAAAATACGAAATAGGTAGATCTCTCCTAATCTCTCTTTTCTTTATTACTTTTCTCCTTTCTTTCTCCTTCAATCTTTTAGCTTCTCATTCTCTGTCCTTTATTTCTTTTGCTATCTGTTTCTACTCGCTTGTCTATCTATTCCGACACTCTTTATTTTCTTTTTTTCTGCTCACTGTTCTTTTTATTTATTAATCAAAAAGTACGAAGTTGTTACAAGAAATGGAAATATGTATGTATGGATTAGGTACGAACAAGTACCACCACACTATTGTACTTACTTCTAACCAAAAATAACAACCACAAACAAAAAAAAAAAAAAAAAAAAAATTAACACCACCAGGAACCAATTTCTTTACCAGATCAGCATAAACATTTACTTATAACACCACTGTTACCGTCTAGCTGCAATGTATTCCATCTACTAAATGTATTGCTGCACCTCACCAGGAGGTGGGAGACATCTTCCACCTAAAATACTAGGGTTGCAGGAAAATGGCATAATTACCTCATGCAAGCCCCCCTCCAAATCATACATCAAACTAACATATAATCACAATTAATTCCTCAAGGCAGGGATAGGTTCCTGAAATGCCCAATTTTGAAATGATTTTCAGAGCATTTTCAGTACATGGACTACAACAGTTCAAAATGGCAAAATAGGCATTTTAATAGATGTGCATGGTAGATGGTATAGAAGGCAGGAAATTAATCAGGAATAGTTAAACCAAGAGGTGACAGGAATGAGGGTGTCAGCATTTGATGCTTCATATAAGGGTTATCAGTCAAAATTCTGACAGGGAGCCACAATGAGCAATTAAATCAGTTAATGAGATAGATTATAAGGCAGAAAGTGCCTCAAAGACATGTTGATTGGAAAAAGCTGGGAAGGCAGGTGGGTAAAGAACTGCTTTGACATTTTAGTTTCATTCTTACACACCTCATCTCCTTGTGAGAACTCGATATCTGATCCAGTGCCATTCGGTAAAATTTTATTGCCTTGGGATAATTCCTTTGTTTGAAATAAATATTTGCCATGTTTACCTTCAGTCGACCTATCATAACATATAACATTTCAAAAGAGATTAAAATTATATTTGCACATACTAAAATGGCTAATATTTTGAAAGATTGTAATAGGAGAGATCAATTCAGCTATCATAATTTTACTAAATAGGGCAGCTTTTTTAAATTCATGCCTTCCTCTATATAATTTAATATTCCCTTTAAATGTCTTAATTGATATTACACCAGTGACTTTCTATGTGGTGCTTCATGATTCTTAACTCACACTTCATAATTCTTAATTTGATTTCTTTTCTGCATTCTTTTTAACTAGTTTAATGCAACTTTTTGGGTGACATTCCTGAATTTGATTCACTCGCTAGACAAAATCTTAATTTGATTGCTCAACAGAGATAAGGATGAAAACTGAAAGGAAGTACAAAAGTGCTTAAAAGTTGGATTTCTTTAGGATATGGGAGCTGAAAATGTCTCTGGGGTAATTGTTTTTCCTGCTGACATCCAAGAACTTTTGGAGGAACATACGAAAGGCGCGTCCAGTTTTCGTCCAAGTCCAAGTTCGCAGTGCATTTCGACATTCGAATAGATTGTTGGTCCTAGATTTTACCCTAACATTATGTTTACTGTACCAATGGTTTATTGAACCTCTATGCTAACCTATGTGCTTTTTGAATGAGGACTTGCAGAGGACTCCAAATGCCAGCATTCATTGATTTCACATCATACAAATACAGTTCAACTTTTCTATTTCTACAAGAGTTACAACGTCACAATTGCACATTACATTTAATCTGCCATCAGTTTCTCTTCTCTTTTAAACTGTTTATATTCCTCTAAACATATTTTGTATCGTTCACACATATTAATGTCTCACCTATATTTGCATTGCCATAAGGCTGAGAGATCAATATTCAGACACCTCACATTTTACACATGCTTGGTTTATGCACTTGTCTAATTAAGACCAGTTTAATTTACATGTTCCTATTTTCAGAATAACGTTCTAAATGCCTGGGACTGTATGGCAGCATAGTCACGTGCTGTGCTGATATTTGATGTACGTGCCTTTTGATTATGCACTGTTTTTCATATGCGTAACCCCCGCATCATAGACCCACTCCAGCTTGGCCATGCTCTCATTTCCCTCTTTCCGTCAGGAAGAAGATATAGGAGCCTGAAAACTGTAACGTCCAGGTGCAGGAACAGCTTCTTCCCAACAACCATCAGGCTATTGACTACAAACTGCCTTGATTGTTTTATCTAGTTAAGGGACTTTTGGGCTTTTGCTGTTGTTTTTGCACTATTCTTTTTTAATTTATTGAACTTTCTTGTTGCTTATTGTAGTATTTACACACCTGTTGTGCTGCTGCAAGTAAGAATTTCATTGTTCTGTTTTGGGAAAACACTCGCAGTCACGGGGAGAATGTACAAACTTCCTACAAGCATTAAAAACACATCTTGATAGTTCACTGTGCACTAATCATTTTTGTTGGATAATACCGATTGCCGATATGACTCCTGGATCTGAGTGTGGAGAAAATTTAAAGAATGGCCAAAAAGTGCAGGCAATCAGATTGTTCTGTCCCAAAAGGTGTTGTTTTTTGAATGTTTATGGTTTAAATTATCATCATTACAATGATACCTGAACTGATGCAACAGCTAATTATACTTTTATACCTGATCTACATACAGTAAAAATACATATTTTTTAATGTTCTTCCCTTACCTGCATTAATGAACATCTTGTTACTTTTACAATCACCTGATATGATTTAAATGGCTTCCGCATACATATCATCGTTGCTGCATATATGGCTGGCTAAATTGAAAAGAACCTAATGGAAAAAACCATCCACCAAGCACGATGCTTAATTTTAATACTTTCACCACAAATGTATGGTAATTTCAAAAATACTCTGCACTTTTACTTTTATCACGAGAGCAGCGCTAACAATACTTATCTAAACATCAGAATAAATTAATTTTTAACCCTCTGCTCAAGTTGGAATTAATAGAACCCAACAGCATGTGAAACCAGGGCCATTTGATCTAGATCACCTATATTGTATTCCAGAGGGCAACCCCCCCTTTCCACATTAATGTTATTTGCCCAGCAGTTCCATCGCACTCTACTATCATAATACAATTCAAGTGCTCACCAAAAACTTCTTAATAATCTCTCTAGTAACCATTTCAACCCCTTCTCAGGCAAGTGCAATCCCATGTACTCTCTGGGTGGGAAACTATAAAAGATCTGTCAATATCTTCAAGTAATTGAAATCCTAATTAAATATTTGATATTTGATTTATACGTAAAAATCCATATTCTAGTGAAACAGTGCGCCATGCATTAAATTTGAGCTACATTTTAATTCAAAGTTCATGTTAACAGAAATAGGTCATTCTATAGCCAACTCACAACTCACTGAATAAGTCATATCCAGATTGATGTGATCTGTCAGATGCTGATTGTTCTCTCTGTCTCACCATCATTCCTTTCTTTTCATCTCTCTACACCCTGCTTCTTTAGCTTTTTTTTCCAAGGCCTGAATCAATATGAAAAGGAATTAATGTCACAATTTATCAAAGTTTGAAAACCAAATATCGTAAAATAACATGATGTAAAATTAAAGAGAATTTGTGCATCTCTTATACGACATTCATAAATAATCAACAATTTAACCCCATGCAGCAAATCCAAGAAACCGTTCTCCCCACGCCTCTAAAAGTACAAACCTCTCCCCCGCGACGGGCGACCCCTTCATCAATGTCCCATATGCCCCGGTCCCAAAAGTCATACCAACCATGCCAATCCGGTCCCGC